>CM055127.1:351791294-352413794 GCA_029206835.1 Rana muscosa | reverse complement strand
GAAACACACCACTGTTTACCAAAGGGATGTCTGGGGGCTGTTTACTAGTCTGTTCTCAGAACACTTTTCCCATGAGGTTAGTTCAACAAGACATTTGCCTAAACCTACATCCTGCAGACTGCTTGAAGTGGTTAGGCCTCCATCGCCAAGATTACAAAATATTCTGCTATGGTTTACATGTCCAACAAATCCTGCAAACCTACAACCCACTTTGCTATTTGAAGTTTTCAGACTATATATTTAAACAGCACTCGAGTGTTCTTCAAACTACAAATTAAACTGAAAATGAAAAGCGTGGAGGTGTGTACCTAGTTAAAGGACATCGCTGGACGGTGAGACATTCCTAGAATACTGGATGGTTTAACCAGTTCATTGGCAATACACTAAAATAGCAGTAGAGTGGGAGAAGTCTGTAATCAATTTATAGCCTGGGTACAGAAGAGGTTTTGCGGCTGCCCAGAAAGGCTTATCTGATTAATGCATACACAGCAAGAATCTGTTTGATCCTAACATTCAGGCTTATTTTATGAAGTGTTATTTGGATGCGTAGAGGGTAAAAATCTCTGCACATTTTCCTGGAACTTTATTGCAGTGTCCACACAAATGTTTTTTTTTGAAAACACACTATCATTTGAAAATAGTGTATGGCCGGATTGAGTTTCCCCACTGTTTCTAAACTTTTACCCTGCATTAGGACAGTGTTCAAATCTAGTTTACAACTGATAGAGATCATATCACAGTAGACAATCCCTGGAGGCTGGCGTTAGTATTTAAAGATGTAAAGCGTTAAATATTTTTTTAAATTATGCCATGTGGATGGGAACATGCAAGAAATTTAAAATCGACATCATCCCAATTTATCTGCAAAAGGAGAAAGTGATGAAATTAGGTAATACAGCAAGTACTCCAGAATGATAGCAGAAATAAGCAACTTACATGTTGAGAAGATTCCTGTAGAGGGCTGACTCTGCTGATTTCCTTTCAGTGCAACCAGAGAAACTGTATACTCTTTTCCAGGCTGTAGACTCTTCAGTTTATAGTTTGTTGTAGTGGAGGGTATCTCAAACTGGTTAGGCTGACCACCACGGGTTTGACTCAGTGAAAGAACATAGCGATCAATCTTGGCTCGTGAAGGTGTCCATACAATAAGGACTGAAGATTCAGTTAAGTCTTCAAACTTCAAGTCAGTTGGAGAGTCTAACTCTACATAGAAGAGAGGTTATTCACTCTTTAGAAAATATAGCAAGGACTAAAGCAATGTTTAATTGTAAAACACCCCAAGTGCACAGAGAAACTCCTTCACTTTTACAGAATGTGCATTTAAGACTGGCTAGCCATAGGTTAAAGCAGGGGTAAGCAACCCCCGGCACTGGTGCCGCAAGCGGCACACGAAACCTTTTGCCGGCACCAGACTCCCTCCATAACAGCAGAGCAGTGTAGGGAAGTGTCATTGAGACACTAATGCATTCCAATCCCACAATTCCCCACACCACACCTGCACGGGGGGGGGGGGCACAAGGTGGATCAGCGGGGATGTGTGCCAGGACAGGTAGTGGATGCGTCTCATCTCTGCTTTCTTGCACCACTCTGCATATCGCCCACATCACAGGTGAGAAGAGGGTACGATGGTGGGACAGATGTGCAAGGGGGGGGGGGGGGACAGATTTGTAGGGGAGACCATGATCTGAGGTGTGAAGGTGCAGGAATTGGGGCTAATCTAAGGCATGAGAGTGCAGGATGTTAGTAACTATTACTCTAGTTTACACTAGCATTTACTTTATAAAAAATCCTTAGTGATTGAGAGTGTGAAGTAAAAAAAGAAATTGTTAGAAAATCGGCACGCTCAATTTCTTTGAAAACATTTTTCGGCACTGCTCATAAGGTTGCCTACCCCTGGGTTAAAGTATCTTATTCTTGAACAAGAACAGCTTGTTCCCACCATCCCCTAATACAATTCAAAGCCAATGGATGTTGAAGTTCAAATTCAAGTGGACAGAAGAGCCAATATAGATTTGGTATAGGTCACTAAATTCAGTCCATAGTTTGGTGAATCCTACTTCATGTAACATTTTCAGTATTTACTACAAGTACTGTAGATGCAATTTTCCACAGCACAGAGAATTACTTATTCCCATCAAAAATGCTACCTAGTAAACTCCAACACGATCATAGGACAAAATATGTAACGCCATAGAGGTATGTAGCTACAAACGGAGAATAAAATATATAATGTCTGCTGTTGCTCAAGAGTGCGTTTAGGCATTGGCAATGCCTCATGACTATACAATAAATGGACTCTCTGAGCTCAACATTCTCTCCCCCCCCCCCCCCCCCCCATCACTGGTTTACCCAAGTCACTTCTTTAAGCAGAAGCAGCTATAGAGATGTGAACTTACTGGTTGAGAAATCTCCTACAAGAGGCTGGCTCTCTTGTCCTCGGCTGACTGCATAAACTTCAAATCTGTAGGTGGTACCAGGGCGCAAGTTAACAACCTCTGCAAAGGTACTTCTGCTCACTGGCAGGTTTTGAATATCCCGACCGGACGGTCTAACTGGTGTCACTACAACACGGTAGCCAGACACTTCACTTGCTGGAGAGGTCCATGAAATAGTTATCTTCATGTCAGTTGCATCAAGCAGTTGCAGATCAGTGGGTGATGGGACTGTCACTGTACAAAACAAACATGATTTTCAGTTTTATAGCACCTGCTATCTGTAGAAATAGCCAGAAAAAATGTATTGGGCATACAAATAAAAAAACCCACACACAAAAACACACTTTACACAAGAGAGTCTTAATTTATAGACATAAGACGGTAAATTGTCTTGAACTGAATATTTTTTATTTTTTTAAAGATTGGTCCTCATCCTGGCATTTTAGCTTTGTGGATGGAGCTTTATAGTTTAAAAAAAAAAAAAAAAAAAAAAAAGGGCCATCCCTTAGCCTAAAGCCTCGTACACACGAACGAGTTTCTCGGCAAAAACCAGCAAGAAACTTGCTGGCAGAGATTTTTTGCAGAGAAATTCGTTCGTGTGTATGGTTTCTCGTCAAGAAAAGCGACAAGAATCTCGACGAGAAAATAGAGATCCTGCTCTCTATTTTCTCGTCGAGATTCTCGTCGGCAAGTTTCTCGACGAGAAAAGTGAGTGTGTGTGTACACTTACCTGTCCTCCCGGAAGCCCGCGCATGTTCGAAATGAATTCGACGCATGCGCGGTAGCTTCCTAGGCATAGGTAGGGTATACCAAGATGGCGGCGACGGCATTGAATGTGACGAGCGCATGCTCGTCGATGACGTCACCGCATACGCTCCAGTCAAAGAACCGCGGGTTCTTTGAACCGAGCGTGTGTACACTCGGCCGGGACAAGTTTCTTGTCCAAGAATCTCGTCGAAAAAAACATGTTTTTTCCAACGAGAATCTCGGCCATGTGTACGAGGCATTACACTTGCTACAAATGTTGCAATAAAAGCATCCAATTTCTTTGTTGTAGTATTAGCCTTCCCGTTCATACTGGTGCGATATGTCAGCTCCAAAGTCGCACCCCATTTTCGGCATTGGAACCATTCAAAATTGCCGCAACTCAACTGAAATCGCAAGCCGCAATGAAAATCGGCAGCACACTGTGCGGCTGAAGTGGCGCGATATCAAAGCTGCACCGGTGTGAACGGGGGCCTAGTATATTACCATGTAGGGAAACTACATAGTATACTGTCAGCCATTATTCAAGCAAAAGAATAATAATAATAATAATAATAATAATAATAATAATAAATAAAAAATAGCTCCCTTGTAGCGGAACTGTCCTGTAGTTCGGTACAAGAGAACTTTACACAAGTACGAATTACAGACATTGAGCCAAAATATGCACGCAAATCTCTTTCCATCTCACGATCAATATACAGAGTACCAGAATGTTTCCTTTGACCACATAACCGTGCATACTTTAAAGAAAAAGCGCAAAGGCTTTGATAATTTGTAGCCACTACAAATAAAAACCACGAAGGGAAGCATCCAAAATGTAGTGAGGTATTGGACTTTGTCTTCAATTAATTGCTGGCCTTTAACCACAGAGCATGTTCCTCAAGTGGTTTAAAAATGCCATATTCTCATGCATCAATTGAGACATATTAAATATATATATATAGTGCCAAGATAAGCATGCCAGCACAGAAGAAAACACACTAGTGAAACTTCCATTTACTTCTCTTTTCACTCAGTTTCCTCCAGGCCCACCTGACTCTTAACCTCTTTGCGCTGAGCACATGCAAATATGCGACCTCTCGGCATCCGGGGCTTGGCGCTGAGCGTCTGCATATTTGTGCTCAAAGCACCGACAGTGCTGTGCCGAGAGCGTGCGCCTTGTGTGCTCTCGAGTGACCAGCAGCTCACGGAAAGTTCCAGATCGGGACTTTACCGAGCGCGTGACCATTAGCCCCGCCTCCCGACATAGCAAACCCCCTTAAAAGGCTGGAGCCAAGGTGTTAAAGCAGCATTAAAACCTTGTCGAGGCAGTGTGGCTTCCACAGAGATTTGCAAATGTGTGCAACTAAATTGGGGTGGTTGCCATGCTCTATAGATTACTTGCTAGATTTGGCATGGGGACACATTAAATGCATTCAGCTACCATTGTGCTCTTGCTGAGCTTTTAGTTGTCTACGCCTTTAGGGAGTAGACGGTCTCCCTCCAGGGATACCCGCTCTTAATTCACTGCTATATGCTTCAACTTTGAGTCGCAGAAACTTTGAAAAGGTCCTTACACTACTTTGATGCAACTTGAGTGTTAAAGTGTAAAAGCGCTCCAAAGTCAAGCTAGTGTGAACTGAGCCTAAGAGTTAGGACTGCTCTTTACGGAGGAGCCTTGGTGAGGCATTGTAACATACATATTAGCACATATGTGCAACTGAAACCTATTTAATGTTAAAAATGGTTAGACAGTGCCATTTTTTTTTAAATGCAAGCCAAGGGTACTGGGAAATCTTTTGTTCTTTTTACACATGTCTGTGTAGACTTTAATACTAAAGAAATTTGTGACTGCTCTACCTTGTTGTGGGGTTCCTGTGGTTTCCTTCTGGATGACAATTGGATTACTCTCCTGACTGTCCTCCACTGCATAGATTGTTATATTGTATTCAACACCTGGGTAAAGGTCAGTGAGGGTTACTGAAGTAGCAGTGTCTGGGAGGATAAGTTCTGTGCTGGTTCCTTCCACAGTTGGAGTATAGACAATTCTGTAGCCTGTGATAAGACAAAAAAAAAATATCAGTTACATTCTTAGACCAGCAGCTTTAACATAAAAATGTCAACCTAGTCATACAGCAGCCTTTCACTGACTGTCTCCATCAGAGAATTTAATTGCAATGCCGGAGGATGGTTAAAAAGGTAGCTAAAGACCATGGTGGCAGACTTTGCATGTGTGATCCAGTTGCCACATAAAAAAAAGATGGATGCAAAAAACATGTAGGTTTACGCTTGTGATGGAGTGAATTGGGAGTGCTTGTGGATATTTTTTTAAAGGCAAAGCACTACATATGGAAGCTTTTACCAGTAATAGGAGCTTGAGGTTTGGTCCAGCTGACCATAATGGATGTATCGTCAACGTGTTCAATATTGTATTCGGGAGGGCTGTCGGGTGCTGAAAAAAAAAAAAAAAAAATATATGATATCTATTGAACAATATCAATTCACCACTTATGAATTCAAAACTAATATAATATAAATAATTTTCATCAACTGCCCAAAACTACCCATTTGCAGATTAATATTAATAGGCAAAAAAAATAAAAATAATGACTATACTCACCAGTTGTCTGAGAAGTAGACAGGATTAAGCTTCTTTCCCCCTCCTCACTGATCTCAAACACATTGACAACGTATTTACGTCCTGGCAGCAGGTCTGGGATACTGACAGAAGTAGCAGTGTTGGGGAGGTCTAAATAAGAAGCAAATTTGTCATAAAAAACATCAAGGAGTAGCCCACAAATTATATTGTCAATGAAGCAATGTGTATGCCTATATAGATAATCTGTATAACGTCCAAACATAATTAAAAAGTAGATATAAAATAATGGTGCATCTGTGCACTATTGTAACTAAAATACCCAAGACATTGTTGACACTTACCCAAGTAGCGCTTTTCCTCTCCCTCCTCGCTGAGCTCATATTCCACACGGAATCCAGAGACTGTGTCAGATGCAGAGACCCAAGACACCACAAAACTGTGTGAGGTAATCTCAGTTACAGACTCTGAAGTGGCCACCAGTGGTGGAAGAGGAATGGTGTCTCCAGACTGAGACTGACCTGTATTTAAAAAAAAAAAAAAAAAGAGAAGGACTTGAAGTAGTAGTTGTAAAGGCTACACATTTCCCCCTTAATACAAACATGTTATACTTACCTGCTCTGTGCAATGGTATTGCACAGAGCAGCCCAAAAACTCAGCTCCACTGCTAGCACTCTTGTGCTCCATGTGCTACCATAGGAAGTATATGGTGGCACATCTGCTGGTTCTCCTGAGCATGGCTGTGTGCATCCATAGATACAGCGCAGCATAGCTTCGCCATCTGCACCCGCTTTACAGGATTTGATTGACAGCTGCAGGAGCCAATAGCTCCTGCTGCTGCATCTGAGCAGAGAGGGAGGAGAAAGCCACAGCGTTGGAGCGAGCTAGGACTTAGTCAAGTATAAGCAGGGTGAGGGCAATACAACCACTGGGATATTTACCCTAATGCAGGAAATGCATTAAGGTAAAAAAAATGCTCCGCCTTTTCCAATTCAGGCAAAATATTAAATAAAAGTGCAACATATGAAGTCAGAAAAAAAAATGCAACCCTCGCTGTTAAAAATTAAGAAAATAAGAGCCATTAACCAGTTCCAGCTTTTCTGCTCACATTTTTTTTTTTCTGAAAAAGGACTCTTGGAAGACCTAAAGTGTCCATAGCAAACCTTCCCTACATCTTTGGGGAAGGCAAATGGTTACGTTAAATCCTTTGACCAACAAGCGGCACCAACCACTAATATTTTCTTTGAACTGGTAAATGCCAAAATAAATCACACTTCACCTTCATATAGCCAGCTTGTAAAAATGTAGACAGAGGGCCCAAAAACACCAAGTCGCTTTTTCTATTGATGGCAAGACAGCTCATGCAAAGATTTCTGCTACAGAATCACAGCTACTATCACTGAGAACAGTGGAGAGATATTTCTTTGTTCTGTAATGCTGGATTAGCCTTTTATCTACAAAAGCAATTAACTGAACAGATGAGTGAACCAAAATTCTTTGAAGGAAAGCTATAGCTATAAATCACTTGACCCTTCCCAGTAGCCCTCTGCAACCAAACAAGCACCTTTTAGCTAAAATAAATGTCTCCATTACCCATTTGCAATATTACTGTTTTTTTGTAACATTTTTATAGCTGGAATCACATTTAAAATTATTAATCACGTGGTTGCTTTTTAGTTGCAATTTACACACTGCAGGCAGATCTTATGCTAGCCATACAAATGGAACGGTTTCATTCCCTGGTAGCCTAAGTTCACCTAATTAAAAAAAAAAAAATTTTTTTTTTTTTTTAAGATTCTGCTTAACCCACATATCCAGTCAAATATACTAGTATGGGGTCAGTCATATTAACCTTCTATGCTCACTTAGTAGTGCTATAAAGATTGTACTTATTGTTCCTCTCAGTGCAAATCTATTAGACTGCTTAAAAGAAAAAAAAGTTAATCTTACAAATTTTTTTTTTTTTTTTAAAAACCACACAGCAAATCGTGGGCGTAGTGCCTCCAATATGGGCAGGCAGTTACTTGAGTCATTGAGAAATACAAGCGGTCAGCCGCAAAAATTGTCGGTACTTGTAGTCTACTCAGTGAGAAATCTTTTCAAATTGTGGCAGCGGGTGTGGGGAGAAGATCAGGATGTTCACTGCAAACTAGACTCCTCCTGCACCTCAAAAGCAAGTTTACGTTTTGCAAGGGCATCAAATTCAGGAGCAAGGCAAACTCAATGCTTTCAGGAGAAAAATAAATAAAAATAAAATGCATTTGCAGTCTGGATGTGCGCGATCAAAAAGTCAATTTGCTTGAAGTCGTTTTAAAAGTGACTATTTGCATATTAAACCTGTCTGGGTTTCTGGTTACCTGGGGAGAATAGGAAGCTACTGGGCAGCACAGTGGGTTAGTGGTTAGCACCAGGGTTGTCGGTAAGAATTCAAACAGCACTACCTGTCTGGAGTTTGCATGTTCTCCTCGTGCCTGTATGGGTTTCCTCAGGGGACTCTCGTTTCCTCCCATGCTCATAAGGTAGGGTTATTGGCTCCTGTCTAAATTGGCCCTAGTATGGGCATGTATGAAAGTGAATAGGGGACCTTGGATTGCAAGTTCCTTGAGGGCAAGGACTGAGGTTTGTCAGCACTATATAAAAATAGTATATATTGATACATGAAGATGATTAACCATTTATGTTACCACTTTACATTCAGAAAAAGGTGTACTTTAAAAGCCGGATTCCAAGCAAGCAGCTAAATAAAAAAACTGAAATACATATGTGAACTTTATTAGCTGCCAAATTTGTTATGCTCTTTAGAGAGCTTTATGACCCAGGACTTAACTGCCAGACAGCACACAGCCAAATCTTGCAGCAGCACAGCTTAGGGTGGACCCAAGTGAGAACTGGCTGAATTTCAAAGATAGCGTGTGGCTATCCAATGCACAATTTGGAAAACCTGTCAAATCAGCGACTGCAGCCACCGATGTGTTCTATGACAGCACCAAGCCCCACTGTCAGAATATCATGTACCAGCAAGAGGGGGGGGGGGGGGGGGGAGAATTCTTCCATAAACCCAGTTTGTGTGGCTGGAAAAAAAAAAAAAAAAACAACTTCAGTTTACTCCATTTAGCCCGCTGTATAAAGCAAGAAAAAAATAAAAATCCCACATAACGAATCTACGGGCCGTTTAAAAAGCAAGAACACAACAGCAGCTTACTAACTGGACAAAAAGGAGGCATGGCAAGTTAATCGGCTTGTTCTGATTTTTCTCTTGTTAGCACACAGCAAAGCTCAGCTGACTCCTAGTGCTGGCCCTCCCCCTGTACCAGTCTGTTAAAGGGGTTTGCAGGTTTGTGAAGACAAGGCCAACACAAATACCTACACTATTGTAAAAAAATAAAAAAAAAAACAAAAAAAAAAACCCCACTTATTTAGCCATCTTCCTGGAGCCAACTCAATGAAAGCACTTACTTCCTAGGGTGGTGGAGGTGGTTGTGAAATCAAATCGGGTGACTTCCTTCTGTCCAAGTTGCAAGACACTTACAAGCTGTCCCTCATACACTATTCCAGGCTTCAGACCAGAAATTGTATAGGAATTCAGATGTCCTGGAATGGTGGCTTGTTTCCAAACAACTTGCTTATTTTTCTAGGGAGTAAAATAAAATAGTTAAGGACAACATATTTAATCAGTAATAAAACTTTTGCAAAAAAAAAAAAAAAAAAAACCACACACAAGGATCAAAAAAGGACCGACCCTGCTTCAAGAATGTTGCAGTCAAACAAAAAATTACTGGTATTTTGGATGCACTGGAGCAAGCATGGAAAGCAGATGTTTTGTTTGTCACAGTGTGGGTGCGGTAACCCTAAAATTACATTATACCCATATCGAAAGCCAAAATGCCTGAAAAGGTTTCAGACAGACATGCTATGTAAATTATAGGTCCCATTATAATGGAGCATTTACATTAAAAGTAGAGTACCACCCAAAAAAAAAAATTGAACTTCCGCTTTAAGTGACCCCCTGACATGCCACTTTTTTTGGGGGGGGATGGGGAGCAGATACCTTTTTAGAGGCATCCAGCTCCTACTTCCTCCCAGGGCTCTGGAAGGAAGCTCACCTCTCCGCAATCTTCTGGGACATGTCAAAGGTGCCAGAAGATAGCCTGGGCATTCACAGCGCGGGCCGCACATGTGCAGTGCATCCACAGTAAGAATGCCGGGGCCGCAGAGGGGAGCGTGGCTTCATATGCTCGTATTGCTGGACCGTGGGACAGGCGAGTGTCTGATTAAAAAAAGTCAGCAGCTACACTTTTGTAGCTGCTGACTTTTCATAATTATCTGTGTGCATCATCAATTTCTAGGTTTATGGAAAAATAAAAAAAAATGAGTGGCTAACCCTGAGGTTAAAGTGGTTTCAAAGGTGAATACTTTTTTTACCCTATGCATTCCCTGCATCAAGAAAAAACCCACACCACAAGATTTGCCACTTGCTGTGCCCTCGTCTGTCATCTCAAGAGAGTCATGGCTCTTTGAAAAGCATGAGGATAAGGATTTTGAAAGAAGTTCCAAAGTCAATGCTAACATTTCAGGGGCTTATGCCTGTCACAAAGAAATCTACAGGGAAAAGAGCTACACTTCAAACCTCCATAGACACTTAGTCCATCAGCACGCAAAACATTAACCATCAGTCATTTTGAGCCCAGATCATCAACTGACAGACCATTTCCAGCTCTGACATAGTTGCCAACATTTAAAATAAAAATGTATAGGGACCATTTCGTAAGCAGAGTTATAATTAGGGGCAGGGCATTTATAGGCTCGACATAGCGGGGGGGGGGGGGGGTTGAAAAGGTGTGTGGTGCTCGCAGAATGTCGTGGTATTCATTAGGCAACCCGTCACTGCGTGACCATCGGAGCTTCTGGCTATGAAAACATGGCCGCAAGATCCCCCTTCTGGCCAGCATTGCTTCACTTTAAGTGAATTTTCACTTTACATACATGCTCTGGTCCCATTGTGTACAAAAGTGGGGTATGCCTGTACTCTTTAATTTTACATTAGTGTAGGTTGCGTCTTGGTTTCCATGCCTAGGCAAACAATGTCATACATTCCAGGAGTCTTTAGGAAGGGAGCAGGGGTTCTCTGCTAAGCACACCCTCCTGCCTGCCTGAGCCAAGGGCACATACTACACAAATTATCTGCCCCTACTCAAGATGGCCACAAGCAGAAATGCTAGGAGTGTTTTTTTTTTAAAAGTGATTTCACAGCAAAACAAAGCATGGAGACATGGGTGGATAAGTTTGTATTTAACTTTTAATATTTAAAAGCACACACATCACTTTTTCATTCTCCATTTAAAAAATGGTTCAATTTGCTCTTTTGTCACAAAAAAATAAAAAAATAAAAGTCGTACAAAAAAACATGAGAATATATTCTATGAACAAAGACAGGATATTCTGCAGCCAAACACCTGCTGTTTTATTAAAGTGCCAGTCAAATACTAAAATTAACGCAGTGGGGAGGCAAAGCAAAGAGCTGGAACTACGCCTGATGCAAAATAAGGATGGGTGGGTGGTCTATTTTCCCACAGCACTTTTTCTGACAAAGCAAAAAGGTTACAGCCAATAGCCGTCATGATCAAACTCTCTAGGCAGAGATATGCAAACAGATCCCAGTACTTAAAGATACCAAAGATGGTTTCCAAGAATTCTATCAATCTTTCAATGTATTATCTACATTTCTCTGTTTGCCAAACATTTGAGGTGGGGGGGGGGGGGGGGACAAACACCCACACAGACGCTTCAGCGCCATTCTACAATGAAAACCCAAATTTTTGGCACATTAAGGTTATACCATTCTTTTCCATATAGATTATATTATGCTTTAATGAATTGGTGGAAAATATATTTCAGTGTCTAATTTTTAGACAAAAAACAAATCAGTCTTGTGGGGGTCCTACTGGGAGGATAGCCATACCCTAGTGCACAAAAAAGGTGTAAAATAATATATTATTCTAGGTTGTCAGTGAATGCCGATTTGTGCCACCATTTACAGATTCTGAAATTTAAAAAGGAGAGCAATTGGTCGCTATAAAATTACTTCTCATAGTGAAGAATTTTATTTTGGGGGTCATCAACTTGACTGAGATTATGTTGCAGTATATAAAATAAGGTTTTTCTTAAAAGGTATTGTAAAAGGTTCTTATTTAGGGGAGAGGGAAAACAGACGCACACACGGTTTTGCACAGAGCAGCCGCAATCCTCCTTTTCTGCCCCCCCCCCTGCTCCTGGCCCCTTCATCAGGTGACCCAGGGAAGGGAAAGCCCCCGCCGGCTCGCTTTCGAGTCCCACTGCTGTGTCCATTGACACAGACAGCGGGACTCGGCCCTGCCCCCCCCCACTCCTGTGTCACTGGATTTGATTGACAGCAGTGGGAGACAATGGCTCCTGATGCCGCCAATCTATCCAATGAGGAGAGAGAATGCATTAAGATGAAAAATCTTGAGACTTTGCAATCACTTTAAGGACATTCTGGTAGATTGCAGCCACAGCTCTTCATTGAACAAACAAAATATATAAATCTCAGGAGTGCACAGAATAAGGATTTTCAGCTTAGAGATAATATGAACCACTTGAAACCAATAAGCAGATATCACAAGGCAGGACCAAAGTAAATGGACACGTCTGCCTGTGGGCAAGTACATCTCAGGCAAATAGCAGACCCATTTATATTGGCAGGCGGGAGAATGGCAAATCATCTCATACTCTAAAGGAGTCATAACGTAGACAGCCAACATAACATTATTAAAGTAGCATTATGGAAGCAAAAGTTTACTTACAGGTTTCCAGCGCAGGATATATTGCTTGATGTGAGTCTGCTGAGGAGCAGTCCATTGAATGGGGTGGGAGTTGGGATGGTTAGCACTTTCAGTGATGATTACTTGGACAGGTCCAGTTCCAGCTATCATAGCAATAAAACAAACAAACACAAAAATTATATAGAGAACACATAAATTTAAGAGAAGTCAGGGCTTACTGTATAGCACAGACAACTGCAAGACAATTTTAATACCATTTCATTTTAGGAACATTCCCTCTCCCCACAACATATAGTGCTGGGTGGGTCTTTACTGAGATCTGTGCCGAGTGTTGGGGAGGTGGTGTTCTGTACAAAGATGGGGCGTAGTTGTGACCTCCATTGAGGATCTGTGGGGGTCTCCTGTTGCCCCGGTGCGAAATATACTACTGAGTGTTCAGTGCACCACAATATTTATAACAAGGCTAAAATTCTTTACTCTAAACTTCTAATCTCCATCCAGTATATTAGGATTTGTTTTTTGCTTGTAGCCAGCATTACCCTGTTAATGCATTAATGGTTGACTCTTTGCATCAGAACTGAAACAAAGACCACAAATGTGGCCAGTAAATGTTTTAAATGGTGGTGATAGCTGAAATTGAAGGGCAATTAGCAAAATGTTTAAAGAGCATGAACAAAAAAAAATATATAAGGCCAGCCACACAGGAAGGGGGTAGGTGTCCCTTCACACATGGAAGCAGGATTTCACAACTCTAGGTTCACCAAAATCCAATTTTTTTAAATGACTGGCAAATAGGTTGAAGGCTGTTTTTCAGACCTGCATTACTGCCGTGTTGAACTAACATATTAATAGTTAACTAATTGTAGCTCATTTGACATCTAAGGTTGTTGCTGGTTCCTGGAAGCTTTGGTGATTGAAGTATTGCAGACAGAGAAGGACAATGGCCTGACCTTCATCCTTCATTCCAGTCAGTTTTTTTTTTTTTTTTTTTTTTTTTAAAGTCCATCAATCTGTTTTAGTTCATGAAGCTTCATCTTAAAAAAGGATAAACATTTACTATACCCAAATCAGAAAATTAGCACAAAATTCCCCAGAATTTTTTTTTATTACCTGGGTAGGAAAGAGGTTGGCAATGCCATTCACCAATTCCCTTTCCATAGCAGTAACACTGGTAACTGACACCATTTGCAACTTTCTCCCAGGAGTCACCAATCTGGTAGTATTTTCTGGATTCTGTTTCCTGGCACTGATCTGAAATGCATTTAGATGGGAAATCAATTAAAAATCTGTTATACATACCGGTAATCATTTTTATTCTAACAGACAGGCAAGCACACCTGAAATTATACAGACAAGACTGGTGTGCATGTAACCGACTCAACCTTTCCCCTACAGATTAACCACCAAAATAATTTTCAGGTCTTAGAGAACCCCTGCTAAACCCAATTCATTGAGGTCTGTGTGAAGAATGTGCCTTACATTGGTGGCCATTAGGAATGCCACCCTTACACATAGCGAAAGCGTTAATTGGTGCTAGGGTTTTGGCTCTACCAAGTGGTGTTGGCCAGAGCTATGCAGGCACCACCAAAAGGTTAAAACAAACCAGAGTTTAAGAAACCACTAGCAACCTTGGGAGGAAACCTAAAGGTTACACTGAACCGACTGAGGGGTTAGTCAGAGTCTCCCCGCAGGGATGTAGTCCCAAGGGAGGGACGAGCACGTTAACTAACCCCCAGCCAGAACGGCTCGGATGATGGGGGCAAGCTTACTGAGGAACAGGAAGTGAGAAATTCAGACAAAGAAAAAACATTTAGAAGGGAAAGCGAAGGAAAAAAAAAAAAAAAAAAAAAAAAAAAAAGTGTAAGTGAACCAACAATGCACTAGCTTAAAAAGGAACCCATTAAAAAAAAAAAAAAAAAAAAAAAAAACACCCCTTTAATCCATACAAAGTGTACAGAAGTGTGTATGGTGTAGAATTGTGTCCTCAGGAGCAGTCTTGCAGCCATTGTTACACTTTTGGTACATTTATCTAAACCTACCCTGGGATAGTCTGTCTAACCTACCCAGTTACATTGCCCAGAATAGGAATGCATGCGAGCCTAGAGTATATTTTGAAGTGAAAAACTGATCAAAGATATAGCAAGATAGTCATATTGTACACACGCACCCAACTCTTCACTAATGTCCAACAATGGATTTCAAAATAAAACAAACATTCTAATCAAAAGTACAATGGAGTGAAGTGACCACATACACATTTGCTAATGAGAGCTCTAGATCTGAAGAAGTCATACCTATGTTAAAAAGCTGCGGTGTTAAACAAGCCTGTATAAACAAGGTAGCAGAACTAACTGAGACAAGCTACAGTATGACAGATTTTAGAAATCCAACATATTTTACTGTAAAACAAACAGGATTTAGCCTTTGTGGTGAAAAAAAGTTTAAAGCCCAATGGATTTGTGGAGGAAAGTCAAAGGTAAAAGGCTGATTCACAGTGCAGTCATCCTGGTTTTAGCAATATTTTGCCATGCTACTAGAGAAGCTATACAGCACAGGTGTCAAACACAAGGCCCGCGGGCCGAATCCGGCCCTCCAGGCCATTTCACGTGACCCTCGCACCTCTCCTGCAGCTGCAGGAGAGGTCCAGCCCTCCTCCAGACCCCTACTTTCAAGCAATGCATTTAGCTTCTTCCCAGCAGCACAAGGAAAAAGGGATGCAAGGGAGAGTGGGGGACTTGTGGGGTGGCTTTTGACATCTAATGTAAGGGGAGGAGATACAACCAGCCCTTTTGAGAACAATCATAATGCGGGCCACAATGAAAATAGAGTTTTACACCCCTGCTATACAGCCATGCAGGTCCGGGACAAGGGATGGACAGCTGCCCTGGGCACTGTGGTATCATGTAGAGGCGGGGGAGGGGCATTTCGGTGGAATTTGTGCTGGGAGGCGGAAATTTGAAGTGGGGACAGAAGATGTGAACGAGGGGAAATTTTAGGGGTAGGGGATCTGTACAAGGAGGGGTGAATTTTTTTTCTGGCAGGGGGGGGGGCAAAGATTTGTGCTGGGGAGCAGGAAATTAATGCTTGGGCGGGGGGTGTGCGTGCGCGTGATTTTTGCCGACACATAATTCTCATACATCTGGGGGGCACGGTGGGGACACAATTTGGCATGTTCGCCCCAGGGTTCTTGTGGCTCAATTAGTATATTACACATGTCTAAGGCTCCATGCACACTGGCAAAAAAAAAAAAAACAAAAAAAAAAAAAAACAACACCATTGCTTCTACAGGAGTTGTGTTCTGCCTGTAGAAGCAGCTCAATGTTATCCTGTGTCCATGCACATTAGGACGATTACAGGCATATTTTGAGCTCAACGTTTAGGAATCAGGAAAAAACCCTTCTGGTTTGCATTTCTGATTGGAGCCTACATGGCAGAAAACAAACTTCTAAAGTTGTCTAGACTTTGTACAAAAAAATTGCTCTATATGAGCGTTTATGGCCAAGAAAAACAGATTTTTTTTAAGCCCAGTGTACATGGAGCCTAAAAATCAGAAGGGGACAAAATGGGGATACTTTTGCAGCAACCTAAGAATGTTCATCGTTTAGCTAGAAACAGCCACCTTCATATGTACACAGCTTCAGTTGTCTTTTTGTACTGTGCCCTCAGATAATTTAGCCTATTGAACGCTAGCCAAGGAAAACAGGATGGGAATTCAGAGTTCATCAACCATTGATTGAATAAACAGATTAGAGGTTGTCCTAGGCTTTGACCTCACCCACCCCCGCACCACCTAAATTATTTTACAGACTGTGCTACCATGGAAGAGCATAAATGATACCCAATAAAGGGATGAACAGAAAACACCAAGCAGCTTATCAACTGGCATAACAAGAAATGCATGTTAATTGACAGAACTACATGGTTTCACTTTACCGGTCCCCATAATCTGATAGAGGAGGAAGCATATGTACCTCAAAAAAAAAAAAAAAAGAAGTGTAAACCCCTTTAGTGTAGGGGGAAGGGTAAATGGCCAAAGTTGCCACTACGGATCCCTAACAACTGGAACTTTTGAAAATCAATTTCTTTAAACCAAGCCAATATTGTTTCCAATTAAATTGACTTTTTTGAAAAAACAAGGGCTATGAACTCATGAAGTCACAAGAATGATAAAAAAAAAAACCTGTAGGGGTAAAAAGGGGAAATACTGGATTAATGGGAAAAGTTTAAATGGCAGTCTTTGCCATTGTACTATAGAACTCATCAACATTGAAAACAAACTACAATGCACATATGGAATGCAACAATGATGGAGAATTTAAAAATTACTATCAAGGGGTTGTAAAGGCAGAAGGTTTATCGTAATGCATATGAATTAGGATTTAAAAAAAAAAAAAATAATAATATAAGCCTTGTGTGTAGC
The DNA here is from genome assembly GCA_029206835.1 of Rana muscosa. Lineage (NCBI taxonomy): Eukaryota > Metazoa > Chordata > Amphibia > Anura > Ranidae > Rana > Rana muscosa. Next base: position 352,396,796 of record CM055127.1, on the reverse strand, counting down.
AGCCCCCCTAATACTTACAGGAGCCCCCTCTTTATCCAGCAATGTCGACGAGTCTCGCGGGCTTCTGGGACTCTCCCTCCTGATTGGCTCCTGCTGCTGTCAAAGACAATCATGGGAGAGAGAGAGGAGGCGGGGCGGAACCGCAGCTTTGGGTCTGAATGGATACACAGAGCTGCAGCTCTGGTGCCCCCATAGCAAGCTGCTTGTTTTGGAGACAAGCAACAGGAGGGGAGGGGCCAAGAGCAGCAAAGAGGAACCTGAGAGGAGGATTTGGGATGCCCTGTGCAAATCCACTGCACAGAGGAGGCAAGTACTTTTTTTTAATAAACAGATTTTACAATCAATTTAATGCAACCAAATGGGGGGAAAAAATAAGCACACAAACACAGTTTGCTGGCCATCTGCAACTTATTGCCTTTTAAACAAGCTAAAACAGTGAGCCAGTCATGTATAGTATATTATACTACTGCACTTCAAAAACATACAAAAAAAAAAAAGAAAATTAAAGCAGAGACACTGCTGTGAAACTTGAAGCGGACCAATTGCTATACCTGGCTCTGCAATGCCCATAAACTGGTCATGACTTACGTACCCACAGCATCGCACTTCCATCTACCACGACCTTGACCAAAGCAGGTGCAGTTCATCAAGTGCCCCTCCTCGTGATATTTGCTGAAAGATTGATTTATATCATAGGTAACACCGTCCACGATGCACTGATCTGTTCCAGAAGTGAACATATGAAAAACATTAGATTTTACAAGTTTAAGAAAAGCAATTTACAGTTTTATGGAACACATCCTTTAAGATTTCCGCTTGGCACATAGGATTTTTAGAGGGGGGGTCAGCATTCTGAATTTCTGTACCTTATGCAAAGATGTTGTGGAAAATAAAGGTCATTCAAAATGGCTTTTCACCCGATTTAGGCGGTTAAGTATATGTACAGAGGTGCATGCCAACCCCAATAGTTTGCACTTTCATGTGGAGAAATGCCAATCTAGCAGCATGAAGGTGATTATACAAAATCTAAAATGTTCCTGCCAAACATCAAGTTAGTTGATGCTGGAGAATCTAGCCCTTCACAGCACCATTTACAAAATGCACAATCAAATCTTTCAATGTGGCCACACACACACACACACACACCATTCCTATTGACTGAAAATGCGGAATCAAATCTGTGTGTTGACTGAACACCTTAATCCGACCATGAATATGTTTTTTGTAACCTTTGTATATGGCTCTATTACAGAGCTTAGTGTCTGAGCCAAAGCTGCTAGATTATACACAAGCAGTAAACATGTGTACAATGATGCATATGGGAATCGTTGCCCTAGGGGAGCTCTTAGTAACACTTGGGTGAGGAACACCACGGTGTGAAATGAACTCATGGTCAGTGTCAAAGCTTTTTCTGCACTGCGCCTTTTGGCCAAGTCCGGGGGCAATTTTTGCTTACCAGGCCTCAGCCAATGCACAATTTGGGCAGACACCACACACACACACAAATTACATATTGTTTTTTGGACTTAGATGCACCTTTATTGCAAGTCACTATCCTGGATCAGTGTAGCAGATAAAGAATTAGGACTTTAGTTCTAATGACTAAAAGAATATTGTAGCTAGTGACATCCATGCAAACTAGCATATTTTTTTTTAAACAAAATCTTAATGGCGAGTTGCAATTTCAGCCCAGGTTTGCTTTAAATGCTAACAGAACTTTAAGATTAAATTGTCTAAATACACTTAAAGTGCATCAAAGCAAAAATATATATAAAAAAGTTAAGCCTGATCCCTGCGCACATGTTACAGAGAAGGATCCTTGCTCCCTGTCAAAGCAGTGGTCTTTCAGATGTCCAACTTGCCCCCCTGCATCAGAGCTAGAGCTCTCCAAATACCAAGGAGCACAAGCTTTGCTGTCAAAATAAAATGCGAGACTAATCCTCTGCAGAGAGACCACTGCTTCCACAAACAAGAAGCTCCCTGCAGCATGCTTGCAAGGGACAGGCTTTTCCGTTCAGGCTGCTGAGGCTTACCTGAAGCAGAACTAAACGCATTAATAAACGTTTTTCAAAACAGTTACTTTCGAGGCATGCTGTGAATGATAACGGTCAGTCGTTTGATTGGTGGCATAACTGATCACATATGCAGCACCATGGTAACTGCCGACCAAACAGATGCAAAGATGGCAGCTTCCTTAGACTTAGAACATCTTTTGTTCAAGACAGCCACACAAAGGCTGTACAGACAGTGCAAAATTAGATGGTAAAAGTAACTTTTATTACACCCCCCCCCCCCCCCCATAGTCAACAGTAGATAAAACTCCATTTCAAATTCAGATCCTCACTTTGTACACATTCGATTTTACCTTTGAGCTGGGAATAGGCAATACAGTTCCATTCACCACGGCCATTGCCAACGCATGTACACCTCATCATGTGACCTTGATCGTGCATTTTGTCCCACTGATCACCAATACGATACATAACCCCATCATTGGTTGTGCAAATTTCTTCATGAGCTATAATTAAAAGAAAACCCATTAACAAAACTGATGCATGGGGATTCAGATCATTGAGGTGGTGTGCTCCTAGGATATGCACACTTTTTTTTTTAAAGAAAAAGAGAGAGAAAAATTAAAAAGAAAAAAAATTAAGAAAAAGAAGATACACATGGCAATAAACACTGAATACTAAAAAACAGGCTTCCAACTCTACTGCATTTTTAGTTTCGAAAAGGGTTCCCACCTGCCATGGGACAGAAGCCAAATTTCTGGTCCACATCATAGTTTAAGGTAGTGCCACACCACTTCATATTGTCACGGCGACCCTCTGATGTGCAGTCTGTGTAGTTACGATTGTTATACAAGAATGGGAAGTGGCAGAGAGCTCCATTGGAATTACCACCGCGTGTTTGAACCATTGCTTAAAAATAGACAAAAGGCAATAGTAAGAATATAAATAATTCTTTCAAAAATGTACCAAATAAGGCTAATAAATGGTTATATTTGGAAACACTGGGAATTAAGCCTCTAGTACTTAAGTAGTTGGCACAGAATCTTACCACGCTGCTCGGTACAGAAAGAATACTTCTTGTCCTCATCATAGTTGGAGGTGGTTGAGCACCAGAGCTCTCCATCTTGGCGACCTTCTGTTGTGCAGTAGTAGTAGGTTTTGCCATCATGGATGAAAGGGAAGGCACACGGGTCACTATTTGAATTGCCTCCATAAGTCCCGACAGCAACTGTATGAATAATATGAAAACCATTGTCTAAACAGTGCATAGTAAATTTGAATAAATATTTTTAGGAAAAAAAAAAAAAAAAAAAAAAAAAAAGCGCAGCTGGACTTACCACTTTCTTCACAGCTGACACCATTGCCCAGACAGGTGCAGAGCATCTGCTGACTGCCCTGAGTTTTGATCCATTTCATTCCCACAGTATAGAGGACTCCGCTGTCAGAAACACAGTGCTCAATATCTCGCGCAGCTGGGTAGATATTTATTTGTGCACCAGATGCAACACCAACTCCTAAAATAAGAAAAAGGAGAACAAAAAAAACCCACACTTAATGGAGGCCATACTCAAAGAAACGCTAAGCATTAAGTAAAATTAGTCTGAAATCTGCCAAGAGCATCCAAAATTGCAACAGGCAGGAATTCCACAATTGTCCCTCTTTTACTGTTGCAAAAGTCAACAGCAGCTTAGGAGTGAACATTGCAGTTAGTCATTGACAGTAGAAATTGACAGCTAGCAACCAGTAGAGGGAGCTAGCCAAGAAGCCTAGGGGTGCCCAAGGAGTGTGGGACCATCTGGGAGGATAAGGGGGGAGGGTATGGGGCACTTGAAGAAGAACCTTTTGGCATGACCATCTAAATTGAGGAAAGTTGTTGTGGGTGGGACTGGAAAATACCACACATGAGATTTTCTGCATGGAAGATGTTACCGTTTAACCCAAACAGGTTATTGCTTGGATTAGAAAGAGCTGTATTTATGCAATTTCTATGAGATGCCACCCTTTCCAATCGTACATAGACAAACAGGTTTAGCTGTAACCAGTTAAACATACAGAACTGTCTGGTTTCCCTTTAGACCATACAATTGTATGTGCCTCTCAACAACTTTAATAACCTATAAGAATGTTTGTGTTGTAATACCAGCTCTAGTCTGGAAATTAATCAAAAAAAAAAAAAAAAAAAAAAAAAACACCACAGCAGACCAAGTTGTCAGAACTCACCGGTAGCAGAAGAATGCCTCTCACACTTCCATTCGCCACGCCCATTGCCTGTGCAGATACACTGCAGCAAGTTACCCCTAGCATCAGTCTTGCTCCAGGTATCACCAATCCGGTAGGAGGTCCTCGTGTCCTGGTCATTACAGCGGTCTGCAATTTAAAAGATTGAAGAAAATATAAATAAAAAAATAAGACATCTTTAAAATGTTTTGCCAAAAGCCTTGAATACACTCAGACGTAAGATTTAAAACTTGTGGTCCCAAGAACAGTATCCGAGACCAGGCAGCTTTTGAATCCTTTGATCCTTACTACAGCCACAGACAAAATTTACCAAAACTGGGAGTTTTTTTTTTAAATATAGAGCCCTGACAAAACCTGGAAGCTGGTTTCTACGCAGAGCTGCACCCGTTTCAGTAAATCTCACCCAATAGGTCTTTACCATTTGGTTTAGAATTAGGGAATGCAGATAAAATTTCAATAAAACTATCATGTACGACAGTAATCCTTAGTGGGCATGCTGTAAATGCTAAGAAACAGTCAAATATTTGTAACACGTCTACTCTGGAAAATACTTTAGAAGTCATAAGGAAGAGACAGTTCCCCCAATGACCATACATTCAGAAGCAGCAGACAGAAACCTATGCGATTGTACTAGATTAGAAGGGAATTTACATTCCAATGAAACAATCTGCAGTGTAAATGGTTTCCAAATGGTAGAAGACTCTTAATGGATATAATGTAATTTCACCACATTACTGTAGAGAACATATGCAGTCATGTGCAGGAATCCATGTAATGGTTCAGCAATGCAAAGACTACAATAAGATTTTAAAAAGGAGTTCTATCCAGATGTCCATGAATTACCTGTAAATCCATTTCTAAGCAGCTAGCCTGCTTGTGTCCCCTCAGGTTATGGCAAATCCTGAGGTAGGAGACTCCTTTACAATTTCTCCTTCCTTGTTGTGACTGGCGGGGTGGATCTTGCTCCGCCCACTAGGGCAGCGGCCAAATTCATTCACAGCTTCCGGTGAATGGAAAACTACAAGTTCCAGCAGCCTTTGGCTTGTAGTTCGACGATGTATAGCGCTGTGGTAGTCCATTGATGCTTCCCATTAGGTGTGTAACTGCTTGGCTGTATGGCCAGACAGCCTACACTGTCTGCAAGAGCCCTGTACCCACGATCTGATCGTAAAAGCATTGTTTTCCCAGGCACACCAAAAAGTTGTGTTTTTTTAGAAACGTGAATTTATCTTTTAAGAAACACATTACTATAAAACCCTTGTACACACGGTCGGACTTCAAACAAACTTTTCCGTGGATTTTTGTCCTAAGGGAGTTGGCCGGGCACACCCATAGCATACACACACAGCAGGACTTCTGTAAACTTTCCCAAAATCACTTGGTTTTTCTGCTCTTTACCGCCAACCTTTGGTCAACTTCTGCTATTGTTGGTCGATTTTAACATTGGTTCTGGGCATGCGTATTTGTACTTCGGACAAAAGTCCGATGGATTTCTGTACACACGATAGGACTTTGCACCGTAGGACTTGTTGCCAAAAAGTTTGTCCGTTTGCAGAGAGAACTTTTGTCAGATGAAAACCGAAAAAGTTTGTCCAATGGAGCGTACACACGGTAGGATTTTTTTGAAGTTTGTTGTCAAAAAGTCCTACCGTGTGTATGGGGCTTAAGACAGATTGTGGTTTTAGAAACTTAGGATGGCTATAAATGACCTTACCAGATAGACTGTTTAGTTATAAATTGTAATAAGTACGTCCAATAACAGACAATACTTTAAAATGAAGATAGGGAAAATCAAAAGTTACACACGTGCCATTTCTATGCATTAGCCGAGTCATACAAGAAACAGCAACAGCTTCCAACAAATAAAGTGATTGTTTTGCACAGCCCAAATCCTCTTCTAGGATATCCCGCCAGTGCTCCTGGCTCCTCATGCCTTCGGATGCTCCCATAGAAAGCCACTTGCTATAAGGCACTCATGCAGGCTTGTTCCCAAGCTGCACTGCATGCATCTATTGACACACTGTGGCTCGGTACCACTCCCGCATCACTGGAGTTGGCCGACAGTAGCAAGAGCCAATGGCACCCACTGCTCTTACTAAATCCAGTGGAGGGAGGAGAGCAAGTATTTGTAGGGGCAAGGGGGAGCTGAACAAAGTTTTTACCTTAATGCAGAGGCCGCTTTAGCATAAAAACCTTTTAGCCTTTGCAACCCACTTTCAGGCGCTTTAGTGCTAAAAACAGCGCCTAAAAAAAAAAATAAGAAAAAACACCTCATCTGCAATCCCAGTGTGAAAGTCCAAGTGCTTTCACACTGGGGCACTGTGCTGGCAGGACATCAAAAAGTCCTGCAAGCAGCTTCGAGGTGCTTTAGGAACAGTGTATACACCACTCCTAAAGCGCCCCTTCCCATTGAAATCAATGGGAAGCGCTGCCAAAGCACCTCGGCAGTGGTGCTTTGTGGGCGCTTTTAACCTTTTATTTGCCCGCTAGCGGGGGTTAAAAGCACCCCGCTAGCGCCCGAACACAGATAAAGCGCCGCTAGTTTTAGCAGCGCTGGCAATGTGAAAAGGCTCTTACAGAACATTTAATGGTTATTTTACTCTTTAATAATGCGGGTGGTAAAATAGACTCGTGAGAAATAGTTTGTGATCGAAACCTTCATTCGATGTGGGGCAAAATTAACTCCATAACCATGCAGTATTGCTGTAAATTTAAGCTCATGATGTGAATGAGCTAAAAAGAACAAATGCACATTGATGGCTCATTGGAACTCTTATGCTTGCCCAGACATGGGGCTACTAAAATTCGAAAAATGAATGAATCTAAAATATCTGTAAGAAGCTATTACTTACTTCTAGACGAACATGTGATACGTCCACTGCCTTCTCCTAGACATGTACAATCCACCATCATCCATCCCTGGTAAGGTTTTTCCCAGGTTTGTCCAACCACATAGGATGTGCCAGCTGTGTTATCATAACATCTTTCCGCTATGAGAAAAGGGGATAACTTCTATATTATATCTCTAGAAACCCAGAAGTGCACATACTGTTTATTTATAAGCCACAAAAATAGTCCAGACAGAGATCAGCATGATAAAGTGGAACTTTACCCATAACAACTTAATAAAAATTCTCTTTAGCACAAAACATATTCCACAAAAATTATTATGCTATCAAAATTAGTGTGTTGTAAATTGCTCCAGCATTGTTTCTGCTTTTTTCCAGGGGCTGCCATTTTGCTGAAGCAAAGAGACCCTGAACAGCAGTAAATCCTTGACTGTCGGCCCATCTGCAAATTCAGCACAGTGCCTAATAAAGAGCAACCGAGCATGTGCAAGGCAAGACAGTGCATTATTAGATTTTAAACAATATAGGCACATTTTTAATGTAGTATAATAGCTATACCCGAAAAAGGGGCCAGCCTGAAGCGATCTAGCAGGACTTATTATCTGACTAAAATTCAACTTTAACTGAATAAGGCTGGTAAACATACTTTGCAAACACAGGAGGCAAATTAGATCATGGCTAAAGCATATAACCTTTATTTTTGAAAAACTTACCTACAGGCTTGCAGGTCCATTCTCCTTTGCTGTTACCAAGGCATACACACTCCAACATATAACCACCAGTTTCATGAGGCCTACGCCATGTGTCCCCAATCTTATAAGATTGTCCGCCCTCATGGCAGCGATCTGCAGTTGAGAAAAAAAAAATCCCACACAAATTCAAATCAAGGCTATATTTCAAAATGAAAAAAAATAATCTGAAGATCATGGCATTCCAGACTTGGTACAATACATAGTAAGTCACCTTGGCCAAAAGTGTGTGGGGGGGGGGGGGGGAACAAACACACAACACCCCCACACCTAATGATTTAGTTGCCGACCACATTCCTGATACGTCACCAATCTTTAAGTGGCTGTAATGGGATGATGCCTGTATAGCTGCAAGCATCATCCCCTTACTGTTATTGCCGGCTTTCTTGTAAAAAACCCATTGGAGTGGCCAACTAGTTGCTCGATAGCCATTACAAGCAGCAGAAGGGGACAACCCCCCCCCCCCCCCCGTGGCTTGCTCCGGCTCTCCCATCCCAACGGTAGACCCGATCGACCAGCCAGCATGTCTGCTGGCTGGTCCAGCGATGCCTGGATCAGTTTTGATCGGCTCTCTGCTATAGTAACTGGGAGCAGTGACATGACACCACTTCCAGCTTACCAGGATGTCAACGGTGCCCCATGTTGAATAAGATCAAATGGATTCAAAAAACAGATATTGGAGTTTTAAAATGCTTTTCTGTGCAGAGGAAATATTTGGGGTCCCTTCATAGAGAATGTGTCACAGGCTTTTACTTCGTTCACATGCAACAATATTGTGCGGTTTTTATTTTTTATTGCTGTCACAAGGAACGCAACAGAACACAAACACACCATTGTTACATGAACAAAAAGTGCAGAAAGAGCCCGATACTCAAGTGGTTAAAAACCAGGACTTTACTCCTATCCTGCAGATGGCAACATCTGGTTTTACACCTTCGACTCATTAACACCTTTGTTTACACAATAGGACCCAATTTGCATGTGATGCTGGAATGTCTTGACATGTGTATACACATAATGGGGGGGGGGGGGGGGGAAGCAGCAGCAAATGGATAATTACGTTGCATAAAAAAAAAAAAAAAAAAAACATAAAATTTATGGAAAACAAAAAAAAAAAAAACTCAAATATCAACTTAAGCCATTACTTGCAATGGTGCAGCTGATGCGTCCTCTTCCAGCTCCAATGCAGGTACAGTCCCAGATCATGTTATCTTTAGGTCGCTCATAAGTTTCCCCAACTCGGTACGTGGTGCTTGTGTACTTGTCAAAACAGGTTTCTTCAGCTGTTCAAGGGTTTAAAAAAATAAATAAAAAATAAAGATATAGTTCATTAGATGAACGTTTCACTACATAGGCAGTAAAAGCGTAAAGAGCAGTTCATATTTTTTATTTTTTTTTCCCCCCTGCCAGTGCTTCCTAAAGTATGAGTCAATTGTAAAGAAATGGAGTTGCGTCACAGACTGTCCATGGGCTAGTGCATTTCTGAATGAAATTATAAGTGGACAGTATATACACTTGGTGAAGAAGAGCCCAGCCTGGCAATCTCACAATTTTACCACTTATTGTAAAAGATTGCATCATAAAGAGAGCACACAGCTAGGGTGTAGAAACCATTTTCTACTTGTTTTAGTACTCTCGTTTGAAGTGAAGCAACGGGCACAATTTTGGCAAGCAATGTCAGGGTTGTGCGTTTTTAATGCCTGGTAATATTTAAAAAGTTTGTGTCTTGTGGAGATACCATTTTAGGAATGATAACAGACCAGGCTTTATAAACCAGGTAGAGATGCCAACATGCATTCATTGACCAAACACATTTAAGATCTGGTTCCTACAGGCTTTTATTCTCAAACCCAGAACCAATATTGGTACCCCAAATCTGTAGCTTGAAAACTAAATATGCTTTCAGAAGACAAATAAGTAATTTCATCAGCATATTTGCAAAGCCTAGTCATGTTAATAGAATACAAGTCCCTTTTACAGAAGGCATTATCCTTTATTTTAATATGAAAGTACTACATGCATACCCACCCTCTGGTTTACTTTCACAGTTGAAGCCTCGGATTCCACCATAGCAGGTACAGACCAGTGTATTGCCCAAATAAATCCTTTCCCATTGCTGCCCAATATTATAGGTTTTTCCATTGTCAAAGCAGCCTCCTGTTGAGATCAATTGGTATTTAGTTAGTTACTTTAATATCTGCAAAATGTTTATTCTAGCATTTATTTAAAGCAAGCCAAAAACACTGCATAAGCGTATGACTGCCAATGGCCGAAGCTCACACTGGCTAGGTCATACACACCTCTTCAGGGTGATTATTTGCATATTTATACTTATTCAGGCCAATTCCCTTGATTTTCAGGAGTAGTACGCGACAAAATCAGAGCTGGAACCTGATATGGACAAAGTCAGTAAAATATGATAAGTTTCCAGAATGGGTATACACCAGGTTTAAGGCTATGTTAGTTATAGCAGAATATCAATGTATATGGGACTCACATACCATGACCGATTACAGTCTCTCTGCAAATGTAGATTTAGAAATATATGAGCAGTCATTACCAACCTCAGTTATCCCCATTGCCTCTACCTTCACAAAAAACCTCTAAACCAGAACAAGCATAGAGTGTGGAAACATATGCCAGAACTCTTGATCTGCATACTTTTGTTCGAGGAGAGTTAAAGTGTCAGCAATGGAAGCCTTCATAATTCTCTGTACAGACATAACAGCTAGCAAGGTGCAAGAACCATAGAAACCCCATTCCAATGCTAGGATTGTAAGCTTCATAATCAGGGCGCTCTTTTCTTTTATATTGAAATCTGTTAGAATAGTGTGGTCTCCCTTTATATTGTAACATGCTGCTCAAACTGTTGGCATATGAAGCCATACCACCACCATCAGTTTAGGGCAGTAGGAACAATGAAAACATGATTGTGGACTTGTTCTGGATTACCGTACTTCACAGAATTTATCATAAGAAGCCAGAACAGAACAAAAAAAAAAAAAAGAGGGGGGGGGGGGGGGGAGGGATCAGTGTGCAGTTAACCACATTACCCAAGATTCATCTTTGCCACAAACACTAAAACCCGGTTGACAGCTGTGGGCAAGTACACAGATTATTGCTCTTTACAGAGATATATGGACAGTGCCAGATTTATAAAGGGGGGGGGGAATTGTCCGAGGGGCCCCCAGATTCCCCCCCCCCCCCAAAAAAAAAAAAAAAAAAAAAAAAAAACAACACACCACACGTAATTTCCCCCCTCCAGGCTTTAGCAATGTGTTCATTGAGCAGAACTGACAAAGACCTGCGATTCACATCTGATCAGCACTCAATGGCTAAGAGCGCCGACTGGTCCCCATCACACAATAGCTCAAACAGGGAGATCACTATACGAACACCAAATTGTTAGAATAGCGGCTCCTCCTGAGCCCGTCAGGTCTTTTCGTTTAGCCCGCTGAAGAGTGTGTACAAGGCATTAGAGTACATTTGAGCATGATGGTAACTAGTTAGGCAGAAAGGTTGCTCAGCAAATGGCACTGATAAAAGGAATTACCCAAGAACCATGATGACCCATAAAAGACTAAGGCCAGGTTCACAAATGTGTGGTTTGCAGCCCGGGGTCCGGTACGTTTCTGTTCAGGTGCAATTTTGGCCTGAATTTGCACCTGAACCAGACCCAAAAATGCACAGGACCCTTTTGGAAACTGCACCGTGGCTTCCCTGGACATGTGTGAACCGGCTCCATTGAGCGGTTAAAACCGCATCCAATTAACACATGTGAACCTGGCCCAAGTGCTCTGTGCCTACTGGCTGTCAAGAGCAGTGTCCGAAAGATGATCGTTTGAGGAGTTAAAGATTTTGCAAATGCCAAGTGCTGGAAGAAATAAATTTTGCAAGTATTGCAGTGTGATGCATAACTTGCCAGTACCAATTGTGTGTAATGTGTATTCTTACAGTTAATATAATTGGGGGGACCAAACACCTCCCAGACAAGCGTATTCTTTGGAACCTACCTTTTGTTCACAAAAAATAGAATATAATTTTTCATTCATCTAGGTACACTTTAAATGGTCATAAATGTAGCACACAGACCCTTTTTCCTACCTTTGGCTCGCTTGCAGGAAAAGGGCACACTGTACTATATGCCGGTAACCTCCTGTTTGAGGAGGTTGAGCGGTGTCATGTATTTGGGTCCCACAGCTAGGTTCTTCCATCAGTTGGTTCTCATCTCCTAGGATATAGGGACAAGTCTCTGCCCCCCCCCCCCCAGTAATTCCAATGTCCACACCACTCTAAACTCCAACGTTGAGTTTATTTTTCATCAATATTCAGCAGATAGGAAAGGGTGGATAAGAGATAGGACAGCAAGATTTTGGGAGGTAGGTCCAGGCACAAGTAGATACTACAATCACCACTCTATCCCAGAGTGGGTTCAGCTCACCCAGATAGTCTTCTGTAAAAGTGGATCCTAGCAGCCGGAGTGATGCTTGGATGCTTAATTAGGTTCTTTTCCTAGATACGATTGGGAGACTATGCCACAGAATCAATCATGTCCTGAACTTCTCAGCTTTTGCAATACAAGGACAGGTGCCAGCAACAGCACATTACTAGGCCCTTGGTGGATAGATGAATCCCTCCAGAAAGTTACCGGGCCCCTTCCTTCACCGTGAACTCACCGGTCCTTCAGAAAGGTCCTCCCCTGGCCTCTTAGAAGCGGGCTCCCTCGCAAGGGACACCCTGGAATTCCTCTTCCCAGAAGTGGGCTCCAGCTATAGGTGCTGGGCCCAGTGCTAAAAGGTGCCTGGGACTGATGCGCACGCGGCCCCATGGCCTGGAGGGCCGAGCGCCATGCACCTGGACTCAGGCTCCTCTCGTGAACTCCAGATAGCGACCCCTCCCAGGCGGCGTCTGCTTATGTATCCTCTCCCAGCATGCACAGCAGGCCAACCACACCCACTGTACCGCTGCCGAGAGAGGACACCCTAAGGCACAGCACTATTACTGATGGGTTCAACCCCGACCTGTCATGGCAGTGCCACCTACAGGCCACGGGGAATTGCACACCAGTATACCACCTGGAGAAATAAAGTAGCACAACCTATCAATGAGAATGGTCTGAGCCTAACTACCAACTCAGACCAGCCCCCTAAATTTGGGTATATAGCACTCCTAAAAAAGGTGGGCGCTACATATAACTTTAGTTTCTATCTTGAGAGGCCTCCAAACATTAAGTGCCTGGGCCCTCCGAGGCCTAATCTGGCACTGTATGCGGGATATAAAAAACCCCCAAAAACCCCCCCCCCAAAAAAAAAAAACCACAAGATTAAAAAAGAACTACAGCCAAAGCTGAAGCCCGCTGACATCACAGAGCCGGTCCAGGCTCGGGAAAGATTGCAACCATATGGTCGCGATCTGCACCGAGAACCTGAGCAAGCCACTCACCCCATCCACAGCCCAGCTCTCCAGTGAACGTGAGGCAAAGCAGAGAGCTGGTAACTGAACCTCACACCAGCTCTGCTCAGGGAGCTCCAAGAACCGAGTAATTAATCAATTGGTTCTCAGTCTTAGAGCTGGCGGGGTACAGATGCAGCATCGGAATGATGCTGCATCCACCTAGGCAATGACAGACCCACATACCTCTTTTAAAGTGTAACTCCACTTGTGAAAAAAATTAAATAAAAAAAAAACGCAAATAAAGCATGTACAATTGCAATACAAGTCATATTGTAATGGAAGGTTATTAAAAATAACCTTTCCTATCTGCAGCCGCTGTGATTTTCTATAAATGCAATATGGCTGCATGGAGTTCTGTACACAGAATGTGTACTGACCACTCCCCAGAAACAATTACCTGCTTGTGTGATTGGCTCACCAATTTTCCCAGAAGTCTGCCTAAGATACAAGTCAGATTTCAAGCATTCCCTGCATCAAATGTCATTTTTGGTGAGATATTTCTATGTAGAAGAAAGGACCCTGCCTGGCACAAGGAAGGAAGTGACAGAACAAGTTTTCCTAATAATTTGTATGACAAGTTTGGAGTCTGCTGTGCCCAGACATAAAATAAATGATATTGATCACAAATTTAAAAACGACTTGACCCTAGTCCTTGGGCCCCACAAGAAAAAAAAATAAAAGATGATTTCTTACCATGTCAACTGTGCTAGTATAAATCTTTTTAAAAAGCATGCATTTCATTCTGGCAGGGCTTACCTTAGCTCAGGATAAAACATCTGCATTCTATTACCAGTCTAAGCCTCTCACTAGTTGTAACAGCAATGACTCCATATGGTCAAGTAGCTCAAGTTGCCACAAATCATTTGTGAATTAAACGTTGGTTTTATCAGAACAGTGATATCATAGCCTAGTAAATTTAAAATGATAGCATAAACCCAATATTGGAACAATCATGCAAAATTATGGCGCAAATAAAAAAGGTGAGCTGCAATATAAATGTATTGCCACATCACACTTACTTAAGGGAAAGAAAGGACACAAAAACGATTTCAGAGCTTCTGGATGTTTTCCACATTACAAAAAGGTTTGTATAAAAGCACAATGTATGGATTTCCCAGTAAGCCTGTGATAACATGGAATGACAAATGCCTGCAGCCACTCATATGGTCAGCCAAGAGCCAAAATGTAAAAAAAAATAAAAAAAATAAATAAAAAAAAGGTTGGAGTCAGAGCTGAAGTTTCCTTAGTGCATGGGATTATTCTAAAGAACCTCTGGACTGATATCAACAGGCTATATAAGCAAAGAACATATTTTACTGCACAAGTATTGCAGCCATGATTTGTAAATTACCTCTACTGGCCTTTAACCGGTAGAAGCCAGGCCCTGTTTACTATGAGTATTATGCGCTTGTCAAATATAAATATTCATAAACAAGGCAAATAAAATATATAGATAAAACACAGATGACTATATAAACCAAAAAAGCTGGTCATAGACCTCAGACGATAGCTGCATGTGCAAACACGATCTAGCCTTAAGTATAGGCTTTTTTGTCTAGTTGCAGGCATAAACAAATGCCCAAGTGTCCAGGTACATGCCTGTGGTAGAGAAAGTAGTAGGCAACAAACGACTAGTTTTTTTTTGGGGGGAGCACAACCAGCGCCAGTCTCCCACAGGCTACTTGCATCACAAAAAGCGAGAAATGGTTGCATCAAGCAACACTTATCCAATTTCTGTGGACAGTTTAACACTTGTATCAGCATAACTGCTAAGAAGAATTATGTACAGCTTGATATGTGGACTTAAATTATCTGATGACAGACCATAACACTGACCTCACATGCATTAAAAAAACAAAAACAAACAATCTGCAAGAAAACATCACTAAGAAACCGCTATACTGGAGTACTGTACTGATAAGCCACATACCAAACATCCCAGAATCCACAATGTGTATATCTCAAAGTCGGGAAAGCCGATGCCGCCAATAAGTTTGTGGGAGCATAGGACTCAGTTTTAATCTGGGAGGGCGGTTGTGCCAAATGAATTTAATTGCAAGGGACCGTAGTGTGCGGAAGCGTGATTGGGAGGGTCTGGAACAGGTACAATTTAGGGAGGATATCCATCTTAAGTACATTCATACGTCCGAGCCACGATTCAAGTGATCGGATTTTAGTCAGTAAAGGGCTGAGGTTTAGAGAGTAGATGTAGTGGGATCTCGGTCCCCAGATATTTGATAGATTTATCCTGCCAATGGAAGGGGAAGTTTTGTTGGACAAGTGAGAGGGTGTGGGTGGGTAGGGATATGTTCAAGGCTTCTGTTTTGGATATGTTCAGTTTAAAGTTGCTATGGGAGCCAAAGCGAGCTAGTTCATGGAGGATGGAGGGGATGCTGATGTGTGGTTCCACAATGGTAATAAATCAATCATGGCCACAGTCCACAAGCTTAAATATTTTTCTAGAAGCGTCTCAAATATATATTTTATGCAAAGTCCTACTCTTGGGTATTATCGCTAGATAGTTCCCTCTGCTTTATTTTAGGCAATATATTTTTCAGTAAATATGACACTTTAGGGGTATTTGTAGCTTTTACTAAACGTTTGAATCCATCCCCATAATACACGTGCACCTGGAAGATTGAATTGGTGAATCCTAGATCTCCATTCACTGCTAAAAACAAAAATTCCCCCTTGTGTTTCCAAACTCCGAAGGTTAAAGCCACCTATAGACATTAGCTGCCAACAAATATGGTTACATGACCAAGTTGCCAAATGATCTTTATACATACAAATTTGCTTTTGGCCAACTTAAATGTTTGTGCCAATGTAAAGCAAGCCTTCAGTCACTGGGCAAACAAAGGAAATTGGCCAGGAAGGTCCATGGGTTAGCCAGGGCCATGGAAGGACCTACAAACAAGAACAAATTACAAAGGCTGCAATTGCCGACCTTCCTTTTAGAAAGTTCATTGCCTGGCTCTGCTAGCTTGCAATACTTCCCAATAAGCTCAACAAGCAGGTGGAACTCATAATTTGTCTGCTACTCCAAAACTAGTGGGAAAAATAAATTACTTCAGAGAATGCCTTGTGTTCATGGAAAGTGTTAGAAAATAAAAATAGAATAAAACCCCCACTCACTAATGGCATCAGTGCCAAGTGAAAGACCCCATTGTGTTTAGAGAAGAAGGCTCTCAAGAAGAACTCCAGCAGGAACTGGAAGATTGCAGCCCTGACTACTACAGTGCTTTTCAGCTTCTCCTGTAATGCATCAGGTAAGAGATGCACATAACTATATTGGCCCAGCTTGGCACAAAGTACGCAATACAGATAATTTCTGGATATAAAAAAAAAAAAAAAAAAAAAAAAAAAAAAAAGAAGAAGAATAAAGTAGACTAAACAATTTAGTATCACGAAATCTTAATTGTATCAACAGAAAGAAGTTTTAGGTGTCTAGGTGTTCATTAGCCCAAGCAAATTAGGAAGGATCTTAGAAAGGGCTGGGTAAAGAACAAAGACTTTTCCCTAAATTCACACTTGCCTTGTAATTACATTTAAGCCTGGTGTGTAAACTGACAAAAGGTGCTATAACTATTACATGTTAGATAGCCAGAGGCTATACACAGAAAATGACAGGACAGAAGACAAAGCATCTTATGTTTAGCATGGCTGGCAGCCTCACTCCCATTGTTCTCTACACCCATCAATAAAACAAGTAATGGTTTTCTAGGATTTTTGTAGCTTACAGCCTTCTGTTCCTCTTTTCCCTCTGGTAACCAATTTTCTTCAGGGATAAAAGTTCTTCTAGACGGCTAGTTTTACAAGAGGAAGCATAATATAAACCCTGTAATTTATATGTTTTTGGCATACCATTAGATATTCTACAGTATACAATCTATGTAGGCATTCAGCATGGCTACAGATCAATCAGCTTGGATATGAAATGACTGCCAGAACCGCCCATTGGTGTGTTATGACACAAAAACCACATGGGATACAGAAATTATTCTGTGTTGGACTGATAAAGTCATGCATTAGTAGCTGACATTATTTATAACCAGTTATGTTCTTTTATGGTAGAACAAAACACTCCATAAAAGATAATGATAAAACAAGGGGAAATGGACAGCATGCAAAATATGACCACTCCCCAAAACATAAACACAATGAACCTCATCTTAAAATATATAGTAAAACCTTGGATTGCGAGCATAATGCGTTCCGGAAACATACTTGTAATACAAAGCACTCGTATATCAAAGAATTTCCCTATAAGAAATAATGGAAACCCAGAATTCGTTCCACAACCATTTATTCATATGTCCTTCAGTTTATATTCCATATAAAAAATAAAACAATGCGATAGGTTGTGTAACCATAAAAATTCCATCCACAAATGGAAGCCTCCACAAGGGGATTAGAAGCAAAATCCATCAGGAGCTACAGAGTAGAGAAGAGAGACTCCAAGTGTAGCAATATGGTTACATTTAATGAAGGTACAACATTTAGCAGCTCCCATGGTTGATGATTAAAGTGGTTGTAAACCCACTTTTTCAATCTGCACCTACAGGTAAGCCTAGATTAAGGCTTACCTGTAGGTGCAAGAAATCTCCTAAACCTACACGGTTTAGGAGATATTTAGTTAAAATGACATGCGCTGCTGTCTACGGCGCACGCGCGCCGTAGACAACGGCGCATTCATGGGGTTAATCCCCATTCACAAATTTGGGTACTTCCCAGCAATCGCTGGGCGTAGCCGAATGTGAAGGCTCCCGCGCACATGCGCAGTGTGACGTCTCCGCCGCTCCGGCCAATCACAGCGCCGGAGCAGCGCTGTGATTGGCTGGAGCGGCGATACCCAGAAGTAACCTTCCGGCTATCGCCGCAGAGATGGCTGCGGCTGAAGAGGGAGACGAGGACGGCTTTGGGGGCCACGATCTAAGGTAAGTGATGCATAATGAGCTATTATGCTAGTCATATTAGCTCATTATGCCTCTCTTACAGGTAGTTTAATTATTTTTTTTTTTTTTTAAAAGGGTTTACATTCACTTTAAAAAGGAGGCACATCCAAGTATGCAGAAATCCAGGGTAAAGCGGTCCACAGACCGCCCTCCGCACTGCCGGCTCATACCGCTGTCAGTCTGCAATCATGACCGGGAAGACTACCCTGCAGTAGAGCGATCTGAAAGCAAGGCTTGAATCGCTCGTGGGAGTGCAGAAGGGATGACGTCAATGGCGGTGCGGAGGATGGTCTCTGGGCAGCTTTATCCCAGATGCCTGCATACTTAGATGTGCCTCCTTTTAATCAACCATGTGAGTTGCTAAATGTTGTACCTTCATTAAGATGAAACCATATTGCTACACTTAAAGGCGCCTCGCCTCTTTTATAATCAGCTGTGACATGATGCTACTTGTATGTCAAATCTTGCAAAACACTCACAGACCAAGTTACTCTCGATCCAAGGTTTTACTGTATTGCAGAAAGTTGATTTTAAAAGCTGAACTCCAGGCAGATATAAAAATGACAAGTTAAAGCTGAATTTCTGGTTTCCCCATCATTTTAAAATTTGGGCCAAGCTAGCCCAAATGAACCATTTCCATTACCAAGTGATCTGGCCACTGTAGCACTGTAGTATGCGGCACTGTGTGATGCAGCAGTATTGGCTACTATCAAATCAAGTTGGCCTTGTAATGATTACAAGGCTTCCTCCGATTGGCTGAGCTGGAGATGACGTTATCCACCCACCTCTCCGCCTTGGCCAATCACAGGACGCCTTGTATTAGATGATAAAAATACAAAGCTTCTCCTGAAGGGCAGAGAAACATTCAGGCCAAGTTTTAGTTCCAGCAGCAGATAGGAAGTTACTTGTACTGCTGCAGATGTTCCTGCAGTAAGACACAGAATACACAGTGGCCAAACCACTTGGTAATGGAAATGGTCAATTTGTGCTAGCTTGGCCTAAAACAAAAAGTAGTGACAGGAAACATGGACGTCAGCTTTAATACATCAATAGTTTGACTTGGTATCAGCATCTTAAGTCCCTGTACAGCAGAGCCCATACTGGGAGAGGGAAAAGCAGTACAAAGGGGCCAGTTAGCTATACTGCAGTGCAGGAAGCATGCCGAT
Source organism: Rana muscosa (assembly GCA_029206835.1). Taxonomy (NCBI): domain Eukaryota; kingdom Metazoa; phylum Chordata; class Amphibia; order Anura; family Ranidae; genus Rana; species Rana muscosa. The sequence goes on along the minus strand of CM055127.1, from coordinate 352,377,373 downwards.
AGAGGAGAGAAATGCTAATCCATCTGCTTCTCCTTTTTACTGTCCAGACATATGGTCCGATAGAGACCCAGGCTGTAGCACTGGCCCAAAACATTTTGAAAGAGTTTTGGCTTTTAAGCAATACAATTTGCTAGCATTTTGGAACATAGGTTTTTTCCATGAATGACAGCCAATCAGAAGTCAGCACACTGCCATTACCTAATTACCATTCTTAAGCTGGCCATACACCCAAAAATATATATTTCTATGCTAACCGATTCCATCATCCACCTAAACAGTGCGGATGGATGGATGATATCCCAACCTACAGGCAGCGCCAGATGTCAGAAAACCTGACCAGCACCTGCCGTTGACTGGATACAAGTATTGTTCGACCAACAATTTTCCAAGTGAAGGAGGTTGGACGGAGTCAACATGGCCACCCGCTTATTGGGAACTGGCCAGGATTTACACAGTAAATGGACAGCTTTAGTCAAATCATTTTTAATAATAGTCAGAGCTAGGCTTTACTATCACTTTAAGACTAGTAGACCCAGTGTAAAAAAAAAAAAAAAAAAAAAAAAAAAAAAAAAAAAAAAAAAAAAGGTAGAAAATGAAAGCTACAACTTGCTTGGTTGTTATAGTCAAATTTAAATTTATCATATATCATTTTCCTCAAACCCATTTAAAATGCTAAAGGAATTTTATAAAACGCTTTATTACACTACCGTAGATCATAAAAAAAAATTATTTCAAACAAGGTCATGTCATACTAATCTGGGTGTAGCACACATCTGGAGCTAACCTCCTCAGAGATGGGTGTGCAAATGGAATCATAGCAGTAAATCGCCCAACAGCAAGTCCCTCGTAAGAAAACTTTTCCTAGTTGAGGGGTCATTAGGCCAAAAGACAGCAATGGAAAACAAGAGATACAAAATGGGGAATGAAGTAAGAAGATGCAAATGACAGACCAAACTGAGTCTCTTTTATTCTCCAGAAATAAAACAAGGAAGAAGAGTTGCCGGAAATCAGACTCTTTACTTCATTAAAATCCCTTATATCTATACAGTGCTGGAATTCAGGACAAGCAATAAGTTTCCTTACAGCACTGCCAAACACATCCGAAGAAAATATACCAGCCAATCTCAACCAAGGTTACATGGAACCATGGGGGTTCCTTGATTTGTGGCTCCGTCTTCTGGGGTCTGCATAATTCTAGGGTCAACGGCACTTTGCAAAGCCGGCAGAGTGCCACCAATTGTGTCTTTTTTTACCCATCTGTAAGTAGGGTATCATTTCTACTGCACACCAATGCAAGGGACATTCTTCCTCCTGCCCATTTGACCACCATGAATTGTTTAGTAAAAGGTCCCAGAGACCTGAACATTAGGGGTTCCTCTGTGGTAAAAAGGTTGAGAATAGATGTGACATGTAGTACTTTGACTCCACACTTTCCTGATTCAGAGTTGTAAACAGATACTAGTATTTGGAAGAATTATGAGGGAATGTAGCCAGTCATATTTAAAAATTAAAGTCTTTATAAACATAACAAAAAATAAACAAACAACGACATAATGTAACAGATTCAATGAAAAGGGTTATCAGAACTGGTAAGCTGTCAGAAAGGGGCACAAGGTGCGACTTCCCGGAAGTTATTTGAACTGGGGTGATAAAAAAAAAAAAAAGCTGCAGTACATCTAGCCAGGTTCACAAAGGGCTGGAGGAATAACATGACTAAGGGCAAGATAGGCAATGTCCCATTCAGTCCTTTAAGTTGACACTAGGTTTTTGGGCATTTTTCACACACTCAGGTTTGAGGATTTTTTATTTCAGCCAATGGAAACCCATTTACTAGAAGGAAAGACAAGATATAGCATGGAAAAACTCAGGCTGTGAATTTCCAAGAGCTCCCACTGAAGTCTGTGGGAACCGAGAACATGCCACTTTGCCCCAAAGAAGCTCACATGCTTTTTTTAAAGTGACGAGCTTCAAGACACAGCGATCAGGTGTGAACAGTCCCTGTAGGGTACAACGAGAATCCTCATCACAAGCATTGAAACCCTTCTAGAAAAGTGCTTCAAATTGTGATCCAGGGCTGGGCAAACGCATTGATTCCAGTTTCAAACAGACAACCGAATAATGCCGTGTACACACGATCTGAATTTCCGACAACAAAACCATGTTACACACACACGCGTTGTCGTAAATTCCGATCGCCAAGAACGTGGTGACGTACAACACTACAAAGAGCCGAGAAAAATGAAGTTCAATGATTCTGAGCATGCGTAGGATTTTTGTGCATCGGAATTGGATACAAACGGTCGGAATTTCCGACAAGAACTTCTGTTGTCAGAAAAATTGAGAACCAGCTCTCAATCATTTGTTGTCGGAAATTCCGACAGCAAATGTCCGATGGAGCCTACACACGGTCGGAATATCAGACCAAAAGCTCACATCGAACATTTTTTGTCGGAAATTCCGATCGTGTGTACGCGGCATAAGTTTATGAAAACAAATAATGCTAATTTATTTTCCTCAAAAAAGCTAGAAAAGTGATGCCGCTTCTCATAGCAACCAGATTCCTTTCATCAAACTCAATTCTAAGTTTGAACAGAATAATAAGAAACTAGTTTTCAGCCACATAACTATGGGACTCGGCTGAAAATATTTTAACAAGAATCCATAGAGCTTTGTTAATGGCGTCTATTGTCTTGGAATAAAAGATTTCTGGTTGCTATTGTCACCCGCTACATCTTCACCAGTTCTGCACCTACTTACAGGTAGGGATGAGCTCAGGCGTGTTCGCATTGAACACATGCAGAGCCCCCAAGGAAGTTGGCACCGTCGGAACCACCCTGCGCTAATCACAGGCAGGGAGACATTGTCCCGATGCTCGGCTGCAGAGATCGGGAAATGTCTCCCTGCCTGTGGATTAGCGCAGCTCCGACTTCCTTAGCGGGCTCTGCATGTGTTCAATGCGAACACGCCCAAGCTCATCCCTACTTACAGGTTAATGCAGCCTTTCTCCACCTTTAGGACGAAGGAACCCTTGAACTAACTTTCCAGGCTCAGGAAACCCCTGCTAACAATGGAGTACATCTACAGCTCACAGGACATGGGTGTGACAGTCAATGGAAAGAATGTTCCTTACACTTGTGGTCATTGGGAAGAACCACCCCCACCATTATAGTGGCAAACCATGGAACGATTTTATAAATCATCATAGGGCCAGTCCACACCTGAGCGTGTAGCACTTTCCTGTGCGATTCCTATGCGACTAAGTGTGGTGTGATTTTTAGCCCAAATCACATTGGATCGCACCAAACCTAGTGCATGCACTACTTTGAAAAAACGCACTGCGGTACCAAGCAATCCGGTGCAGGCACTGCATTGGAAATCTGTGTTTGGGGTGTCATTATTATACTGACACCCACAGCAGATCACGCACCCAGCGACTTGAGAAAACGGTGCTGGGAAACGTCCACAGAGCGCGGGCTTCCCATCCCGCGTTCCCAGTACAAATGAGCCCATAGTGTCGGAGAAAAAAAAATAAGATCAGAACGTTGAAAAGATCATACCGATCTACTTTCCTGCATGCAGATTTACCATCCAATATGATGAAGCATTTCTAATAAAAAAACCAACCAGTTTAGCTTAAAACCGATTACACAGTATGGGGCTTTTCAGTAAATCATGAATTCCATCACATAGTCCAATTCTGTGATGAATTGTTCAATCCCATTGTTAGGTGTATGGCCACCATTACAGACTGATAAAAAGATGACTGGTGTCAGTGGTTACTCGTCTGAGAGGTAGAAGTTGCTAATTGCTCAAGGAACCCCAAATCCCGCCCCCCCCCAGAATACCCATTAGAGGAACCCCCCCCCCCAGGAGGAACACCATTGAGAAAGGCTGGGCTGAAGAAAAGGGAAGTTAGTTACCATGGGCAACAGCCTGCCTTTCCTTTACCTCCAACACCATAGCTTTACCCAAAGCCATTGCCCCCATATAGAACTATAGTAGCCCCAGTCCTGAATGGGAAGGGGGTGATCTATTCCAGCATGGGGTAACCTGCAAATCCTCAGGTATGGTGGAGGACCATCAGATGGTAGATTCTCCCAACTATAGAGGTTCCCCTTAGCCTCCCATCACCTGTATAGAGGTTCCCCTTAGCCTCCCATCACCTATATTAGAGGTTCCCCTTAGCCTCCCATCACCTATATTAGAGGTTCCCCTTAGCCTCCCATCACCTATATTAGAGGTTCCCCTTAGCCTCCCATCACCTATATTAGAGGTTCCCCTTAGCCTCCCATCACCTATATTAGAGGTTCCCCTTAGCCTCCCATCACCTATATTAGAGGTTCCCCTTAGCCTCCCATCACCTATATTAGAGGTTCCCCTTAGCCTCCCATCACCTATATTAGAGGTTCCCCTTAGCCTCCCATCACCTATATTAGAGGTTCCCCTTAGCCTCCCATCACCTATATTAGAGGTTCCCCTTAGCCTCCCATCACCTATATTAGAGGTTCCCCTTAGCCTCCCATCACCTATATTAGAGGCTCCCCTTAGCCTCCCATCACCTATATAGAGGTTCCCCTTAGCCTCCCATCACCTATATAGAGGTTCCCCTTAGCCTCCCATCACCTATATAGAGGTTCCCCTTAGCCTCCCATCACCTATATAGAGGTTCCCCTTAGCCTCCCATCACCTATATAGAGGTTCCCCTTAGCCTCCCATCACCTATATAGAGGTTCCCCTTAGCCTCCCATCACCTATATAGAGGTTCCCCTTAGCCTCCCATCACCTATAGAGGTGACCTTCCCCCCTCCCCCTCCATAGCCCCCCAATACAATGTCCTTACTCTGAGAAGCGTCTCCGGCCACCACCGGTTGCACGGCATGCTGCGCCTGTCTGCGGCTCTTGGTCCTCTCAGATGGGGCGGCTTGCACGGCGGCGCTCACACACAGGGTGAGGAGCAGCCCGGTCAGGGGCCCCCGGGGCATCTTTCCGGATTAGAGGGGGGCAATAGCCTAATATAGAAAAGCGTGCAGAGCTGAATGTCCGCCGATCACTGGCACATCTCCCGGGGAGCGGCACCGACACTCACAGATAGCGGAGCAAAGGCGAGAAAGCGCTATAGAGGATAAAGCGGCTCCGTGCCGTGCTGTGGATAGAGAGCGGAGTCCGGGCGAGCACTATATATATACATCCACTCCGCACACCGGCCGGGGCTCACTCACTCACTACTCGTCCGACTCTACGATTGGCTGATCTCTGGACATGACGTCACCGGAGGGCAGGATTCCCCCTTGTCTATAAAAGAGGTGGGAGGTGCATAGAGCTCAGTGTGTGGGGCGAGGGAAGAGGGTGGTAGGGGGGCGCGCCTGAAGTGTCCCTGTGTGGAGGACACAGGCTTGTAGATGCTGCAAACCATCCTCAGGCTCCACAACCCAAACCAAGCTCTCCCAGCATATGAAGCTCATTTATATGGAATGTTCACAGAAATAATTGGGTTTAATATTTACGTCCTTCTGCTCTAAAAAACTTAACAGAGAAAAAAAAGTTATTTTCTAAATAGCAATATTTAGTTTTTTGTATGTATTTTACCATACATGCATAGACCTAAAAAAATTCTAGCATGCCCTTTTTTTTTTTTTTTTTTTTTTTACAATCGGGCACTTCTACCCCTTTCCTGCCCAGGTAAATTTTCAGCTTTCAGCGCTGTCGCACTTTGAATGACAATTTCACAGTCATGCAACACTGTACCCAAACAACATTTTTACCATTTTTTTAACACAAATAGAGCTTTATTTTGGTGGTATTTAATCACTGCTGGGGTTTTTTATTTTTTGCTAAATAAACGAAAAAAGACCGAAAATGGAAAAAATAAAAAACGTTTTCATAGTTTGTTAAAAATGTTTGAAAACAGGCACTGATTAGCTGGCATTGTTGGGCACTGATGAGGAGGCACTGATGGGCATTATTAGGCGGCACTGATGGGCACTGGTAGGCGGCACTGATGAGGAGGCACTGGTGGGCAAAGATTGGCAGCTCTGGTGGGACTGCACTGATAATCAATGCCCTGATTCAGTGGTTCTCAACCTCAGTCCTCAAGTATCCTATCCTGTAGTCTAGTGGGACTACACTGATTAATGCTGGCCATACATTATCCGAAAAATCGTCCGAAATTCAGTCATTTAGACAGTCTGTTTGTTTTTCAGCCAGTTAATGGGAACAAAATTGATAATCTTTGGGACGTTTTTGAGCCGAAAAAACAAATGACAAGTTTGGAAATTTTCCGCCCAACGAATGATAAATTGAAAATGTGTTTCCCGTCCGAACTGTCTGCACTAGGTATATGTAAAAAAACGAATAAAAAATGTATTCATTTATGTCCACTGAACGATTTATCGGTCATTACATGATGGCACTATCGTTTGCGCTCACGGCCGAATGTTCGTTGTTCAAAAATGGGTTGAGCCGATTTTTCGTATAGTGTATGGCCAGCATTACAGTGTACATGTCCCTTTTAGAGAAGCCAGTTTTCGGCTCTCTTTTCCGATCCTCATGCTGTCAGCATGAGGAAAGGAGTGCAGATAACCAGCATCCATTTATCTCCAGGATCAGCTGTGATTGGACACAGCTGATCACATGGTGAAGAGCTGCTGATTGGCTCTTTACCTCATTCTGTGATCAGCAGTGTCTGCGCCCAGTCATATGACGGTGTCCCAGAACTAGACGACCGCGCTGTAGCCATCATTCGGCTATAGCGTGGTCGACAAGTGGTTAATCAAGGGAGTGTGGCCTTCTTGTGTATATGTGCCTATTTGAATATAAACACAGGTATATAATGCATAAAAATATTGACCAGAAATGTATTTATTTATTATACTGTAGGGGCTTATATAGTGTTGCCAATTTACGCAGCACTTCACACACACACACACATATATATATATATATATATATATATATATATATATACACACACACACATTTTGTACATTCATACCTTAGTCCCTGCCCCCAAGAAGCTTACAATCTAAGGCCCCTAACTCACATTCATGAATAAATTTTTTGTATTTTAAAACCCCCTAAATGCCTATAATGATGGCTTCATTCACACGGCCATAAATATTGCAACTACAATTTTTATTTATTTACGGATCTGAAACGCAGCCCCATTGTTTTCAATGGAGACATTGACACAGGTGTGTAAACCTGCACTGTGTTCAGATCCGAAATAATAAGAAATACAAAAATCTGAGTCTGAGGAAATAGGTATATAAGCATGCCAGATGCGGTTTTTGGAAAGAAAAAAAAGGACAGTTTAAAGTGTTAGTAAACCCAGGACCCTGCATTCACTATATCTGGTCTCCCACAGTACACAGAACATGGAAATGCAATAGTTTTAGTAAATCTAAACTGCTAAATACCTTTTCTCATCAACAGTTTGAACAGTGTTGTGACTTTAATCGGTGTCTGGCTATAGCTTGTAAGAGGAGTTTTCATTCTCCTCTGACTGTCCCTGACCCACTGTCTGGGCAGTACTGATTGGTCCTGTGCTCAAAAAAACCTCTTTAACATTACTCACCAAACTAAGCATGTGCAGATTGCCCCCAAAGCTCTGTTCTATCAGCAGATGGATTGGGGACTGTGGAATAAGGGGTGGATCAGAGAAGACAGGATCAAACAGCCTCTTTACACAATGCAGAGGATTAACCCCTTAGGTTCCTCAGTGAGTATAACAAGCATGCTTTACTGCATATACAGACTGATTTTACTGTTGTAGGTTTAGTAACATTTTAACGTAAGTATTTACTGATTCGTGGCCAATGATTCATGGCCTGGACCTGCTGATCGGCTGTGTCCAATCACAGCCCATAGCCCTGTGTTGAGAATCAACACAGAACACTGTACATTGTTAGGCACACATTTAACCCCTTGATCACCCTAGATAAGTGTTTCTCAACCTTTTTTCAGTCGAGGCGCCCTTTAAAATTATAGGGACTCTAGAGGCACCCTCCCAATTTATGAACAGTCTTAAGGCAACCCATTCTAAAACCTATTCTAATAGCTTTATATATTGAAGCAACATCCACACATGTAGGATACCCAATGTTAGAGGTGATTTATAGACTTCCAAATCAAATACACGTTTGCACAATAGTTCTGACTAGTATTCCAGAGTTTCTCTTCTCCCTCAATTTCTTTCCATCAGTCAGCTGGTGACCCCAGTTCTGATGGAGAGGGTTACAGAAGGGTCAAACAAGGATGCTGTGGAGGCAACAGATATCCTCCTTATTAACTGATGACGTCAACCGATGACGTAGGATGCCGGTGTCTATAAAGTTGTAATGGTGCATAATAAAAAAACTGTGGCTTTGGGTAACTAAAGGGTAGGGCCTGATCTACCTGCTGGCTTGTGTACAATTTTCATAAATTCTTAGGCATTTTGTCAAGGCACCCCTGAAGAAACCTCAAGGCACCCAAATGTTTACGGAAACAATATACAAAAAATTCCGCGCGGCTTGTGGTAATGAGCAGCTACAAAACCAATAGATAAAAAGGTGCAAACAGAAAAACAAATACATTTTAGCGCTAAAAAATATATGAGTACAACACCCAGTGATTGAAGTGATGCTAAATCAGAAAAACCAAATAACAATAGTCCATGTAAAAATCTGATAATAGAAAAAAGTCTCTGATAATGTGAAATCAAAACAAATTCTTGACAAATATGTGATAATCCCGAAATCTTGACAAAGTGAAGATGACCACCACCGATATAAAGGAGGCTTACCAGAATCTATGGACCCAAAAAGACTTACGTCTAGAGGGTCAAATCGAGCTTTGAGTGTGTATCACCCTGAAGAATGAATCCTCTATCGATGAATCCACCAAAACGTCACTCGCAATAAGCAAAATGAGAGGGTAGATAAAATCTTGGAAGATGATGGCCCAATGATGGTAAACCAAGATATAAACCAATGGCTGTTGGCCTTCAGTAGGTGATGTTTTGGCGGTAAAATTCCTGATAACCCATCTGTGAGAAAAACGTCCAACCTTGTGCAGGATAGAACAACCTGACCTCACTGACCTGAATGAAAGGTTGTACTTCACCAAATTAAAATCAGTGGCTTTGGGTAACTAAAGGGTAGGGCCTGATCTACCTGCTGGCTTGTGTACAATTTTCATAAATTCTTAGGCATTTTGTCAAGGCACCCCTGAAGAAACCTTAAGGCACCCTAGATGTTAACCTCTTCCCAACCAGTGTCTTTAGTACAGAGACAGTGTATAGTATATACAGGCTGATTTTACTGTTGTAGGTTTAGTAACATTTTAACGAAAGTATCACTGATCACTGTTTTAGAGGCACTGGTGATGTCAGTGGCAGTTAGTCAGTACACCTCAGCATCTGTTAGTTTTAGATTGTCCACCACACTATCGCAGTCCCACTCCGCTGATCACCGCCGTTAGTAAAGAGAAAAAGAAAATTCAATATATATCCCATAGTTTGTAAATGCTATAACTTTCATGCAAACCAATCAATATACACTTATTGGGATTGTTTTTATTTTTTATCAAAGACATGTAGAAAAATACGATTTGGACAAAATTTAAGTTTTTATTGCATATGTTTTATAGCAGAAAGTAAATAATGTTGGTATTTTTTTCAAAACTTTTGGTATTTTATCGCAAAAAAATAAAATAAAACAGTGGTGATCAAATACTACTAAAAGAAAGCTCTATTTGTGTGCAAAAAACCCCCCAAACTTTTTTTTTGGGGAACAGTGTTGCATGACTGCGCACTTACCAGTTAAAGTAAAGCAATGCTAAAGAGAAAAAAAATGGCCTGGTCATGAAGGGGGTAAAACCTTTTGCGCCTCAAGTGGTTTAAACAGTAAATAGATTTAAAAAAACTTTTTTTATAGGTCCATTTCCCGAATATTTTCCTGGGCAAGAAAGATGCTTCTGACCACCCCGCTGTCCCCTGCAATGTCTACGTTGCACATCCTAGGAAGCAATTTGCAAGATCTTGAACATGGGCATACACTGGATGCTACAGGTTGTGTCTGTGCAAGTGTGAGACCCCTTGCACATGAAAAGACTGCCCAAGATCTATGGAACCTGACAGAGACTCAAGGTGTATCTGAGCATAATGTGGAATCTGCTTCAAGATGGAGGCGCAGAAGCAACCTGGAACAGGAGAACTTCACCTGTTTAGAAGACAATGCTGGACTCCAGGGACTAGTAAGTATGTATTTTCTTTTTAATTTTTTTGTTTTCATAAAGGGACACTTTTTAAAACTCTAGAATGTAATTTTTGGCTGGGTGGGGTGACATTCCTCTTTAACCACAATGAGTCCATTAAAAGTTATCTTGTGATATATTTATAAATTAGATGTTAAAAACATATGGAGGAGTAAGATCCCACCCAGCTAAAATGAAGTTTCAAATTCCTACATTGTTCCCGTGTGAAATAAAAAAAACATAGTTACTAGTCCATGGAGTCCAGTGTCATCTTGATTGCAGCTAAAGTTCTCCTTTGCTGCTCTGCTCCCTTGCAGTCATTTTGCAACATGCATAGACATATTGTGGGCCTGCCAGGTGCCGTAGACCAGTAGAGACCTGCAGCAGTCTACAAATGTGCGAGATCTCACACTGAAATACTGCCTCTTGGGATAGGGTGACCAGACATCCCCGGGTTTCAGGGGACAGTCCCCGGATTGAGGACACTGTCCCTGGACCAAGTCTGTCCCCGGTTTTGTCCCCGGATTGTATTTGAACAGGGGCTGGGGCAATTTCAAAGTGCAGAATAAAAAAAAAAAAATCTGAATTACACCCCCCCACTCCGCCACACCTACTAGCTCAGGGGGGGGGGGGTGTATTTTTTTCCATTATCTGTTCCCCTTTCTGATGATCATGTGCTGGTTGGAGCGGAGGGATTATTATTTCAGTTTCGGGCGCATGCCCATCCAGCTCCACTCGCATGTTCTTCTGCCTTGGCTCAAGTCCCGGCCAGCCGCCTGCCAGATTATCTCCTTGCCTTCCCTGGCGGAGTGATCTTCCACCGCTCCCCACCCAGTAGTAGCCGAGCCCGGAGAGTAAGACTTGACAGGCTGTGAGTTGGGCGGCGGCGACGAGCAGAGAGTCGCTGATTGCCGCCATTACTAGTAAGAAAAAAAAAAAAAATGTCCCTGGATTTCATTTAAAAAATCTGGTCATCTTACCTTGGGATGACATGCAGCAGGTAGTGGGTGGCTGGATCCTCACCTACGTAAAGATTCAGAAAGTGGAATACTGCAAGGCAGAAAGGTCAGTTGCAAAGCAAAAACCTTCCCTGCATGGCGACCACCTGTGTGTATCACTGTTGTAATCTGTCAATGTTGTGAGGGGGTTAGCTCGGTAGCGGGTGTGTGTGACCCCCTGGATGGGCTCCCCACACAAAACAGGCCCAGCAGACGGAGGTTGTGGTTTTCAAGATCAAAAGGTGCGGTTTATTTCTCTATTTACAGTGACAAAAACACAGCAAAGCAAAAAGAAACATAAACAAAATAAATCCTGGTCAGCTTGACCTCTGACTAAACATGCAGGTTTCCCTAACTAACAACTGGGATCAGCCTGGTGCTGTCCTAGTCCCTAAGTCCCTGGTTTAGTAAATGTCCAAACAAATAGCCACACAGGCTTTGTCTCACCGCACAGGGGTTCACTCTCCCTAGACAGTCCACACAGGTCTGGTTCCAGGCATGAGCAAACACCTAATGAAGCTGGGAGTTTTTATAGAGGCCTTAAACGAGCTGACAAGCTTCAGCTGGTCTCATCAACTCCCTGCCTGCACGACGCCCAGCACTCTCCCTAGAGGTATGAATCATCCATGAGCCCACTAGCCTCAGCTGGGCTTCATCAACTCTCCCTAGTTGTATAAGTCGGCATAAAGCCTGAATCTGGGAGAAATATACCTACCCCCCTGGATGCAACCAGGTGACTTTACCTTCCTGCTGTCACATACCCCCCCCCTCTTGTTTTAACCTTGGGGTTGGAACACCAGCAATCAGGCATTCATGTACTCGAGACAAAGCATCCACATTCCCCATTTGAACGCCAGGGCGATGCTTTACTGTGAAGTTGAATTCCTGTAGGGCCAGGAACCACCTATTTACTCTTCTATTTGTCTCCTTGTTTTGAGCCATCCACTTTAACGGAGCGTGATCCGTAACCATGTCAAAGTGCCTACCTAGCAGATAGTACCGAAGGGAATCTAGAGCCCACTTAACCGCTAAACACTCCTTTTCAACCGTGGCATAATTTACCTCATGGGACTTCAACTTCCTGCTGAGGTAAATGACTGGGTGCTCTTCCCCGTTCCAGACCTGGGACAATACTGCTCCTAACCCCACATCTGACGCATCACTTTGTACGACAAAGTCTTTAGAGAAGTCGGGTGAGTACAACACTGGCTGGCTACATAAGGCTTGTTTCAAGAATTGGAATGCTGCCTCAGCCTCGGGGGTCCATTTAATCATGACCGACCCTTTCCCTTTCGTCAGGTTGGTTAGGGGCACAGCCTTAGAAGCAAAGTGGGGAATGAAGCGCCGATAATAACCCGCGATTCCCAGAAAGGCTCGTACCTGCTTCTTGCTGTTGGGACGTGGCCAACTCTGGATGGCCTCGACTTTGTTGAGTTGGGGTTTTATTACTCCCCTGCCAATGGTGTACCCAAGATATTTGGCCTCCTCCTGGCCAATGGTACACTTCTTGGGGTTAGCCGTAAACCCCGCTTCCCGGATAGAGTCTAGGACTGCTTGCACTTTTGGCAGATGTGAGGCCCAATCTGTGCTATGGACAATTACGTCATCCAGGTAAGCCGCAGCATACTTCCGATGGGGCCTCAGTATCTGGTCCATTTTCCGCTGGAATGTGGCCGGCGCATTCTGTAACCCGAACGGCATTCTCTTATATTGGAACGCCCCGTCTGGGGTTACAAATGCGGTTTTCTCTTTGGCCGACTTGGCCAGGGGAATTTGCCAATACCCTTTTGTGAGGTCAAGAGTCGTCATGTATCGGGCTGTTCCCAGCCGGTCGATCAACTCATCTATACGTGGCATGGGGTAGGTGTCAAATTTTGTAACTTTGTTCAACTGACGAAAATCGCCAGCTCCCATCCGGTTTAGGCACCAACACAATGGGACTAGACCAATCACTTTGGGACTCCCCTATCACCCCTAAGTTCAGCATTTTCTGTACTTCCTCCCGTATTGCCTCCCGTCGGGCCTCTGGGATCCGATAGGGTTTTAACTTCACCCTTTCACCGGGCAGGGTAATAATATCATGCTCTACCCCAGATGTTTGTCCCGGCAGCTCAGAGAACACCTCCTTGTTGCGAAGCACAAACTCCTTAACCTCCTGTTGTTGGGGTTGTGACAAGGTGGCTGCTATTCCAACCTCCGGAATCACGCAACCAGTTTGAGCTGGTGACCAAGTTTCTGCGACTAGGGACTCTCTATCCCTCCAGGCTTTCAACAGATTAACGTGATAGATCTGTTCAGGCTTTCGCCTTCCTGGTTGTCTGACCTTGTAATTCACTTCGCTCACTTTTTCCATTATCTCGTAGGGGCCTTGCCATTTGGCAAGGAATTTACTTTCAACCGTAGGGACAAGTACCAATATCCTATCCCCCGGGGAAAAGGTACGGGTCTTGGCTCCACGGTTGTACACTCTCTGCTGTGCCAACTGCGCTTGGGCCAAATGTTCCTTCACGATGGGCATTACCTGTGCAATTCGATCTTGCATCAGGGCGACATGCTCAATCACACTCCTGTGGGGAGAACTCTCACTTTCCCAAGTTTCCTTGGCAATATCCAACAGCCCTCTTGGGTGTCTCCCATACAGTAACTCAAAGGGGGAGAATCCCGTAGAGGATTGGGGCACCTCCCTAATAGCAAACATCAAATAAGGAAGTAGACAGTCCCAATCCTTTCCATCTCTATCCACCACTTTCTTCAACATTTGTTTTAGGGTTTTGTTGAATCTTTCAACCAGCCCATCGGTTTGGGGGTGATACACAGACGTACGCAATTGCGTCACTTTGAACAATTTACACAGCTCTTTCATAACCCGGGACATAAAGGGTGTACCTTGGTCCGTAAGCAGTTCTTTACAAATACCCACCCGGCTAAAAACAAGAGATAGCTCTTTGGCTATGGTTTTGGCCGAGGTATTTCGGAGAGGGATCGCTTCTGGATAACGGGTGGCATAGTCCATTATAACTAATATGTACTGGTGCCCCCTAGCGGACTTGATTATAGGACCTACCAAATCCATTGCGATCCTCTCAAACGGGACCTCAATGATGGGTAGAGGGACCAGCGGGCTACGGAAATGTGGCATCGGGGCCGACCTCTGACACACAGGGCAGGAGGAACAATAATTTTCTATGTCCTTCATCACCCCAGGCCAATAGAATCTCTGTAATACCCTCTCTCGGGTTTTCTCTGTCCCCAGATGACCTCCAAGAATGTGCCCATGGGCCAACTCCAACACCAACTTCCTGTAAGGTTTGGGCACTACAAGGTGCTCAATGGTTTCTTCTGCCCTTTTTGCCACCCGATACAGTAGGTCCTTCTCTACGCTGAAGTATGGGTAAGTGCAGGTATTATCTGGGTTCATCTATTTCCACTACGTTTTCCCGTGCCTTTATTAGGGCGGGGTCTTTTAACTGTTCTGTGGCAAAATTTTCCCTGTGAACCTCAAGATCAGAAAACTCCACAGACGGTAGGTTTTCGTCTGAGGAGGTGGGCTCCTCTCCAGTTTCTTGAGTCTCGCCTGCCAATACTGACAAGGGAAATTCTGGAGAGTCCTCACCACTCTCAGAGGAGTTCTGGCTATCACCTTCCTGGTACATAGGGGCACCAGTGGGGGGCTCAGGATCATCCCACAGTTCCCAGAACTTCGGAAAATCCCTTCCCACAATGGCATCATGCGGTAGTTGAGATACTAACCCCACTGGATGAGAGAGGGTACCTTTGGGGGTCTTGAAACACACTGTAGTCACTGGATACTCTCGGGTGTCCCCATGCACACAAATAACAGCTACCTTGCTATTCCCAGAGACCTCTGTTTTAACTAATTCAGCCTTTATCAGGGTCACAAGGCTACCTGAATCCAGTAATACCACAACATTTCTACCATTAATACACATTTTGCATAAATGTTTCTCAGTTCCCCGAATGGCAGTGCATGCGACTGTCGCACACAGCGACTGACGTCTGTCCGTCAGAAAGTCACATTGCATGGGTTCCTCCACAACCGTGCAATTTGCTGCAATATGTCCCGCTTGCCGGCAGCGGTAGCAAACAATCCTTTTGGCTGCCTTACTGCTTCCATCTGTTGTTGTAGTCTCTGCTCTTGCTTCTGCAACAGGTCTATGAAGCGGGCCTCAGATTGCTGCTGGGCTTGTTGCTGGGCTGCGAAGCTCTGTTGTTGAGCTGCAAGGCTCTTTTGCAAACCTGCATTTGTCTGCTGTTGATTGGCATTTGCTAGAGCCAGCTGTTTCAGTATCTCCTCCATGCTGGCTTAAAAAAAAACTGCCACTGGTTCTCCACCAACTGTGAGGGGGTTAGCTCGGTAGCGGGTGTGTGTGATCCCCTGGATGGGCTCCCCACACAAAACAGGCCTAGCAGACGGAGGTTGTGGTTTTCAAGATCAAAAGGTGCGGTTTATTTCTCTATTTACAGTGACAAAAACACAGCAAAGCAAAAAGAAACATAAACAAAATAAATCCTGGTCAGCTTGACCTCTGACTAAACATGCAGGTTTCCCTAACTAACAACTGGGATCAGCCTGGTGCTGTCCTAGTCCCTAAGTCCCTGGTTTAGTAAATGTCCAAACAAATAGCCACACAGGCTTTGTCTCACCGCACAGGGGTTCACTCTCCCTAGACAGTCCACACAGGTCTGGTTCCAGGCATGAGCAAACACCTAATGAAGCTGGGAGTTTTTATAGAGGCCTTAAACGAGCTGACAAGCTTCAGCTGGTCTCATCAACTCCCTGCCTGCACGACGCCCAGCACTCTCCCTAGAGGTATGAATCATCCATGAGCCCACTAGCCTCAGCTGGGCTTCATCAACTCTCCCTAGTTGTATAAGTCGGCATAAAGCCTGAATCTGGGAGAAATATACCTACCCCCCTGGATGCAACCAGGTGACTTTACCTTCCTGCTGTCACAATGTGTATACTTAAATTCAAAATTATGAATCCAGTGCTATAGTGGGGAAGAGGGGACAACCTCACAAGGTTTTGCAATCTTTGCTTCCTCAAGAGATCAAGGGAAGTTTTATTTTATAATATCACATTAAAACATATACAGTGGAACCTCGGATTGCGAGTAACAATACAAGCTTTTTTTTTTTTTAAATTCTGACTGTTTGCGAGTGTTGTCTCACAAAACGAGCAGGATTCAAGCCTCTGCGGTGTGGAGTACCGCATTTGGCCAAAGGTGCGGGGATGCCGGTGACACTCGGAGCCGTTCGGAAATACTCGGAAACTCTCGGAAATACTCAGAAACACTCAGAAAGGCTCAGTTCCCGAGTGTTTCCGAGCCTTTCCGAGGGTTTCCGACTGCATCCGAACGGTCTCTGGGTATTTCCGAGTCTCTCCGGTGCCCTCCCACCTCTGGCCACATACGGTATTGCATGCAATAGAAGTCAATGTGGAAAAAATGATCTTTGTTTCCATTGACTTCTATGGGGAAACTCGCTTTGATATGCGAGTGCTTTGGATTACAAGCATTCTCCTGGAACGGATTATGCTCGTAATCCAAGGTTCCACTGTATTAGACATTTAAATACATCATATGTTTTACTCAGATAGTAAAATGTTTTTTTATATGCTGATGTTACCCTAAGTGACCATAGCAGGTAACTCTAATAACCAAATTTTCATAGGAGCGTTAACATATTTATGTTTTTTTTTTTAAATGTTAAAGGGAAATCTGTAGTCACAGAATACACTTTTAATCTAAAACATCAGTATTGTAATAGCAATATGAACAATAGTTATATTTGACAATCCAATATATGTTTTACTTATTATATTGTGAGTTCCTCCACCCCCATTCTAAGCCTATTCTATCTACCATCTAAAAGGAAAGATGTCTATACTTACCTATTCTGAAGTCGCTCCAGTCCGGTCACATGATTGGGTCCCAGCACCAGCTTCAGTGTGGAGGAGGAACAGCCGACAACAGATGCCTCATAGTATGCCTCTGTGTGATGTCATCGAACAGGCTCTGCAGCTGTTTTTGGTGATCCCTCCTCTACACTGAAGCCACCGCTGGAGAAATCATGTGACCGTAGCGACTTCAGAATAGGTAAGCTTTACAACTTGAGAGCAGACAGTACAACTACAATACATTATAATTAGGGTTGTCCCGATGCCACTTTTTTAAGACCGAGTACAAGTACTTTTTTTCAAATACTCGCCGATTCCGATTACCGATACTTTTGTAGCAGCCTCACCCTTCTCTCCCCTTCTCATGCTCGGCTTGTCTTTCTTCGTCTAGGGGTTTCAGTGCTGGGGAGAGGGATGAGATACACCATGGCCCATGTCCTCCATAGCTGAGAGGTGAAGGCCAGAAGATTGGGTTTTGTGTAGGTGTCCTAGAGTCAAGTCCAGTACTTCGTTCCTGACTCCTTTGCTCCTAGTAACCAGAGTTCCACACAGTGAATAGGTCCAACTCAGTTTTATTCTTCTTGCCAAACAATAAACAGTTTCTTCTACTGAGTAGTGATGGGAAATAGATCGAGGCACAATCCCTTCCCTTCTCCTGCTAACCACTGTGGTATCACCAGTGGCGGGTAGTCACTGCCACGACTATATTGAGTAGAATGTGAATTACCTTCGCTAGCACGGCCCCTGTCAGGGGAAGGAAATCCGTCCAAGGGAGAAACCGGAGGCCTCTCTGTCACCAGCAATGCTGCGCCGGACTCTTCAGAGAAGTTCCGCACACCAGATCTCACAAACTCAGACACGGGCACCCAAGGAGTTAGGGCCCCCTCGGATTCCTCCACCCTCGCGGAACTCAGTCGAAGGTACTGAACCCCAGGCCTCCACCATAGTACCTCACCCCAGGCTAAAGGTGCCTGAGATGGACTCCATCTCTCGCTCCGGCCAGGTCAAGGGCACCTGAGCCCGGAACTCCGGACTACCAGCACCCAAGCTGAAGGTGCCTGGGTGCGGCCGCATCCTCCAACTCGGACTCCGAACTCTCAACCTCTGAACCCTGTGGTAAGGGCGTCCGCCCCTTTTATCCCCTCTTCCTTCGCGCCACAGCGGGTTCCCCGCCCCGCTGTACCAGCTCCAGGGGAGGACAAAAAGGTACAGTCTTGCGGTGTGAGTTCAGCCCCGGCCCAGGGCAACAGCGCCACCCGTGGACTGCAAGGAACCTCACACCACCAGAGTCCTCCAAGAACCAGAAAAAAAAGGTCTCGGATCCCCTAGCAATTAGTGCATCTGGGTTACACTACCACCCAGATGCTTCCCCTAAATTCAAATACCTGCTACACTTTTTTTTAATATCATGTGACAGTGACACATGTGTCAGTAGTTTTTATTTATTTTTTACAATTTGTTTATTTTTATTTTTTTACAATTTATTTATTTATTTATTTTTTACAATGCTTTCTTTTTTAAATGGGGGGGGGGGGGGAGGGGGGTTGTGGATTAGTGGACAGTGCCAGTGTGTGTTTTCTTTTATTTTTTATTATTATTTTAATTTTTATAATTTTAATTTTATTTTTATTTTATTCTTTTTTTTTCTTTTTTTTATCAGCCCTGTTGGGGGCTTTGGTGAGATGTCGGGGGTCTTAACAGACCTCTGACATCTCCCCTTTGAGACAGGGAAAGGGTCTAGGGACACAGATTCCCCAGTCCCTTTCTCAGCACCCTCAGCTGCGCTGAAAATGAATGGAGAGAAGACAGCCGCTCCTTTCCATTCATAAACTGAAACATTGTAAACACAGTTTACGATGTTTCAGTTATGTGAATGTACAGAGTCAGTGATCACTGACTCTGTACATTCCGAACAGTAAGGAGCCAGGTTTACCGGCTCTTACCTCCGCTCTCCATCCTGACAGATCGAGGGGGTGGAGGGGGACACGGAGGGGGACGGCAGCACGGAGGGAGACACGGAGGGGGACGGCGGCATGGAGGGGGACACGGAGGGGTACGGCAGCACGGAGGGAGACACGGAGGGGGACGGCGGCATGGAGGGGGGACACGGAGGGGGACGGCGGCATGGAGGGGGACACGGAGGGAGAGAGCAGCATGGAGACAGCAGCAAAACGGAGGGGGCTTGAGGAGGATACGGGGACAATCAGCGGTGATCGTGTGTGGGGGAGTTACAAGCACCGATCACCGCTGATTTTAAAGCAGCTGAAAGCCGCGCAAGGGGGGGGGGAGAGAGAGAGAGAGAGAGAGAAGCGGAGAAACTACTTTTAAATTTATACAGCGGTGATCGGTGCTGGTAACTCCCCCACCGCACTGATCACCGATGACTATATAAGTATCGGGTGAAGCATCGGGAGCATTTGCCCGAGTACAAGTACTCAGGCAAATGCTCGGTATCGGTATCGGGACAACCCTAATTATAATATAGTAGAAATCAGAGAGCCCTGCTCATTAGAGCTTACAATCTAAGAGGGAGGGTCAAGAGATACAAAAGGTAATAACTATGGGGGATGTGCTGATGGAGAAAATAAATGTACAGTTGTTAGGTAGGGGCCGGATAGGCTTCTCTGAAGAGATGAGTTTTCAGGGATTATCTAAAATTTGAAAAAGTAGGAGATAGTGTGAGAGATTAGGGTAGAGCATTCCAGAGGATGGGAGAGGCTCAGGAAAAGTCCTGGAGGTGAGCATGGGATGAGGCGACAAGGGAGCTAGAGAGCAGGAGGTCTTGGGAGGAGTGAAGAGAACGATTTGGTTGGTATTTTGAAACCAGGCTAGTGATGTAGCTGGGGGCCAGGTTGTGGATGGCTTTGTAAGTTATTGTCAGTATCTTGAATTTATTTTGTTTGTTGACTGGCAGCCAATGGAGGGATTGGCAGAGAGGGGTAGCAGACGATGAGCCTGGCAGCAGCGTTCATGATGGACTGAAGGGGGGATAGCCTATTTAAAGGTAAGCCAATGAGGAGGGAGTTGCAGTAGTGGAGGCAAGAGAAGACAAGTGAGTGGATTAGAAGCTTTGTGGTGTCATCTGTTAGGAAAGGGGTGTATCTTGGAGATGTTGCGGAGGTTGAGTATAGGCATCTTTTCATTTACAGGGTATATAGAATAGGCTTAGAATGGGGCTGGGAGTAGAGGTAAGCTTAGTTAGGTTTTGACTTTGCCTTCCGCTTTAACTCTGCAGCTTTTAATAAAATAATAACTGGTGATCCTGCCATGAAGTTCATTGTTACTTTCTGTTATATGGTGACCATGCTTTGTTCATGCTTTTGTCAATGTATGGTCTTTATGGCCTCTTATGCCCCATACACACGATCATTTTTCATGCCGTTAAAAATGCCATTAAAAAAAATGGCCATTAAAAATGATCGTGTGTAGGCTCCAGAGCATTTTTAACGACGTGAAAAACGGGCATTAAAAATTTCGAACATGCTCTCTTTTTTCACGTCGTTTTTCATGTCGTTTTTTTTAACGACGTGAAAAACGATAGTGTGTATGCTTTAACGACGTGAAAAAAAATGCGCATGCTCAGAATCAAGTATGAGACGGGAGCGCTCGTTCTGGTAAAACTAGCGTTCGTAATGGAGATAGCACATTCGTCACGCTGTAACGGACTGAAAAGCACTAGACTGAAAAGAGCGAATCGTCTCTCAACAAACTTTGCTAACATGAAGGGTGGCGCCATTCGAACGGAACTTCCCCTTTATAGTGCCGTCGTACGTGTTGTACGTCACCGCGCTTTTCTTGAACATTTTTTAAAATGATGGTGTGTACGCAAGACAGGCTTGAGAGGAAACAAGAAAAAAAATGACAAGAAAAACGTCAGTTTTAAAAATGACATTAAAAATGATCGTGTGTATGGGGCATTAGACTTTAATAGGGCTGTGTCCTGAGGTTGCAGATAATCCCACAGAGGTCTATGGGGCACTAATGTGTTGCTGGATGCAAACTTAAGCAGAACTGCAGCGGTCAGATCAAGGTAAGTATACACCTGTGTAGAGGAAGGGTGGGTGAGGTTAGGTAAGGGGAGGAGGCAAGAAGGATAGGTGCATTTAATATTTTTATGCTGCCATTTATCCTGGTGGCTTTCATCTCCCCAGCAGTACACAGACAGCAAAAAATAACAAAGCAAAAGTAAAGTCTAGATTGAATCAGTTCCTAGTGGAATACTACTGGACACCACATGCCTACTACAACCTACAAAAATAAAGAAAAATTGGACTTTCAGAGTGTCATTATAATTATACACTGTCTTTATTTACAAGTTTATGAACACACCACAATATAAAGTACATAATAACAAATAGCTCATGAATGGCACTGTACTATGATAATTTCACCATAAGTAATTCCCACATACATGCCTTTATCAGCACACCATATTGCCAATACTCTCTCCTGAAGTAAGTAGTTTTTATCCCAAGGAGTATCAAGGTTCTAGTTACAAAGTGGCTGTTATTACATATTTCACAGACTCATTCCCTTTTAAAATTTACAAATGCAGCAATTTAGAGATTGGATGAAAGGTTTATCACTGGGAAACCCTTTTTAAAAGATAAAAAGTGCATTTTTTATACAACTCTATAGATCAGACCAAAATGAGCGACACAAGAGGAGAAATGAGGGACAGAGCTCCAAATCAGGGACAGTCCCTCGAAATCAGGGACAGTTGGGAGCTATGACCCCCTATTCATGCACCCGGCCCCTTTCAGAATGCTGGGCGCATGAATTACAGTGGTGTTTTTTTTTTGAAGCACCTGATTAGAGCCAGAGGCTCTAAAAGGCTTTGAAATAGGATGGGCTTGTGGTGCAGAGCATTGCGTTCGGAGCCCACCCAGGTGTGTTAGAAAAGCAAATGAATATTCGCTTTTCTAACACTGAATTGCCTCTCCGCCAATCAGGAAGCATGGGACTGATACCCATTTCCCGATTGGCTGAAAGGACAGGCAATCCTATTGGACGCCTAGGAGGAAGAAGATGCACGGCGGAAGCCGCCGCCGTGATCCACAGGTGGAGGAAGAAAGAAAGCTGCCGCTCGCCAGACACGCTATCTGCCCGTCTGCTTTCTATATGGGGTAAGTGCGGGCTTTGATGTCCCAACCGCCCTCCCGGGAAGGGGGGTTGCCCCGACCGACCGACACCAACCGGGGGGGGGGGGGTGACTGTTTGCCACCCCCCTAAAGAAAAAATACCAGTCGCCACTGATGTAATAGTATGCACAGCAGGACGGTTCCCCTGCATTCCATGCTGTTGGTACTCTTTTTGTCCCGCAGAATGTCCCACCAAGCAGGGGATTGCAGGCATGTCGCTGTGGTAGGCAGCACAGGAAGTGCATGGCCATTTATTTTCCTAGAGTCTCCAATCACTTGTTTACTTGAGTTGTTTGTCATTTCAGTCCTGCCTTCACTAATGCGTGTGCTACTAATGCTGAAATAATTTTGGAATTTAGCAATTTGGAAGCGGCTGAAAGGTACTTTTTGAGTTAGGACGTTTTTTTCTTTTTAAACTAGAGTTTAGTGTCAATTTAATTGCCACACATGTGATGGCCACGTGCCGCAGTGCTTCCAAATATCTCACTTTATCAAGCCACTCTAAAATAATCTTAGGGTTTTTTTTTTATGATTCTTTTACAGAGCAAGTTCAAAGTGATGTAAATATTTTACACTTTTTTTTTTGGCAAAATAGTAAACTTTTTGTGGCTGTTAGTAAACTTTTTATTTATCAGCAAAACCACCACCCAAATGGTTATGTAATATGTGCCTCCTGGGGTGTCAGGAATAAATTCCAGTACCATTTGCTGCCAAGAACCCTTTCATATAACTGTTAATGCACGGCCTCCCTGGCGAGTAAGATGTGGTAAAGTATTTATTTTCATTATGTTATAATAGTGAAATGTTGGTGCCAAATGTATGACATCACAATACATCTATAGTCATTGAATGCTGTAAAATCTCTTAGTAGGGAAAGGATACCACAGAAATATGGCTGTATAATCCTTATTGAAAAGTGATAATAGCATGGACCATGCAGAAGAATAAGGTAATAGCAGTATTTGTGCTGTGTCATGGCAAACTGAATATGGACTACAATAATGGTCTGAGTTGATGCATCAGCTGTCATTTATGTGGAACACATGCCAGGAAAAGCATTGAGCTTGTGCAGGTTATATGGTAATTTTAAATTGTATTTAAAGGCAAAAACATTTTTTTTGTTTCATATAGTGTGTTAAGGGGTTCAACAATTGTCAGGTTTTTATTGTTGTTAGTGTAGCGGGTATGTACTTTCCCGGGTGTAAATTTGAACTTGACAGAGACATTGGTGATGTGAAATTCCCTGCAGCCCAGCGGGTGGCGCTGTCGCCCTGGGCTGGGCTTGAACCATTGCTGTGTGTCGTGCCTCCTTTTTGTCCTCCCTCGGCAGCGGTATGGTGGGGCGGGGAACCCGCCGTGCTTGCTGAGAGAGGGTATAAAGGGGCCGGCCATCTTTGTCAAGGTAGAAGTCCCAGGCACCTTCAGCTTGCGGACGGTGGTTCGTGTTGGTTCTCTAGGCGGGTCTAGGCCTAGAGGACAGTCGGAGGTCGTGTTCCATCCCAGGCACCTTTAGCCTGGGGTGAGGTACTCGGATGGAGGTCCGGAGCTCAGTGCCCAACACTGAGTTCCACGAGGGAAGGAGATCCTAGGGAACCCCGGGAGTGGGGACCGGGGAGAGCTCCTCATTCGAAGACCTGGTGCAGCAGACTGCCAGTGACGGGTGAGTCTCTCATCGGAGACCGCTTGGAAGGAAATCCCCCCCCTCGTTCGGAGACTGCAACCCACTTTCAGGAAGGAAAGTGGAGAACACATTGGGGTTGATTTACTAAAGGCAAATCCACTTTGCACTACAAGTGCACTTGGAAGTGCAGTCGCTTTAGATCTGAGGGGTAGATCTGAAATGAGGGGAAGCTCTGCTGATTTTATAATCCAATCATATGCAAGCAAAAATGCAGTGTTTTTAATTTTCCTTGCATTTCCCCCTTGGATCTACAGCGACTGCACTTCCAAGTGCACTTGTAGTGCAAAGTGGATTTGCCTTTAGTAAATAAACCCCATTGTGTCTGGGCCTATTCGCATCCACACCTCCTTTCCTGTTCTTTTTCTATCAAGGGAGTTCAACTGATTGTGTTCATTCGAGAAGAATAAAGGAGTGTTGAACTTTAATGGTGTGGGGCTCATTTCCTGACAGACATTTTTCAAGGTGACTCTTGAAGGGAGGATCCAGGTGCACAGCACTGACCCGAAGGTAATACAAGATCGTTGCTTATACCGCACTGACACATGTGGTGGAAGCCAAGCTCCCTCCCCTCTAAAATACCCCTAGACAAGAGAAAGACGAGACGAGAGAAAGAGGGGAGTGAGGAGGTCGCTACATTAGTGTACCCATTGAACTGGGTCAGAAAGTGAAGGAGAATCAAAAATTTTGAGTGGTCACTAGAACAGAAATAGAGAGTAAATTTTCCAAATGGGGACAACGGTCAAAGAGGACATTTCCCTTTATCTGGATAGATTTCCTTTCACATGCTGCTTACAGAAAATGAAGTGAAGGGTAAACTCCACAACGAGACTCTTATGCCGCGTACACATGACTGTTTTTCATGACGAGAAAAATGCAATTTTTAAAAATGGTAGTGAAAAACGGTCGTGTGTATGCTCCAGAGCATTTTTCCCGACGAGAAAAATACCCGAAAAAAAATTAGAACCTGCTCTATTTTTTCTCGTCGTTTTTCACGCCGTTCTTTTTAACGTCCTGAAAAACGGTTGTGTGTATGCTTTTACGAGGGGAAAAAAACCACGCATGCTCAGAATCGAGTATAAGATGGGAGCGCTCGTTCTGGTAAAACTAGCGTTCGTAATGGAGATAGCACATTCGTCACGATGTAACGGACTGAAAAGCACAAAGACTGGAAAGCGCGAATCGTCTCTCACCAAACTTTATTAACACGAGGATCAGCAAAAGCGTTCCAAAGGGTGGCGCCATTCGAATGGAACTTCCCCTTTATAGTGCCGTCGTACGTGTTGTACGTCACCGCGCTTTGCTCGAGCGTTTTTTTTTCATGAACGTGTGTATTCAAGGCAGACTTGAGAGGAAACACGAAAATTCACGTCGAGAAAAACGTCGTTTTTTTCCATGACATGAATAACGGTCGTGTGTAGGCGGCATTACAGTACCTCCAGGAACCATACTTGTTCATCTCAGGGCCTGGTCTGTTCTGTATGTGTGCAGCGTATCATGTGAATTGGCTATTGCTGATTGCTGGCATAGGTATGCGCATGTTGGAGTGCGCTTATCAGCGTATGTTGGTGCGGGTGCATTAGCATGCATTGTGTGCATCTCTGGCACTGGGGGTTGATCTATTACATATGTAGCGCCCATCCCAAATGGTTGGGACGCTATTTAAATTTAAAGGGATGTCTGAGCCAGTAGTTGGGCTCAGACGTTTGAATTACAACTTGTTTTGCTTCTGCTTTAGCTGTGGTTTCCCCGATAGTAGTTTTCCCTTATTGCCTGTAGGTGGCGTTACCACCTCAGGCACCTGTTGGAACACGGGCAAGCCATGGTGCGTTGAGTGGCCCTTCTCGGCAATGGTACAGGGGGAGTGGTGAACCCGCTGTGCCTGCTGGGAAGGGATACTTAAAGGGGTTGTAAAAGTTTGTTTTTTATTTTCTAAATAGGTTCCTTTAAGCTAGTGCATTGTTGGTTCACTTACCTTTTCCTTCGATTTACCTTCTAAATGTTTTTTTTCTTTGTCTGAATTTCTCACTTCCTGTTTCTCCTCACTAAACTTCACACCATCATCCGAGCAGTGTTTAGTCAGCCAGAACAGCTTACTGAACAGTTTACTGAGGAGGAACAGGAAGTGAGAAATTCAGACAAAGAAAACAAAGAAAAAAACATTTAGAAGGGAAATCTAAGGAAAAGGTAAGTGAACTAACAATGCACTAGCTTAAAGTAACCTATTTAGAAAATAAAAAACAAACCTTTACAACCCCTTTAAGGGGCAGACGCCATTGGTTGGGGTCCTTCTTCACCTCGTGGCCCTCAGGGCTCGAGGTATGTGTGTGATTTTGGTCTCGGGGCCACTCTGGCCCAAGGCTGCATCGCTGTCTAGTAGGCCCAGCTAACCTGGCTGGGGCCTACATCCAGAAAAAGGGATCCCAAGCTGTCTATCCAAATGGGGAGGAAGCATCTTAGTACAGGAGACCAGGGGAGTATCTACCCAGGGGAGACCGGCAACTTAACGCTGTCTCGGGAGAGGCCTGGAAACTTCATTAAGGAGGGATTCACTATATTACAAGCCCTGCAGTTTGCCGATATGGCTTAAAGGCTCATTGACTGTACTGCTGGAAGTCTGGGGCGGGGAAATCCTGTGGCAGAGGGTTCCTGGGCTATCCTTTCATTTAATCCTTCATCTAATTCTAATGGTCTGAGGCGGAGGTTGTCCCGCTGTTGATTCGTGTGTCATCCCGGCTGCTGGGCCCTGTGAGAGAGGACTATCCGGGTGATCAATGCCCACTCTGACATTGAGAGTGGTGAGTGATTTTGTACTGACACTGTGACATTTCGTGGCCAGTGCCTGAACCTTCCACTGCTCTTCTATACCTTCTGCTTTCTCAACGTTAATTGCAAAAGAAAATAAAGCCTAAATGTTTGAGGTTTTACATCTGTGTGGACATTGCCATTACTACAGACTTTCCTATCCGGACAACGCAGCCGAAAGAGGTAACGTGCAAAACCCAAAACTAATCAGTGGCCCTCTAGGGGGTATTGCTACACATATAAATACTGTAGAATGTTCACTTTGCAAGGGAATTTTTCCCAGAGCTTAGTGTAAGAGCGAAGCTCTGCTGATTTCTATCATTCAATCATGTCCAAACAAAAATGCTGTTTTTTTTTCTTTCCTTGCATGGGATTGGGGACTCTTTGCACAATGAAGTTTCACCACATTCACTAAGCTCTGGGGAAAATTCCCTTGCAAAATGAAAATTCCTTTGCAAAGTGAACAGCCTATTTGCCTTTAGTAAATTAACCCCTGGACATGCACACAGGCCTTGGGGGGCTTATTAAATGCATTTCTTTATGGTGGCTGGTGCTGTGTATTTTTGACTGCTTCTTAGTGTGTTTAGACTACTGTTTTTCCTGCCCTGTCCGTTGCTGACCTGGATTGTCTGACCCTGCAAGTGTTCCCCTGCCCCTGTTGCAAACATTTCCTGTTCCTGGTATCCTCTTGCCTGCTGCCTGCATTTACCTCCTCTTGGACACCAACCACTCTCTTGCCTGCCACCTGCCTCGACCCCAGCTTGGACTCAGACTACTCTCCTGTCTGCCCCAACTTCTGCCTGGCAATTAATTACTCTCTTGCCTGGAACCTGCCTTGACTTCAGCCTACAGAATGACATTTTCTTGCCTGGCACCTGCCTCGACCTCTGCTGAGACATCTTGCTATATTGCTACATATCTCCACAGCAAAACCACCTTGATCCTGCAACCCCTTGGTGGGGCAAACCTGAGGGTTACAACGTGGTGAGAGCTTGCAGCAAAGTAGATTTGGAGCCACTAGGGGTATTTGGCCCATTGTTACCTGCGGGTGCTCTGGTGAAGACCAAATTTTCACTTAGAATCCAAGCCTTGGTTTAGCCCACATCACCTGTCAGGGGTTTTAATCCTAACAGACCCTTATAGCAATGAAAAACCCAATAGTGGTTTTGACCCATCCCTAACCTATATGAAATTAATAAAAGGTATTGGCTTTAGATATACTTTAATAAGCTTAACAGACAGGAATGTATTTGTGGCTATCACTTTTAATGAGAGGCTGGCCACCAATGGTAATGGATATTATAAGGGGTGCTAAATGAGCCACTGGCCACCAAAGTCTGTAGCTATTATCAGGCATTCCATATAGACCATCAATGTTCACAGGGGCTCTAATTATTGTTATAAAGGGGACATTGGCCACAAATGCAACAAACTGGGTGCTGCAGAGAAAGGTTATTAAATTTGGGGACCCAATTAAATATTTGCTATGACTGAACCAAACATACAGTATGTCTTATACCAAAGACACAAACACCTGTTGTTACATTTATGTAAGCTATGAATAATGTTTCATGGTCCAGTTTGTCCAGGATTGACTGACTTTTTGCCTCACTTTGGTAAAACGCAGGTTTGTTTTATTGCTTATAACTGTTTCTATTGGTATGTAATTTATCATGGCCTGTCTAGAATTAATGGATTTTCTTTCTATTCATTTAATCCATAAAACATCTGTGCAATAAGTTTTGAGTAGGCATGTTGATTCATTGCCATGTCTTGAAAAAATATGCACTTCATGCCGTAAATCCCACCTAATTCTACATGGAAATATTATAAAGATTAGCAGGATAATGTGTGTGACAGGTGTATAGTGGGGGAATACAGGTTTACTTTCCAGATGCAGCTATGGATCTCTGCACACCAATTAGTCTTATTCCTGCTGAGTCATAGATTGTGTAAGAACTGCCTGCAAAGGATAAAGGGTCAATGAGACCAGCACAGTACACTGACGGACAGCTGCTTACAATCCCCAAAACTCCCATTGGTTTTAAAAACATTGATGAAACATTTAATTATTTGCATAAAACTTTAACAATATAATGAGGTATGTACATTAGCCATCAATATTTTTTTTTCCCAGAATATAGTATTTTTCCCTGAACAGGTTAGAGCAGGTGCTTAGAGCACTACATAAAGTAAACTCTAGTGCTCTACAATTTGTTGGTAATTTGATGAACAAGACAGAACATTTTTTAATAGTGAGTGCAAAGCCTGTGTATATGAAGTAATAACAACCAATCAGAAACACACTCTCAGCACACTAAATTAAAAGCAATTTTTTTTTTTTTAATGGTTATGATACCATCAGCTATGGGTTTGTTATTGCAGTAATTGGGCTCTAGGGAGTGCTTGAAAGAGAAACAGAATTTTCTGGCACCATAAACTGTGCACACTGCACATACTTATCTAGATCATGGCTTCATTTTCAAGCATTGGAGCCCACATACATCACATCTGAACACTCTTTTTCTGTGGAGGTTGGAGTTATGCTCCTGCTCCATTCCTTGGGTCCCAGTACCTCAGCTCCCATGACAGATGCCTTGAGAGGCACTTTTGTTGCAATTTCACCATTTCACATTCAGCGATTATAAATCTGATGCACTTGCCCCTGAAGAGTGGAATATATGTATGAAATGCGTAGGGATTATTTGATGTTATATACATACAGATTTCATTTTTATACTCTGTCCCTGAGGTGGTCTATGTCATCTAGGATGGTTGCTACATATTTATCCTACAATGTATTTACCTTGATGCTTTTGCCAGTTTTCATATATTTATTATATAATGTATCAATTTATTGTTGCTGCTTGTTCTATATACTATGTTTTGTTACATGTTGTTTATATGGATACAAACCCATAAATATATTTTTTAATATGTTATGCTATCGTTACTTACTTACTTTTTACACTGACTGCCTTTCTGTTGCTGCATTTACCTAATTTAAAGTCCCATTTACCCCTACTTTGTTTCTAAAGTATGAATATTCTCGTACGAAATAATAAAAATTCAGAAGTTATGTATTTTTAATGTATTTTCTGACAAAAACTGTATCGATTAAATGAAATGATCTGTATCGTATGAGAAAAAATTTCATGTTTCTCCCTTTGGAAAATTTCGGAAGAAAGCTGTGTACTAACGATCATATTATCGTA
Organism: Rana muscosa; assembly: GCA_029206835.1. Lineage (NCBI taxonomy): Eukaryota > Metazoa > Chordata > Amphibia > Anura > Ranidae > Rana > Rana muscosa. The sequence continues at coordinate 352,347,383 of CM055127.1, read as the reverse complement.
CAATTGCTTCAAAAGCGGTATTTTGTGTACAATATCCTGATCGTGTGTACTAGGCTTAAGTCTGCACGTATTTTCAGAGGACGGTGGGCATTGGCTGAACAGGGTTGAAGATGTACCAAGTGGTACTTGTGTTTAGAGCTCTACACCTTCAGGTTAGATGGCCAGCCAAAGACCCCACTGAGGCATTCCATAAATTGAAGGATCTTTTGGATAGAGCATTATTTGAAGGATTTACCAATAAACAGGAAAAATTATTTTTGTTTAGTGATTTTTCCCCAGGTTCCTTATATTTACTATATACCAATGGTTCATAAAAAATGCTGAGAAGCCTCCAGGGTGGCCTGTTACTGTGAGTTTAGGAAGTTTAATTAGTCCCCTGTCGCAATATATTCATAGTTTCTTGCAACCATTAGTTCAAACACTGGCTTTTGCTCTTGATATAGGTCATACACTGGAGATTTTGTCGTATTATAAATGATAAGAGGTGTATAGAGGGCTATCACTTGTTGTTAGGCCCCTATATACTTGTATTGAATATGATTTAGGGATTCAAGCAGCATGAGCCGGTCTAGGGGGGTGGGTCCTTGTTACAGCACCGCTGAACACAGACCCAGCTTCGTGACACACAGCGGGCACCTCCGCGATACACAAGAGGGGTAGGAGGAGAGAGAGAGAGGGGAGCGCTGCAGCCTCAGCTCAGCTTAAAGCGGGCCCAGGGCAGTCCTCTGTGTCTTCCGGCTGACAGTTTCCTGGCTGATCGCTTCTTTTTTTGCAGGACATCAGAGCGGCCCGGGGGGGGGGGTCTGGAACCCCCCTCTGGGCCGATCTGATGGCCGCACCGCTTCTGCCAGAAGTGATCAGCCAGGGAACTGTCAGACTGGTCCGCCCCTGCTCCTCACTCGCCCTGCACTAAATTCCACTCGCAAAATGCGAGCAGGCGAGTAGAATTTTTGAGGACTGATATAATATTGTAATAATAACCCCTTTGGAATACAGTTTACATATATTACAGATCCAATAAATAGGTAAGTATAGACCCTGAGCTGTCTGATAATCATGCTGGGAATATTATTACAAACACTAATTTTAAGCCAACATCTGGCAACTCGTATTTACATTTAAATGAGACTTGCCACCACCCAAGGGGGATTAAAAAATATCCCCTAAGGGCAATTTTGTTAGCTTAGAAAGAATTGCTCCAAAAGGACTATCTGTCGCAGGTGGATATTCTGTATAGAAAGTTTCATTATAAGGGTTACGACCAGCCTGTGATAGACGAAGCCTTCTAAAGGTATTCTGATTACAACACCACCATGGTTAGGTTGAGTCGTGTATCGCCCTCTAGAGTGGTGAGATTTTGCACATAATATAATATTAAGGCTTATGCCGCGTACACACGGCCGTTTTTCTCGTCGAGAAAAACGAAATTTTTTCCTTTCGACGAGAAAAACAATAGTTTGTGGGCTTTATGTCGTTTTTCTCGACGAGAAAAACGGCATTAAAAATGACGAGAAAAATTAGAACATGTTCTAATTTTTCTCGTCGTTTTTGTCCCACAGACGGTCGTTTTTCTCGACAAGAGAAAAAACAACGTGAAAAACGAGCGTGTGTGGGGAACAAGCCGTTCCCTCATTTTTAATGACATTATTCAAGGCGGTTTTTTAACCGCCGTGAATAATGATCGTGTGTACGCGGCATAAGAGTATCATCCACACTTCCAATGGGAAAATGCTGTTCCAAGATCCTCTTCTTAGATAATGTTGATCTAATGAACTCCAAAAGGTTTTCAGGTGACCTTGTTACATTAAGAATATGATAGTTGGGAATAATGTAGGAGCTAAGCAGTCCACATATACTTCACAATTCTTGGACCTAAGAGCTTTTTATAGGTCTTGGAAACTGAAATGTAGAGGATGCGCTTTCATGATTAGAGGAACACACAAAATCTTTATAAGAAGTGTGAAATTGTTCCCAATGCCTAAGTTCAGTCAAAAAAGATTTTTAAAAATCAGCACAAGAAACATTACTTACAGTCAATGTGATGTGTCCCTTGTGCTGGTGGATGCAGAATTAGTTGAAATCTTCCATCCTCAAATCCCCCTTACCCCTGCTAAGGTAATCTTCCGGTGCTGTGGGGATTAATAGAGCTGAGGGACTGGGCATATGCGCTCATGAACAGTGTCAACAATGCCCACCTTTTCTAACAAGCTCCTCCATTTATAGAATCTAAGCATGGAGGATGTTCAGACGAATGCAAGGCCTGCTTCCTCCATTCATAGATCTTTTTCATTCACAAAAGGAAGTAGCTAGCATTAGAAATGAGGGCAAGAATGAAAAGCTATTTTAAGATATTGATCATTCACCCAAACCTTTAGAAGACATCTAGAACCACAAAACAGTGAGAGATTAGACTCTTATTCTAATATGCAAGTAGAATGAGTTTGTCCAGGTAATAGAAAAACACAGGAGGGCTATCTGAGCTAGATGAATCTTTGAGAAATCTTGGGGATGAAATGAGACCAATTGGGAGGCAAGCAAACTGGTAGTGGCTTCCCAAACTTTGAACCTAAGGCCTGATGATAGATGGGTATGTTAAAGTGGAGTTTCCACCAAAAATACAAAATAGCATTATTGTGCATATAATAGCCTAAAAAAAAACATTTGAAATGTTGCTATGCGGTCCCCACGAAATCTGCCTTCTGAATCACCTCGGATTCTGACATCATCTCCCTCAGCTCCCTACTGCTCCTGGGAAATGTGTGTCATCATTTCCCAGGATGCAATGCGCTTCCCCTATGGCTAGAATCACTCGCCAATACAATCCAGGAAGTAAATGCTTGTGGGCTTCACATGCCCACAAGCAAAATTAAAACTTCAGCAAATATTTTTTTAAAGTTTCTTTATGCAGTAACTTGGCAGATCAGCAGCGGTTTTTAAAATAGTAAGTCATCTTATATGTACCACTGTATTGAATGCTGAAATAACATGCTTTAAAAAAAATGGAAAATGTGATTGGAACCCCACTTTAAGGTATAACTCGGCCAGGTCTTTTTACAGCATTCATTTCAGAGGTTGTTCTACTAAAATGACATTTGACAAGATTCCATACAAAATCCTGTCCGAATAATAAAGGTATTTGAAAACTTTAGATGCAATACAAGCCTAAACTTTCCTGAATTTTCTATGACTAGGAAGATGGGGGATTAGACCCCTTTTACAGCACTAATCTGCTGTAACTGTAACTATAGTGTTCAAAACAAGCAATTCTCAAATGTTAGCTTATAGAGATAGTCACTTCTCAGCTGAAGAGGAGACATGAGTATAAACAAAGTGGGGTATCCCTGCGGAAGGGACATTTGATACCTGGACAGAGTGGGTGCCATTCTAGCTAAGTGCACCAATGGCAGAGGTAGACAAGGAGACTGAGGCAACCACCATGTAGTTAGAAATGGGAACATTAGCAGTATGGGGGACACAGGCAAAGATAACATCCACCACTTAAGCTAGAATTGCTGCTTAAGCCATCAAGTAAGCATATTTCTGGCACTAGGGAACACCTAGAAAAAGGAGGATTTGTCCCGGGCATGGAATCTTCTACCTCAAAGAGGCTGAACCAGTGTGGAAAGGTAGGAAAATTTTGTTGTTCTTTTTTCAAAATATCAAGAGTGTCCCAGAGCAGGTGAAGAAGGAATTCTATGGGGAAGGAGGTCTCTCAAATGTATTACTTTTCAGGAGTTTACCTTAAGGAGTAACAGGGCAGAGCTAAACCATAGAAGGCTAAAGCCCTGTACACACGATAGGTTTAACCAATGAAAACAGTCCGATGGACTTTTTTCATTGGACAAACCGATCGTGTATGGGCCCCATCGGCCTTTTTTCCACCCGTGTTTAAAAATAGAACATGTTTTAAATTTATCCAATGGTTAAAAAACCGATAGCAAATTACTATCGTCTGTGGGGAACTTCATCGGATAAAAAACCCACGCATGCTCAGAATCAAGTCAACGCATGCTCAGAAGCATTGAACTTCATTTTTCTCAGCTCATTGGAGTGTTTTACGTCACCGCGTTTGGAACGGTCGGTTTTTTGACTGATGGTGTGTAGGCAAGACTGATGAAAGTCAGCTTCATCGGTTTTCCGATGGAAAAATCTATCGGTTAAAAAACCATAGGTAATTCAATCGTGTGTACAGGGCTTAACACGATGAGTACCAGGAAATGAAAGTTAAAGACTCTAACCCAAAGTCACTGAACCTGCTGACATGTTTATTGTATGTGCAAAATATGATCTCTTGAAAACAGTTGGGGAGTAGTTTGGTATGCCCTTAGTCATATATGTGATATAGTGATATCTACTGTAAGCATGACTTTTTCGTTTTCCAGCACCAAGAAATCTGTGGAGCTTTTTGCCATATATTTTACCTGTCCTTATCAGACCAAGGATTTCCCAATTCGTTCATTTTCTTGAAGGAGAATTTAAAGCAAACAACAGAAACTTTAATAATAAAAATAGATTAGTATTTTCCTATGTTAACTTTAGTTTTTTTTTCCCATTTGGAATATACTGTGAATCATTTTCCATAAAATTTTGTGCGGGAAATTAAAAGAGAAGTATGGCAAAAACTTTTTTTGTCATAATTCTCTTCTGGGTCCCAGGTGTGCATTTCTGCTGAAGACATAGGGTGCTCCAGGCCCTGAGAGGATCCCGGTCATTTTGTTGGGATTTACCCAACTGCCTGATTGACAGCTACCCCCCCCCCCCCTTTCCAGCCTGGCAATCCAGCACTGTCAGTTACCGCTCCCTGCTCAGAGCTCAGAGCTGATCAAGAACTGAGCAATAAACGGTGATGTGATCTTTCAGTTCTAGGGCGTAGAGCCAGCAGGGGACAGCTGCAGCATCACAGCGATGCTGTAGCATAGATTTGAATATGTTTGAATTTTTTTTAGTAACCCCATACATCTTTTTTAAGCACATCTCTTAAGAGTTTCTGCCTATGTGCGTGCCTCATGCCAACTAACATTATGTACCATAGGCCCTTTCCCCCATTCGAGCAGTGATGTTGTTAGAAATTTATTGTACAGTGTATAATATAATCACATTAATTACTAATGTAGATAGAAGATAGATAGACAGAATAAATAAAGTCTAGGTCAAAATCTGTGACTCATAAGACTCCCCCAGATTTTCTTTTTATTCATTCTCAAGTGGCGAGTCTTGCAGAATACCAAAATCCCCCAGTGGTGTGAACAGAGGTTTTAATGTAAGAACAGCTAAGCTATAGGCGTTTAAACCTGCAGATCTTCTAAATGAGGTCACAGAGGTCTACAATAAAATAACACATTTAAACAGCAGGCCAACTATATATTTAAATCACTCAGGAATCCAACACGTTCAACATATAAATCTTTCCAGATCAATACCAATTGTGACTTCATTCCCCTTACTAAAATATTTGTCCTTCTTGAACAACTATTTACTCAAACAGAAAAAATATATTGTGTGTGGGGGGGGGGGGGGGAGTGTTTAAGACAACCTTAACCCTTTGGAGGTATCATCCCTTATATAATATATACAAAAACTACAAGGAAAGTGGGACTTGGTATATACCTCTTAAATGTGATACAAACCGACAATGTAAGTACCGGTATATAAAATCTTGATACTTTACTGCGTATATAACAAAGTTATTAAAATCATATATGCAAGTTAGCCATCCAAAGTCATTGTTCATATGGCCTTGAAGGTCGACACGTTTTGCGGGAAACTCTGCTTTATCAGGACCTCTGATCTCAGTAAAAGGGTACTGTAACAATACACATAGACACATAGGGGGTTATTTACGAAAGGCAAATCCACTTTGTACTACAAGTGCAAACTACTAGTGCAAAGTGCGCTTGAAATTGTACTGAAAGTGCACTTGGAAGTGCAGTTGCTGTAAATCTGAGGGGTAGATCTGAAATGAGGGGAAGCCCTGCTGATTTTATCATCCAATCATGTGCAAGCTAAAATGCTGTTTTTTATTTTCATTGCATGTCCCCCTCGGATCTACAGCGACTGCACTTCCAAGTGCACTTTTAGTGCACTTTCAAGTGCATTTTGCACTTGTAGTTTGCACTTGTAGTGCAAAGTGGATTTGCCTTTCGTAAATAACCCCCATAATCATTAAATAACTTCTCAAAGAAACATCTCATATATTACATATCAAGTATCAAGCAAATACAAAGCAGTTTCATATGTGTCATACCCACTCTGAGTATAGAAGAGGATGGAAAATGACCAGGGGTCAAGTCCTGGGGAAAAAAGTGTGGGAACTCCCACCCAAGATCCACTCCCCCCACCGAAAAAATAAATAAATTATACGCTCATATGCATATATATTTCACAAAATACACATGCATTAAACAAATTTAGAATTAAATCACAATGATGGCGCTTAAAGTTTATCAGAAGACAATACATATATACATATACCTAAAATGTCCTATGAGCTATGCGAAGAGCTCAGGTGTGAGTGAAAACAGTCCAGGAAGGTAACCGGGCAGCCTTGCTGAGGGAGCTGAAGCCAGACTCCAAACATATGAAAACAGAAAAAAACAGAAAAGAGGCGCCACTTAGTTAAAACTGTTTCACTTTAATAATACAATAGTATTAAAGCACTCACTCGTAAGTTGACTGTATAAAGCACATAGATGATCAGGTCTGTGGTCGTATTCCGCTAGCTAGCAGTCTCAGTGTGAAATGACCTCCTCGTTTGCTGTATTAGAAGCCGGGATAATATCCATGGTGGATGTTGCCGGAGGATCTTCTCAGAAAACCAAAGGGAGGGCTGGACCGCAAACAGGAAGTTCAGTCTGATGTCATCCCGCTGAACGTAGCATTGCGTCTCAAACTGAACTTCCTGTTTGCGGTCCAGCCCTCCCTTTGGTTTTCTGAGAAGATCCTCCGGCAACATCCACCATGGATATTATCCCGGCTTCTAATACAGCAAACGAGGAGGTCATCTCACACTGAGACTGCTAGCTAGTGGAATACGACCACAGACCTGATCATCTATGTGCTTTATACAGTCAACTTACGAGTGAGTGCTTTAATACTATTGTATTATTAAAGTGAAACAGTTTTAACTAAGTGGCGCCTCTTTTCTGTTTTTTTCTATTAAACAAATTTACAACAGATGTAACAAAATAATTTAACCTGTATGCTATACTAATAAAAAACCACCACAAATGTGTGATAACGATTCCCTCGCAGGGGATTTCTAAAACAAGTTGCAATGACTGGGGGCCCCTTCTGCACTATGTCTCTATGCAGGCTCCGATATGTGGGGCCCCTTCTGCCGCAAGATGTCCACACACATGTGTTGGTCTGTGCAGAGGAGGGAGGTTGGGAGTGCTGAGTGTGCTGGCCCGGAGCTCCTCTTCTCAGGCTGCCTGTATTGTTTGGGCAAAGTGGGGCCCAGGCCCCAGACCACTCACTCATCTGTGCCCATCAATGCAGCCTGATCAGTGACCATCAAATGCAGCCTGATCAATGCCCATAAAATGCAGCCTTGTCAGTGCCCCCATCAGAGAGCAGGTGTCACTATCAGAGTGCCCCCCCCATCAGAGAGCAGGTATCCCCATCAGAGAGCCCCCCCAACAGAGAGCCCCCCCATCAGAACGTCTATTTCAGAGTGTCCACATAACAGTGCCCTCATCAGAGAGCAGGTGTTCCCATCAGAGTACCCCCCCATCAGAGAGCAGGTATCCCCATCAGAGATCCCCCCCAACAGAGAGCCCCCCCATCAGAATGTCTCTATCAGAGTGTCCCCATAACAGTGCCCTCATCAGAGAGCAGGTGTTCCCATCAGAGTGCCCCCCATCAGAGAGCAGGTATCCCCATCAGAGAGCCCCCCCATCAGAGTGTCCCCAGAGTTCCCCATCAGAGTTGTGAGCCATCACAAAGTAGAAACGTGTACCTGGATAAGTCCTTGAAGGCAGGGGTAAGGTGCAAAGCTTGATGAAGGAGCATGCTGCAGGGGGGCAAAAGCGGGGCGGAGGAACTTGCTGAAGAGGGCGGGGAGCACAGGTGATGTCATTGGTTGTTAGGACAATGGCGGTTCTAGCAGCCAATGACTGTATTGCAGCGGGGATCTAGCGCTGCAGATTGGCAGGCGCGGTCCTGTATAGTATAAAGGCTGCTGGAGGAGGAGAACCGAGGGAGGAGAGGACGCCGCCCTTCACTATGCGGCGATGCTGGACATCGCCGCTTAGTGAAGGATCGGCTCGGGCGGCTCGGCTCTAGTCCTGCAAAGGGAACAGCGTTCCTGCTGTGAAAAAAGTGCAGGGACGCCGTTCCCACACGTTCCCGCAGGACTCAAGCCCTGAAAATGAAAGTAAGGTAATACATCTATATCATATTTATCACCTTGGCTTTGACTATGCTCATAAAGAAATTGGTGGTGTAAGGCTGCCGGGCCCCTTGAAGAGAAACCAAATCCCAAAACCACTCCACATCCAATTGGATATGTGTATGTATATCTGTATAATAAATTCCAATATTTATATAAAAAAAAATAAGAAAAAGGAGAGAAAAAACACAAATAATGCTGCATACACACAACCGTTTTTCCCGTCGAGAAAAATTAAATTTTTTCCTTTGGACGAGAAAAACGATCGTCTGTGGGCTTTTTGTCGTTTTTCTCGACGGGAAAAACGGCATTAATCACGACGAGAAAAATTAGAACATGCTCTAATTTTTCTCGTCGTGATTCCCGTCGTTTTTTTCCGCTGCAGTTTTCCCATAGGGAAACACTGCCGCGGAGCCCATACACGGTCGTTTTTTTCGACCAAAAAAAAAATGTCATTTAAAACGGCCGTGTGTGGGGGGAACAAGCTGTTCCTCGTTTTTCACGTCGATTTTCTCGACGGTGTTTTCACCGTCGAAAAAATCGATCGTGTGTACGCGGCATTAAACTTGAAACACAAATGGAAAACCGACAGGACAGGGGTGGGCCCTCAGTATCATCACTTACAATGTAGAACTGCTGGTCCTGCATTGTGTATGATGATGTAATGCCGCGTACACATGATCGTGATTCACGGCGGTTAAAAAACCGCCGTGAATCATGACATGAAAAACGAGGGAACGGCTTGTTCCCCCACACACGGTCGGGTTTCCCGTCATTTTTTCTCTTGTCGAGAAAAACGACCGTGTGTAGGCTCCGTGGCAGTGTTTCCCTATGGGAAAACTGCCGCGGAAAAAAATGACGGGAAAAACGACGAGAAAAATTAGAGCATGTTCTAATTTTTCTCGTCGTTTTTAATGCCGTTTTTCACGTCGGGAAAAATGACAAAAAGACCACACATGTTCGTTTTTCTTGTTGAAAAAAAAAAATGTAATTTTTCACGACGTGAAAAATGATCGTGTGTACGTGGCATAAGAGTTCTATTTTTCTAAACATTTAAATTAAATTTTTTCTTAATTTTTATTAGTTTTGTTTGTTAATTTTCTTGGTCTCACATTAAGAAAAATGTGCAAAGAAATGTACGTTTTGTACCAGAATCATAACTTTAGTGTCGTTTTAAACAGGACTGTATTACCATTATTTTTAACAATGATCAAAGTTGAAAAAAAGCCTTATTCTGTTATTGCCAACTAAACAGAGACTTAGCAAAAATTGCTCTGCTCCATAGCTGAAGTGATTAAACAGCAATGTATTTTCTAAAAATAGGGTTTTCCTTTTTTCATAATTGATGCAGCTTTTTACTACGCACAGACTGTAAAAATGGATAGACAACTCCTGGGACTACAACAGTAAAATCGTTTTATGGAAACAGGCCTATATTTAGCACAGCATAGCTTTTTGGAAATAGCAACATAATTTACTCAAATAAATTTCTATCTTTGGCCCCAAAAGTGTATTTTTTTTTTTTCGAGAAAAATGTTGCTTGACGTTAATGGTCTCGTTCCAGGACTTAGTAGTGTGTATATGTGGTTTTATTCTGCCTGCCTAACACACATTGCCCTCTCCATCTTCTGATATTAGACATGAAATGCAGCCTGAACTGTATTGGGTTTTTATCTGGGGATGTACACTTTACTTATGCTGATTGACTGTTGCAAGAGGCAGGCAAAGAGTTTCCTGTTAGGGTTTATGAAGTTAACCACCAAAGTGACACCAAATGAACACGTAACCCTTCCATAAGTCACAGATCCACAGACCTATTATTATTATTGTTATTATACAGAATTTATGTAGAGCCAACAGTTTTGAAGCACTTTACAATGTAGAGAGGGGACAGTACAACTACAATACAGTTTAATACAGAAGGAATAGGAGGATCCTGCTCATGGAGCTTACAATCTAAAGGGAGGGGGAGGTGGTAAAAAAGGTAATAGCTGTGAGGGATGATCTGATGGAGGTGACTTGAGTAAAGTTCTTAGGTGGAGGTGTAGACTTCCTTGAATAAGTGAGTTTTCAGGGATTGCTTAAAGGCGGACAGGGTAGGAGCTAACCAGACATACAGGGGCAGGGAGTTCCAGAGGATGGGAGAGGCTACATGAGAAAACAAAAAAATGGGAGGAGAGGCCACTAGGAGTAGCCCTCTAACAGGTGGGCAAAAATAGCTCATTTTAATCCATATCATACGCAAAAACCCTAGAAATTAAATCAAGGACTTTACTGGTGCCATTAAGATAAGATGTCAAAGGATTTAATTGTTGCAAAAATGTAAAACGTGTATACTGTATAACAGGGGTGCCCAACCTTTTGAAGAGCGAGGGCCACTGAAGCGACTTGGTAACCGGTCGCGGGCCAAAATGAGTGGAATGGTGGATGACAGGTCTGTGTCCATGCTGCATATGCTAAACGGACACAGACACAGCCCATGCTACTCTATGGGTCCTCCAATTCAATCTGCCCAGACGGAAGGGGACGGATCCCCTTCTGTTTTTTTTTTATCGGATTGGAGGTAAGCGGGGGGTAAATGGGCATAGAGGTGAATGGAGGGTCAGATTGGGTCCTAAGGCTGCTTTCACACTGATGCACCACATGCACCTGTGGCTTTCCTGCAGGTTAGCTGCACTTTGCCATAGACTTCTATTATATCCTGCAGGTGTGGTGCAATTTCTGAAAGCGCACCAAAGCCGAAGGTGACAACAGAAGTCTATGGCAAAGTGCAGCTAACCTGCAGGAAAGCCACAGGTGCACCTGCAGATTCGTTGGAAAGCAGCCCAGTAACCACTGAAAAACAGATATGCCCATATATACACTGTGATTTCAGTAATAAACTTACCTTTAATAACAGTCTTCTATTCCATTTTCCCTGGCTGTTGCTGTCCCAGGCAGAGTGTATTTGGTATTGATTGTGACAGGAGTTGGCGCTTTACAGGAAGCATTGGCTTATGTGGCTCTGCTCTGCAGCTGCTTGCTTTCTCTACCGCTGGCTTCATTCACAACACTGATGCTCTGGGCTGGCGGGTTAGCAACCTGCTATCTGGGCTTGCCAAACCGCCATCCCAGAGCAGGAGGTCGTGGGCCACATCAGAAGGCTCCGCGGGCCACTTGTGGGCCCCGGGCCACTGGTTGGGCACGCCTGCTGTATAACATAGAAATACAATTTTTTTTTACAAAAGCATATACTGTATGTACAAAATAATATCGGAATTGCATCCAGGTGATGAGTAGCTTCTGTGACTTCGATACGGGTGCATTTCACGGGTCAAAGCACTCTTCTTCAGGAGTAAAACTACAGCAAAGCTCTAAGATGGAAAGTATATAAGCATCAATTCCAATCTTATAAATATTATACATGTAGCGGCCTCCTCACCCCGACCTCTTTAGCTAGGGGTATGTCGAGCGACAGAGTGAGGTGCGCTACGGCCCATGTCCTCCCCATGCATGTGGGTGAGGTGAAGGCCAATATCAATCTTTTCCTCGGGCCAAATGTGTGCTGGTTATGAGGGTCAGTCCTTCCGTGCCGGAATCTCCCTTTGTTCCCATCAACAGAGTCCATACACCCATCAAAGTCCAAACTCAGGTTTATTGCGTATCTCCACATACAGTCAAATGCAACGGCATGATACGATGGGGAAGCAGGTCGAGGCACTGTACAGGTTCCTAGTCCCTACACTCCCTGTGCTATGACCAGGGGTTGCAGGAGTCTTGATGGAAGCTCCTCCGCTGCGCTGAAGCCCAAATCAGGGGAAGATGTCCTCCAAGGGAGTTACTGAAGGCCCATCCGTCACCGGGTTGACGCTACACCGGGTCTTCGGACGGGTGACCCCCCCCCCAGCCTCCTCACCTCAGATGCGGGTCCCCTCGCAAGGGGCGCCCTGGAGCAACTTCACCCTCGCGGGACCCAGTCGGAGTCACCGGGTCCCAGGCCTCCTTAATAGTACCTCACCCCAGGCTGAAGGTGCCCGGGATGGACTCCATCTTCGTTCCGACCAGGCCTTGGGCGCCTAGGCCGGAACCTTGAACCGCCCGCACCCAGGCCTAAGGTGCCTGGGTGCGTGAAGGGGTGACCCCCTCCCACAAGAACAACAGACAGACGACGACGACCTCGTGGCGCGGGCGTCTCCCCCTTTTATATCCTCCCATCGACACCACGGCGGGTTCCCCGCCCCAGCCGTACCATCGCCAGGAAGGAACCAAAAAAAGGGTAACACTGTGATAGCGATTCTACCTCGAGCCAGCAGGTACACTGACACCCACTGGTCAAAGAGAATATTACACCACCCAATCCTCCACGAATAAGAAAAGGGGTCTAATCCCTGACATAATTACACACCTGGGTCTCTCTACCCCCAGGTGTATCCCACTAACTTTGAAGACCCCGCTACACACTCCCCCTGGTGATTTGACGCTGGTCCCCAGCGTCAGGTGCACACCCATGTCTCCCAAGGAGGGGTGACATGAAGTGGGCCCCAGAGGCTATCCCTAATATTTTGGATACTGTATGTGCCAAGACCTGCTCAAAAAAAAAAAAAAGGACCTATAAAACATTAAAACTTTTGTATAAAACATCTGTCATGTACACATATACAATCCCTCCCGTCACTGTCTAAGAACCACCCCATACTCAGTAGTCTTGACCGACGAATCTCCTGCAGAAGGGAAACAAAAAAAAAACAACATCCTAACACTCTGTGTTAACTTGGCATGAGTGGGTCCATCAGCCGAGAGACCCACTCACTCCAATAAGTAAGTAATGCATGTGTAACATTTTCAAACAACCGTTGCACAACACTGCCACCTGGTGACAGCGCTGCGGTAATGACACTTGGTTAGATCTTCATTCTTCCTGCTTTCCTACTCTAACTCTACCCCAAAAGTCTCTGCCTTTGGCACATGAAGAAAAGGGAGAAAAAAAAACAACAGCTCCCAAATCTCCAGTGAGTAAAAGAAAAGCCCAAATCAAAACAAAAGTAGGGCACAGTTCTAGGCGTCTGGGAATGTCTCTTCCAGAAAGTTTCAATAGCAACAAGATAGGAGCTCACTTTTCCTATAAATAGAACCTTGGATCCGGCAGAAACAGGGGCTTCAGGCGCCCGTCAAACACTTCCACCGAATACTCGACATCCTCTCCGTCTTTCCTGCAGATGAGCACCTTATTGGCATGAATATGGCGCCCAAGTCTCCAATCAGCTCTGCAGTCCTTGAACTTTTTAGACACAGGCGGCGAACATGACAGGTATCGCCTGGCATGGGGTACTTTAAGCTTTTCCCATACAAACTCGTCATACCACCTTGGTCGCAGGACCTCGACTTCATACAATAGGTCCCGAGGCAAGTAGGGGTACTCCCACCCATATTCACGGGCGACTCTCTGGGAGAAAAGTCTCTGCAACCTGGCTAGAGGCGGCATCACATCTCGCTCACCTTCTCCTGGCTGTACGATGGCCTCCGGGTGCCGAGGTACCTTTACCATCTCGGGTTTCTTTGTCTTTGGTGCCCGCAATGAAGCACGCTGCATCCCCACCATCAGAGCGGGTGATGTAGTTGAATGCGGAAAGTTGGTCAGAGGACTAGATTTCCTCGGGAACTCCGGGGCCTTCACCCGGAGCGTACTGTCTTCTATGGACATGGGAGAATCCTGCGGTTTACTCAGCATAGGTAGTGGGCGTCTGTCCCAGCCCTTCCGGTGAAACAGTTCGTCTATCTCTCCGTCATCCCCACAGTCTGACAATGACTCTAAGTCGGAGGTGTCATACATCTCAGCGGGAAGGTAGTCTCTAGTAGACGGAAGGCTACCCTCCCCTGCGGGCTCCACCGACTGGGGACCCCCGACACCTCCAACCAACACCACAGTCCCAGCCCCTGGCTCACCTGGACCTTCTGAAGAACTGGGATGTCCGGGACTCTCTTCTCTACCGGCGCCATCCAGGCCAGGCAAGCGGCGGGGTGAAGCTCGACCACGGCCATAAGATGCCTGTACCAGACCGACTTTCCTCTTCGGAGGTGGGAGCAGGGAGTCTGTAGTGACCGAAGCAGTGTCCTCGGATTTTTCTCTCTCAGTCTCTGGTTGGGCAGTCACTTCACCCTGGTCAGCGCGCACGGGAAACTCTGCAAAGGCTTTGATCTCTCCCTCTGGAGTGGCGGTTCCTGTGATGCACTTGAGGCATAGGGCCCGGGGCCTTTCCGTGTGTGGTTCAACCTCAAAAAGAAACTCCTTGCATGCTTCGCATCGCCCGAATGGCTTTAGTTGGACCACCAGTCCTGAGCATCCGGGACAGATCACACCGAGGGCCTCTGTGTCTCTGCATGAATACAAAGCCAACTGTCCTCGGGGCCTGAGCCTTATCCCCGTGTCTGTAATGGATGCAGCAAATGCAGTCATCTTGAAAGGATAAGGTACCGGCATCCACGGGGAGCCTGAGTTCACTCCGACCACTTGCTGCTCCATCACACGCTGACCTCGCGCCGGAGTCTCCACGTGCATCTCCACACGTGGCCAGACTCCTCCCACGACTTGCACGTTTTCGCAGGCTTCCTTCAGTCTCCTCCCACGAATTGCGTAGTCATGGGGTGCCTCGTGGCGCAGTGCAGCAAAAGTCCCCACATGTAGTTCGTCACACGGCTGGACTCCTCCCTCTTCCTGCTCTTTCTGCATGGGCCTCTCCCGGTTTTTCAGGGAAATTTCCACGACTTCGAGCACAGGGATGCACTTTGGCCAATCACATGGCCGACCTGCTCGGACCTCCTCCGGGCAGCAAAGTTCAAACACAGCCGTTCCAAACCTCAGGGTTAACACACGTTCGCATCCTGGACGAGCCCCACGTGTAGCGGCCTCCTCACCCCGACCTCTTTAGCTAGGGGTATGTCGAGCGACAGAGTGAGGTGCGCTACGGCCCATGTCCTCCCCATGCATGTGGGTGAGGTGAAGGCCAATATCAATCTTTTCCTCGGGCCAAATGTGTGCTGGTTATGAGGGTCAGTCCTTCCGTGCCGGAATCTCCCTTTGTTCCCATCAACAGAGTCCATACACCCATCAAAGTCCAAACTCAGGTTTATTGCGTATCTCCACATACAGTCAAATGCAACGGCATGATACGATGGGGAAGCAGGTCGAGGCACTGTACAGGTTCCTAGTCCCTACACTCCCTGTGCTATGACCAGGGGTTGCAGGAGTCTTGATGGAAGCTCCTCCGCTGCGCTGAAGCCCATATCAGGGGAAGATGTCCTCCAAGGGAGTTACTGAAGGCCCATCCGTCACCGGGTTGACGCTACACCGGGTCTTCGGACGGGTGACCCCCCCCCCAGCCTCCTCACCTCAGATGCGGGTCCCCTCGCAAGGGGCGCCCTGGAGCAACTTCACCCTCGCGGGACCCAGTCGGAGTCACCGGGTCCCAGGCCTCCTTAATAGTACCTCACCCCAGGCTGAAGGTGCCCGGGATGGACTCCATCTTCGTTCCGACCAGGCCTTGGGCGCCTAGGCCGGAACCTTGAACCGCCCGCACCCAGGCCTAAGGTGCCTGGGTGCGTGAAGGGGTGACCCCCTCCCACAAGAACAACAGACAGACGACGACGACCTTGTGGCGCGGGCGTCTCCCCCTTTTATATCCTCCCATCGACACCACGGCGGGTTCCCCGCCCCAGCCGTACCATCGCCAGGAAGGAACCAAAAAAAGGGTAACACTGTGATAGCGATTCTACCTCGAGCCAGCAGGTACACTGACACCCACTGGTCAAAGAGAATATTACACCACCCAATCCTCCACGAATAAGAAAAGGGGTCTAATCCCTGACATAATTACACACCTGGGTCTCTCTACCCCCAGGTGTATCCCACTAACTTTGAAGACCCCGCTACATACATATTGTGAATCACCTCAATCTAGTGTTAATACATACCTAAATAAACATAAACCCGTGAAATGCACCTGCGTCAAAGTCACAGCAAGCTAATCATTACCTGGATGCAATTACAATATTCTTTTGTACATACAGTATATGCTTTTGTAAAAAATATTAGTATTTCTATGTTATATCCCCTTTTAAATTTTTTGTAACAATAAAATCCTTTGACATCTTATCTTAATGGTACCAGTAAAGTCCTTGATTTTGTTTCTAAGATTTTTTGTGTAGGATGGGAGAGGCTCTGGAGAAGTCCTGGAGGTGAGCATGGGAGGAGATGACAAGGGAGCTAGAGAGCAGGAGGTCCTGGGAGGAGCGGAGAGGACGATTTGGGCGATATCTCAGCTACTACAGCTGTGACTTGCACAAGTTGATTTACTCAACACTACTAAGCACCCGAAATACAGTAAGGGCATCCCTTATTTCTTTGTGTCTATAGACCATCTAATATGCTACAAATCACATATCCAACTGACAGTTTCAAGGGGTGATTGATATTGATATTCAGAATGGAACTTCTTACAATGAATGTCTTTTTCATTAAATGGAAAGTGTAGCATACTTTCATTGAGCATATTTTTTTTGTGTTTTTTTTGCAATGTTTACCTTAAAGCGGTTGTATACCCGCTGCTGCTTTTTTTTTTTTTTTTACATACCTGAAAGCCAAAAGGCATAATGAGCTAGTATGCACCGCATACTAGCTCATTATGAAATACTTACCTTAGAACGAGGCGTCGGTAACTTACCTGGTCCACGCCGAGGGAGATGTCATCTTGCCTCGGCGTGTCTTCCGGGTTACGCCGCTCCAGCGCTGTGAGTGGCTGGAGCGACGATGTCGTCACTCCCGCGCGCTGGCAAGGTCCGGTGGCTGCCGGGCTTTTGCCGAGAATCCCCGCTGCGCATGCGCTGCTGCAGTCAGCGGCTCATTGCGAGGGGAATATCTCCTAAACTGTACAGGTTTAGGAGATATTTTTTTACCTACAGGTAAGCCTTATTATAGGCTTACCTGTAGGTAAAAGTTAAAAAACAGGGTATACAGCCGCTTTATTTTTTTATCACTTTTATTTCACATATTTGATCTTCCATATTTAGCCACTAGATTGAGCAAACCTCATTCTACACTCAGTAGAATGCATAATGAATATTCAGTCAGCGCTTAGCCAGAAAAAATTAACAAGTGTCAAAAAATATATCAATAAAGTATAACACTGTTAAATCATCTGTGACAAACAATATATCCTGTAAAACCAATCAGTGTGGCACAGTCCTCATTTGATGAATTAACCAGTGATATAAAAAATCGTATTGTACATTTACTCGTACCTATGTGTATGACATCTTGCTGTTAGATAGCCATTAAATACTCCATCTTGGTGTGCGTCCTGTTGGCAACTGTCCAGCACAGTTAACATAAGTAGGGGAAGAATATATCAGAAGTAGAACTCCCGGCCGATGGTTTCCTCATGGGTAGTGATGAGATTGTAAAAGCCACTAAACCTGCAGAGAGCGCTCAATGTGACAGCTATTTACGTCACTTTGATTATAATGACAATCTTTGTCACTCAATTTACCCTTTGTAAACTGTTGAGATACAAGGGTTGTTTTACTAAAGGCAAAGAGGCTGTTCATTTTGTAAGGGAATTTCCCCCAGAGCTTAGTGAATGAGGTAAAATTCTGCTGACTTCCATAATCTAATCATGTGCAGGCAAAAAAGAAAAAAAAAAAAAAAAAAAAATATATATATATATATATATATATATATATATATATATTTTTTTTTCCTTCCCTGAAGAAGACTCAGCAAGTTGAAACGAGTAGGGGTCCCTCTTGGGCTTTCATGTACTTGTGATGGATGGAGATTTCTTGGTTCTTGTGCTTTATATAGATCATGTACTTGCACTCTGTATGAATTTTTATCTACATATCGGTTTTTAACTTACTATATAATAAACTTTTTGTATTTTATTACATTAGTGATTTTCATTGGTGCCCTCAAAATCCCTTCCATAGTTTTGCTTTTCCTGTATGACTATGTGACAGGAAGTGAAGAGAAATCTCTGCAATGGGACACAGAGGGCAAAATAAATCTGACAAGGTTACAGTGGCGTAGCGTGGGTTGTCAGCGCCCGGGGCAGGGCAAGAGATTTGCGCCCCCTAACCCACAGATTTTTAGCACTCTGAGTCCCTATAGCTAGTACAGTAGTACTGACCAACCTGATTCCTACACCGACCTAATTGACCACTATACTAACCTACCTGATTCCTATACTGACCTGCCTGATTCCTACACTGACCACTAAACTGACCTATCTGATTGCTATACTGACCACTACACTGACCCACCTGATTCCTACACTGTCCACTACACACCTTATTATTGCTCACTGATTGGTTGCTAGACGATACTGCACATAATTACCGCTTACCCATTGTTTGCTAGAGGTTACTGCACATCATTACTACAAACTGATTGATTGCTAGAGGTCACTGCAAAATATTATTGCTCACTGATTGGTTGCTAGAGATTACAGCAGATCATTACTCTTTACTGATTGGTTGCTAAAGGTTACTGCACATCATTACCACTCACTGGTTGCTAAAGG
The DNA here is from genome assembly GCA_029206835.1 of Rana muscosa. Classification (NCBI taxonomy): domain Eukaryota; kingdom Metazoa; phylum Chordata; class Amphibia; order Anura; family Ranidae; genus Rana; species Rana muscosa. The sequence goes on along the minus strand of CM055127.1, from coordinate 352,328,441 downwards.
TTACTGCACAGCTGATGGTTATAGAAGGGAGGTCGAGATCCGGGCTGAATCCTGATCTTTGATATACTGACGTCTTGGAAATTTCGTGCCTGTATCCTGGAGAGGATTGGATTCCCTGAGTTTGCTTCATCTGCTGCTGCTCCAGGAGGACAGCAGCAGCAGCAGCAGCAGCAGCAGCAGCAGCTGCTGCTGCTGCTGCTCCAGGAGGACAGATCCAGTGTAGTCTACACTTATACCTTCTGCCTGTTTGACTCACCACTGCTGGTGTGTGCGTCCACATATAGGGGTAAGAGTATCCATTTCTTTCCCCCATCCCTGGTGTTGGAGTCACGTCCCCGGGTGCTATGGATTTATGAACATACGTGTCCTATGATCTTGAAGTCTTGTTGGATTTATTTTACGGGGACAATGCTCTAATGTTTCAACATTTATGTAACATTTCTGTCATCCGTTTCCAGTCTACACATTGTCACTCTTATTGGACTTTTATATTAGTTCACTGTACATAACTACATATGAGTTTTTATATATATGTGTAGGTATTATTTGGAGTGAAGCACATTTGGATTTCATTATCCTTGGCCTTTTTGTGGGCTGTATATTTTTCACTGTTTGTTGTTTGTCCCAATCCTTTTGTGTGTTTGGGCCTTCATACACTCTTTGGGCGCTGCATTTTTTGTTTTTATATGTTATCTTTGCAATATGTCTATTTGCTGATGCTGGCAGCCACGATTACACTTTACTCACCCAGTAGCGCAACTTTTTTCTTTTTTGTACTGCACATTATTAATGCTCCCCAATTGGTTGCTAGACATTGCAGCACATCATTACGGCTCACTGATTGGTTGCTAGAGGTTACAGCACATCATTACAACCCACTGATTTTGTTGCTTAAGGTTACAGCACATCATCTCACTGCCTGCACATCACAGACTGCAGAAGTGACGGGACCCACCAATAGACAGAAAAGAAGAACTAGAACTGATTATTAGCAATGAGGGTTGAGGGGTGCGCTGTGTATTGAGTGCAAGGCTGAGGGATGCGCTTTGTACGTAATGTAGGGTTCAGAGGTGCACTGTGTATGGAGTGCAGGGTTTAGAGGTGTGCTGTGTATGGCGTGCAGGGTTGAGGGGGTGCGCTGTGTACAGCGTGCAGGGTTGAGAGGGGTGTGCTGTGTACAGCGTGCAGGGTTGAAGGGGTGCACTGTGTGTGGCATGCAGGGTTGAGGGGGGTGCGCTGTGTGTGGCGTGCAGGGTTGGGGGTGCGCTGTGTGTGGCATGCAGGGTTGGGGGGTGCGCTGTGTGTGGCATGCAGGGTTGAGGGGGTGCGCTGTGTGTGGCTTGCAGGGTTGAGGGGGTTGCGCTGTGTGTGGCTTGCAGGGTTGAGGGGGGCGCTGTGTGTGGCTTGCAGGGATGAGGAGGTGCGCTGTGTGTGGCTTGCAGGGATGAGGGGGTGCGCTGTGTGTGGCTTGCAGGGATGAAGGGGGTGCGCTGTGTGTGGCTTGCAGGGATGAGGGGGTGCGCTGTGTGTGGCTTGCAGGGATGAAGGGGGTGCGATGTGTGTGGTTTGCAGGGATGAGGGGGGTGCGCTGTGTGTGGCTTGCAGGGATGAGGGGGGTGCGATGTGTGTGGTTTGCAGGGATGAGGGGGGGGGGGCGCTGTGTGTGGTTTGCAGGGATGAGGGGGTGTGCTGTGTGTGGCTTGCAGGGATGAAGGGGGTGCGCTGTGTTTGGCTTGCAGGGTTGAGGGGGGTGTGCTGTGTGTGGCTTGCAGGGTTGAGGGGGGTGAGCTGTGTGGGGCTTGCAGGGTTGAGGGGGGGTGCGCTGTGTGTGGCTTGCAGGGTTGAGGGGGTGCGCTGTGTGCGGCGTGCAGGGTTGAGCGGGGTGCGCTGTGTACATCCCCCCCCCCCAAATACAAAGCTCTTTTTCCCACAGATTCTAGTTAAGAGCTCAGCCCCAGCCCCCCTCCGGCTGCCATCATCCCGTACAGAGCTTTCCTCTGTAGAGGAGTACTCACAATATCCGTTCAGCTGCCTGGGAGGAGGGGCTTCTGTCTGTGTGGATGATGCCTCATCCTCTTCCTCCTGGCCCCGGTTTCCTCCAGTCCTGGGGTGGTCGGTGCAGGGTCAGAGTGCCGGTGTCCTGTCGAGAAACACTGGGGCCGTGTAGCAGCACACTGACAGGCACAGGCAGGACTCGGGAGAAGCGGCGGTGGTCGGGAGTCTGGGCTGTGGGGCGGGCTAAGTGGACGGAAAGCATTTCGCACGAGCCGGGATCCTGGACCTTGTGTGTGGGGAGTGGCGTGTAATGGAGAGGATGCCTCGTGAGTCGCCTGCCCTCCTCCTTCCCCCAGTCTCCGCACTGTCACAATCCCTGGGATCATCATGGATGGTCTTCAGTGTTCATTTACTTACTGCTGTGTCAGTGTCACCGCTGGAGCCTAAGCCGGGACTGCACCACAACTTCTTTCTCATAGCGAAGCGGAAGAGCTCACAGTCTCCTAGACTGCACAGCGCAGGAGAAGAGCTGCAGGTAACCTGCCGCCTGCTGCTGCGCCCCTCTAAATTTTGCGCCCGGGGCGACTGCCCCCCCCACGCTACGCCACTGCAAGGTTATAACCCTCCCTTGCTCTATCCCGGGGGGTCAGCAACCTGTAGATCGCAACCTACCAGTAGATCGCGGACAGGTTACTGGAAGATCACGGTCTGGGCTTGCTGACCCGCCATCCCAGAGCATCAGAGTGCAGTGCGGAGCTGTAGTAGGGAGCAAGAGCCGATGTCTCCTCTGTAGTACTGGCTCCTGTCCCATGCAGAGTGGCCCCATTTACTTGAATGGGTCGTGATTGCCAGGCAGTAGCATGCAACAAAAGCAACAGGGGGCCTAATTTTTGCTGCAGCATGTATACAGCTTTGGCTGCTGCCTCAGCAGTTAAATTGAGTAGGGATTGGGGTTGGTAAAACCGCAACTCAACCGCAGGGTTTTACTTTTGAACAAGCCCTAAGAGTGGCACTACCGAATGCAACTAAGGGCTCATTTACAAGTGCAGCAGGCACTGCTGCTCTGCTAAAAAGTAATCGGAGTGTGTTTGATAGGTGGTGAGGAGGTTATATGTTGCCTCCTCACTACCTGGTTTAAACCCATAATTGCACACAATTGCAACACGGTAGTATGCCAATTACAGGTTTAAATCTGGTGTGAAGAGGCGATCTGGGCCTGATGATCTTTGATTTCTCCCATGTTGTTCAGGTAGAAAAAAATAAATACAATTTTTGCCTATAGTTCTAATTGAATGCACACAGAAAACTGATCTCTTTCATAAGCACAGTTAAAAACATTGAGAAGACTATGCCTTCTCCTTAACCACTTAAGGACCAGCGCACACACATATACGTCGACAGAATGGCACGGACAGGCAGATGGGCGTATAGGTACGTCCTTTTTAATTTGCTGCCGTGTGGTTGCGTTCGCGCCGCCGCCGCCGTGCTCCGTGACCATGCCCACGGGACCCGTGGACTCGATGTCCGCCGGTGTCCCGCGCAATCGTGTCTCCCTGTTCTTCCTAGTAACATGTCTGTTGTATTACACTATGTGATTATTCTTGCTCTGTGTCTTTAAGATCTGTCCCCTTCTTTCTAGCTGAACTCTCTCTCTCACCGTAGTTCTTTATATATCTCCTCCACTTCCTGATTCTGGTCATTACTCCTGTATTTCTTCCATGCTAACATCTTACATGTGGCTTACAACTGCAACGTTTTTCTATCTATGAATATCCATCATTAAACGGAACATTCGAAAGGATTCATCGTCTGTCGTCCTAACTGTGAGTTTATTCATTGAGTTAAACTGCCTGTATCGATGCAAGGGATAATAGCAAACCAGCTTGTGTAAGGCCTACTTAAACCTGGAGATGAACTTTATCGCTTTGTAGTTGAGACAGAACAATGTCACTGATTGTCTGTTCCCTCTCATCGGGAACAGCGATCAGTGACATGTCACTCGTAGCCACGCCCCCTAACAGTTAGAATCACTCCCTAGAACACACTTAACCCCTTCCTAGCCCCGTAGTGGTTAACCCCATTCACTGTCAGTATCATTTTTACAGTAAGCAGTGCATTTTTTATAGCACTGATCGCTGTATCAATGACAATGGTCCCAAAATGGCGTCAAAAGTGTCCGATGTGTCCGCCATAATGTCGCAGTCATGATAGAAATCGCTGATCGCCGCCATTACTAGTAAAAATAAAAAATATTAATAAAAATGCCCTAAAACTATCCCCTATTTTGTATACGCTATACCTTTTGCACAAACCAATCAATAAACGCTTGTTGCGATTTTTTTTACCAAAAATATGTAGAAGAATACGTATCGGCCTGAACTGAGGAAAAAAAATGTTTTTTTATATATTTTTTGGGGATATTTATTATAGCAAAAAGTAAAAAATATTGCTTTTTTTTCAAAATTGTCGCTCTATTTTTGTTTATAGCGCAAAAAATTAAAACCGCAGAGGTGATCAAATAGCACAAAAATAAAGCTCTATTTGTGGGAAAAAAAGGACGTCAATTTTGTTTGGGAGCCAAGTCGCACGACCGCGGCAGGGCGGAATCGTAAAATGTGCTCTGGTCTTTGGCCAGCCAAATGGTCCGGGGCTTAAGTGGTTAAGGAGGGGATGCTTCATTCAAACTTTGGCATTCATTCTGATGAGTCATTGTCTCTGTCACCTTTAATTGTATTTAGTTCTGACTAATAAACATAGGAAATGTCACCCTAACAGTTTAAAGTAGACGATCACATTAAGGCCATTAACAGTTTATTCCAAACAAGTCTCGACTTGTTGCACGTTGAGTTTTGAGCTTTCTGTCATCAGGCTGGAGTGAGAAACATAGAACTTTTACATTTTGCACTGTCTACCAATTCTCAGCTAAACACAGACAGGGCTGGAGTTCCCGAAATCCCAGGTGTGCGTGTGGCCTTAAAAGGACGCTCTTTTCTCTGGCAGACATAAGACGCAGATTTTCCACCACATGCTAGAGCCATCCAGATTATTACAGAAAGGCAAACTCACCTTCAGTGATGCTGGCCCCTTTATAGGCGGAAATCTCTCCTGTAGCATGGAAAAGTCATTATTTTTGCTGGCTGTGGGGCACATGTTATGTGATGATTATTATTGTGAAGCTCCAATCTAATCGAACCTTGTTCATAAGACATATGAATCTATAATGTCCATCATATATTAGCATAATCGGGTCAAAACTTCTTTTGAGACCTCTGTGAAATATTTCATCATTTATTTATTTTGGTAGTATAAGGCTACAATTTCATTGAAGAAAAGTATCTGATCTACAGTGCCTTTAAAAAGTATTCATACTCCCTAAAATTTTACACATTTTGTCATGTTACAACCGAAAACGTAAATGTATTTTATTGGGATTTTATGTGATAGACCAACACAAAGTGGCACATAATTGTGAGGTAGAAGGATAATAATAAATGTTTTTCAAAAATATTTTACAAATAAATATGTGAAAAGTGTGGCGTGCATTTGTATTCAGCCCCCTTTACTCTGATACCCCTAACTAAAATCTAGTGGAACCAATTGCCTTCAGAAGTCACCTAATTAGTAAATAAAGCCCACCTGTGTGTAATTTAATCTCAGGATAAATACAGCTGTTCAATGAAGCACTCAGAGGTTTGTTAGAGAACCTTAGTGAACAAACAGCATCATGAAGGCCAAGGAACACACCAGACAGGCCAGGGATAAAGTTGTAGAGAAGATTAAAGCAGGGTTAGGTTATAAAAAAATATCCCAAGCTTTGAACATCTCACGGAGCACTGTTCAATCTATCATCTTAAAATGGAAAGAGTATGGCACAACTGCAAACCTACCAAAACATGGCCGTCCACCTAAACTGACAGGCGGGGCAAGGAGAGCATTAATCACAGAAGCAACTAAGAAGCCCATGGTAACTCTGGAGGAGCTGCAGAGATCCACAGCTGAGGTGGGAGAATCTGTCCACAGGATAACAATTAGTTGTGCACTCCACAAATCTGGCCTTTATGGAAGAGAGGCAAGAAGAAAGCCATTGTTGAAAGAAAGCCATAAGAAACCCTGTTTGCAGTTTGCGAGAAGCCATTTGGGGGACACAGCAAACATGTGGAAGAAGGTGCTCTGGTCAGATGAGACCAGATGAGAAAATTTAACATTTTGGCCTAAAAGCAAATACGCTATGTGTGGTAGAGAACTAACACTGCACATCACCCTGAACACACCATCCCCACCGTGAAACATGGTGGTGGCAGCATCATGTTGTGGGGATGCTTTTCTTCAGCACGGACAGGGAAGCTGGTCAGAGTTAATGGGAAGATGGATGGAGCCAAATACAGGGGGTCCCCGAATTACGAACACCCGAGTTACGAACGACTCCTACTTACGAATGGCCTCAAATGCCGGCCACTGGTGCTCTACGATACATTTCGAGCAGCTCTGACACATTCCACACTGCCGTACTACGCCCCAGATAACATAACAAGCGCCCGGAACATCCCACATCAATGCTCAGACGGCAGTTACACTTACGAACACTTACGAATGCAGTGTTCCGACCGGAAGTTACACTTACAAATGCAGTGTTGCGACTTACGAACAACTTCGACTTACGAACAAACCTACAGTCCCTATTGTGTTCGTAACTCAGGGACCCCCTGTACAGGGCAATCTTATAAGAAAACCTGTTAGAGTCTGCAAAAGACTTGAGACTGGGTCGGAGGTTCACCTTCCAGCAGCACAACGACCCTAAACATACAGCCAGAGCTACAATGGAATGGTTTAGATCAGAATATTCATGTGTTAGAATGGCCCAGTCAAATTCCAGACCTAAATCCAATTAAGAATCTGTGGCAAGACTTGAAAATTGCTGTTCACCGAAACTCTCCATCCAATCTGACAGAGCTTGAGCTATTTTGCAAAGAAAAATGGGCAAAAATGTCACTCTCTAGATGTGGAAAGCTGGTAGAGAGACATACCCAAAAAGACTTGCAGCTGTAATTGCAGGGAAAGGTGGTTGTACAAAGTACTGACTCAGGGGGGCTGAATACAAATGCACGCCACACTTTTTACGTATTTATTTGTAAATCATTTTGAAAAATATTTATCACTTTCCTTCTACATCACAATTATGTGCCACTTTGTGTTGGTCTATCACATAAAATCCCAATAAAATACATTTATATTTTTGGTTGTAACATGACAAAATATGGAAAATGTCAAGGGGTATGAATACTTTTTCAAGGCACGGTATAGTGTTTGTGTTTGAATAGTTCTTGCTTCACCTAAAACATATTTTAACAAGATTTATGATTCTGATTGGATGCAGTCAATTTGGAATAAATTGGGTGAATTTCTGACATGTATGGTATCCTTTACTTCCTGTTCTGGTCACAGCTATAAAATCTTGTATTGCCCATCACTTTCTTTGCTATAGACAATGGTCACCAAAACAATTAGAGAGGGTCAATCTCCCCAGTGGGTACAATGACAGAAATAAAAAAATTGACAGGAATTCTAATCTCCCCATACTCTATCCAAAATGAAACAAGTTGGCTTTAGTTATACTTTAATTAACTTACACTGTATCTTTTCACCTAGGTTGTAAATAGATATTATACAAAAATTCTTAAAGGGTAACTCCACTTTCGTGGGGGAAAAAAATAGCAAAAAATAGCAAATAAAGAAAAAATATAAAATATAGCAAACAAGTCATATTGTAATTGAATGTCATTAAAAATTACCTTTCAATCTGCAGCTCTGTCATTTTCTGTAAGATGCAATGCAATATGGCTACCTGGAGGTGTTCTGTACACAGAATGAGTACTGAACACCCCCCAGAAACATAATTTCCTGCTTGTGTGATTGGCTCACTGATTTTCCCAGAAGTCTACACTAAGATACGTCAGATATCAGGCATCCCCTGCAACAAAATTTGTATTTTCCGAATAAGAAATCACATCTAAAGGGATTCAGACCCTGCATTGTTCCTCATTAGAGCCCTGCAGGTGCAGTAGCTGGTTGTTAACTAATAAACCATTCCCATTAGATTCATTCACCACATGGACACAGACAAACACACATGGATTTCTTCAGAATAACAAAAGGTAGGAATCTACAACAAAGTTTGTTAAAATCCTTGCAATGTACATAGATCACCCAGAGAGGAATGTTTTTTCCTAACAAAAGTGGAGTTACTCTTCAATAACCTAGTTTGATGTCCCCTGTGCTCAGTAGTGTATTTAGGTTTTGTGTTGCCCTAGGCCTGACTAAAATCGTGCACCCCCTAATTTAAATATGACCCACCCCTTCCGGTCAAGGCCACACCCCTTTATGTTTAAGACCCGCCCTGAAATTTTCGAGTGGGGACATTAGTTGGGAGAGAGGGAGCCGCTCAGGTGTGGGAATCCCTGAAAATACCTGCTCCCAGCAGCCAAGGGTGCAGGCAAATGCAATTGCAATCGAAAAGAAAAGAAAGTGACTTCTGGAAGCAGCACTCCGATTAAAAAGCCTTTATTCCAAAAGGTTCAGGAAACAAAACACACTGCACGACACAGCAAACTGATCACATCTGGCTAACGCGTTTCACACTATTGTAGTGCTTACTCATAGCTTTCGTGTCGTGCAGTGTGTTTTGTTTCCTGAACCTTTTGGAATAAAGGCTTTTTAATTGGGGACACTAGTTCTTAGGGCCTGGGGGGGGGGGGGGGGGCATTGGATTCCCTTAATTTCCTCTAACTTCCTCTTATGATATTGGGCAGGAAGTGAAAGGAAATCTCTGTAATGGGTCAGGGATGGTAAAAAATAAACTGACAGGGGATATAATCCTCCCTTACTCTATCCAAAATGAAAAAAGAAAAAGTGTTGCCTATAGTTATACTTTAAGCACAAATTTCTGATAATTTTATGGAGAGGACTAAGAAAATATAACCATGCCAATGGTTCAGCAGAAAACATATAGCACAGTGAAGGTTTGTAGCCCAGGGTGATAGAACAGTCAAAATTAGAATCAGCTTGCGTTACACTAACAGTGTAGCGCAAGCCGGCGCGGACTCTTTCCGTGCTGTCCCCCTGCAAAGTGCTGCCCTAGGCCTGGGCCTTGTTGGCCTAGGCCAGGATACAGCATTGCCTGTGCTACTAGGTGGTGAAATATATATTGTGATATCCTTCAAACTGATAAATAATAAGGTAGTGAATAAAGCAAAAGTGCTCCTATTGAAATGCTGCAATACCTATTTTGTTCACAATTACACGTGTGATAAATTAAAATAATGAGCGGTGTTGCGCAATTCCTCTAATGCTTCAATGTGAAATCAACATAAACCTTCATGACATATATTCAATGGTTGAAAGGTAATAAATAGTGCAAATCAACATATACATATAACAATAATGAACTCCGTGGCCGGAGTGTACAGTGGACCGGAAGTGACGTGAGAGGCGGAAACGCCGATGTTTTAGGCTTTAATGCGATTTTTTACTTTGTTTTTAATGTAAGCATCCAATTGTCTTTTAAATGGCTATGTTTTAAATGATTTCACACTATGGGAGGCATTCTATCTATTTTATTCCCCTATGTGGATTGGAGCGATTTACGAGATAAGGAGAGAGGGACATCCCAAGGAACGATTACTAGTCCCATATTAAAACCTGATCCCAAGGCTTTTTTATATGTGGATATGAGGTGAGAGTTCTGTGAGCACTGAGGTGATTGGTGAAAGCACAGCGGTTTTTGGATTTCAACAAAGAAGGCTATACCATATTTGAATAGATCACTTGGACACCTAATAGTTTATTCAACATATTTGCTTTGGTTCATTATTGTTATATGTATATGTTGATTTGCACTATTTATTACCTTTTAACCATTGAATATGTAGCGGGGTCCTCAAATTGATGGGATACACCTGGGGAATAGTGTGTCCCAGGTGTATAATTGTGTTAGGGTTCAGACCCCTTTTTGTTTCGTGGAGGATTGGAGGATGTAGTATTCTCCTTTGCCTGTGGGTGGCGGGGTACCCACAGGCTTCAGGTAGAATCATCTCCTGCAGTGCTCCCTGTTTTGTCCCTTCCCGGAGATGGTATGGCTGGGGCGGGGAACCCGCCGGGCCGTTGATGGGAGGAGATAAAAGGGGGAGACGCCCTTACCACGAGGTCTTGCGGAGAAGGAGGTCCTCGGAGGAGGAGGGTTGCGGTCCGCACCCAGGCACCTTAGGCCTGGGTGCTGGAGATCCAGGAGTCTGGTCCAGGTGCCCATGGCCTGGTCCGGAGTCATGTTGGCGTCCATCCCAGGCACCTTTAGCCTGGGGTGAGGTACTATCGAGGAGGCCTGGGGCCCAGTACCTTCGACTGGGTCCCGCTAGGGTGGACTGTCCGAGGGTCCCTGAGCGGAGGGACTCGTATCTGAGGTGAGGAGGCCAGAGAGGTTACCCACTGGAGACCCGGAGCAGCACCAACCCGGTGACAGTGGGCCTCTGGGAACTCTCTTGGGAGGACACATCCCCCTGATAGGGGCCACAGCGTATCGAAGAGGGCTCCATTGCTGTTCATAGGGGTTGCTGGAAGAGACCCCATCTTTCCTGTTCTGTAACAGCCGGATTGGCTTAGGCGCCGCTGGTCATAGTACAGTGGCATAGAATTTAAACTTTAGGAAGTGCCTCGATCTGCTCGCCCCACCGTTGGCAAGGTTATAGGTCCCAACCAGTTTGCTGCAAAAGAACTGTTTATTGTGCCTTGCTTATTGGAGTGTCAAATAAACAAGTGTTGGACCTTTCTCCGGTGTGTGAACTCCAGTTACTGGAAGCAAAGGGGAGGCTGGTGAGCTTACAATTACAGACTCAGTGCATTCACAGAACACACCGGCCCGAGGAAACATCAGTAAGTGGCCTTCACCTCCCTACTACAATGGGGAGGACATGGGCCGTGGCGCATCTCACTCTCACAACCCAGGAACCCCTAGACATGAGTTGGTGTGTAACCGATAAAGATGGAGAGAGAGTGAGGCCGCTACACGTGGGGGCTCGTGAGTCCGGGATAGAGTGTGTTCTAAAGATGGACTTGAGAATGTCTACATTTGAACTTTGCTGCCCAGAGGAGTTCCGAGCAGATCGGCCATATTACTGGGCAAAGTGCGTCCCTGCTCGGAGTTGTGGAAATGACCCTAACACGGGAAAGGCCCATGCGGAGGAGCGGAAAAAGGGAGAGGTCCAGCCGTGTGACGTACTGCACGTGGGGACTGTTAACGCACTGCGCCACGAGGCACCCCATGGCGACATCGTTCGTGGGCGGAGTCAAGAGGAAGCCCGCGAAAATGTACAGCTCATGGGAGGAGTCTGGCCAAGTGTGGGGATACACGTGGAGACTCCGGCGCGGGGTCAGTGCATGATGGAGCAGCAGATAGTCGGGATGACCTCAAGTGTCCCGTGGATTATGGTTCCTCACCCCACGAGAATGACTTCCTTTGCTGCCCCATCACAGACACGGGGATAAGACTTAGGCCCCGAGGGCGGTTGGCTCTGTATACTTGCAGAGACACGGAGGCCCTCGGTGTGATCTGTCCCGGCTGCTCGGGACTGGTGGTCACCCTGAAGCCATTCGGGCGATGTGAGGAGTGCAGAGAATTCCTTTTTGAGGTCGAGTCGTCCACAGCAAGGCCCCGGGCCCTTCGCCTCAACCACCTCACTGGTACCGCTACTCCGGAAGGGGAGATCAAGGCCTTTGTCGAGGTTCCCGTGCACGCTGACCAGGGCGATGGACTGCCCAACAGAGAAAAATCCGAGGATGCTGCCTCGGTCGCCACAAGTTCTCTGCTCCCACCCCCGAAGAGGAAAGTTGGCCTAGTACAGGCATCCTATGGACGTGGTCGAGCTTCACCCCGCTGCTTGCCTGGCCTGGATGGCGCCGGTCGAGAAGGAAGTCCCGGACATCCCAGTCCTCTACAAGGGTCAGGTGAGCCAGGGGCTGGGACTGTGGTGGTGGTTGGAGGTGTCGGGGGCCCATTGGAGGTGGAGCCCCCCAGGGAGGATGATTCTGTGTCCACCGGAAGATATCTGCCTGCGGAGATGTATGACACCTCCGACCTAGAGTCACTGTCTGACTGCGGAGAAGATGTCGAGTATTCGATAGAGGCATTTGACAAACACCTGAAACCCCTGTATCTGCCGGATCCAAAGTTTTATTTATAGGAGAAAAGAACTCCTGTTTATTTCCTTTGTGCACTTGAACTTTCTGGAAGAGCCATTCCCAGACACCCAGGACTGTGCCCTGCTTTTGTTTTTATTTGGGCTTTTCTTTTTCTCATTGGAGACTTGGGGCTGTTGTGTTTTTTTGTGTTTCCCCTTTTCTTCATGTGCCAAAGGCAAGGACATTTGGGAATAGAGGCAGAGTAGGGAAAAGCTGGAAGAACGAAGATTCGTTGAGTGTCATGACCGCGGCGTTGTCACCAGGTGGCAGTGTTGCGCAACAAATGTTTGAAAATGTTTCACACACACATCACCTTGCTTGTTGGAGTGAGTGGGTCTCTCGGCTGACGGGCCCACTCATGCCAAATGACACGAAATTATGTTAGGATGTTGTTTTTTTCTTTCCCCTGCAGGAGAATCGTCAATCAAGATCATTGAGAGTGGGTGGCTCTTAGACAGTGTGGGAGAGGGGTTGTGATTATGCAGATGTTTAAAGTGTTTTATGACATAAGTTGTTTTATATGTTCCCCATTCCCTGAGCAGGTCTTGGCACTTGGGAAAAATTTAGAGGAACTGCCTCAGGGGTTTCACTCCATGTCACCACTTTATGGGAGGCATGGGTGTGCACCTGACGCTGGGGACCAGCGTCCAATCACAGGGGGGAATGTGTAGCGGGGTCCTCAAATTGATGGGATACACCTGGGGAATAGTGTGACCCAGGTGTATAATTGTGTTAGGGTTCAGACCCCTTTTTGTTTCGTGGAGGATTGGAGGATGTAGTATTCTCCTTTGCCTGTGGGTGGCGGGGTACCCACAGGCTTCAGGTAGAATCATCTCCTGCAGTGCTCCCTGTTTTGTCCCTTCCCGGAGATGGTATGGCTGGGGCGGGGAACCCGCCGGGCCGTTGATGGGAGGAGATAAAAGGGGGAGACGCCCTTACCACGAGGTCTTGCGGAGAAGGAGGTCCTCGGAGGAGGAGGGTTGCGGTCCGCACCCAGGCACCTTAGGCCTGGGTGCTGGAGATCCAGGAGTCTGGTCCAGGTGCCCATGGCCTGGTCCGGAGTCATGTTGGCGTCCATCCCAGGCACCTTTAGCCTGGGGTGAGGTACTATCGAGGAGGCCTGGGGCCCAGTACCTTCGACTGGGTCCCGCTAGGGTGGACTGTCCGAGGCCCCCTGAGCGGAGGGACTCGTATCTGAGGTGAGGAGGCCAGAGAGGTTACCCACTGGAGACCCGGAGCAGCACCAACCCGGTGACAGTGGGCCTCTGGGAACTCTCTTGGGAGGACACATCCCCCTGATAGGGGCCACAGCGTATCGAAGAGGGCTCCATTGCTGTTCATAGGGGTTGCTGGAAGAGACCCCATCTTTCCTGTTCTGTAACAGCCGGATTGGCTTAGGCGCCGCTGGTCATAGTACAGTGGCATAGAACTTAAACTTTAGGAAGTGCCTCGATCTGCTCGCCCCACCGTTGGCAAGGTTATAGGTCCCAACCAGTTTGCTGCAAAAGAACTGTTTATTGTGCCTTGCTTATTGGAGTGTCAAATAAACAAGTGTTGGACCTTTCTCCGGTGTGTGAACTCCAGTTACTGGAAGCAAAGGGGAGGCTGGTGAGCTTGCAATTACAGACTCAGTGCATTCACAGAACACACCGGCCCGAGGAAACATCAGTAAGTGGCCTTCACCTCCCTACTACAATGGGGAGGACATGGGCCGTGGCGCATCTCACTCTCACAACCCAGGAACCCCTAGACATGAGTTGGTGTGTAACCGATAAAGATGGAGAGAGAGTGAGGCCGCTACAAATATATGTTATGAAGGTTTATGTTGATTTCACATTGAAGAATTAGAGGAATTGCGCAACACCACTCATTATTTTATTTTATTTTTCTATTTTCTCAAACAAGCTTTATTAAGAGAAAATGAAGCGTAACAAAGGTCTGTTAAGTTACAGTAACAATATTTGAGCCATGTAAAACACCACTCATTATTTTAATTTACTCTTTAATAAGGATATCTCAAAAGGCTACCTGAAGTACTAAAGCTGGCCATACATTATACAATTTTCTTGTACAATTTTCCATTAGACTTACCAAAACCATATAATATGAGTTCAAACCTAAACACTTTCAATTTATATACAATCAGGCAGACCCACCACATAGTTGAAGGCAAATCTAAGAAAAATGTATAATGTATGGCCAACTTTAGATCCAGGTTTAAATGGGGTTATGAATATGGTATATTGGTATTCAGACTAGCAAATTGGTGTCAAGATTTGTTTTCACAAGAAAGATTTTTGAGCTGTGTAACACCCGCACCCTGCTAGCATCCACTCCAGTCCAAACAGACATCTGTCCCGCATGTTGAGACAAAGGATTTGAAAACCATTAGAATGTAAATACTATTAGACAGTAGAACATCTCAATTAGCTAATGTTTCAGCACATTAGGAACAATTGAGAAGTACTCTACCAAACCCACAATTCTACTTATCTGCTCCTTGCAAATGGCTAATCCCTTGAATCTCTTGACAAGTCTCAACCAAAAGCTGTTATCACAGCAGCACCCACAGCCGCTGGAGAGCTAACGGCTTTATGTAAACAGTGCTTTCATTTATTATAGCAGTTTTGTAACTGTACTGTAGCCTGATCCAAAGATCTAATTGGAGCCTATTCCAAGCCTGGTCATTGTTGTTGCCACTTTTCCTCAAAAGAGGAGTCTTGTAATGCATCTGCCAGTATTTCTGTTGGCCATTATATGTATGAATGGGATTGTGCTGTTGCCAAGAAAATTTGGAGAGCAAAAGAGAAGTGATTGCATGTTATTATAATTGCATGGAAGCCTCCATTATTGTGTTTAACATTATGTAGAAAATAATTTCACTATAATAATTTTATTAGTTGGTTATTTAGTATTTTTGGATAACTTATAAAATGATAGGTCAACTTTTCCATATAAGTCAACTTTTTCACCAAAGACAGAAATATCAGTTTTAGGCAGATGTTAGAATTCTACTCCAACATCTTAATTTTGTTAGTAGACATGTAGTTGATTAGTACCCGAGATTAAAGATACACAGAAACCAAGAAAGGTGATACAATTATTATATGGTAATTTAGAAGTAACAATTAACACATGGAAGACAGTGGCAAGGTGCTCACTTACAGTTCAAAAACTCTATGGCAATGGAGCCATTACAGGTAACCTAGTTATTACAGCTCTTAGACCCCTTTCACACTGGGGCCCTTTTCAGGCATTTTAGCACTAAAAATAGTGTGTCAGGTTACCTTTCTGAGGCCGAGATGCTGAGAGCGGCTCCCCTTGCGGCTGAGCTCAGTATACCCCTGAAGTTGGCACAACGGATATAGTGCTCAAAGAAGCACGGGTTGCCAGCAGGGTGTGCAGGACTTGAGCAGATGATCACTTGCAGGCAACTTGAGGAGGTGCTGGAAGCAGTCCTTAAGGAGTGTGGACAGGATACAGGGCATAGAGCATCCAGTGAAGTCAGCAAAGGCCTGGCCGAGGATTCAACACTGGTGATCATACACGGGTAGGTAGACTGGTGTTGGAAGTAGCAAAGTCTCTAAGGCCGGCCAGGGTCACACACAAATAGTAGAGGTATTCAGATAGAAACAAGTCCTTTAAACAGGCTAAGGTCATACACAGACAAGCAGGCAGGTTAGGCAGAAGTGTAGCCCTTAGGATAAGCCGGGGGTCATACACAGGCAAGCAGGCTGATTAGGCAGAAGAGTAGTCCTTTGGGTAAGCCGGGTCAGAGCCAGGAGAAGATCAGGGTAAGCCAAGGAACAGTCCGGGTCACAGCAAGACAAAAGGAAACAGGAAACAGGAAGCAGGTTCAGGAACTCAGGGAGAGCTGAAGACAATCCAGCAATTTGGGTCAGACAGAGGCAGCCTTATATAGGCCAGCAGGGGGAACCATCTGTCACATGATGCGCCTACGGTGCTCATTTCATTTACTAGCAAGATTGCAAGTATTTCCAAGGCCTATTCCCTGACATAGTGCCTGTAAAGCCCCTAAAAAATTCATCTCAAGCCTCCCCAATGTGAAAGCACGAGTGCCTTCACACTGGCTGGTTCCTGCTGAACCAGCCAAGATTCGAACCGTACATGGCCAGCCTTAGTAAAGTACTATGCACTTGTGCCTACAGGAAACTGGACAGGGGACCTTTATCTGCTGCAGTTCCTTCAGTGCTCAATCACAGACTGCGAGCAGTGAAGTGACCAGGCTTTGTTGCTTGACTAATGTAGAGAAAAGTGGGGTCACTGCCCTACGTCACCGTCTGCCACAATTCATCACTGAGCTCATCACTGAGCTGGATTTACAAAAAACGAGGGGAGTGAGCTGAGGGGTAGAGAAATAGATTTGGGTGTCGTCAGCGTAGAAGTGGTATTGGAAGCCATGGGAGGCTATCAGCTGACCCAGGGAGGAGGTGTAGATTGAAAATAGGAGAGGTCCAAGAACAGAACCTTGATGGACCCCAACAGAGAAAGGAAGAGGAGAGGAGGAAGTAGAGTTGTAAGAAATGCTAAAGGTTTTTGAAAAGTGGGGTTTTTATTGAAACAAGGATTGGTGATAAAGCATCAGTAGAGAGGAGACACCTTTTTCCCATATTAACTCTTACAGGAGAGAATTTCCCTTCCTAGGGGTAGATTTCCTCTCACTTCCTGTTGTCTCCTTCCGTTTGCAAGTAAGAGTCGTTTGTAAGTTGGATGTTTGAAAGTAGGGGCCTGCCCTATATACTCTGCTGAAATTTGCCCCTTACATGTTGGTGTTGCCACAACACTGTGAGCCCCCACAGTTACTCTTGGTGGGCGCTGGAACGCCCTGCTGTGAACTATTATATCAGGAATTGTAATTACATGCCATTGTTGAACAGTGGTAGGAAAAATTGGGCCTTTGGTGGTGGTGCTGGTGCTACAGCACTGTCAGCCCTCACAGTTACTCTTGGTGGGCGCATGAATGGGCCCTACTGTAAATTATTAGATCAAGAATTGTAATTGCATGCCCCTGTTGAAGAGGGGCAGAAAAATTGGGCCTTTGGTGGTGGTGCTGGTGGTGGTGTTGCCACAACACTGTAAGCCCTCACAGTTACTCTTGCTGGGCGCAGGAATGGGCCCTGCTGTGAATTATTAGATCAAGAATTGTAATTACATGCCCCTGTTGAACAGGGGCAGAAAAATTGGGCCTTAGGCACTGGTGCCACAACACTGCAACCCCTCACAGATACTGTACTTGGAGCACAGCAATGAGCCCTGTTGCAAAGTATTGCATCAAAAATTGTAATTACACGCCCCTGTTAAACAGGGGCTGAAAAATTGGGCCTTAGGCACTGGTGCCACAACACTGCAACCCCTCACAGATACTGTACTTGAAGCACAGCAATGAGCCCTGTTGCAAAGTATTGCATCAAAAATTGTAATTACACGCCCCTGTTAAACAGGGGCTGAAAAATTGGGCCTTAGGCACTGGTGCTAGTGCCACGACACTGCAACCTCTCCCAGATACTCTAGTTGGAGTGCAGGAATGTGCCCTGCTGCAAAGCATTGCATAAAAAAAATTGTAATTACATGCCCCTGTTAAACAGTGACTGAAAAATTGGGCCTTAGCCACTGGTGGCGGCACCCATAAACAAAAATGTTCTTCCAAGCTATCATCATGAATCGGATCTTTGAGGAGGAGGAGGATAGTCAGTCAACATAACAGGACAGTCACTCAGCATCAGCATAGGCAGTCTTGAAGGGATGTGACATTTCAAAATAAATTATTCTGTTATATCAGCTTCAGGTGCTTGGTAGCTGGTGGTGATCCAAGACTGGTTCATCTTTATGAAGGTCAGTCGATCAACCGAGTCGGTGGACAGGCGCACCCTGTGATCTGTGACAAAGCCTCCAGCAGCACTGAATGTGCATTCCAAAAGAACGCTGGATGCAGGACAGGTCAGTAGCTCGATTGCATACTGTGCAAGCTCTGGCCAGTGATCCATCCTCAAGACCCAGTAAGCCAGAGGATTTTCGGTGGGAAAGGTGTCCAAGTCTGACCTTGCCCCTAGGTATTCCTGCACCATGTATATCAGACGCTGGCGATGGTTGCTGGAACCGATCATACCTTGGGGCTGCGGACTAAAAAATTGTCTGAACGCATCGGTCGGACGGCCACCTTCTCCACCGCTCCTTCTGCTACTGAGCGAAGCCTCAGCAACTCGTTGTCCAGGACCAGGAGTTTGTAACCTCCCAGTCTCTGGGAACGCATTGCACAGACCTTTCTGCAAGGCCTCCCGGAGTTGTTTCATCCTCTGCTCCCTCTGCGATGTCAAGATAAGGTCCGCAACCTTACCCTTGTACCGTTGATCAAGAAGAGTGGCCAGCCAGTAATGGTCCCTCTCCTTGATCCGAAGAATACGAGGATCCTTCCGCAGACTTTGCAGGATCAGGGAGGCCATGCAGCGTAGGTTAGCTGAGGCATTCGGTCCGGAGTCCTCTGGGTCACTAAGGACGACATGATCCGCAGCCACCTCCTCCCAGCCACGTACAAATCCACGGGTTTGTTGGGACTGTAAATCATCCCTAAAAGACTGCTGCTGTTGATGCTGAGTGCCATGCTCCACCTCCATGCTGACACAATCCTCCTCCTCCTCCTCCTCCTCTTCCTGTGTGATGGGTGGGACAAAAGGAACACTGTCTGGGTAAAGGGGGCCTTGAAAGGCAAGGAAGTCCTCCTCTTCCTGCCTCTGTTCTGCCTTAAGTGCCCTGTCCATTATTCCACGCAGCGTATACTCCAACAGGTGGACAAGAGGTACAGTGTCACTGATACATACACTGTCACTGCTCACCATCCTCGTGGCCTCCTCAAATGCCAGGACAGTGCATGCATGCCTGATCATGCCCCACTGGCGTGGTGAAAAAAACCCGAGCTCCCCTGACCCTGTCCTGGTGCCGTAGTCGCACAGGTACTCATTGATGGCCCTCTGCTGCGTGTGCAGCCGCTGCAGCATGGCCAACGTTGAGTTCCACCTGGTGGGCATGTCACATATAAGGCGGTTCTTGGGCAGGTTCAACTCCTTTTGCCGAGCACTGGCATTATATGATCTGTGGAAATGCACACAGACTTTCCTGGCCTGCCTCAGGACATCCTGTAAGCCCGGGTACCTGCCCAAGAACCGCTGCACCACCAGGTTAAGGACGTGAGCCACACAGGGCACATGGGTCAGTTGTCCCTGTCGGAGGGCGGAGAGGAGGTTGGTGCCATTGTCGCAAACCACCATTCCTGGCTTAAGCTGGCGTGGCGTCAACCACCTCTCGGCCTGCCCCTGCAGAGCTGACAGAACCTCTGCCCCAGTGTGGCTCCTGTCTCCCAAACACACTAGCGCAAGCACGGCATGGCATCTTTTTGCCTGCGTACTTGCGTAGCCCCTTGAACGCCTACGGAGCACCGCTGGTTCCGAGGACAAAGCACAGGAAGAGGCCATGGAGGAAGAAGAAGAGGAGGGGGTGGAGGAGAGAAGTGTGTCACAACCAGTAGTAGCATTTTGGAGGCGTGGCGGCGGAACAACCTCCAACACTACTGCACCTTGTCCTGCATCCTTCCCAGCTGCCAAAAGAGTGACCCAATGGGCCGTGAAAGAAAGGTAACGTCCCTGTCCATGCCTGCTGGACCATGAGTCAGCGGTAATATGCACCTTACCACTGACCACCCTGTCCAGCGAGGCATTGACATTGCCTTCCACATGCCGGTAGAGAGCCGAAATCGCCTTCCGTGAGAAAAAGTGGCGTTTGGGAACCTGCTACTGAGGAACCGCACATTGCACAAACTCACGGAAGGGGACCGGGTCTACCAACTGAAAAAGCAGCAGTTGAAGTGCTAGCAATTTAGCCAAGCTAGCATTCAACCGCTGGGCATGTGGATGGCTGGGAGTGAACTTCTTTCGATGGTCCAGCAGCTGGGGCAGGGAAATTTGCCTGCTATAATCGGACGTCGGTGTACTGCTAGCAGAGTGCCCGCAAGTACTTGGCTGTGACACACCTAATTCTACACCTTCATTCCTCTCAGTGCAGGTTTCAGAGAGGACTAAAGGTACAGTGGGATCAAAGAAAGGAAAGTCTTCTGGATAGCAGCACTCCGGTTAAAAAGCCTTTATTCCAAAAAAAGGTTCAGGAAACCAAAACACACACTGTGCAACACAATAAACTGATCACATCTGGCTAACGCGTTTCACACTATTGTAGTGCTTACTCATAGCTGAAGGTACAGTGGGGTTGGAGATCCCAGCTGATGAGGAGCAAGGAGAGGTCCGCTTTGTTCTTTGGTGTGGGTCTTTAAGGTACGCTTGCGGACGAGTTGCATGGCAGGTCAACATATGTCTGGTCAAGCATAGTTACATAGTTAGTCAGGTTGAAAAAAGACACAAGTCCATCCAGTTCAACCATAAAAAAAAAAAAAAAAAAAAAAAATATCGTACAATCCCATATACCCAATTCTATACCCACAGTTGATCCAGGAGGAAGGCAAAAAACCCCAGCAGAGCATGATCCAATTTGCTACAGCAGGGGAAAAAATTCATTCCTCATCCCCCGAGAGGCAATCGGATATTCCCCGGATCAACTTTACCTATAAATGTCAGTACACAGGTATATTATGTACATTTAAGAAAGAATCCAGGCCCTTCTTAAAGCAATCTACTGAGCTGGCCAGAACCACCTCTGCAGGGAGTCTATTCCACATTTTCACAGCTCTTACTGTGAAGAAACCTTTCCGTATTTGGAGGTGAAATCTCTTTTCCTCTAGACGCAAAGAGTGCCCCCTTGTCCTTTGTGTTGACCGTAAAGTGAATAACTCAGCACCAAGTTCCCTATATGGACCCCTTATATATTTGTACATGTTGATCATATCCCCCCCTAATCTCCTCTTCTCAAGAGTGAATAAATTCAATTCCTCTAATCTTTCCTCATAGCTGAGCTCCTCCATGCCTCTTATCAGTTTGGTTGCCCTACTCTGCACTTTCTCCAGTTCCCCAATATCCTTTTTAAGAACTGGGGCCCAAAACTGAACTGCATATTCCAGATGAGGTCTTACTAATGATTTGAACAGAGGCAAAATTATATCTCTCTCTCTGGAGACCATACCTCTCTTAACCACTTGAGACCCGCGCTATAGCCGAAAGACGGCTGCAGCGCGGCTCTCAAGTGCCGAGAGGACGTCCCCAGGACGTCCTTCTCAGTTTACATCCCGCCGCGCGCCGCCGAGGGTGCACGGCGGGTAACAGCTGTGCGGCGCGCATCACGTGATGCAGAGGAGCGTGCCTGGCGGCCGCGATGTCCGCCAGGTACATTCGATCGGCAGTTACAGGAGCAGGACGTGGATCTCTGTGTGTAAACACAGAGATCCATGTCCTGTCAGGGAGAGAGGAGACCGATGCTGTGTCCCTTGTACATAGGGACACAGATCGGTCTCCTCCCCCAGTCAGTCCCCTCCCCCCACAGTAAGAATCACAAATAGGGAACATAGTTAACCCCTTCCTCGCCCCCTAGTGTTAACCCATTCCCTGCCAGTCACATTTATACAGTAATCAGTGCATTTTTATAGCACTGTTCGCTGTATAAATGTGAATGGTCCCAAAATGGTGTCAAAAGTGTCCGATGTGTCCGCCATAATGTCGCAGTCACGATAAAAATCGCTGATCGCCGCCATTACTAGTAAAAAAAAAAATATTAGTAAAAATGCTATAAAACTATCCCCTATTTTGTAGACGCTATAACTTTTGCGCAAACCAATCAATAAACACTTATTGCGATTTTTTTTGACCAAAAATATGTAGAAGAATACGTATCGGACTAAACTGAGGAAAAAACTTTTTTAAAAAAAAATTGGGATATTTATTATAGCAAAAAGTAATAAATATTGTTTTTTTTTTTTCAAAATCGTCGCTCTTTTTTTGTTTATAGCGCAAAAAATAAAAACCGCAGAGGTGATCAAATACCACCAAAAGAAAGTTCTATTTGTGGGAAAAAAAGGACGTCAATTTTGTTTGGGAGCCACGTCGCACGACCGCGCAATTGTCATTCAAAGCGACTCAGTGCCGAAAGCTGAAATTTCGCCTGGGCAGGAAGGGGGTTTATGTGCCCAGTAAGCAAGTGGTTAATACAAGAAAGGACTTTGCTCGCTTTGGAAACCGCAGCTTGGCATTGCATGCCAATATTGAGCTTATGATCTACCAAAACCCCCAAATCCTTCTCCACTACGGATCCCCCCAAGTTGTACTCCCCCTAGTATGTATGATGCATTCATATTCTTAGCCCCCAAGTGCATAACTTTACATTTATCAACATTAAACCTCATCTGCCACATAGTCGCCCAATTAGACAGAGCATTGAGGTCGGCTTGTAAATTAGCGACATCCTGTAAGGACGTTATTCCACTACAAAGCTTGGTGTCATCTGCAAAGACAGAACTGTTACTTTTGATCTCAGACCCAATATCATTTATAAAGATATTAAAAAGTAAGGGTCCCAGCACTGAACCTTGGGGTACACCACTGATAACCTTGGACCATTCAGAGTAAGAATCATTAACCACTACTCTCTGAATTCTGTCTTTTAGCCAGTTTTAATCCTCCTCATCCTCTCTCACCCAGGCTCAGGGTACTGGCAAAGCAGCTGCCAAAGTGTCCTCTTCCCTCGTATCAATGTCATCATCAGTCACTCCTTCCCTAGACCCACTGTATCCTCCTGAGGAGTCCCCCCAAACTGTTTGAGCAGAGTGTTGGGTACATGCTCCAGGAGGATGCCCAGCGTTTCGAAAGGTCTGATGATGATACCCAGCTAGAGGAAGGCAGTAGCGTGAGAGCAGAGAGAGGGGATGCTCAAGAAGGACAGCAATCTGGCAGTCATGTTCCAGCAGCTGCAGCATACTGCCAGATTGGCTCCAGTGATGAGGAGGGAGGGGATGATGAGGTCACTGACTCCACGTGGGTGCCTGATAGGAGAGAGGAGGAGGATGAGGAGGAGGCACATCTCCAACGAGGCAGGATTCCCTCGGGGGGCCAGCGTAAGGGCAGCACACCGATTGAATCACACCGCAGAGCTCCGCCTGTGCAGGGCGCTGCCTCTGCCCGTTATTCCAAAAGTTCTTTGGTGTGGGCCTTTTTTGAGTCGAGTGCATCAGATCGCACCGCTGCTGTTTGCAACATATGTCTCAAGCGTATCTCGCGTGGCCAAAACATCAGCCGCTTGGGCACCACAACCCGAGGTAAGTATAGTAGCAAGTCCTAGTTGCAATCTGGGAACACCCAAGAGGATAGTATGTGACTGGTCAAAATATATTAATGCATTAAAGTGTCTGTTCACTAATGCCAGAAGTCTGCCAAGAAAAATAGGTGAGTTGGAAGCTCTGGTGCATGAGGAGAGCTATGATGTAATCGGTATTGCTGAAACTTGGCTTCATTCCTGCCTGCCTATCTATCTTAGAGAAAAGCAATGAACAGCAACTCCTGCAGATGCCTGAGAAAAGAACACAACGTAGAACACACTATCCCTGCCTATGTAGCTCTTTCCGGAACACACTGCACAAGGCCGCCGCGCTGGCAGCCTTTTATAGTGTGGGGCGTGTACTAAATACCCCTGAGCTATGATTGGCCACAGGCATCCTGCCTGTGGCCAATTATGGCTCTCCTCGCTGCCGGCGCTGTGATTGGCAAAGCATGCGGGGTCACAGTGCATGCTTGGCCAATCACAGCGCCAGGATTGCACTGCGATGGCGCAGTGTATTGTTGGCCGTTCGCTTCACTCGAATTTGGCGCGAATGCCCCATAACGTACGATCTTCGTCGAACGATCGAACAGCCGATGTTCAAGTCGAACGTGTGTTCGACTCGAACACGAAGCTCATCCCTATCCAGGAGTAGGAGTACAGAATAGTGTCCATTGGCTTTGGCCTTTAGTAGATCGTTTGTTAGTTTTAGGAGAGCAGTTTCTGTGGAGTGTTGAGGACGAAATCCAGACTGAAGGGGATCAAGAAGGCGAATATCAGCAAGGTGGTCGCTCAGTCAGTTGTAGTCCAGATGCAGCTGAGGGAATGTGATCAATCATTCTTATTTTCCAGAGTTTCAAGGCAGCCTCTGAACCAGGTTCTCTCAATATCAAAACAATGTCTTCCATCAACAAAGTCAAAGTTTTGCACGCACCCCTTGGTCCCAATTACCGAGTGCAATGCTTCTAAAACTTCAAGTAAATTGGAGCACAATGTGTGGAGAGAAGAATGACTGAAGTAGGAGAGGAAGAAGCAGAACAAGGACTAAACAAGTTCATGTGATGACAGGAAGGATGCTGATAGGATGAGAAAGCAGAGTGACAGAAAGATGAGCTCATCAATGTGCTGCTTCTGTTTTCACTGACCAGTCATAGGCTGGGGTGAGTCCAAGATGACCTGGGCTCAGAGGATGTGGGTTAAATGATGCTGGCCAGCTGACTGAGGACATTTTTAGTGGGAGGGAAAAAGTACTTATGAGAAATCATGGGATTGAAGGTGAATTTTGCAACAAAAGCTCCTTTTTAATTTTATTATTTAACAGCTATTGATTTTGAATTTGCTATTTTTTGTCTGAAGTTTGGCTTTAAACTGGCCCTCCAGTTGTTCAGGTCCTACAATTCCCATCATGCCTAGTCATGTCTGTGAATGTCAGAGTTTTACAGTGTCTCATGGGACGGGTAGTTAGGCAACAGCTGGAGGGCCATAGTTTGAAGATCCCTGCTTTTAAGGGTAAAAAAAAGATAAAAATAATAATATAGCGTATACAATTGCAACACAAGTCACATTCCAATTTAATGTTATTTAAAATGACCTTTCCTTTTCAGTCTGCAGCTCTGTAATCTTCTGTATAATGCAAGGGAATATGGCTACCTGGAGGTGTTCTATAAACACATGATGTACAGCCCGCCCCCACAGAAACATAATTTCCTGCTTGTGTGATTGGCTCACTTATTTTCCCAGAAGTCTGCACTAAGATACAAATTGGATTTTGGGCATCCCCTGCAACAAAAAATTACATTTTTGGTGATATACTCTCAAGGGAAAATCACATCTAAAGGGATGCAGACCTTGCAAGTTTCCTCATTAGAGCCCTGCAGGTGCAGCAGCTGATTGATAATTATAAAACCACTGTGCACATAGACACAGACAAACAGCTATTTCTTCAGAATAACAAAAGGTAGGAATCTGCAACAAAGTTTGTTAAAATCCCTGCAATGTACAGTACATAGGTCACCCAGAGGGGAATGTTTTTTTCTCAACAAAAGTGGAGTTACTCTTTAAGGTAGGGTGACCAGACATCCCCGGTTTCTGGGGACAGTCCCCGGATTGAAGACACTGTCCCCGGACCAAGTCTGTCCCCAGTTTTGTCCCCGGGTTGGATTTAAACAGGGGCTGGGGCAATTTCAAAGACAGTCAGTGCAAAATAAAAATAAAAAAAGGAATTACACACCCCCACTGCGCCGCTCCTACTAGCTTAGGGGGGGTGTATTTTTTTCCATTATCTCTGCCCCTTTCTGATGATCATGTGCTGGTTGGAGCGGAGGGAATATTTCTTCAGTTTCAGGTGAATGCCCATTCAGCTCCGCTCGCATGTTTTTCTGCCTTGGCTCAAGTCCCGGCCAGCCGCCTGCCTGCTTATCTTCTTGCCTTCTTGGGCGGAGTGACCTTTCTCCGCTCCGCACCCAGTAGTAGCCAGGACCCGGAGAGTAAGGCCTCGTACACACGGCCGATTTTCTCGGCAAGAACCAGCAAGAAACTTGCTGGCAGAGAGGTCTTGCCGAGTAAATCGGTCGTGTGTACGCGGCTATCGAGTTTCTCGTCGAGAAAACCGACAAGAAACCTCGACGAGAAAATAGAGAACCTGCTCTCTATTTTCTCGTCGAGATTCTCCTCGGCATGTTTCTCGACGAGAAAAGTGAGTGTGTGTACACTTACCTGTCCTCCCGGAAGCCCGCGCATGTTCGAAATGAATTTGACGCATGCGCGGTAGCTTCCTAGGCATACGTAGGGTATACCAAGATGGCGGCGACGGCATCGAATGTGACGAGCGCATGCTCGTCGTAGTCGATGACGTCACCGCGTACGCTCCATTCAAAGAACCGCGGGTTCTTTGAAACGAGCGTGTGTACACTCGGCCGGGACAAGTTTCTTGTCCAAGAATCTCGTCGAAAAAAACTACATGTTTTTTTCAACGAGAATCTCAGCCGTGTGTACGAGGGCTCAGACTTGAGAGGCTGTGAGGCGGGCAGAGAGTCGCTGATTGCCGCCATTACTAATAAATAAAAATATGTCCCCGGATTTCATTTTAAAAATGTGGTCACCTTACTTTAAGGAGAACATACTGATGTCATGAATTGGTTTTGCTTTGACTGTTAGTGGTTACACTCTGTGTGTTGCTGATGCGTGACAGCTAGTTTGCCAAGATAAGTTAGTGACAGGATACATCTCTGTAATAAGCAGGTTCTACCTTATAGATGTGTCATTATGTGTATGTTAGCAGCCTTTGTACATCCTAGACATCACATTCATATCTCAAACAGACATACACTAAACTCATGTGGGTCTGTGATGCTGTAACTGCTTCTGGTGGAGGAAGAACAAGAGTAGAAACAAAGACAAATAGTGTCTGAGCCATATAGATTCAAGCATAGCCTTGGCTCGTTTCTGACAACGTGTGGAGTGAGATGTCTCATTGGCCCATAGGTACACAGCCCTAAGTGTGTTATTTTGGTGACAGTGCTGACAAGGGCCAGTTTATGTGACACTTGTTTATTGCTTTCCAGGGCTTGCAAATTTAAGAGCTTTGCTGCTGGAACTATTTAACTTGGATTATGTTCTAAAGCAGCCTCTGGAATCCGTATTCTGGAGAACTGTCACAACTTTTTTTGGCTGGAGTACAATATTATTTCAGATAAACACAAAATTAAATATTAAACCTTGAGAGTAGCTGGGTAGTATCTGCTCAGTAAACAGTTTGAATTCGGTGTGGACGTAAAACAGTTTGACTGCACAGTTTGATTTTGGCGCAGTGCTCCATTTACTGGATAGCATTTGTTTCTCCTCGTATATTTTCACTTTAATAATTATTGCCATTTCGTGTGTTTGTCCTGTCTGTATTATCAACCTTTGTAATGCTTATGCTAGCCTTAGATGGATCAAAGTTTGGCCTGTTCCATGTGTGGCCCTACCTGTTCGAAAGAATTTTGGGGGACCTGTCCCCACTGAGATAAGACAGTCATAAGACAGTGATTATGGCTAGTGGCTATAGCAGCAGCTTGTGATAATCTCAAGCCAATGCGGTAGGCTGATCGTATCGAGTGATCAACTTGGTACATTCAGCCCACCCATTAATGGCTCGTATCCCGGCTGGTTCCTGCTGAACCAGCCAAGATTCGAACCGTACATGGCCGACCTTAGTACAGTGCTAGGGGCAGCACTAGCAGGCAGTTATAATCTGTTCTATGTACTTGTGCCTATAGGAAACTGGACAGGGGGGTTGTTATCCATCTGCTGCTGTTTCTTCAGTGCTCAATCACAGACTGGGAGCAGTGAGGTGACCAGACTTTGTTTCTTGACTAATGTAGAGAAAAGTGGGGTCACTGCCCTATGTCACCATCTGACACAATTCATCACTGAGCTGGATTTACAAAAAAACAAATTGTTTGACACATCTTGTTGAATTGGTTGTCAGCATCACCTGGCTTGACAAAACTTGATTTTGCTGAAGGATTTGGGTGGAAAATTTTCAGCCAAACAGCACCTGCATCGAGTCATGTTCGGGTATTCTGGCAGCCATGGGTGACTACAGTGTGTTGGATGCTCAGGGGGCCCAGCTACAATGTTCATGTTCTTGTAAAAACCAGTGGGGTGAAGGATACAGACAATGCAGGTGGTGTAGAGTTTCTGTTCCATTAGCATTTCCAAAGCCTTGTATACACAGGCCAAAAATCATCTGAAATTGTCTGGTTCAGCAGGACTTTCGGGCCATGTGTATAGCTGTCTGTTCCACAGAACAGAACAACAGGCATGCTGGAAAACCAGCATTCGACCCACATCCACTCTGCCATTGGCTGCCAACGCTGATCAGTGTGCTCTGGTGGGGGGGGGGGGGGAGGCCCTCTTTTAGAAAACAAAGGCACAGTGGGGAGATTGCCGCACTAACATTGCTTGTGTTAATGTCCGTAGAATGGTTGGTGAAAGTGTTCTCTGTGTTCATGTAGCAAAAATGTCTGCACACTCTGATCACTTGAGTGTTCACATCAATGCCTGTGGCGGAGAAAAGGGTGTGAACAGAAACCCAAGGGCCAACCTTATACTAAAGCCCAGTACACACAGGCCAAATGTCGGGAAACATTGGCCAGTTCAAAAACAAATGATCAACATTCGGCCCGTGTGTATGCCACCCTGTCTGACAGAAGCCAGCCGTTTGGCCAGCTTCTGTTGGTCGAGCATGCTGGAAAACCAGCAACCGTCGACTCCTGATCAGCGATCTCAGAGCGCTGAACGGAGTATTATGGCGAGGCCACCCCCCTGTCAGAACACAGCCGCTCAGCAGGGGAGTTCGCTATACTAACTTTGCATAATTACTACAACGGCTCTGACCGGAGCTGACATTTTTTTTTTCTTTCAACCCGCTGGGTTGAATTAAAAAAAAAATTCATAGTGTGTACCAGGCTTAAGTGAAACAACAGTGGTTGCTGAAAAAAAAATACAACATAGCTGATGACTAGTCCATGCTAGAACAATAAGCTGGGGGCTGTCTCCTCTTACTCATAAATTCAATTAAAATGTTGTGTAATCTCCCCACAGTCTTCAGGGATGGTCAGTAGTCATCTTGTGTCTATATGTTCATCTTCACAACTCTGAGCCACAAAAGTAGATTATTACAGTATTAAAATGGAATTCTAAAGAGAAATGCAAAAGAAAGTATGTCCACTTTCAATCGTTTTTTTATTGGGGTTTACAGTGTAATGGAGCACATTCCAAACAAGAAAACATACTGTATAGGGTAACATCACACGAAGAGCCATAAGAAATACATTGAAGTAATTGGTTATGAAATTCCTGAAGGAAAATGAAGAGATTGAGCCTGCCGGGTGGTTTGGCTATGAAGAACGAAGCCCTCCAGTGGTGTTCTGTTACTGTGACAGGGCTTCCATCTTCTGGGTTTGTGAGCTTGAATGGCCGAGCAGCGGTGACGTCACAGCCACTGCACGGGTATGCTGTTTCTTCAGAGCGAATGCACTGGTGACGTCACCGGCTGCCAAAAGAGCAAATATCTTCTAAACGGTGCATGTTTAGGAGATATTTATTTTACCTACAGATAAGCTTTATTATACGCTTACCTGTGGGTAAAAATCACAAGGTGGACTTTACTACCGCCTTAAACTTTTTAGGTGTTTACCCTGTACTGGCAAGGCTAGTATTGGTTTCAATGTGTGTATATCTTAGATATGTCCAATTTTAAATGTGCAGTTTTACTTAGCAATATTCTAAATGTCCTGTCCATGTCCTGAAACGACACATATTGTACATTTATATGACAATAAACATATAACAAACTTTCTTTCTTTAGAGTCTAAGGCCCGGTTCACATAGGGGCGACTCCTCAGGCGAGGTGTCGCGTCCCGGTCTGTGCTATGGAACCGTTCTAATAGGAGCGACCTGAGTCGCTCTGACTTAGAAAAAGGTTCCTGTACTACTTTTGGGGGCGACGCAGGGCGACTTGCATTGACTTCTATACAGAAGTCATTATGCAAATCGCCTCGGCGGGCGTCTCAAGTCGTGAGATCGCGCCGCCGAGGTCGCCCCCGAAGTCGTGCCGCCCCTGTGTGAACCGGGCCTAAAGGTCTAAAATCTCATTAAGCCAAGATGACAAATTTACACGTGAAAAAAATAGATTTAGATACAATGGTTTGGTTAAAAGAATTTGCAGTATTAAAGCAAACATGTGTAATAATTAATTAATGAATATATTTATTTGTCCTAGCTACAACAGTGCTTCTGATGATATGTATGAGGACACACTCACATTGTACTGCAACAGCCCTAATGAATTAAAGTGTAAGTAAACCCTCCTATCATTTTCAGCCAAGGAAGCTGCCATCTTGGCCTCTGTTTAATCTTCAACTGCCATGATGCTGCACATGTGATCAGTTATGATACCAGACATTGGATGGTGTGATAGTTTGGTTGAGAGCACAACCAATGTGACAGTTAGCATTTCCGGCATGCCGGGAATGTAACTGTTTTTTGAAACTATTAAATCGTTGGGTTTACTTCCACTTTAAGTAATATATTCATATTAGTGAAGCTTTGGAAAAATCCAGTAGGCTGGAAAATGTTTACGGATTCTCAATTGTTCTATGCTTACACGGCCAATACCTGAAAGGTCCTAATAATGGATGTGCCTGAAGGATGAAAATGGTCCATTTGTCTGAAAATAAATAATCAGATGTGCCCAGCATAATTCTTTGACTTTGTCTATACAAAACCATAACAAAGCAATGACACATTAATCACAATCAGTACAAAGATATACAGTCCTGTTGTTGATTTAGCTATGTCTCAAGAGAAGAAATGCAATTTGTATATATCTCACATTAGGATGGCAGAAACAAAGCATATCTGTCCAGAAACTGCTGCCAAAGGATTTCTCTTTGTATTTAGCTAGGAACTCCCTTAAAAAGTCACACAGCAGCCACATGAAGACCCCCACGTGGGGCTTAACAATACATAGGCATTAGCTTGTCGAAATCAAAAGGCTTAGTCCTTGGATCATCATTATGAATTTCTATAAACAATTCTAATCCCAAGTACTTTTCTGAAGCAGCTCTTAACCATCCACCAATGTGATTCATGAAGGAAAATAATATTCATACAAAGCTTTGCAGTATGATTTATGTAGTGTACAGGAAAGAATAAGAATAAAATAAGCGTGGGCTGGTTCAGTAAATTAGGAATGTTTCTAGATATTGACTAATTTGAAAACATTAAATTTTTTTAGAGGTGAGGATTTTTTTAGACTGCAAACAGAGTTAGGGTTTGGGAATGCCTATTTAATTTGACTGGTCGCTCAGGAGCTACTATTGCTGGCACAGAGCTAAGTGCAAGGCTTTTTGTCAGTGGAAAACAAGGGAAAACACACTTCTGGCACATCCAGCACTGAATGTATATAATGGCAAGAGGTGTTGGGGTCTGCTGGAGGGTCCATTCATGCTGGCTGCTGGGGGATCTATTGTTCCTGGAGGAGATCTATTTTTGCATGGCGGTCTATTGTTGCGGTGGATAACTATTATTGTTGCTGGTGGGGGATCTATTAGTGCTGGGAGATGCTTATGCTGCTGGGGGGGTGAATTGTTGATGGAAGAGATCTACTGTTGAGAGAGGGGTCTATTGTTGCTGGCTGCTGGTAGATCTATTGTTGCCAAAGGACATCTATTTGTACAAGGCAGTCTATTGTAGCTGATGGGGGATCTATTGTTGCTGGTTGGGCTTATGTTGCTAGGGGGTCAATTGTTTCTGGAAGGGATCTACTGTTGAGGGTGGGTTTTATTGTTGCTGGCTGCTGGGCTGGCTGCTGGGAAATCAGTTGTTGCTGCCATTGTTGCTGGGAAGGGTCTATTGCTGCTGGTTTCAGGGGGGGTCTACTTTACTGTTTTTCTTGTTGTTATAATATTTTCATACAATTACTTATTCCCTACAAATTACTTATCACCACAAAATAATTCTTGGTTTATTCTCTAAACATACTGGGAGGTGATTAGGGGTGGAACCAATAGATGGTGCTCGGAGGTGGGTAGAGGGCAAAGGCAAGAAGTGACTAAGAGGGGGGGGGGGAGTTTCTGCACCTATTCTTTGAGAACAAAAGCCCAGGGTAAGTGTAATTATTACACTCTACCCATACCGAGAGATCATGCACTAAAACTGTGCTGTTGTATAAATTATATATATATATAAAAAAAAATCAACCACTTATGTTCTCATTAAAGCAGAAGCCCATTAAAAGATAAAATGAGAAAACCAACTTTTTCTGCCATATTCACCTTTAATCCAGGGATAACCTCCACAGTTATTTTTTCTGCAGCTTGATGTCCTCAGTCTAATGGCCAGGTCGCCCTGGATCAACCACAGCTCTAAAAGCTTCAAAATAGGTGGACTTGTGGCACAAAGCATTGCGCTCGGAGTCCACCCAGGTGTGTTAGAAAAGGAATGAATATTCGCTTTCCTAACACTGAACCGCCTCTCCGCCAATCAAGTGCGTGGGTCTGTTACCCGTGACCTGATTCCCTGACAGGTCAGGCACTGTGATTGGATACCTATCAGGAAGAGGGGAGGAGATGCTTGGAGGACACAGAAGCCGCTGTCTGACCCACTGCAAGGTCCCACCACTCGCCCCCGTCACCTGCTGCCTGACCTGCCACCAAGACAAGGTAAGTGCCGGGCAGATGGCGCGCGGGGAGGGTCACAGTGACAACTTTTGATGGGCACAGTGGCACTATTTGATGGGCACAGTGGCAGCATTTGATGGGGCACAGTGGCACATTTGATGAGCACAGTGGCTGCGTCTGATGCAATTGATGCAGCCACTGTGCCCTACAGAGCCCTAATCTCAACACCATCTAGTTTGTCTAGAATTACAGAGAAAATTAAGTACTGTCCATGATACTTTTTTTATTTGCACTAACATACAATTTTTCAGGACAAGCTTTCGGGGTATGTCCCCTTCTTCAAGGTCCAAGCAGTACTGATTCACAATTTTAGAGAATTAAATTAAAGTCTAGAATTACATGAAGAGACAGAAGGATTTGAGGCAGCCTACATCCACAGAGGATCTGTAGTTAGTTCTCCGAGATATTTAGAACAACTTACCTGCTGAGTTCCTTCAAAAACTGTGTGCAAGTGTACCTAGAAGAATTGATGCTGTTTTAAAGGCAAAGGGTGGTCACACCAAATATTGATTTGATTTGGATTTCTCTTGTGTTCATTTACTTTCCATTTTGTTAATTGATAAAAAATATTAACACTTCTGTTTCTGAAAGCAATCTTAATTTATAGCATGTTTCACACCCGCCTAAAACTTTTTTACAGTACTTTATGCAAACACACGTTTTTTTTCAATTTAAACAGATCAAAAGGAAGAAGAGAAGTTCATTGTTCGGGTAACATACACTTTGAAAGTGAGTCTGTATATCAGAAATAAAGATAAGGAATCCCCATCAATAAATCAGCATTCCTGTGCTGCATACATGTGTTCAGATTTACAGGCCTGAACATCTAGTACATATAGAAGAAAACAATATGCACTTTACGTAACTCTGATCTTGAGTGTTCTGGAAATGTACAGACCTCTGTTGTGCATAACTGGAATGATAAAAGCTCTGGTTATATGTGCAGATCTGTAAAAGGGGTCAGATGTGAAAAAAAGAGACGGCTTCATCGTTTCTCCAAACAATAGAAGCAGTAGGCTCAGTTCATCTTATTTTGAGAATATGATCCCTGAGTAGGGGGTTTCACAGACTAGCCAGACTATGACTTCATCTTTCTTCTTAGAGCCAAGATTTTTTTAACCCAATTTTAGTCTAGCATACAGAAATCTACAGTATATAAAATTCCCTCAGGTAGCTGTGAGGACAGAAGTCTGGGTACGCCTCTGTTAGTTAGGATGCCACTCTTAAAATTCATCAAAGAAGATCACCGGCTCATAATTTTTGTTTCACATGAAGCAAAAGAGAATAAATAGGAACTTATGTATTTACAGTTTACACTGGAGTACCATTGGAACAATGGCTGCAGTTTGATTTGCTGAACCGAGCAAGGTCCTAACTGTTGTGCAGCGTTATGTGAGAAGCCACTCACAAAATGATTTGTGTTTCCACGTTTGCAGATAAACTGGTATAACACAAAAAAAAAAACGTGAACAAAAAAAAAGTTGCCCTATCCTGGACCCTCCAGCGAAAAATTCTACAAAGTTTACTTTGTTTATTTTGTTTTTGAGGGGACTGTTCAGCTTTGTTAATTAATCCTGTCTGTGCTGTTTGGGCAGATCTTCAGTATCAGTTGTAACTAGATTTGAACACTGTCTGTCCTAACATAGGCTTTTTGTATTCTAGGTTAGAACAGACTTGGGACAGACTCACTTTGACAAAAAACATTACAGTCAGTCATGACATCTTCTCCAGAGAAACTTCTTATGGTGTTATTAAAAGTATTACCGTATTTTTCGCTCCATAAGACACACCTGACCATAAGATGCACCTAGGTTTTAGAGGAGGAAAATAAGAAAAAAAATATTCTGAACCAAATGGTGTACTAAAATATTTTCCAGTGCCAATGAAATGCAGCCTGACCATTGCCATAGAAATGCAGAGTGACCATTGCCATAGAAAATGCAGTGACCATTGCCATAGTAAATGCAGAGTGACCATTGCCATAGTAAATGCAGAGTGACCATTGCCATAGTAAATGCAGAGTGACCATTGCCATAGTAAATGCAGTGTGACCATTGCCATAGTTAATGCAGAATGACCATTGCCATAGTAAATGCAGAGTGACCATTGCTATAGTAAATGCAGAGTGACCATTGCCATAGTAAATGCAGAGTGACCATTGCCATAGTTAATGCAGAATGACCATTGCCATAGTAAATACAGAGTGACCATTGCCATAGTAAATGCAGAGTGACCATTGCCATAGAAAATGCAGAGTGACCATTGCCATAGTTAATGCAGAATGACCATTGCCATAGTAAATGCAGAGTGACCATTGCCATAGAAAATGCAGAGTGACCATTGCCATAGTTAATGCAGAATGACCATTGCCATAGTAAATGCAGAGTGACCATTGCCATAGTAAATGTAGAGTGACCATTGCCATAGTAAATGCAGAATGACCATTGCCATAGTAAATGCAGAGTGACCATTGCCATAGAAAATGCAGAGTGACCATTGCCATAGAAAATGCAGAGTGACCATTGCCATAGTAAATGCAGAATGACCATTGCCATAGTAAATGCAGAATGACCATTGCCATAGAAATGCAGAGTGACCATGCCATAGAAATGCAGAGTGAACGTTGCCACAATTGCAGCCTTACCTGATGTTATCTCTTCCACCTACGGTAACACAAGACAGAGCAGCCCGAGCGGCCGAATGCTTTGTTTATATTAATTTAAAAAATGTATAATAAAAAGTAATATAAAAAATACGCATGGTGTGTGAATGGGAACACATAACAAACATATAGTGGGGTTTTCTCAAATTTGATTGCAAAAGTGGAGGGTCTTATTTCCCACCTACTTAGAAATTGATGGTCTCAGTGACCCTCCCCTATGAAGAAGATCTGAGGAAAGGATCTCATCCCCTACCTGACAATTACTGCTATCAGTGACTTGCCTTTATGAAGAAGACCCAGAGAGAGGGTCTAAATCCTTACCTGACAATTACTGATCTCAGTGACCCTCCCCTATGAAGAGGATCTAAAGAGAGGGTCTCATCTCCTACCAGACATTTACTGCTCCTGGTGACCCTTCCTTATGAAGCGAATCTGAGGAGAGGGTCTCATCCCCTACAAGACATAGGCTGCTCCTAGTGACCCTTCCCTATGAAGAGGATCTGAGGAGAGGGTCTCATCTCCTACAAGACATGGACTGCTCCTAGCGACCCCTCCCCATGAAGAAGATCTGGGTTGTTGGAATCCATTGTTCATGAATTTTGTGCAACAACCACATCAGCCAGTAGATGGCAGTCTTTATAAGTTTGTAGCTGCTCTATGGTAAACGCTATGTGATTTCTCTATAATAGGGCTAATACTGATTAAAATTTTCGTGTTCGATTAATCAATTTTTTTTTAATCGATTAATCGACTAATTTTGATTAATTATAATGTACATACAGATCCAACTACTTTTAGCTGATCTCCTTGCAGGCTGATTCCCAGTGCAGCTATTGACCACAGAAAAAATGGATAGCAGGATAAAAAAAGCACACAAAGGCAGCGCTCGATGGGAATAGCATTAAAACTTTTATAGTCTTCAAGTAGGTAACAAAATAAATATTGCACTGGAGATAAAATCGATGTAGCTACATAAACTGTAAAAATGGTGCGAGTAATAGCAAATGATAGCAAAAGCAGTCATAAAACATGTAGCTAAGTATGATACTGGTATAAAAATGTGTACAGCGATACCACTGCTGAATCCAGATGAGGAGGGGTTAACATCAGTCCGTCGGCATGTAGATGTCCCGTGAAGGGAACTATCACAACTCCCAGTGGATGGCTGTAGAATCCCAGGTTGATAGAGGGAAGTGAAGCAGCCCTTGGGTGTGGCAGATCGTAAGGTCCCGCCGGCATGCAGATATGAAGGCACAGCAAAGAAGCCCTTCAGATGGACATGGCAAGCCCCGCCGGTGTCCATGACGTCACCGGATCTCCGACAGAACTCCCTGAAGACCCAGAAGCCGGCGGAGAGGTGAGTATCGATCAAAAGAATTTTGATCGATCAAAAAAATTTATCGATTAATCAAGGAATTAATAGTTAATTTCCACAGCCCTACTCTATAATAAAGTTTCCTGTTTCCTGTCTTCAGTTAAGCAGCAAAACCTATGTGGACTGGTCTGTTCTGTGGGGCTATATAGATAATTTCTAACAAGGGTCCCATCCCCTACAAGACACAGACTGCTGACAGTAACCCTTTTCTATGAAGAGAATCTGAGGAGAAGGTCTCATCCCCTACAAGACATGGACTGATTTCAATGACCCCCCCTCCCCCCCCCCCCCGTGTTAGCATCTGCTGATCTGATGGCATAGAGCCCTAACAGAAGTGGATTTTCCATAGACCCCTGTGGAAATACTATTAATGGGGATAATACCAAAATGCAGCAAACTTGTTTCTGCTTTTCTCATCTATTTATATATAAAAACAAATCAGGAAAGTGTAAAAACTCTACTCCAAAGCAGCCACGAACATCGGTTGTTAGCTCAGCCTAGGGGGAAAGGAAATCTTTCAGAAATAAAAGCAGAGCATAGGGACTAAATGGATGGTCAAACTCTGCTCTAAGCTCCCCAATAATCAAAATGATATTTTCTGTTTAATCTACTCAAAAATCAAAATGATATTTTCAGTTTTGGGTGGTTTCACTTCATCAATGACACTTTTACTTTGGCAATGACTTTCTGTGAGGAGGCATCATGGGTGGCTTTCAATGTCCAGGAAACATGAATGTGAGCCAGGCTACCCACTGTGAAGGGTCGAATTTCTCTTTTTGTACCAGGTCTCCTGCCCCAACACCAACAACAGTGGAAGCAAAAAACATTAGCAACTGGTAAATCGGAGTTATAAGGTTTTCTCCAGAGAACTCAATTACAGACTGCCATTATTACTAGGACATTTCATATTGCTAGTCAATTGTCACTAATATTGTCACTAATAGAATTTTGCAGTGCGAGCAAACGGACACTATAGTAGAAGGATTCTTATAGCTGAAGTGTCAGCAAATTAATTGTGAGCTGTTCCTGGTGGTGAAGAATGGTGAAGAATGTGCTGATATTACTTTTGTTCTGTTGACATTTTCTTAAAGTGGCTGTAAACCTCAGTTATGGAATCTGAAGAAAGCATTTCTTTGCATTTCTGTAAATATTTTATTATATCTTTTCATGTGACAACACTGAAGAAATTACACTTTGTGTACAGCTTGTATAACAGTGTAAATTTGCTGTTCCCTCAAAATAACAGCCATTAATGTCTAAACTGCTAGTAACAAAAGAGAGTACACCCCTAAGTGAAAATGTCTAAATTGGGCCCTATTAGCCATTTTCCCTCCCAGGTGTCATGTGACTCATTAGTGTTACAAGGTCTCAGGTGTGAATGGGGCGCAGGTGTGTTAAATGTGGTGTTATTGTTTTCAGGCTCTCATACTGGTCACTGGAAGTTCAACATGGTACCTCATGGCAAAGAACTCTCTGAGGATCTAAAAAAAAGAATTATTGCTCTACATAGATGGCCTAGGCTATAAGAAGATTGCCAAGACCCTGAAACTGAGCTGCAGCACGGTGACCAAGACCATACATCGGTTTAACAGGACAAGTTTCACTCAGAGCAGGCCTCGCCATGGTCGACCAAAGAAGTTGAGTGCACGTGCTCAGCATCATATCCAAAGGTTGTCTTTGGGAATTAGACATATGAGTGCTGCTAACATTGCTGCAGAGGTTGAAGGGGTGAGAGGATGAAGGGGTGGGGGGTCAGCCTGTCAGTGCTCAGACCATACGCCGCACACAGCATCAAATTGGTCTGCATGGTTGTCATCCCATAAGGAAGCCTTTACTAAAGATGATGCACAAGAAATCCTGCATACAGTTTGCTGAAGACACGCAGACTAAGGACATGGATTACTGGAACCATGTCCTACGGTCTGATGAGACCAAGATAAACTTATTTGGTTCAGATGGTGTCAAGCGAGTGTGGTGGCAACCAGATCAGGAGTACAAAGACAAGTGTGCCTTGACTATAGTCAAGCATGGTGGTGGGAGTGTCATGGTCTGGGGCTGCATGAGTGCTGCCGGCACTGAGGAGCTACAGTTCATTGAGGGAACCACAAATGCCAACATGTACTGTGGCATACTGAAGCAGAGAATGATCCACTTCCTTCAGAAACTGGGCCACAGGGCAGTATTCCAACATAAAATCGACCCCAAACACACCTCCAAGACACCACTACCTTGCTAACGAAGCTGAGGGTAAAGGTGATGGACTGGCCAAGCATGTCTCCAAACCTAAACCCTATTGAGCATCTGGGGGGCATCCTCAAACCGAAGGTGGAGGAGCGCAAGGTGTCTAACATCCACCAGCTCTGTGAAGTCTTTGTGGAGGGGATGGGAAAGAACTCCAGTGGCAACCTGTGAAGCTCTGGTGAACTCCATGCCCAAGAGTGTTAAGGCAGTGCTGGAAAATAATGGTGGCCACACAAAATTTTGACACTTTGCGCCCAATTTGGACATTTTTACTTAGGGGTATACTCACTTTTGTTGCCAGTGGTTTAGACATTAATGGCTGTGTGTTGAGTTATTTTGAGGGGACAGCAAATTTACAATGTTATACAAGCTGTACACTCACTACTTTACATTGTAGCAAAGTGTCATTTCTTCAGTGTTGTCACATGAAAAGATATAATAAACTATTTACAAAAATGTGAGGGGTGTACTCACTTTTGTGAGATACTGTATATCTGTGGTGTTTACTTGTCTATCTCCAAAGCTCTAATGCCCTGTACACACGATCGTTTTTTCCGATGTTAAAAAATAGAACATGTTTTAAATTTTTCCGATGGAAAAAAAACCGATAGGAAATTCCGATCGTCTGTGTGGAACTCCATCGGATAAAAAACCCAGGCATGCTCAGAATTAGGGATGAGCTTCGTGTTCGAGTCGAACATACGTTCGACTCGAACATCGGCTGTTCGATCGTTCGACGAAGATCGAACGATTTGGGCCGTTCGCGCCAAATTCGAGTGACGCGAACGGCCCACAATGCACTACGCCATCGCAGTGTCATCCAGGCGCTGTGATTGGCCAAGCATGCACTGTGACCCCGCATGCTTGGCCAATCACAGCGCCGGCAGCGAGGAGAGCAATGATTGGCCACAGGCAGGATGCCTGTGGCCAATTATTGCTGAGGGTGTTTAGTACACGCCCCACACTATAAAAGGCCGCCAGCACGGCGGCCTAGTGTAGTGTGTTCCGGAGCAGGGATAGAGCAGCATAGGCAGGGACAGTGACTTTTATTTCTTTCTTGCTTAACCTGGATTCCTTTAGTTTAGGGAAAGAGAAGGATAGGTAGGGAGAGTGTCAGTGTGTTTTGTGCTTGTGCTATATTGTGCTTAAAAAAAACATTTTTTCTAGGGACAGAAAACTGTAGGTAGGGAGAGTGTGTCAGTTTCTTTCACTGTCAAAGTCCTTGTTTCCAGGGACCTGGAAGGACAGTGAGTGAATTCTCCTTGTGCTAAATTGTGCTTAAAAAAAACATTTTTTCTAGGGACAGAAAACTGTAGGTAGGGAGAGTGTGTCAGTTTCTTTCACTGTCAAAGTCCTTGTTTCCAGGGACCAGGAAGGACAGTGAGTGAATTCTCCTTGTGCTAAATTGTGCTTAAAAAAAACATTTTTTCTAGGGACAGAAAACTGTAGGTAGGGAGAGTGTGTCAGTTTCTTTCACTGTCAAAGTCCTTGTTTCCAGGGACCTGGAAGGACAGTGAGTGAATTCTCCTTGTGCTAAATTGTGCTTAAAAAAAACATTTTTTCTAGGGACAGAAAACTGTAGGTAGGGAGAGTGTGTCAGTTTCTTTCACTGTCAAAGTCCTTGTTTCCAGGGACCTGGAAGGACAGTGAGTGAATTCTCCTTGTGCTAAATTGTGCTTAAAAAAAACATTTTTTCTAGGGACAGAAAACTGTAGGTAGGGAGAGTGTGTCAGTTTCTTTCACTGTCAAAGTCCTTGTTTCCAGGGACCTGGAAGGACAGTGAGGTAATTCTCCTTGTGCTAAATTGTGCTTAAAAAAAACATT
Source organism: Rana muscosa (assembly GCA_029206835.1). Taxonomy (NCBI): domain Eukaryota; kingdom Metazoa; phylum Chordata; class Amphibia; order Anura; family Ranidae; genus Rana; species Rana muscosa. The sequence continues at coordinate 352,287,625 of CM055127.1, read as the reverse complement.
TTTTCTAGGGACAGAAAACTGTAGGTAGGGAGAGTGTGTCAGTTTCTTTCACTGTCAAAGTCCTTGTTTCCAGGGACCTGGAAGGACAGTGAGTGAATTCTCCTTGTGCTAAATTGTGCTTAAAAAAAACATTTTTTCTAGGGACAGAAAACTGTAGGTAGGGAGAGTGTGTCAGTTTCTTTCACTGTCAAAGTCCTTGTTTCCAGAGACCTGGAAGGACAGTGAGTGAATTCTCCTTGTGCTAAATTGTGCTTAAAAAAAACATTTTTTCTAGGGACAGAAAACTGTAGGTAGGGAGAGTGTGTCAGTTTCTTTCACTGTCAAAGTCCTTGTTTCCAGGGACCTGGAAGGACAGTGAGTGAATTCTCCTTGTGCTAAATTGTGCTTAAAAAAAACATTTTTTCTAGGGACAGAAAACTGTAGGTAGGGAGAGTGTGTCAGTTTCTTTCACTGTCAAAGTCCTTGTTTCCAGGGACCTGGAAGGACAGTGAGTGAATTCTCCTTGTGCTAAATTGTGCTTAAAAAAAACATTTTTTCTAGGGACAGAAAACTGTAGGTAGGGAGAGTGTGTCAGTTTCTTTCACTGTCAAAGTCCTTGTTTCCAGGGACCTGGAAGGACAGTGAGTGAATTCTCCTTGTGCTAAATTGTGCTTAAAAAAAACATTTTTTCTAGGGACAGAAAACTGTAGGTAGGGAGAGTGTGTCAGTTTCTTTCACTGTCAAAGTCCTTGTTTCCAGGGACCTGGAAGGACAGTGAGTGAATTCTCCTTGTGCTAAATTGTGCTTAAAAAAAACATTTTTTCTAGGGACAGAAAACTGTAGGTAGGGAGAGTGTGTCAGTTTCTTTCACTGTCAAAGTCCTTGTTTCCAGGGACCTGGAAGGACAGTGAGTGAATTCTCCTTGTGCTAAATTGTGCTTAAAAAAAACATTTTTTCTAGGGACAGAAAACTGTAGGTAGGGAGAGTGTGTCAGTTTCTTTCACTGTCAAAGTCCTTGTTTCCAGGGACCTGGAAGGACAGTGAGTGAATTCTCCTTGTGCTAAATTGTGCTTAAAAAAAACATTTTTTCTAGGGACAGAAAACTGTAGGTAGGGAGAGTGTGTCAGTTTCTTTCACTGTCAAAGTCCTTGTTTCCAGGGACCTGGAAGGACAGTGAGTGAATTCTCCTTGTGCTAAATTGTGCTTAAAAAAAACATTTTTTCTAGGGACAGAAAACTGTAGGTAGGGAGAGTGTGTCAGTTTCTTTCACTGTCAAAGTCCTTGTTTCCAGGGACCTGGAAGGACAGTGAGTGAATTCTCCTTGTGCTAAATTGTGCTTAAAAAAAACATTTTTTCTAGGGACAGAAAACTGTAGGTAGGGAGAGTGTGTCAGTTTCTTTCACTGTCAAAGTCCTTGTTTCCAGGGACCTGGAAGGACAGTGAGTGAATTCTCCTTGTGCTAAATTGTGCTTAAAAAAAACATTTTTTCTAGGGACAGAAAACTGTAGGTAGGGAGAGTGTGTCAGTTTCTTTCACTGTCAAAGTCCTTGTTTCCAGGGACCTGGAAGGACAGTGAGTGAATTCTCCTTGTGCTAAATTGTGCTTAAAAAAAACATTTTTTCTAGGGACAGAAAACTGTAGGTAGGGAGAGTGTGTCAGTTTCTTTCACTGTCAAAGTCCTTGTTTCCAGGGACCTGGAAGGACAGTGAGTGAATTCTCCTTGTGCTAAATTGTGCTTAAAAAAAACATTTTTTCTAGGGACAGAAAACTGTAGGTAGGGAGAGTGTGTCAGTTTCTTTCACTGTCAAAGTCCTTGTTTCCAGGGACCTGGAAGGACAGTGAGTGAATTCTCCTTGTGCTAAATTGTGCTTAAAAAAAACATTTTTTCTAGGGACAGAAAACTGTAGGTAGGGAGAGTGTGTCAGTTTCTTTCACTGTCAAAGTCCTTGTTTCCAGGGACCTGGAAGGACAGTGAGTGAATTCTCCTTGTGCTAAATTGTGCTTAAAAAAAACATTTTTTCTAGGGACAGAAAACTGTAGGTAGGGAGAGTGTGTCAGTTTCTTTCACTGTCAAAGTCCTTGTTTCCAGGGACCTGGAAGGACAGTGAGTGAATTCTCCTTGTGCTAAATTGTGCTTAAAAAAAACATTTTTTCTAGGGACAGAAAACTGTAGGTAGGGAGAGTGTGTCAGTTTCTTTCACTGTCAAAGTCCTTGTTTCCAGGGACCTGGAAGGACAGTGAGTGAATTCTCCTTGTGCTAAATTGTGCTTAAAAAAAACATTTTTTCTAGGGACAGAAAACTGTAGGTAGGGAGAGTGTGTCAGTTTCTTTCACTGTCAAAGTCCTTGTTTCAAGGGACAGAGAAGGACACCTGAAGGTAGCCCTTATTGCTTTTTTCCCATCTCCCTGCAGGCCATCTATTAGAATGTCTGGAAGGCAAACAAGGAGAGGCAGACAGTCAGGAGGCAATAAAAGAGGGCAAGCAGGCTCTGTGTCTGGGGGCAACAGTGCTGGTCGTGGACGCGGTGCATTGTCATCAGCACATGGCCATGGGACACGCTTGTCCTTCTTTTCGGCAGCTGGACATGTTGAGCCACATCATGCCGAAGACTTGGTAGAGTGGATGACCAAGCCCTCCTCCTCCTCCTCATCCTCTCTCACCCAGGCTCAGGGTACTGGAAAAGCAGCTGCCAAAGCGTCCTCTTCCCTGGTATCAATGTCAGACTCATCATCAGTCACTCCTTCCCTAGACCCACCATGTCCTCCTCCTGAGGAGTCCCCCGAACTGTTTCAGCACAGTGTTGGGTACATGCTCCAGGAGGATGCCCAGCGTTTCGAAGGGTCTGATGATGAAACCCAGCTAGAGGAAGGCAGTAGCGTGAGAGCAGACAGAGGGGATGCTCAAGAAGGACACCAATCTGGCAGTCATGTTCCAGCAGCTGCAGCATACTGCCAGATTGGCTCCAGTGATGAGGAGGGAGGTGATGATGAGGTCACTGACTCCACGTGGGTGCCTAATAGGAGAGAGGAGGAGGAGGAGGATGAGGAGGAGGCACATCTCCAACGAGGCAGGATGCCCTTTGGTGGCCAGCGTAAGGGCAGTACACCGACGGAATCACACCGCAGAGCTCCGCCTGTGCAGGGCGCTGCCTCTGCCCGTCATTCAAAAAGTTCTTTGGTGTGGGCCTTTTTTGATGCTAGTGCATCAGATCGCACAGCTGCTGTTTGCAACATATGTCTCAAGCGTATATCGCGTGGCCAAAACATCAGCCGCTTGGGTACCACATGCCTGACCAGACATATGTTGACCTGCCATGCAGCTCGTTGGCAAGCCTACCTCAAAGACCCACACCAAAGAACAAAGCGGACCTCTCCTTGCACCGCATCAGCTGGGATCTCCAACCCCACTATAACTTCAGTCCTCTCTGAAACATGCACTGAGAGGAATGAAGGTGTAGAATTAGGTGTGTCACAGCCAAGTACTTGCGGCCACTCTGCTAGCAGTACACCGACGTCCGATTCTAGCAGGCAAATTTCCCTGCCCCAGCTGCTGGACCGTCGAAAGAAGTTCACTCCCAGCCATCCACATGCCCAGCGGTTGAATGCTAGCTTGGCTAAATTGCTAGCGCTTCAACTGCTGCCTTTTCAGTTGGTAGACTCGGCCCCCTTCCGTGAGTTTGTGCAATGTGCGGTTCCTCAGTGGCAGGTTCCCAAACGCCACTTTTTCTCACGGAAGGCTATTCCGGCTCTCTACCGGCATGTGGAAGGCAATGTCTTGGCCTCGCTGGACAGGGCGGTCAGCGGTAAGGTGCATATTACCGCTGACTCATGGTCCAGCAGGCATGGACAGGGACGTTACCTTTCTTTCACGGCCCATTGGGTCACTCTTTTGGCAGCTGGGAAGGATGCAGGACAAGGTGCAGTAGTGTTGGAGGTTGTCCCACCGCCACGCCTCCAAAATGCTACTACTGGTTGTGACACACCTCTCTCCTCCACCCCCTCCTCTTCTTCTTCCTCCATGGCCTCTTCCTGTGGTTTGTCCTATGAACCAGCGGTGCTCCGTAGCCGTTCACGGGGCTACGCAAGTACGCAGGCAAAAAGATGCCATGCCGTGCTTGCGCTGGTGTGTTTGGGGGACAGAAGCCACACTGGGGCAGAGGTCCTGTCTGCTCTGCAGGGCCAGGCCGAGAGGTGGTTGACGCCACGCCAGCTTAAGCCAGGAATGGTGGTTTGCGACAATGGCACCAACCTCCTCTCCGCCCTCCGACAGGGACAACTGACCCATGTGCCCTGTGTGGCTCACGTCCTTAACCTGGTGGTGCAGCGGTTCTTGGGCAGGTACCCGGGCTTACAGGATGTCCTGAGGCAGGCCAGGAAAGTCTGTGTGCATTTCCGCAGATCTTATAATGCCAGTGCTCGCCTGGCTGAGCTGCAAAAGGAGTTGAACCTGCCCAAGAACCGCCTTATATGTGACATGCCCACCAGGTGGAACTCAACGTTGGCCATGCTGCAGCGGCTGCACACGCAGCAGAGGGCCATCAATGAGTACCTGTGCGACTACGGCACCAGGACAGGGTCAGGGGAGCTTGGTTTTTTTTCTCCACGCCAGTGGGGCATGATCAGGGATGCATGCACTGTCCTGGCACCATTTGAGGAGGCCACGAGGATGGTGAGCAGTGACAGTGCATGCATCAGTGACACTGTACCTCTTGTCCACCTGTTGGAGCACACGCTGCGTGGAATAATGGACAGGGCACTTGAGGCAGAACAGAGGCAGGAAGAGGAGGACTTCCTTGCCTCTCAAGGCCCCCTTTACCCAGACAGTGTTCCTTCTGTCCCACCCATCGCACAGGAAGAGGAGGAGGAGGAGGAGGAGGAGGAGGAGGAGGATTGTGTCAGCATGGAGGTGGAGGCTGGCACTCAGCATCATCAGCAGCAGTCTTTTAGGGATGATTTACAGTCCCAAGAAACCAGTGGACTTGTACGTGGCTGGGAGGAGGTGGCTGCGGATCATGTCGTCCTTAGTGACCCAGAGGACTCCGGAGCGAATGCCTCAGCAAACCTACGCTGCATGGCCTCCCTGATCCTGCAAAGTCTGCGGAAGGATCCTCGTATTCTTCGGATCAAGGAGAGGGACCATTACTGGCTGGCCACTCTCCTTGATCCACGGTACAAGGGTAAGGTTGAGGACCTTATGTTACCGTCGCAGAGGGAGCAGAGGATGAGACAACTCCGGGAGGCCTTGCAGAAAGGTCTGTGCAACGCGTTCCCAGAGACTGGGAGGTTACAAACTCCTGGTCCTGGACAACGAGTTGCTGAGGCTTCGGCCAGTCAAAGAAGGAGCGGTGGGGAAGGTGGCCGTCTGACCGATGCGTTCAGACAATTCTTTAGTCCGCAGCCCCAAAGTATGATCGGTTCCAGCAACCATCGCCAGCGTCTGATAAACATGGTGCAGGAATATCTAGGGGCAAGGTCAGACTTGGACACCTTCCCCACCGAAAATCCTCTGGCTTACTGGGTCTTGAGGATGGATCACTGGCCAGAGCTTGCACAGTATGCAATTGAGCTACTGGCCTGTCCTGCATCCAGCGTTCTTTCGGAACGCACATTCAGTGCTGCTGGAGGATTTGTCACGGATCACAGGGTGCGCCTGTCCACCGACTCGGTTGATCGACTGACTTTCATCAAGATGAACCAGTCTTGGATCACCACCAGCTACCACACACCTGATGCTGATATAACAGACTAATTGATTTTAACATGTCACATCCCTTCAAGACTGATGCTGATGCTGAGTGCCTGTGCTGTTATGTTGACTGGCTATCCTCCTCCTCCGAGTCCTCAATGATACGATTGATGATGATAGCTTGGAAGATCATTTTTGTTTATGGGTGCCGCCACCAGTGGCTAAGGCCCAATTTTTCAGCCCCTGTTTTACAGGGGCGTGTAATTACAATTTTTTTAGCAATAATTTGCCATAGGGCTCATTGCTGTGCTCCAAGTACAGTATCTGTGAGGGGTTGGAGTGTTGTGGCACCAGTGCCTAAGGCCCAATTTTTCAGCCCCTGTTTAACAGGGGCGTGTCATTACAATTTTTGAAGCAATACTTTGCAACAGGGCTCATTGCTGTGCTCCAAGTACAGTATCTGTGAGGGGTTGTAGTGTTGTGCCACCAGTGCCTAAGGCCCAATTTTTCAGCCCCTGTTCAACAGGGGCATGCAATTACAATTCTTGATCTAATAATTCACAGCAGGGTCCATTGCTGCACCCACCAAGAGTAACTCTGAGGGCTTACAGTCTTGTGGCAACGCCACCACCACCACCACCACGAAAGGCCCAATTTTTCAGCCCCTGTTCAAAAGGGGCATGTAATTACAATTCTTGATCTAATAATTCACAGCAGGGCCCATTGCTGCACCCACCAAGAGTAACTGTCAGGGCTTACAGTGTTGTGGCACCAGCACCACCATCAAAGCCCCAATTTTTACTACCACTGTTCAACAATTATATGTAATTAAAATTCCTGATATAATAGTTGACAGCAGGGCGTTCCAGCACCAACCAAGAGTAACTGAGTGCTTACAGTGTTGTGCCAACACCAACAACTAAGGGGCCTATTTCTGCAGAGTATATACGGCAGGTCCCTACTTTCAAACATCCAACTTACAAACGACTCCTACTTGCAAACGAAAGAAGACAACAGGAAGTGAGAGGAAATCTACCCCTAGAAAGGAAAATTCTCTCCTGTAAGAATAAATATGGGAGAAAGGGGTCTCATCTGTACTGATGCTTTATCAGCAATCCTTGTTTCAAGAAAAACACCACATTTCAAAAACAGTTGTCATTGGGACGGAAAGTGAGGTGAAATGTTCTGAACAGGGGCACAGACAGCAAAACAAATGTTACAGGGGTGATAACCCTTACCTATGTTTCCCAAAAAGTTTAAAAATAGATTTTTGGGCTGGAGCTACACTTCAACAATGTACCTGTTCAAAATTACAAACAGATTCTACATAAGAACAAACCTACAGTCCCTGTCTTGTATGCACCGCCTGTATACGGCTGTTCAGAGTATATAGGGCCTTTTTTATTTTATGTGCGGGGTTCCCCTTAATATCCATACAAGACCCAAAGGGGCTGGTAATGGGCTGGGGTGGGGGGGGGGGGTCATGGGGTAGCTATGCCATTTTTCTTAAAGAATTTCATCCATATTACCGGGACCAGACATTACATTAAAGCCGCAAGCAGTTTTAAATGGCTTTTTTTTCCTTTAGAAGTGTCATTTTGTGCAGGGACAGTTCTAAACACGGGAAACACGTGGCACTTCACAGGCATACTTTAGACACCCCCCAGGTACGATATTTAAAGGAATATTTGACTTTTTTTTTTTCACTTTATGCATCATTAAAATGACTGCTCCCGAAAAACTACAGTTTTTAAAACTTCTTTTTGCATTGATACATGTCCCCTGGTGCACAACCCGGGTTCCCAAACCCTATTTATGACAATAACATGCATAATAGTTGTTATAATTAGCACTTTAGAATTCGAACGTTCGCATCCATTGTATTTAATAGGGTTCTAATGTTCGTTCGAACTTTCGGTCCGTTCGCGGGTTCTGGTGCGAACCGAACCCGGGGGTGTTCGGCTCATCACTACTCAGAATCAAGTCGACGCATGCTCAGAAGCATTGAACTTCATTTTTCTCGGCTCGTCTGAGTGTTTTACGTCACTGCGTTTTGGACAGTCGGAATTTTGTTTGATGGTGTGTAGGCAAGACTGATGAAAGTCAGCTTCATCGGAATTCCGACGGAAAATTTCATCGGATTTTATTCCATCGGAAATCCGATCGTGTGTACAGGGCATAAGTGTAATTACTCTCTGCTTTCTTGTTCTTCTGTTATCAGCATGAGTCACTTCTGGGTAGTTTTCCCGACACATGAGATAAATTTGTGATAGGGAGGGAGCTCAGCACACAGCTTGTCTATTCACAACACAGCTCTGCATGTTCCTTTGTTCCTGTGCAGTGTGTGGAGGGGGTGTCCCTTCCCTTCCCTCCAATCAGCGCTCACACATTGTATAAGAGCTCTAACTGCAGCTCTCTGCCCCTCCTCTCTGCTCCTGGCAGATGCAAATCTGCACTTTTGAAGGGGTGTAGGGAAGAGATGGCTGCAGATAAACAAGTAAAACCTATGTAGGAGTATTTGTTTCATCGCTGTGTATCAACTGAGGCTATTCACTTCACTGGGGATATGTAAGGGTTTACAACCACTTTAAGCAAATAACTGACCAACTTCATTAAACGTATTGGCAGTGGCAAAGCCTTAACTGGATGTGCTGGTCAAAAGTAGCTCACATTAAGCTTTTTACCTTGTGGCTTGCTAAGTGAACAGTTTAATCTGCAAATCTTTGACTATGCTACCCCATTGTATAATAGTGTCTGATACTGTACAGCAGGGGTGTCAAACTCAATTTCATCGTGTGCCGCATTAGCATTATGATTGTCCTCAAAAGGGCTGTTTGTATCTGTAAGATTAGATGTCCAGTGCATCCCCTCCCCTTTACATTAGATGTCAAGAGCCACCCCACCATCAGAAGTTGAGTCACCCACTCTCCCTTACATCACAGTGCACCCCCCTTTTCCTTATGCTGCTGCTGGGAAGAAGCTGGATGCATTGCTTGAAAGCAGAAAGTAGGGGTCTGGTGTAGGACCAGAGAAGGGCTGGAGCTCTCCTGCAGCTGCAGGAGAGGTGCGAGGGCCACATGAAATGGCCTGGAGGGCCGAAATTCGGCCCGCGGGCCTTGTGTTTGACACCTGTGCTGTACATGATACATTCAAGGCAAAAACCCTTTTGGTTCATTGGATCGTTTCTTTAATTTCTGAACTGGACATACTCATCTATGACATACTGTAAAGGGATCCACATAAAATGGTAATGGTCCAAATATTTTTTAGTCTTTTCTAAAAAGTTGCAATAAAGTGATAAAGTGTCTTGAAGTAAGCAAGTCCTGCGATTTCCTTTCCTTTATGCTGCATCATCTATGACATACTAAGGTGAAGGAATAATCACACATGCCTTTTTTTTATCCTTCTACATATATATTACTGTTATGCCGTGTACACATGATCGGTTTTTCCGATGAAAAAAAAACGATGGACTTTTTTCATCGGAAAAACTGATCGTGTTTGGGCCCCATCGGACTTTTTTCCATCGGTGTAAAAAAATAGAACATGTTTTAAATTTTACTGATGGAAAAAAAAATGATAGGAAATTCCGATCGTCTGTGTGGAATTCCATCAGAGAAAAAACCCACGCATGCTCAGAATCAAGTCGACGCATGCTCAGAAGCATTGAACCTAATTTTTCTCGGCACGTCGGAGTGTTTTACGCCACCGCGTTTTGGACGGTCAGAATTTTGTCTGATGGTGTGTATGCAAGACTGATGGAAGTCAGCTTCATCGGAACTCCGACTGAAATATCCATCGGATTTTATTCCATCGGAAATCCGATCGTGTGTACAGGGCATAAGGGTCACTTGGAGTCCATGAAAAATAACTGCTTTTCACACAATGCATTTTGTTTTATGAAACTGCAGTGGAGTTGTTTTATGTGAATAGATTATATACAATGAAAAGGCCAATAATTCAGTGAAGGTATGGTAAACATATATACAATCCTCTTCAAATACTAGATGCAACTAACAATAGTTAGACCAAAACCAGTATCTGGGATTGTTACTGACACGATCTCTATAAAACAGAGAAAGCTGAGCAAATCCTCTGAGTCATCACATTGTTTGGCAAATTCCCAGTAAGGGTAATGATTTTAATAAAATATAAACTACTACCATAAATCTTTTTTGACATAATGGGGAGGCGTGGGGGCAACTGAAGTTGAGGGGCACCCTGAGGGGAATCCTGGCTGTGAGATGCAGCTCTCATGTGACTACCAAGCAAGACCATAGATTCAGGTAACCCAAAGAGGAGGAACTTGGGAAGGTCTATGGGCACTCCAGGTCATTAAAGCAAATCTTTTGGCAGTCAGCTAACTCTGACTGCATACAGGCAAAGTAAGGACAGCCTTCCCATTTGTTTGCTCCTCTTGTGTTAAGTGGATCTTGCTGTGCCGTTATGGTGGGTAGTTTTGTTTTAGATGTGCTAATGCATTGGCTGGGACAGTCATAAAGTTGTCCCAGCCAATGCATTGACTGTATTTATCATGTTTGTTTTTTTTACATTATTTTTGCTTGCATTGTGTTGTCCACTGCAGTTGCCTCTTTATCTCATCCTGGAGTACTATATCACTAGTGAGTGAACTATTACACCAATCTGGTGTTGTACACAGGGGCCGAATATTGGGCGGCATCGGCCAGTTCAACAGAAACAGTTTGACATTCGGCCCGTGTGTATGACAGCTGCTCTGACATTCGGCCATTCGGCCGGCTTCAGTAGAAGACCGAAAAACGTTTGCCGATCAGCATTCGATAAACGCTCTCAGCCAATGGCTGAAAGCGGTGACTGGTATGTTCTGGTGGGGGGTCCACCCCCCTGTCACAACACAATATCTCTGCAGGGGAGATCGCTGTACAAACATCTAATAGTTAGTACAGGGGTTCCTCCCGAGCTCTTCAGTTTTTTTTTTCGTTCAGCACGCTGGGTTGAACGAAAAAAAAAATCTAATAGTGTGTACTAGTACTCATCCTGGTAAAATAAATCCCCAATTACTTAAAAAAATCATGCAGCTCAGTTTCTGACCATAGATCGCTCACCATTGTCTCTGTCCCTAGTAGCTTTTAGATTTTCATGACACCAACATATGAACTATCCATTGTTCCTTTTCCACTGGTCCCTTTGTGGGCGGGGTACCTTTCGCCGTATGCGCGCTCATCATTGCCCGGGACCAGAGGGGGACTACGGTGACGGTCATGTGAGAATCAAACATAAAGGCAGTTCCCTGACTTCGAGATGAGCCGTATCACTGTGTACAGTAATAAAAGTACAGAGTTCCTCTGAAAAGTGCTCTTCCGTGTCACTGCATTCTGTTGCCTGATGTACAGTATGTTGCATTTAGGAGGGACACTAGCAATTTACCTCTGTCACCTCACTCCCAGTGACAGAATGGGGTCATGCAATACACTTAGCGTAGACGCCATTTGTGCACTTGTTAACTCCTTCCTTCTCGTACCATGTGGCCAGACTATGGGTCTCCGTAACGCGGGTTTGGTCTTGGTTACTTTGGGAAAACGACCGTTGGGGAGGAAGCCAGGACACCTAACCCCTCGCTACCGGAGGACCCCGCACCATTCCAGGTACCCTGCTGCATGCCTGGCTGCAATGTACCTTGCAATAGTCCTTGGCTACTCATAGCAACTGTGTTACTCCTCCTGCTTGACTTGCCAAGCATATCTTTTGTAGTGGCTTTACTTTATATCACACACGTGCTTTACTGACTTTTTCATATGGCCCAGTACCTTAACCACTTAAGCCCCGGACCATTTCGGGCCATTAGGACCAGGCCTGTTTTTGGGATTCGCCACTGCGCTGCTTTAACTGTAAATTGTGCGGACATGCAATGTTGTACCCAAATGAAATTTGTGTCCTTTTCTTCCCACAAATAGAGCTTTCTTTTAATGGTATTTGATTGCCTCTGCGATTTTTATTTTTTGCGATATAAACAGAAAAAGACCGAAAATTTTGAAAAAAAATGATATTTTCTACTTTTTGTTATAAGAAAAATCGAATAAACTCAATTTTAGTCATACATTTAGGCCAAAATGTATTCAGCCACATGTCTTTAGTAAAAAAAATGTCAATAAGCGTATATTTATTGGTTTGCGCAAAAGTTATAGCGTTTACAAACTAGGGTATCACAGTTTCGAAGGCCATAAAATGCCAAAATAGCACAAAACCCCCCCAAATGACCCCATTTTGGAAAGTAGACACCCCAAGCTATTTACTGAGTAAGATTCACAGGAAAAAAAGCACCTGACTGTCGTCAGCAAATATATCAAACGCTACAAAAAAACTGTTAGCGATCGCAGGGATCAGGCCTGTCTCTGCGAACGCTGCAGTTATGTGTGTTGTGTTTGGTAAGTGACAGTGATCGATCGATACTGCACTTGGGTGGGCTGGGCTGGGCTGGGCTGGGCGGAGGGGCTAAACGCAGGCGCTAGCAGGTATCTGGGCTGATCCCACTAACACTGCGTTTTTGGGAACCCTAAACCGCTGGGGATGCTAGTATAGATCTGATCAGATACTATACCACTAAGGGGGGTGTATGCTTTGCGCGTGGGTGTTAGCGTTACTGGCACTAACCTAACACTGCCTGGGGCGACGCAGACCCTCTCTGGCGCTAAAACCTAATTGATCTCACCCGCCGGGCGATCAGGGGGGTTAAACCTTTATTGGGTTATATACGGCGGGTGCCCTGATGCTATAAAAAGCAAACTAATCAACCAGCGTCACCCGTAACCTTTATATGGTGATCACTAGTGAAAGGGTTAACTAGGGGCAATCAGGGGGTTAAAACCTTTATTAGGTTAAATATGGGGGTACCTGACACTATATAAAAACCTGACGGGTAACCTAAATAACTAAATAACTTACTGGCTAACCAGTGACACCAGTGACGCTTATACGGCGATCACTGGTGAAAGGGTTAACTCTAGGGGCAATCAGGGGGTTAAAATAATATATGGGGGTACCTGACACTAATAAAAACCTGCGGCGAACCTAAAAAAAAATAACTGCCTATCTAAAACACCAGCGACACGAATACAGCGATCGGAAAAACAATCGCTTAGTGACGCTGAAGTTAGGGGGTGAAAGGGTTACCTGGGGGTGATCAAGGGGTTAAACCTTTATTAGGGGGGGGGTTAGGGGGCTACCCTGGACCTAAAGGGGCCTAATCCTAACTGCCCTGCAACTTTTTACAATCACAGATGACACTAAATGCAGTGATCAGTAAAATAAATGATCACTGCAATCAGTGACACTGTGATTGGGGGCTTTGGGGTGACCTGGGGGGTGATCTGGGGGTGACTGGGGGGTGATTTGTGTGCCTATGTGTACCTACGTGTCAGTGGACTGTTGGTGCACTAACCTGCTTCTTCTCTCCTCGGCGCCGGGAACGAAAAGACCGCGGCGAGGGAGATGACATCACTTCCTCCAGCCTGTGTTTACATTTCAGGCAGGAGGAAGCAATTTCATTCGCCGGGAGCGATCGCGAGGGGGGGGGCGGAATCGAGCGGCCGCCCCCTCATGCCTGATCGCTCCCGAACACTTAACGGCCGCTCACTGCAGTGAAGGGGGGTCCGGATGGACCCCCCAACTGCACAAAGGCGATCACGTAGATCTACATGATTCTGCCTGTCGGTGCCATTCTGCCGACCTAAATCGGCGGTGGGCGGTCGTTAAGTGGTTAAAAAGACCCTTTAACCACTTAAGCCCCGGACCATTTGGTAGCTAAAGGACCAGAGGTGAATTCAGAATTTTGCACTGCGCTGCTTTAACTGTAAATTGTGCGGACATGCAATGTTGTACCCAAACAAAATTTGCGTCCTTTTCTTCCCACAAATAGAGCTTTCTTTTAATGGTATTTGATTGCCTCTGCGATTTTTATTTTTTGCAATATAAACGGAAAAAGACCGAAAATGTTGAAAAAAAATTATATTTTCTACTTTTTGTTATAAGAAAAATCGAATAAACTCAATTTTAGTCATACATTTAGGCCAAAATGTATTCAGCCACATGTCTTTAGTAAAAAAAATGTCAATAAGCGTATATTTATTGGTTTGCGCAAAAGTTATAGCGTTTACAAACTAGGGTACATTTTCTGAAATTTACACAGCTTTAAATTTATGACTGCCTATCTCATTTCTTGAGGTGCTAAAATGGCAGGGCAGTACAAAACCCCCCCAAATGACCCCATTTTGGAAAGTAGACACCCCAAGGAAATTGCTGAGAGGCATGTTGAGCCCATTGAATATTTTTTTTTTTGTCCCAAGTGATTGAATAATGACAAAAAAAAAAAAAAATTACAAAAAGTTGTCACTAAATGATATATTGCTCACACATGCCATGGTTATATGTGGAATTGCACCCCAAAATACATTCTGCTGCTTCTCCTGAGTACGAGGATACCACATGTGTGGGACTTTTTAGGAGCCTAGCCACGTACGGGACCCCGGAAACCAAGCACCGCCTTCAGGATTTCTAAGGGCGCAAATTTTTGATTTCACTCCTCACTACCTATCACAGTTTCGAAGGCCATAAAATGCCAAAATAGCACAAAACCCCCCCAAATGACCCCATTTTGGAAAGTAGACACCCCAAGCTATTTACTGAGAGGCATGTTCAGTCCATGGAATATTTTATATTTTGCCACAAGTTGCGGGAATATGACAAACTTTTTTTTTTTTGCACAAAGTTGTCACTAAATGATATATTGCTCACACATGCCATGGGCATATGTGAAATTACACCCCAAAATACATTCTGCTGCTTCTCCTGAGTACGGGGATACCACATGTGTGGGACTTTTTGGGAGCCTAGCCGCGTACGGGACCCCAAAAACCAAGCACCGCCTTCAAGGTTTCTAAGGGCATAAATTTTTGATTTCACTCCTCACTACCTATCACAGTTTTGAAGGCCATAAAATGCCAAGATGGCACAAAACCCCCCCAAATGACCCCATTTTGGAAAGTAGACACCCCAAGCTATTTGCTGAGAGGCATGTTGACCCCATTGAATATTTTTTTTTGTCCCAAATGATTGAATAATGACAAAAAGAAAAAAAAAATGTACAAAAAGTTGTCACTAAATGATATATTGCTCACACATGCCATGGTTATATGTGGAATTGCACCCCAAAATACATTCTGCTGCTTTTCCTGAGTACGGGGATACCACATGTGTGGGACTTTTTGGGAGCCTAGCCGCGTACAGGGCCCCAAAAACCAAGCACCGCCTTCAGGATTTCTAAGGGCGTAAATTTTTGATTTCACTCCTCACTACCTATCACAGTTTCGAAGGCCATAAAATGCCAAAATAGCACAAAACCCCCCCAAATTACCCCATTTTGGAAAGTAGACACCCCAAGCTATTTGCTGAGAGGCATGTTGAGTCCATGGAATATTTTATATTTTGCCACAGGTTGCGGGAATATGACAAACTTTTTTTTTTTGCACAAAGTTGTCACTAAATGATATATTGCTCACACATGCCATGGGCATATGTGAAGTTACACCCCAAAAATACATTCTGCTGTTTCTCCTGAGTACGGGGATACCACATGTGTGGGACTTTTTGGGAGCCTAGCCGCGTACGGGACCCCAAAAACCAAGCACCGCCTTCAAGGTTTCTAAGGGCATAAATTTTTGATTTCGCTCCTCACTACCTATCACAGTTTTGAAGGCCATAAAATGCCAAGATGGCACAAAACCCCCCCAAATGACCCCATTTTGGAAAGTAGACACCCCAAGCTATTTGCTGAGAGGCATGTTGAGCCCATTGAATATTTTTTTTTTTGTCCCAAATGATTGAATAATGACAAAAAGAAAAAAAAAATGTACAAAAAGTTGTCACTAAATGATATATTGCTCACACATGCCATGGTTATATGTGAAATTACACCCCAAAATACATTCTGCTGCTTCTCCTGAGTACGGGGATACCACATGTGTGGGACTTTTTGGGAGCCTAGCCGCGTACGGGACCCAAAAACCAAGCACCGCCTTCAAGGTTTCTAAGGGCATAAATTTTTGATTTCACTCCTCACTACCTATCACAGTTTTGAAGGCCATAAAATGTCAAAATAGCCCAAAACCCCCACAAATGACCCCATTTTGGAAAGTAGACACCCCAAGCTATTTGCTGAGAGGCATGGTGAGTATTTTACAGCTCTCATTTGTTTTTGAAAATTAAGAAAGACATTTTTTTTTCTTTTTTTTTTCTTTTTTTACATTTTCAAAACTTTGTGACAAAAAGCGAGATCTGCAAAATACTCAACATACCTCTCAGCAAATAGCTTGGGGTGTCTACTTTCCAAAATGGGGTCATTTGGGGGGGTTTTGTGCCATCTGGGCATTCCATGGCCTCCGAAACTGTGATAGGCAGTGAGGAGTGAAATCAAAAATTTACACCCATAGAAATCCTGAAGGCGGTGCTTGGTTTTTGGGGTCCCGTACGCGACTAGGCTCCCAAAAAGTCCCACACATGTGGTATCCCCGTACTCAGGAGAAGCAACAGAATGTATTTTGGGGTGTAATTCCACATATGCCCTTGGCATGTTTGAGCAATATATAATTTAGTGACAACTTTTTGTACATTTTTTTTTTTTTTGGTCATTATTCAATCACTTGGGACAAAAAAAAAAAATATTCAATGGGCTCAACATGCCTCTCAGCAAATAGCTTGAGGTGTCTACTTTACAAAATGGGGTCATTTGGGGGGGTTTTGAACTGTCCTGGCATTTTATGCACAACATTAGGAAGCTTATGTCACACATCATCCACTCTTCTAACCACTTGAAGACAAAGCCCTTTCTGACACTTTTTGTTTACATGAAAAAAAATTTTTTTTTGCAAGAAAATTATGTTGAACCCCCAAACATTATATATTTTTTTAAAGCAAAGGCCCTACAAATTAAAATAGTGGGTGTTGCATTTTTTTTTTCCACACAGTATTTGCGCAGCGATTTTTCAAACGCATTTTTTGGGGGAAAAACACACTTTTATTATTTTTAATGCACTAAAAAACACTATATTGCCCAAATGTTTGATGAAATAAAAAAGATGATCATAGGCCGAGTACATGGATACCAAACACGACATGCTTTAAAATTGCGCACAAACGCGCAGCGGCGACAAACTACATTCATTTTTAAAAGCATTTAAAAGCCTTTACAGGTTACCACGTTAGATTTACAGAGGAGGTCTACTGCTAAAATGACTGCCCTCGATCTGACCTTCGCGGTGATACCTCACATGCATGATGCAATTGCTGTTTACATATGACGCTAGACCGACGCTTGCGTTCGCCTTTGCGCAAGAGCAGGGGGGGACAGCGGTGCTTTTTTTTTTTTTTTTATTATTTATTTGGCTTTTTTATTTTATTTTTAAACTGTGCCTTCCATATTTTATTTTTTTACCATTTTTATCGTTATCTCAGGGAATGTAAATATCCCCTATGATAGCAATAAGTAGTGACAGGTACTCTTTTTTTGAAAAAAATTGGGGGGTTAGACCCTAGATCTTTCCTCTGCCCTCAAAGCATCTGACCACACCAAGATCGGTGTGATAAAATGCATACCCAATTTCCCAATGGCGCTTTTTATATCCGGGGGGGGGGGACATTCCCTCCCACTGCTTGTAAAAGCAGTCTAGAGGCTAATTATCTGCTAGAATTGCTTTTACATGAAAGCCGGCTGCTGGCTGAAAAGAATGATACCAAGATGATACCTAAACCCGCAGGCATCATTCTGGTATAAACATTCAAAGTCCAGCAACATACCAGTACGTTGCTGGTCCTTGTTGGACATGTATTGTAATCTTTTTTTTCATACAGCCTATTGGCTGAACGAAAAAAAGAGATTGATTGGTGGGTATGCCCACCATTAGAATACCTCCCTTCATCCACCCACTTCTAATGATGGGCATATATGCCGAAGCATGGGGGCATCCTCCCGCAAAAAAGTTATGCCGCGTACACACGGTCAAGCCTTCGTCGGAATTTCGACCGTATGTACGCGGCATAAAAGGTTATGCCGCGTACACACGGTTGGACTTTTCCACGGGCAAGCCTCCGTTGGAATTTCGACCGTATATACGCGGCATTAGGAGCAAAATCGCTCCTCCGCCCCTGCTGCCCCCATGCTTCGGCATATATGCTCTTTTTTTTAACTGTGGTGGTGAAATCACCTCCTACAGCGTTGGAGTCACGGCTTTATGTATCGTGGGAGCAAACGCTGTTGCTGTCAAGATAAATAGATCCGCGCTGCAACTGAATGGCGTACCTGCTAAGCAAATGGTGGTTAACATTAAAACAAAGTAACATTACAGTACAACAGTAAGACCTTACCATGCCATACCTGCAAAGCAAATACCAAAACAAAACCTAGTAAAAAATAAAAAAATGTTTTAACGCAACCTGTGCCTAAAATATATATATGCCGAAGCATGGGGGCATCCTCCCGCAAAAAAGTTATGCCGCGTACACACGGTCGGAATTTTCCACGGGCAGGCCTCCGTCGGAATTTCGACCGTATGTACGTGGCATTAGGAGCAAAATCGCTCCTCCGCCCCTGCTGCCCCCATGCTTCGGCATATATGCTCTTTTTTTTAACTGTGGTGGTGAAATCACCTCCTACAACACTGGAGTCACGGCTTTATGTATCGTGGGAGCAAACGCTGTTGCTGTCAAGATAAATAATTCCGCGCTGCAGTTGAATGGCGCACCTGAAAACAAAAAATTACATACCTGAAAAGCAAGCATGATAAAACATTACAGAATAGAATACAGTAAAAAAGAGCAGAACAATAGAGAGAAAATAGAGAGAGAGAGAACAATAAAACGACAACTATTTTTGGTTTTTTTATTTTATATTTTTTTTGTGTTTTGTTTTTTACGTTTTTTTTTTCTTTTTTACACTTTTTTTTGTAACTTTACAACTGTAATGGTTCGGGTCTCTCAAAATGTAATGGCATCTTGGGAGACCCTGTGTAAGTGTGTCCTTGTCTGTGAAATGCTGTACCCTACGCTAAAACTTCACTTTTGAGTGGTAGCGTTCAAAACATTCACCTTGGCAAAGACCAGGCTTGTCAGGACAGAGTGGACAAAAACTACGGGTGTCACGCCTAAATCCGCGCTTGCTACAGACACGACATCTTTTTTGGGGGTGGCTTTGGGTAGGGGTACTCGGGAGGACATACGAATAATGCCTCTCATGCAGCCGGCTTACTGCATTTGGTAGGGGATGGTGAGGTGCAGAACCGCCTGGATACAGGAGTTCTGTGACTATCTCATTCTGGAATTTTAGAAGAGATAACGTCCCGCCTGAAGCTCTGTATAGCACATGAGCGTTCAGCAAAGCCAATTGGAATAATGATAGAGACACTTTTTTGTACCAGCGTCTCGCCTTACGGTCAATTAGATACGGCGCCATCATCTGGTCGTTGAGGTCCACCCCTCCCATATTTTGGTTATATTCGTGGACACAGAGGGGTTTCTCCACAACACCAGTCGCCGTACGAATTTGGACTGTCGTGTCTGCATGAAGGGAGGTAAGAAGGAAAACATTCTTATTGTCCCTCCACTTCATAGCGAGCAAGTTATTACACTTCAAGCAGGCTCTCTCCCCCAGCCTAAGACGGGCATCTACAAGCCGCTGGGGAAAGCCCCGGCGATTAGGTCGCACGGTGCCACATGCTCCAATCTGATGATCAAACAAGTGACTAAACAGTGGCACGCTCGTGTAATAATTGTCCACATACAAGTGGTACCCCTTTCCGAATAAGGGTGACACCAAGTTCCACACTATCTTGCCAGCGCTCCCTATGTAATCCGGGCAGTTGACCGACTCAATCTGACTATCTTTTCCCTCATAAACCGTAAAGTTCACTACATAGCCTGTTGCCCTGTCACAGAACTTGTAGAGCTTGACCCCGTATCTGGCACGCTTGCTGGGAAGGTACTGCTTGAAAGACAAGCGGCCAGAAAATTTAATCAGGGACTCATCAACGCAGACAACTTGATCGGGAGTAAACAAGGCTGCAAAACGTTAGTTGAAGTGGTTTATGAGGGGCCGAATTTTATAGAGCCGGTCGTATTCAGGGTCCCCACGTGGACGACAAAGTTCATTGTCGTTGAAGTGCATGAACCGCAAAATCTGCTCGTATCGTGCCCTGGACATGGAGGCAGAGAACACGGGCATGTGGTCAATTGGGTGCGTGGACCAATAAGCACGCAATGACGGAAATTTATGTGTGCCCATGTTGAGGGAAAGGCCCAGAAAGGTCTTAAATTCGGAAACCGTAATTGGTTTCCAATTTCTGGCAATTTTAGGCAACTGGGGGTTAGCGGCGATAAATTGACCAGCATATAAATTACTCTGGTCCACAATAGATCTATAGAGATCTTCCGTGAAAAACAGCGAATAAAAATCAATTGGAATAAAATCAGCTGTTTCCACCTGAATACCGGGTTGGGCAGTGAATGGGGGAAGTACGGGTTCTGCAGAAGTGGTGGGGACCCAATCAGGATAGGCGAATTCTGCAGGAAGGGCAGTATGGGCACGACGGGCCTGCCTTTGTCTTTTTGGTGGCAGCGGGACACTACTTGTGCTTGCCACCTCGCCAGCTTGAACTGCACTTATGGGACTCGCCACGTCACCAAGTGTTACTGCAGTGCTGGATGTACGTCCAGGCTGTACTAGGCCGCTGGTGCTTGCCAGTTCACCAGAAGGAATAGCGGCGCTAGTACTACTCTGCTCCATGATACGAGAGACCTGCGGTTCTTGCTCCTCAACAACCTCAGAAGATCGGGATCGGGTACACCTGACCTTAGCAGGGACCTCAACTTCGTCGTCAGAGCTATCTGACGTGGGGCCGCTGACGTCACTGTCTTCTACGGGAAGATATTCTGAGCCTGAATCTGACAGATACATGACCTCCTCTTCACTATCTGTCATGCTCAGAATCTCGTAGGCCTCTTTACTAGTGTACCTTCGTCTTGCCATTTTGGGCTCTAAATTTAGGGGTACACTAGTAAGATTCACAGGAAAAAAAGCACCTGACTGTCGTCAGCAAATATATCAAACGCTACAAAAAAACTGTTAGCGATCGCAGGGATCAGGCCTGTCTCTGCGAACGCTGCAGTTATGTGTGTTGTGTTTGGTAAGTGACAGTGATCGATCGATACTGCACTTGGGTGGGCTGGGCTGGGCTGGGCGGAGGGGCTAAACGCAGGCGCTAGCAGGTATCTGGGCTGATCCCACTAACACTGCGTTTTTGGGAACCCTAAACCGCTGGGGATGCTAGTATAGATCTGATCAGATACTATACCACTAAGGGGGGTGTATGCTTTGCGCGTGGGTGTTAGCGTTACTGGCACTAACCTAACACTGCCTGGGGCGACGCAGACCCGCTCTGGCGCTAAAACCTAATTGATCTCACCCGCCGGGCGATCAGGGGGGTTAAACCTTTATTGGGTTATATACGGCGGGTGCCCTGATGCTATAAAAAGCAAACTAATCAACCAGCGTCACCCGTAACCTTTATATGGTGATCACTGGTGAAAGGGTTAACTAGGGGCAATCAGGGGGTTAAAACCTTTATTAGGTTAAATATGGGGGTACCTGACACTATATAAAAACCTGACGGGTAACCTAAATAACTAAATAACTTACTGGCTAACCAGTGACACCAGTGACGCTTATACGGCGATCACTGGTGAAAGGGTTAACTCTAGGGGCAATCAGGGGGTTAAAATAATATATGGGGGTACCTGACACTAATAAAAACCTGCGGCGAACCTAAAAAAAAATAACTGCCTATCTAAAACACCAGCGACACGAATACAGCGATCGGAAAAACAATCGCTTAGTGACGCTGAAGTTAGGGGGTGAAAGGGTTACCTGGGGGTGATCAAGGGGTTAAACCTTTATTAGGGGGGGGTTAGGGGGCTACCCTGGACCTAAAGGGGCCTAATCCTAACTGCCCTGCAACTTTTTACAATCACAGATGACACTAAATGCAGTGATCAGTAAAATAAATGATCACTGCAATCAGTGACACTGTGATTGGGGGCTTTGGGGTGACCTGGGGGGTGATCTGGGGGTGACTGGGGGGTGATTTGTGTGCCTATGTGTACCTACGTGTCAGTGGACTGTTGGTGCACTAACCTGCTTCTTCTCTCCTCGGCGCCGGGAACGAAAAGACCGCGGCGAGGGAGATGACATCACTTCCTCCAGCCTGTGTTTACATTTCAGGCAGGAGGAAGCAATTTCATTCGCCGGGAGCGATCGCGAGGGGGGGGGGGGGCGGAATCGAGCGGCCGCCCCCTCATGCCTGATCGCTCCCGAACACTTAACGGCCGCTCACTGCAGTGAAGGGGGGTCCGGATGGACCCCCCAACTGCACAAAGGCGATCACGTAGATCTACGTGATTCTGCCTGTCGGTGCCATTCTGCCGACGTAAATCGGCGGTGGGCGGTCGTTAAGTGGTTAAAAAGACCCTTTAACCACTTAAGCCCCGGACCATTTGGTAGCTAAAGGACCAGAGGTGAATTCAGAATTTTGCACTGCGCTGCTTTAACTGTAAATTGTGCGGACATGCAATGTTGTACCCAAACAAAATTTGCGTCCTTTTCTTCCCACAAATAGAGCTTTCTTTTAATGGTATTTGATTGCCTCTGCGATTTTTATTTTTTGCAATATAAACGGAAAAAGACCGAAAATTTTGAAAAAATATTATATTTTCTACTTTTTGTTATAAGAAGAATCGAATAAACTCAATTTTAGTCATACATTTAGGCCAAAATGTATTCAGCCACATGTCTTTAGTAAAAAAAATGTCAATAAGCGTATATTTATTGGTTTGCGCAAAAGTTATAGCGTTTACAAACTAGGGTACATTTTTCTGGAATTTACACAACTTTAAATTTATGACTGCCTATCTCATTTCTTGAGGTGCTAAAATGGCAGGGCAGTACAAACCCCCCCCCCCCCCCAAATGACCCCAAGCACCGCCTTCAGGATTTCTAAGGGCGCAAATTTTTGTTTTTACTCCTCACTACCTATCACAGTTTTGAAGGCCATAAAATGCCAAAATAGCACAAAACCCCCACAAATGACCCCATTTTAGAAAGTAGACACCCCAAGGAAATTGCTGAGAGGCCTGTTGAGCCCATTGAATATTTTTTTTTTGTCCTAAGTGATTGAATAATGACAAAAAAAAAAAAATTACAAAAAGTTGTCACTAAATGATATATTGCTCACACATGCCATGGTTATATGTGGAATTGCACCCCAAAATAAATTTTGCTGCTTCTCCTGAGTACGGGGATACCACATGTGTGGGACTTTTTAGGAGCCTAGCCGCGTACGGGACCCCGAAAACCAATCACCGCCTTCAGGATTTCTAGGCACAAATTTTTGATTTGACTCCTCACTACCTATCACAGTTTCGAAGGCCATAAAATGCCAAAATAGCACAAAACCCCCCAAATGATCCCATTTTGGAAAGTAGACACCCCAAGCTGTTTGCTGAGAGGCATGGTGAGTATTTTACAGCTCTCATTTGTTTTTGAAAATGAAGAAAGAACATTTTTTTTTTTCTTTTTTTTTTTTCAATTTTCAAAACTTTGTGACAAAAAGCGAGATCTGCAAAATACTCACAATACCTCTCAGCAAATAGCTTGGGGTGTCTACTTTCCAAAATGGGGTCATTTGGGGGGGGGTTTTGTGCCATCTGGGCATTCCATGGCCTCCGAAACTGTGATAGGCAGTGAGAAGTGAAATCAAAAATTTACACCCTTAGAAAGCCTGAAGGCGGTGATTGGTTTTTGGGGTGGCGGCTAGGCTCCCAAAAAGTCTCACACATGTGGTATCCCCGCAACAGAATGTATTTTGGGGTGTAATTCCACATATGCCCATGGCATGTTTGAGCAATATATCATTTAGTGACAACTTTGTGCAAAAAAAATAAATAAAAAATTGTCTTTTTTCCGCAACTTGTGTCAACATATAAAATATTCCATGGACTCGACATGCCTCTCAGTATATAGCTTGGGGTGTCTACTTTCCAAAATGGGGTCATTTGGGGGGGTTTTGAACTGTTCTGGCATTTTATACACAACATTAGGAAGCTTACATCCACTCTTCTAACCACTTGAAGACAAAGCCCTTTTTGACACTTTTTGTTTACATGAAAACATATTTTTTTTTTGCAAGAAAATTATGTTGAACCCCCAAACATTATATATATTTTTAAAGCAAAGGCCCTACAGAATAAAATGGTGGGTGTTGCATTTTTTTTTCTACACAGTATTTGCGCAGCGATTTTTCAAACGCATTTTTTGGGGAAAAAATACACTTTTTTTAATTTTAATGCACTAAAACACACTATATTGCCCAAATGTTTGATGAAATAAAAAAGATGATCTTAGGCCGAGTACATAGATACCAAACACGACATGCTTTAAAATTTCGCACAAACGCGCATTGGCGACAAACTACATACATTTTTAAAAGCCTTTAAAAGCCTTTACAGGTTACCCCGTTAGATTTACAGAGGAGGTCTACTGCTAAAATTACTGCCCTCGATCTGACCTTTGCGGTGATACCTCACATGCATGGTGCAATTGCTGTTTACATATGACGCCAGACCGACGCTTGCGTTCGCCATTGGGCAAGAGCAGGGCAGGACAGGGGTGCTTTTTTTATTTTTTTATTATTAATTTTGCTTTTTTATTTTATTTTTAAATTGTTCCTTCCATATTTTTTTTTTTATCATTTTTATTGTTATCTCAGGGAATGTAAATATCCCCTATGATAGCAATAGGTAGTGACAGGTACTCTTTTTTTGAAAAAACTGGGGTCTAGACCCTAGATCTTTCCTCTGCCCTCAAAGCATCTGACCACACCAAGATCGGTGTGATAAAATGCTTTCCCAATTTCCCAATGGCGCTTTTTATATCCGGGGGGGGGGGGACATTCCCTCCAACTGCTTGTAAAAGCAGTCCAGAGGCTAATTAGCCACTAGGATTGCTTTTACATGAAAGCCGGCCGCTGGCTGAAAAGAATGATACCAAGATGATACCTAAACCCACAGGCATCAATCTGGTATAACCAATCAAAGTCCAGCAACATACCAGTACGTTGCTGGTCCTTGTTGGACATGTATTGTAATCTTTTTTTTTCATGCAGCCAGGTGGCTGAACGAAAAAAGAGATTGATCGGTGGGTATGCCCACCATTAGAATACCGCCCTTCATCCACCCACTTCTAATGATGGTCATACATGCACCATTTATATATGCCGAAGCATGGGGGCATCCTCCCGCAAAAAAGTTATGCCGCACACACATGGTCAGACTTTTCCACGGGCAAGCCTCCGTCGGAATTTCGATCGTATGTACGTGGCATTAGGAGCAAAATCACTCCTCCGTCCCTGCTGCCCCAATGCTTCGGCATATTTGCTTTTTTTTTTTAACTGTGGTGGTGAAATCACCTCCTACAGCACTGGAGTCGCACGGATCAGGCCTGTCTCTGCGAATGCTGCAGTTATGTTTGTTGTGTTTTGTAAGTGACAGTGATCGATCGATACTGCACTTGGGTGGCCTGGGCTGGACGGAGGGGCAAAACGCAGGTGCTAGCAGGTATCTGGGCTGATCCCGCTAACACTGCGTTTTTGGGAACCCTAAACTGCTGGGGACGCTAGTATAGATCTGATCAGATCAGATATTGATCTGTTCAGATACTATACCACTAAGGGAGGTGTATGCTTCACGCGTGGGTGTTAGCGTTACTGGCACTAACCTGACCCTGCCTGGGGTGTGACGCAGACCCTCTCTGACGCTAAAACCTAATTGATATCACCCGCCGGGCGATCAGGGGGTTAAACCTGTATTGGGTTATATACGGCGGGTGCCCTGACACTATAAAAAGCAAACTAACTAACCAGCGTCACCCGTAACACTTATATGATGATCACTGGTGAAAGGGTTAACTAGGGGCAATCAGGGGGTTAAAACCTTTATTAGATAATATATGGGGGTACCTGACGCTATAAAAACCTGCGGCGAACCTAAAAAAAATGACTGGCTACCGATCTGAATCACCGACGCTAAGACAGCGATCAGAAAAATGATCGCTTAGCGACAGTGGTGATAGGGGGTGAAAGGGTTACCTAGGGGGTGATCAAGGGGGTTAAACCTTTATTAGATAATTTATGGGGGTACCTGACGCTATAAAAACCTGCGGCGAACCTAAAAAAAATTACTGGCTACCGATCTGCATCACCGACGCTAAGACAGCGATCAGAAAAATTATCGCTTAGCGACAGTGGTGATAGGGGGTGAAAGGGTTACCTGGGGGGCGATCAAGGGGGTTAAACCTTTATTAGATAATTTATGGGGGTACCTGACGCTATAAAAACCTGCGGCGAACCTAAAAAAAAAATACTGGCTACTGATCTGCATCACCGACGCTAAGACAGCGATCAGAAAAATTATCGCTTAGCGACAGTGGTGATAGGGGGTGAAAGGGTTACCTGGGGGGCGATCAAGTGGGTTAAACCTTTATTAGATAATTTATGGGGGTACCTGATGCTATAAAAACCTGCGGCGAACCTAAAAAAATTACTGGCTACCGATCTGCATCACCGACGCTAAGACAGCGATCAGAAAAATTATCGCTTAGCGACAGTGGTGATAGGGGGTGAAAGGGTTACCTGGGGGGCGATCAAGGGGGTTAAACCTTTATTAGATAATTTATGGGGGTACCTGACGCTATAAAAACCTGCGGCGAACCTAAAAAAAAGTACTGGCTACCGATCTGCATCACCGACGCTAAGACATCGATCAGAAAAATGATCGCTTAGCGACAGTGGTGATAGGGGGTGAAAGGGTTACCTGGGGGGCGATCAAGGGGGTTAAACCTTTATTAGATAATTTATGGGGGTACCTGACGCTATAAAAACCTGCGGCGAACCTAAAAAAAATTACTGGCTACCGATCTGCATCACCGACGCTAAGACATCGATCAGAAAAATGATCGCTTAGCGACGGCGGTGCTAGGGGGTGAAAGGGTTATCTGGGGGGTGATCAAGGGGTTAAACCTTTATTAGGGGGGGTTAGGGGGCTAAACTGGACCTAAAACTAAATGTAGTGACACTTTTACAGTCACAAATGTCACTGATTGCAGTGATCAGTAAATAAATGGTCACTGCAATCAGTGACACTGTGACTGGGGGCTGGGGGGTGATCTGGGGGGCCTGGGGGGGCAATTTATGTGCCTATGTGTGCTGGTGTTAGTGTAGTGTTTGTGCACTGACCTGTGTGTCTTCTCTTGTACGGCGCTCGGTATATGTGAGCGCCGCACAGGAGATGACATCACTTCCTCCTGCTTTCTCTGTCTGTGTGTACATTCGACAGACAGAGGGGGAATTTCTATTCGCCGGGAGCGATCGCGGGGGGGTGGCCGGAATCGAACGGCCGTCCCCTCATGTCGGATCGCTCCCCAACGAATTCTGACTGCTCACTGTACAGAAGGGGGGTCCGATCGGACCCCCCAACTGTACAAAGGCAATCACGTATGCTCTACGTGATTGTGCCTGTCAGTGCCATTGTGCCGACGTATATATACAGTGAGCGGTCGTTAAGTGGTTAAAGAACTTCAGACCAGGCTTAGAACTGTTTATGCATCATTTACTGTCCTCTAACTATATTTGACTGCCCAGGCATACCTCCATAAGCTAGTAGTCCATGTTTGGTGTTCCCCAGGGACTGGCAGATCTCTGGACTCCTGGTGCTCTCTAATGGACTGCAAGGCTCAGCAATGCTCCACATCAGTAGTCATGACTTTCTCAGGTGCCAGAACTCTTCAATCCCAGCCTTCCCCCTTTTTATAATACTAGGTGGATAGGCTGGGCCCAAAAGCCAGGGAACAGCAAAGAACAGCATTAACCCCTTCTCAGCCTGTCTAAATAACCTGTAGGCAACCTGCCTTCAGCTTCCTTGACCAAAAACCTGCTTTTGTGAAGGAAGTGTGCCTGGCAAAGACGTGAGGCTTAACATCGACAAAAGATGAGCACCAAAGCAGTCAGTTTGCTGCACTAGTAAATAGAAAGCAGAACAATGATACTGTATGTCATGAGCAAATATGGCTGCCTCCATATGTAACATGTGCTTATGATTTATATTCAATCAAGAATTTTGTTTAGTCAAGGAATCAGTCAAGTATGAGAAACAGAAAAATATGTGGCCGTGAAGTGATACAACACATACAAATCAGATTTATTTACAAAAAAAAGAAAATACTGTAAACCTTGGCTGTTCCTTCTTGACTGAATGATCTGTGTACATTGGCAAAGTATCTATAGATTGCCTTTCTTTTGCTTTCCAATATTTTATCTGTGGAGTTTCAAACTCCAGAGACCAGGCAGATGAATTTACAGCTATACTGAACCACCTAATACGGCTTTTAGCAGCATTGTGACTGGGTCCAGGCATTGTGTGGGAGGGTGGACCTAACTCCCTTACAAGAACCCACCAGATGTAATAAATAACTGGAAAATCTCAGACTTCATGTAACAGAAACCTCTGTGAGTCAGTGGCTGGAACTATATCCTGCAGTTTGGAGACAGGCCAAGCTCACGTCACTGGACATTTTCAAGCAACGACTGAGGTATGCAACTACAGCAATGTGTATTTCACTCTGAAAACTGAAGATGTTGTTGTCTGAGATATTATTTTGAAATCATTGTGGATTTCCTTTGGGTCCGGTGAATTTTTAGAAAATGCATTGTGCTTAGACACATAATTTTGTCCTATAAAGACAGATGATGCAAATCTCATCATCATTACTGATTACATCAGCAAAACTGTGTGGGTATGCGCATTTCCGTTAAAATGTAGGCTTTAATGACAAAGCCGTATGGGACAGTTAAACAAAAACGCCATACAGTTGACATAGACTCATATCTTTATTTCTCACCTCTTTATCACATTATACGATATAGTATGGAAGTACCTGGTATAGACATGTTTATTGATTATCAGTTTATACTATCTCATCCGTGTTTCTTTAGTGTTAAGACAAGGTGCCCCCACATAGATGTGAACTCACCCCTCAATATGGACCAACTATCTCTAGTATGGTAAGATGCGCGTGTGGGGAGACCCCTGCAGATTTTCTTTAAGCTGACGATTCCTGGGATGGATGTGCCTCATACGAATAGATATGACAGAAGAAACTTCATTGCGCAATACCGTTTTAAAAGGTTTATTTAAAATTTTAAATCAAAGTATTAAACTCACATGTAAGGGTGCCTGTGGCCTGGCACCCGGTGTGAATAGCAAGTGATTATTTGGGAAACCAGCCCATAAACAATGGTGGACCACTGCCGTGGTTGATGCTCGATTTCTAGAAACAGATGGTGGGCGGAAGTGTTGCGCGACGCGTTTCAGCCTATCAAATGGTCCGTCATCAGGAAGTTCTGATGACTGCCCATTTGATAGGCTGAAACACATCGAGGTTGATTCGCGTCATTGTGACACACT
This sequence comes from Rana muscosa, assembly GCA_029206835.1. Lineage (NCBI taxonomy): Eukaryota > Metazoa > Chordata > Amphibia > Anura > Ranidae > Rana > Rana muscosa. The sequence continues at coordinate 352,258,368 of CM055127.1, read as the reverse complement.
TCCGCCCATCTGTTTCCGGAAATCGAGCATCAACAACGGCAGCGGTCCACCATTGTTTATGGGCTGTTTTCCCGAATAATTACCTGCTATTCACAAGCACCCTTACATGTCAGTTAAATACTTTGATTTTAAATTTTAAATAAACCTTTTAGAAAGGTATTGCGCAATGAAGTTTCTTCTGTCATATCTATTCCTATGAGGAACATCCATCCACGGATTTTGTCATTTTGAGCACGAGCACTTTATTGGGACTATAATTCTAAGTGAATTTAAAGAGGAAGTAAACCCTGATGGGTTTTACTTCTTCTTTGTTTCCCTGCAAAGGTAAAGCATAATGGGCTCTATGCATCGCCTAGTAGCCCGTTATGTGTCACTTACCTGAAACCGAAGCCTGCGATGTCACCGCTGTCCCCTGTGCAGGAAGCGTCCATTCTTCACCCCTCTTCCTTCCGGGGGCGCGAACTCCGACTCTTTTACTGGCCGGAGTCGCGTGACGTCACTCCCACGCATGCGCGCAAGAGCCGCCAGTCATGGCATGACCCCTTTAGAAATGGCACGATCTGCCCTTTCTAAAGTGCGCATGCGCCGTAGACATCGGCGCACAGCTTTCTTGTAAATATCTCCTAAACCGTGGAGGTTTAGGAGATATTTCCAGCACCTACAGGTAAGCCTTAATATAGGCTTACCTGTAGGTAAACGTGGTTGTACAGGGTGTACAACCACTTTAATGTCGGTATATCATGTTATGGTGTTTGTTTTTATATTTACATGTAGCATCTAGCGCGGTTTCTCTATTTACCATTTCATTGATTTGCACAGCAAATTTGTCACTGCAGCTGCTAATTTAATTGAATTTGTCACTATATTTTTATTTTTAATCTTTATATATTTTTATTTCTTTGGCGCTTTGGTTATTTACTTTTATACTATCTCATCATTTATCAAAAAGTGAAAAAAAGTTTAGTAGCGCAGCAGACCTTTACTGAGCAATTATCTGACTTTAGGAAATTTCCTTTTTTATCTGGCATACAAATTAAATGTACAAAATACAGTGTACAATGTAAAAATTCAATAGGACATCTGTTTCCACCAAATAAATTGTCAGGCATATTCAGTGCATTCAAAATGCGTTGACATCAGAAAATGTATAGTTTTAGATTTTTTCTCACTCATGCTTTTCGTTTTTGTATGTTGCATAAATGTTTTTGTGCACCCAAACTGCATGCTGCATTTGGGTGCACTGAATGAACACTTGCAGCTAGTACTTCCAGGTCGCAAATATCACACTGTGTGACTGTATATATAAGGCATATCATACAATTAGATCAAAATAAATTTGATAACAAAGCCAATTCCTCTGCATTTTGCAGTGTCTTTGTCAGTTTGTCATCTAAAGATTTAGAAATGGTGAGGGTCCTTTCACAGGGGCTTTCTGCCCAACGGACTCTGTTTTGCTCAGCAGAGATCGATCCGTTGATCCCCACTGAGCAGGCAGATGACAGGCCTGTGTCCGCTCACTTTGCAGATACGGACCTGTTAGAGCCCCGCTTTCCTCTATGGGGAGAATAGATGAAAAAGGACCGCCTGTCCGTTTTCATCCGATCCGCCAGACAGATGGAAAAAAGGTTTTCCATCCGTCTGGATTTCACAGACAGGATTGGATTGGATACCGGCGGATGTCAGCGCAGACATGTCACCGCTGACATCCGCTGCTCTATAGAGGTGCATGGAGCTTCCGATCAGGTCCGCCTGAAAAACTGACAGGCGGACCTGATCGGAGCGCCCGTGTGAAAGGGGCCGTAGACAAAACATCACACAATCGGTAACATCCCCTATCACAAAAAACATTTATAATGTGCAATACAATATATGAAACAATATGAGCTGAAACAATACACACTAGGGCTACCTTCACACCGATCCATAGCAAACCGTGTCAAAAACGCATATGACTCTAAAAACCGCATCAAAATGCAACACAGGGGCGTTTTTGATGCATTTTTGCTGTGTTTTCAATGCATTTCAATAGGGAGGTGCATTTTTTTTACTGCACCAAAACCTGCACCACAAATGCAGCAAGCAGGATTTTACTAAGCACAGAAGACTCGCAACTTATCAGTGGTAAGTGTTTTATAGGTTTGCATGGTCACACGTTTTTTTCTGCTTTTTTTATTTTGGGTAAAAGCAGACGAAAAACGGATCAGTGTGAAAGCAGCTTTTGATAGCACAGTGGCTACGTGGTTAGCACTTCTAACTAGCAGTGCTATGGTTGTTGGTTTGAATCCTTCCATGGCATTACCTGCTTGGAGGGTACATGTTCTCTCTGTGCCTGCCTGGGTTTCCTCCCACACTTCAAAGACGTCGATGTAGGTTAATTGGCTCCTGTCTAAATTGGCCATAGTATGTGTATCATAGTTGCCAACATTGTCAAAAAATTTATAGGGACAATTTTTTGTCTGTAGGCGGAGTCTTATTATAATCAGGGGGCGGTGCATTCATTCGTAGGCGTGTCATAGTGGGGGAAGAAGAATGCAGTGTGGTTTAAACAAAATATTGGGTGTGGCTTAAAGAGGGCGTGGTTTGAGTCTGAGATGAACTACAGATGGAGGGAGAAAGAAATAGGGAGGGAAGGAGAGAGAAGGAAGGAAAGAAAGAGGGATGGAGGGATTGTTTCCTCCTCACGATAGCTGGTCTTCTGAAAAATGGTGGCCGGCAGAGACAATTCAGTGCCGGCCGCAGACCTCTAGTGGACATTTTCCATGAAACGGTAAGACCGGGACAAAGGTCTAAATCCCGGGAATGTCCCGGGAAATTCGGGACAGTTGGCAAGTATGGTGTATGTATGAATGTGAGTTACGGACTTTAGATTGTAAGCTCCTTGAGGGCAAGGACTGATGTGAATGTATGATATATGTATATGTAAAAAAGTGCGCCATAAATTGACAGCACCATAAATTCACCTGAAATAAATAAGACAGCAGGTAAGTGATTACTGTATGCTGCCCAGTTTTACCAGATTAAAAGTTGAACTATAATGAGAAGGCACAGATGGAAGCTGCCATTCTCTGAATTCTCAGCTGCATTCTCAAAGTGAAGTAATTCTATTTTCCCACCTACTGCCATAGACATGCTAAGTAAGGAATTACCCATTTCATTAGTTGACACAGTCTAGTCATTTTGCTTGTCACCAGTAGTGAATTGGAGAGCCCTCCACTAGCCTCCCCCATTAAGTATACGTTGACCATTTGGCCTTTTTGTGGAGGTCATGTTGTGATGTCTTCGTGGCCACTTATGCAAACCACTAATTTTTTGCAGTTACTTTTATATATTCACTCTTTACTGAGTTGCTTATCCAGTCTATGAGCAACTAAGGTGTTTATGGATCATTCTACATTATGATAGCTGCTTTTAACAAACTTAAAGCGGAGTTCCACCCAAAAGTGGAACGTCCGCTTAAACCACTCCTCGCCCCCGTACATGCCACATTTGGCATGTAATTTTTTTGGGGGAGGGGAGTGGGGGCTTCAGTAGGAGTGGGACTTTCTGTCCCACTTCCTCCTTCCGCCCTGGGACCGCTTAGGCGACTTGTCATATCGCCTTTTGGCGGCCCCTCCCTGTAGGCGATCACCTGGGACACGTGACAGGTCCCAGTCGATCGCCTGTTCACTCAGGGAGCGCAGCGCCGCTCGCGCATGCGCAGTGAGTGCCCGGCCGTGAAGCCGAAAGCTGTCACGGCCGGGTGCCCACAGTTAGAATGGAGGCGCTGGCGGAGAGGGGGGGAGAGGAGCAAAGCTCCGGGCGGCCGCGTCGCTGGACAGTGAAACAGGTAAGTGTTTGTTTATTAAAAGCCAGCAGCTACACTTTTTGTAGCTGCTGACTTTTAATAAACATAAAAAAAGCTGGAACTCCCCTTTAAATACAGCATGCAGTTAGCGTAACGAATATTGATTAATAATTGATATCCAGCCAAACCTTTTTTTCCAAATAAAATCCGGAAGTAGTAGAAGCGGTATTAAACTTAAAAGCAAACATTTATTATATTGCAGCTTACCAATTCTTAGATGTGGTGGCTGTATTAGTTTTATTTTTTAGCCTTTCTTTTTTCTATTTTCACCTTGTGATTCTGGCAGTAAGTCTGTTGTTTTTCAAAAGAACAAGCTCTCCTGCAGATGTGGCAGTTACAGGGTTGAGTCAAACCATTTAACACTGGCAGGGATGCTTGCAATTGTCTGTTTTTATTTATTCATGGAAAATATTTATCCTAAAATGAAAAAAACAGTTTGCTGAAATTGCAGTGTGAGCGGAAATTCAAGTGATTGTAAAGTCTTGTTTTTTTCCTATAAAAATAACAAACATGTTATACTGAATGGGCTCAAATTGCACTGCACTGAATTGCACAGGAATGTGGTGCAGTTCCTGTGCAATTCAAATGCGGATTATAGAGGGAATGTAGGATTCACCAAATTATACAACCCTGCCATGCCTCCAGTAATATAGACCATGAAGATTAATGCCCAAAAAACATTGTTTTTTTTTTAAACCCAGTTTTTATCACTACTCTCTCTTTATGTTGACTTTTCAAAATAACAAATAAGAAAGTTAAAGCGGAGTTCCACCCGTGTTTTCGTTTATTAAAAGTCAGCAGCTACAAAAAGCATAGCAGTGTTGGCTTTTAATAAACCGACACTTACCTGCCCCACTGTCCAGCGATGCGGCCGCCCGGAGGCTCGCTCCTCTCCCCCTCCTCTCTTTGGCGCCGGCATCGTAACTGTGGGCACCCGGCCATGACAGCTTACGGCTTCACGGCCGGGCAAGCACTGCGCATGCGTGAGTCGTGCTGCACTCTCCTATTGGCCGGCCGATCTTCTGGGACCTGAGTTGTGTCCCAGAAGATCGCTGGCAGGGAGGGGCCGCCTAGGGCGAGAGGTGGCCGAAAAAAGGAAGGAGGAAAAGGGACAGGAAGTCCCATTAAAAAGAGGGTACACACTCCCCCCCCAAAAAAAAATGACATGCCAAATGTGGCATGACAGGGGGCGAGAAGTGCTTAAAGCGGAAGTTCCACTTTTGGGTGGAACTCCACTTTAAATAAAAAGTAAAAAAAATAAATAAAAAAGTTTAGATTAAAGTTTGTTACATGGATCCTTATATCATGAGGGACAAGTGAGCAAGAAAGAGGGACTTGGTTCCAAAAGAGGGGCAGTTCTTCCAAATGAGGGACAGTTGGAGGATGTATGCAGATGTAGTCCTGCATATTAATGAAGTATAATAGCACATCTGTAGTGGCAACCAGTATTTACATACCAAGTAAACTTGAATTTGTAATCCTTCCAAACACCGTTATGTGGGAAATAAATGTATTTACCTACAAATGTTGTATTTACATGTCTGGCGCTCTAATAATATAGCCAGCAAACCATAATATTCTCTTTCAGTGTCTGCAACCAAAATTTCCACTTCAAAATGGCCGCTTGTGGTTTCCATATATCGGGAAGGTGCTGTAGCAATGATGCATCCAAGAAGAGTGAATCAGAAAAAATATCTATTAACTTTTAGCCTTTGGAAAAAAATCATGTACATTTTCCTGAAAATATTGCCAGAGTAAGCTGCACGTTTTTTATACTTTTTAATAGTTGTATGTACTTTAGCCCCTACTTGTCTAACCTGGAGGCCTAACTGATAGTCAAAACAGTTTCATTCCTTCACGTCCATCCTGTCTCTACCTTCCCGCAAGCTATTCCAGTCTGACTCTCAGTTATGTTAATGACCAGGCTGTATAGAATGTTAGCGCGATTTACTGTTCCCAGAATGTTTTATGCAGCAGACGACAGTATCCACCAGCCTCTCCCTCAAATTCAACATCCACCTTCTTCTGCCGCTGTGAGTCAGTCCCTCGCATGGAGCGTCAAGACAAGAGCGTCATTGTCCCAAGTCCGTCTTATTTATTTTGCTCTTTTTTAGAAAACAAATCACCGCAATGCTGAAAATAAAAGCCACCTTTCCAGAGAGATATCCATAGAGGGAAACAACTCTAATAGCATTTGCAGGAAGGTGAGAGATGGAGGTGGGGGTTAGTAATATCCTGGCAGATGCCTAGGGAAAAACATTGTTTCCCAGCATAGGGTGATTAAGTGTTGAAACTTTTTTGCCTCTTAACCCTTTCTCTTTATGACATTTCTATAAAGGAGATTCAGCCTGTCACTTTCACTGTGTTCCACGCGGAAAGGATTGAGGTCATTTTCATTCTTTATCATTGCCTCCTGCGCTATGACTCACAAACTTGGAATCTCCCATTTGTTTTCTATTTCACACTACAGTAATATCAATAAATGAAAAATATCCCTGTAAGGGTTTTCCTGAATGTTTATTGAAGCTGTGTTCCCAATTCATCCAGTTTTAACCTCTTGCAGACCACGCAATCCAAACATGCTGTGACAAGGAGAGTGGGCTTTAACGCCCATAAGCCGCACATCTGTATCAATAGTGGCCGATGTTTCCTTGTGGAGAGCACACTCCCAGGTGTCAAAGTCAGCTTCTGGTTTGTGGTTATGTTGGGGAGACTGGCGGGATGGGCTCCCAATCATATAACCGCTGTGACAGCCAATTGCAAAGTAGATATTTGCCAGCACACCAAGGATCGGCACAAAGTGGTGTCCAAATGGGTAGTTTATTGCATGATTACAACACAAGAAAAGTGCAACGTTTCGGAGTCACGCAGGACCCCTTCGTCAGGCAAGTGTTGAGAGCTTATACCAGGAATGTGTGCGATGGGAATATAAAATATAGCCAATCACAAAGATCACTTGATTTGGAAGTCCGTTCCGCCCCCCCCAGTGTAAACACCCAGTTTAAAGTGGTTGTAAACCCACTATTTTTTATATTTTTCCCCAACGACCTGTAAGAGAAAGGCATAATGAGCTAATATGACTAGCATAATAGCTCATTATGCATCACTTACCTTAGATCGGGGCCCCCGAAGCCGTCCTCGTCTCCCTCTTCAGCCGCATCCATTGCTGCGGCGATAGCCAGAATGTTACTTCCGGGTATCGCCGCACCAGCCAATCACAGCGGCGCTCCGGCGCTGTGATTGGCCGGAGCGGCGAAGACGTGACTCCGCGCATGGGCGCATGAGCCGTTGAATTCAGCTACGTCGTCGAATGCTGCGACCTAGCCGAATTTGTGAATGGGGTTAACCCCATGCGCATGCGCGTGACGTCAGCGTCGCTGCTTTTAAATGCAAATATCTCCTTAACTGTGTAGGTTAAGGAGATATTTCATGCACCTACAGGTAAGCCTTAATCTAGGCTTACCTGTAGGTGTTTGTTTACAAAGTGGGCTTACAACCACTTTAAGGGTCACCGGGAGGGAGCGGGAAGGGTTTAAATTACCATTTTTTATATGTTTTTAAAATATGTTGATCAAAGTGATTGTAAAGTCTTGTTTTTAGAGAAAAAAAAATAACAAATGTCATACTTACCTGCTTAGCTCTGTGCTCCTCCTCTTCTCGGGTCCCTCTTCTGTACTTCTGGTCCCTCCCTCCTGTTGAGTGCCCCTACATCAAGCAGCTTGCTGTGGGGGCACCCGAGCTGAGTCACAGCTCCCTGTGTCCATTCAGACATGGAGCCGCGACCCAGTCCTGCCCCCTTCACTCCTGATTGGCTGACTGACTTTTATTGACAGCAGCAGGTGAAAATCGCGCCGCGCTGCTGTCTCAGCCAATGAGGAGGGGAGTCCCAGGCAGCTTAGACACTCCTGCAACATCGCTGGATGAAGATGGGCTCAGGTAAGTGTTAGGGGGGCTGAGGGGGGTTGCTGCACACAGAAGGTTTTTTTTTTATCTTAAAGCGGTGTTCCAGCCGTAAAGCCTTGCGGCTTCACTGCCCTTCTCCTACTGCGCATGCGCGAGTCGCCCAGCGCTTTGTGAATGGGCGGCTGTCTTTTGGGACACACACAGGTCTCAGAAGACAGCGCGCCCAAATCTCCCAGAAGACAACGCGAGGAGGAGAAGAATGAAGGCTACCGCGGAATAGGAAGTGGCAGATTAGGACGGTCTGCCTAGCAACAGCCATTTCTGGTAAGTAAATTTTTTTTTTCCAAATGTTTTTTAATGTATTTTAATGAGCGTGTCTATGTATTTTTTTTTTTTTTTTTTAATTTTTTTTTTTTAGGGTGGACCTCTGCTTTAATGCATAGAATGCAAAAAAAAACAAAAAACCTTCTGCTTTTACAATTTCTTTAAGTGTATGGATGTGGCCATATCAGTTACCTGATAGCAGCTCTATTTGGTAAAACCTGCTCTTTTACAAAACATTATTGTTAACCACATGCCACTGGGTACTATTACCCCCTTCCAGGCCAATTTTCAGCATTTATCGCTGTCACACTTTGAATGACAATTGCGTGGTCATGCAACACTGTACCCATATGAAATTTTTATCTTTTTTTCACAAAAATAGAGCTTTCTTTTGGTAGTATTTAATCACTACGGGTTTTTTTTTTTTTGCTAAACAAACGAAAATAGACCAAAAATGTAAAAATACCCCAAAACTAAATATTTTCATAGTTTGTTATAAAAAATTTCAAACAGGTACTGTTGGGCACCGTTGGAACTGCACTGATAATTAGGACACTGTCAACGTGAGGAAAGGAATGCCAATAACAGGCTTGTGTTTACAGCGTGATCAGCTGTGATTGGACACAGCTGATCACGTGGTAAAGAGCCGCTGATTGGCTCTTTACCCCATACCTAAGATGACATCGGGTGCCACGCGCTAAGAACAGGAAACTGAGGCTACAATTCGCACATGCTCACTGGAAACATTTTGCCTGATGAGTCATCATTCAAATGTAAGGGTCCGAATTTGTCGTAAACAACATGAAAGCATGGATCCATCCTGCCTAGTATCAACGATTCAGACTGCTGGTGGTGGTGTAATGGTGTGGGGGATATTTTCTTGGCATACTTTGGGCCCCTTAGTACCAATTGAGCATCGTTTAAACGCCACAGCCTACCTGAGTATTGTTGCTGACCATGTCCATCCCTTTATGATGACAGTGTACCCATTTTCTGATGGCTACTTTCAGCAGGATAATGCACCATGTCACAAAGCTCAAATCATCTCACTACTGGTTTCTTGAATATGACAATGAGTTCACTGTACTCCAATGGCCTCCACAGTCACCAGATCTCAGTCCAATAGAGCACCTTTGGGATCATTTGCATCATGATATATAATTAAAGCCAAGTACACCAACACAGGATGGTACTGTGGGTGTACGCTATCAAGTAACGCAGTGCCACATCCTAATCATGGAATGTACCGTATATATTTGAAGAAGAAACATGGACTTTATAGGCACCAATGAAAAAAACACATTTTATTCATAACAATTCATATATAATATTAAAAAGTCATATAAAAACATTACTGTAGCATCCTACAGTTGAACATTGATATCTCCAACAACAGCCGCTTGAATCGGGGCCACAAAACCTGAAGAGTTTTTCCAGGGTCTTCAGGTTTGTGACCCAGATTCAAGCGGCTGTAGAGGACTTAAGTTGATCATCTGCACTGTGGAAATCACACTGCTTAAGTTCTTAAAAATAATGGTGTGTTGCTTTATTAAAGGAGTAGAGGCATTTCACTTAGCTAAGTGAATTTTCACTTAGTTCGGAGAAAGAGGTGTTCTAACTTCCATCATCCAATGTGCTAGCAAAAATCCTTTTAATTTACCTTGCACATGTTTGGGTACTCTTTTCAAAGTATTTTTTTTATCTCCACAAAAGTTTATTGAGACGAAAGGAAGACAAAACAAAACATTGCCAAAAACCACCTCCTGTATCCACAATACCATGACTTCAATATTACATCCCACATTATTTATGGAATCCCAAAACCCAAATGTCCCATCAGAGGCTTCAGAAACATTAATTTACATAAGTAATCGGTCTAATATTAAATCAGCTGGAGACATACCTGGGGTATGTAGCCAAGAGGACCATAATTTATCAAATTTACTCAGGCAACCTCTGCGTTGAAAGATGTATTTTTCTAAGCATAACATGAGCAATCCACTCCTTTAACAAAGGTGGATTGACATCTTTCCAATGCCAGATAATTCGTTTAGGGGCCTAGAAGAGTGCTCTACTTATGGCTTGTTTAGGAATATCTTCAATTGAGAGATTATCCAATATACCCAATATACCCAATATACAGGATTTAGCCACGGCGAGATCACTCAGAAGTTTGGTCCCCTCTTCTTCCCCCACCACCGGGCCATTCAGAAAGGGCAGCACGCTTCGCACATGTGCAGTAGAGAACCAGCTGTAAAGCCGAAATGCTTCACTGCCGGTTTCCCTTACCACGAATGGCGGCGGCAGCACCCGAGAGCCGATGGAAACATCAGCTGGGGTGCCGACATCGCTGTATTCAAGGACAGGTAAGTGTCCTATTATTAAAAGTCAGCAGCTACAGTATGTGTAGCTGCTGACTTTAAATTTTTGCTGGGTGGGGCGTAACTCTGCTTTAAGTCACCATGGTCTCTGGCACATCTAGAGCAGACAGGATAAGAGGCCCAAAGGTTGTTATAACTGACATTGCCTCCCGCAAGGAACCATTGTGTCGCCTAACATTAGAATAGTGTCGTCCGCTTACAGCATTAGCTTTTCCTGCAGACCCCCCGCCCATAGGAACTGCCATTCAAAATTGTCGATTGCCTTGTGGGCATCTAACAATAGCAGTGCCCTATCCCCTACATTATCTGCCTGGGCCTGAAGTTTGAGAAACAATCTGCGTAAATTAATCGCAGTCGATTTTTGAGGCATAAAGCCAGATTGGTCACAGTGAATAATGGAAGAAATAACTTTGTTTAGTCTCAGGGACAGCACTTTAGCCAAAAATCTTATGTCACTCTGTAAAAGGGAAATAGGCCTATATGAGCCAGAATCCAGGAGATATTTACCTGGCTTCAACAATAAAATTATGTTACCTTTAGTCATGGACCTTGGGAGTCAATGGTGTTCCCTCGCTGCATTAAGTACCTTAAGAAGGTGTGGTAAAATGACTGTGTCATATTGATTATACACCTCAACCGAGAGGCCATCGTCTCCTGGTGCTTTAAAATTGGGAAAGGCACTAACTGCCATTTATAATTCCTCTATAGTTATAGGGGAATCAAGCATACTTCTCTCAATGTCATGTTTAACTTATCTTCACCTCTTTCACTAGGATACGTGAAAATTCACTTTACAAAGTGATCATGTGCTTCTCAAGTAAATCAACTGTAACAAATAAATTGGTTGTTTAGCCAATCAGCATTTATTCATAACTCGAATATCAGTTTTAAGTGGATTGACCCTTTCAGCATATAGTTGCCTTGGCTAATAGACAAGGATGCTTCTTTTTTCAACAAGAATGCCCAGATTATACCAGTTATACCAAGTTTTCTGCTTCTAACCTTACAAATCTATCAGTGTCAATGCTACTAACTACTCATCCATCATATGGTATTACTCTGCAACATGCAATGTTTACTGCCATTTACTGAAGTTTGTGTATCGAATTGCAGGTCTCTTTTTCCTTGTAAAACATCGTCACTGAGGTGTGAACACTCTGTAGTGTATTGTGGCAACTGCATTCTTGGCACAAGAGGAAAGAGAATTAGGTTAATAACCTTCCTACTTAGGAATAAGATATAGCTTGTTGCTTCACACATTGAGATGCCAGGTGTGGACTAAGAGACTCTGTTACTATCCACAAAACACATCCTTAATCTCTGCCCCAGCCTGGAGGCAGGCAAGGCAGACATCCACAAGTCACCATGCAACATAAGTTCCATAGATCATTAGAGGAAAGTATGGCAACAACTTCATTTTTGGATCTGAAAATACACATGGAATTTAAGTAGCTGGTTTTACTCAACCTATGTCAACTTGGAGTGACACTTTTCCTTACACAGAAATGACATTTGTTGACATAAAATGCAGATTATATTTGCCTACTTGCAATATAAAACAGAAGATCCTTAATCCGAATGGAAAGCCAACAAACAAGTGAACTACTGTAGGAACGTATATAAAGAGAAACCACTGTTTTCAATTATTGCAGGTGCTATAGAGTCCAGACACAAGAAGGCCCCTCCATAACCACCACTTTTGCTTACATGGCTTCCTTTGCCAAGTCCTGTGGTTATATAATGAGCCTATCAAATGAGTTCCTACCATTTATTTTTGCAAATATGAAGCATAGACACAGAAAACACATTCTGTAGGTGCACATCATCTATCATGGTAGTCACCTGCATGGTGACATTTTGTTATGTATAATCTGCACTTTGATTATACACCAATCAACCATAACATTAATATCATGGACATGTAAAGTAAGTAACATTGATTATATTGTTCAATGGAATCTGAAAGTCCTGGGATACATTAAGCAGCAAGTAAACATGTTGTCCATGAAGCTGATGTGTTGAAAGCAGAAAAAAATGGGCATTGCAGTTTGTTGTATATGGGGCTGTGTAGCTGTGGAACGGTCAGGGTGTCTATGCTGAACCATGTCCACAAGCAAGAGTGCCTACAATGGGCATGCGAGCATCAGAACTGGACCATAGAACAATGGAAGAAGGGGGCCTGGTCTGATGAATCACATTTTCTTTTACATCATGTGAATGGCCAGGTGCGTGTGCTTCTCTTACCTGGGGAAGAAATGGCACCAGGATGCAATATGGGAAAAAGGCAAACCGGAGGAGGCAATGTGATCCTTTGGGCAATGTACTGCTGGGAATCCTTGGTCCTGTCATGCATGTGAATGTTACTTTGACACGTACCACCTACCCAAACATTGTTGCTGACCAAGTACACCCTTCATGAAAATGTTATCCCCCGATGGTAGTGGCTCATCGAGCATCTGAGGGATGTGCTGAAAAAACAAGTCTAACCCATTGAGGCTCCACTTTACAATTACTTACTTAGGACTTAAAGAGTCTGGTACTGAAGGGATGGTGCCAGATACCACAGCATATCTTCAGAGGTCTAGTTGCGTCTGTGCTGCGACAGAACAGAGCTGTTTTGACAGAAAAATAGGCTGTTTTGGCTTCAAAAGACCAGACTCCAAATTGCTGACCTCCAGAAAAAATCCTTTTACCATATCTTCTCCAGGCCCTCAGCCCTGCGCATGCTCAGGCCCAAGCAGCAACTCCAGTACACAGGCTGCATCCCAAGGGCAGCAGCTTCAGGACAAGAAGACTGAGAGCAGGCCTCCGAAACATTTATCACCTCTCCAGTCACCTTCTGAGCACCCCCTTCCCAGGGATTGGCTTGGGTCTGATGAATGTGTAGCCAAGCCCCTGTAGGGGTTGTTTAGTGTAGTGGTTCACCTGTCATCCTGTCCAGCCAGACATCCATCTCACAGACACGCAGAGACACAGAACAGTTCATAAGCTTTGTTTTTGTTTTTTTTATTGAGGGAGATTGAACTTGGATGGGAACTGGGAAATTTCGGGATGCCCATGAAATTCAGTGCAACTTGCTTGGGACTTCTATATACACTCCAGTGTATGCACTCCAGTCTTCTCTCTAGCACAAACTCTTGCTTAAGACCTCTTATCCTCCACTCCTCCATTACTTCACTTGCTGCAGACTGTTACTCCACCAGCACTTTCCTTGCTGCAGACTGTTACTTCTCCAGACTAGCTAGCACTGCATGGTTAGTCCTGACACTACTTCAGCCAGACCTCAGTGAACTGCCATTTGCGGCAGGGACTTTGGGCCCCTGTGGTGTAGAAATAGTTCAAGTGCTAGCTGTCCTCTATTCAGCTACTGTTCCCAGATAGCTCTCTTCAGGCCCTGCCAACCAGAATGACTGGAAAGACCTCTTTCCACTGCCCTTCACACAGTCCTCTTTTCTGGTTCTGCACCCATCTCAAACTGCAATCTCCCAGTTCTCTGAGGCATGCCTCCCCAGTCCTCCTGACTGTGCTCACTCACCAGCCCTCCTGGCTACGACCAGTTTTCCTCCCTGGAGACTCTTAGAAGTGTTCTCTCCCACTGTCCTCTACTTGCTCTCTCATGCGCCTTTCCTTCTTCACTTCTGGATGCACCCGAGCCCCGGCCCAGGGTCAGTCCCCCAGACTGGGGAGCTTTCCATGGGCCCCCGACAGCCTCCCCACTCTCTCACTCTAGCTCTTCCACCCGACAACTCTTCCCTGGCTGGGCTGACCCCAGGTATTTGAGGAGGCCTGCCCCCTGCCAAGCCAAGTTGGGGATTGGTCAAGGCTCATCAAGGTACACCAGGCAGCCCCACCTCTCCTCTCCTGGCTTCCTTTCAGCATCTTCTAGAAAGAAGAGGGAAGCGACCGTGATGCTACCTATGAGTCACCCAGCACTGCCCTAGGCCACTTCCAGCCCAGAATGAAAACAAACAGGCCTAGCCACCAGCTAGGCCTGCCTAAATGTTCCTACTCTCAAGAAAAAAACTCCCTCTAGCACCTACCTAACTAGAGGGTGCTACAAATGTTATTAAGACAGTGGCTTTGCGGACAGGACTTCTGCATTGCTGTTCGTATCTTGGTTAGGACATTATCTGCATGGAGTTTGCATGTTCTCCCTGTGTTTACATGGGTTTTCTCTGGGTACTCTGGTTTCCTCCCACACTCCAAAGACATGCTGGTAGGTAAATAATTAATTGCATAGAGCATTAAAGTTCTTTAGGTGTACTGTATTTTGAAAGGGCTGACAGTGGGCATTGATACATGGAAAAATTACATGCCATTTGTGACGTGAGAATGTGAGGACCTTAGTGTTTTTGCTAGGAAGTAATGATGGAAATCAATAAACATTCAGGGAAATTCTGTACAATTTTATTGTTTGCTGACCTGTGGAAAGGTCAGGACACAGGACAGGCTCTGTGTGGTGATTACTCAGTGTATGTGAGCATTGTAAAAGGGGGTGGATTTGATGAATGAGAAGCTATCTAACAAACACATCTGAGAATAGGTAGATTTATATTCTGGCAGATAAGGATCAGACCACTTTATCGTACCTTCCCCATGACCTCAGCTGTTGCGTAATGACATATTCATTTTCTGAAGGCTTTCTCTGAATTTTTGCAGAACAAACAAGTGACAAGGATAAAACAAAGGGAAGTTCGCTGCAGTTAAATTTTTGGTCAGACTATGTAATTTTTTTTTTTTTTTTTAACAAGAAGAAGACTTTGTCATTTTACTTAGTAAACCATGTCTTACCTTACAAAATGCTTTGCAATCCTAAAAATGTGTAACGGTTGTGGTCCCTTAGGAATGGACTTGGACAGCACATTTTAACAAATTGTATATTGCATATTTTTTTCATACAGTGGATATAAAAAGTCTACACATCCCTGTTAAAATGTCAGGTTTCTCTGAGACGAATGAGACGAAGATAAATCATTTCAGACCTTTTTCCACCCTTATTGTGACCTATAAACTGTACAACTGAAATCTTTTAGGGGTGGAGGGGGGAAGTAAAAATAGAAAAATAAAATAATGTGGTTGCATAAGTGTGCATACCCTCTTATAACTGGGAATGTAGCTGTGATCATAATTAAGCAATTACATTCAAACTCATGTTGAATAGGTGTCAGTACACACCTGCCATCATTTAAAGTGCCTCTGATTAACCCCAAATAAAGTTCAGCTGTTCTAGTAGGTCTTTCCTGACATTTTCTTAGTCGCATCCTACAGCAAAAGCCATGGTGCACAGAGAGCTTCCAAAGCATCAGAGGGACCTCATTGTTAAAAGGTATCAGTCAGGAGAAGGGTACAATTTTTTTTCCAAGGCATTAGATATACAGTGGAACACAGTGAAGACAGTCATCAAGTGGAGAAAATATGGCACAACGGTGACATTACCAAGAACTGGACATCCCTCCAAAATCGATGAAAAGACAAGAAGAAAACTGGTCAGGGAGGCTGCCAAGAGGCCTACAGCAACATTAAAGAAGCTGCAGGAATATCTGGCAAGTACTGGCTGTGTGGTTCATGTGACAACAATCTCCTGTATTCTTCATATGTCTGGGCTATGGGGTAGAGTGGCAAGATGGAAGCCTTTTCTTACAAATAAAAACATCCAAGCCCAGCTAAAGTTTGCAAAAACACATCTGAAGTCTCCCAAAAGCATGTGGCAAAATGTGTTATGATGAAACCAAGGTTGAACTTTTTGGCCATAATTCCAAAAGATAGTTTGATGCAAAAACACCACTGCACATCGACAAAAGAACACCATACCCACAGTGAAGCATGATGGTGGCAGCATCATGCTTTGAGGCTGTTTTTCTTCAGCTGGAACAGGGGCCTTAGTCAAGGTAGAGAGAATTATGAACAGTTCCAAATACCAGTCAATATGGTCAAAAACGTAATCTTTCAGCATGACAACGACCCAAAGCATACATCCAAATCAACAAAGGAATGGCTTCACACCAGAAGAAGATTCAAGTTTTGGAATGGCCCAACCAGATTTCAGACCTAAATCCAAATGAAAATCTGTGGGGTGATCTGAAGAGGGCTGTGCACAGGAGATGCCCTCGCAATCTGAAAGAATTTTTTAATATTATTGTTCAAAAATTATTATATTCGAGTCGTCTTATTAGTTGTATAGCACCATGAAAAAAGGCATCACCATGGTGGCATCCTGTTTTAATGGATGAGTAGCTATCCAACAAACACATTTTACTATGGCTAGAAATTCTAGCAGATATGGATTAGGCCACTATATTGTACCTCCTGCTAAAACCATGGCTGTTCTGCAATCACATTTCCATTTTGTGATGACTTTCTCTGAATTCTTGCACAATAAAAAAGTGACAAACAAAGGGAAGTTCATTGCAGTTCAAGAGGCTGTGTCATTTTACTTAATAAACCACACCTTACTTTACTCACTGCTTTGCAATCCTAAAAATGTGTAAAGTTTATGGTTCCCTATGACTGAACTTGAACACCACTTTTTGACAAATTGCACATTTTATATTATCATATTTATGTAGGCTGCATAGACACCTTTTACAATCCTTACAGAAAAACATAGTCCCAACAATTCTCAAATGTCCCATTGCCACATTCACTTCTTGTGTCATGTTTTACATTTTAGACTAATTTTAAACGATAAAAACTGTGGACAACAGAGTAAAAAAGTTAAGTAGATTGATGATTTTTTTTCATATTATTGTTTAGATATAGTAATATTATAGTTGTCTTTTAAGCTGTAAAGCACCATGAACATCAAGACTTTACCATGATGGCATCCTGCCATTATAACGGAGATTGACTTTGAAGTAACTAAATCTTAGGCTGGGTTCACACTGATACGACACGACATTCATCCGACTTTCATCCTACTTTGCTCTGCGACATCAGTCCTACATTGATCCTACATTGGTCCGACATCCATCCGACATTCATGAACAGGATACTACTTTGATCCGACATTGTGCTAGTCTGACTTGTCCTTTGACCAATCAAAACAATTCCAGGGTGAGATAAATTCCTTTTACTGCTGCTGTAATCACCATGTCGGATGTCAAATGTCGGATGGTTAGGACAAGGATCCTACTTTGATCCGACTTCAATGATATTCAATGGGCTGAAGTAGATCAAAGTCGGACAGAAGTAGTACAGGGAGCATTTTTAATGTCGGACCGACTTGTGTCGGACCAGTTAAGACGGCTCTCATAGGGATTCATTGATTTTCACACGTCATGCGACATGAGCTCCTAATGTCGGAGCGTTTGTCGGACAAGTGTGAACCAGGCCTTAATCACAAACAGACCTGCAAATAGGAGTTACATTGTATTACCCTTTTAGCTAAGGTGTGTCAGTTAGCAATTTAAAATGTGTACCTTATAGTAACATGAGCTAACTAATTGAATTCCAAGGAGGCCAAATTGTACCAATACTGCAAAGATGCTTTGGTCTAAAAAAACATGAAAGATCATTTTCTAAGAACAAAAAAAAGTTTAAAAAACACAATCTACAATGTCAAACTGTTTATAAAGTATTCACAAAATAATTCCTTATATCACAATTTTTCTACCAAGCAATACCATTATCCCTTTTACTAATGCAACTATCTAAAACTGCACTCCAAACTAAGGAAATTTGACTTTTTGGGTATCTACAGTAATTTTAGTGTTTTTGCAAGTTGAAGTATTTTTCTTATTTTGATATGTGTTTTTAGGTAGTTGTGATGTGGAATCTGTAATATGGGGGTGCCCCCTTGTCTTTTGTAATGACCTAAAAGTGAATAACTCAACACCAACTATGCTTTATGAACCACTTATGTATTCATACATAATGATCATATCCCCCCCTTAACCACTTCAATACCATGCACTTATACAGCTTCCTGCACAAGCCAATTTTGAGCTTTCAGCGCTGTCACAATTTGAATGACAATTGCGCGGTCATGCTACACTGTACCCAAACAAATTTTTTATCATTTTGTTCCCACAAATAGAGCTTTCTTTCGGTGGTATTTGATCGCCTCTGCGATTTTTATTTTTTGCGCAACAAATAAAAAAAGAGCGATTTTTTTTTTAAAAACTATGTTTTTCTTTGTTTCTGTTAATTTTTTTTGTAAATAAGTACCTTTTCTACTTCAATGACGGGCACTGATAAGGCGGCACTGAAGGGCAGTGATAAGGTGACACTGATGGGCACCGATGAGGTGGCACCAATGAGGTGGCACTGATGTGGTGGCACTGATGGGCACTGATGATGGGCACTGATATGTGGCACTGGTATGCGGCACTGATGGGCACTCATAGGTGGCACTGATTGGCACTCATAGGCGGCACTGATTGGCACTCATAGGCGGCACTGATGGGCACTCATAGGCGGCACTAATGGGCACTTTTAGGCGGCACTGATGGGCACTTATGGGTGGCACTGATAGGTGGCATGGACGGGCACTGATAGGTGGGCACTGATGGGCACGGATGGGCACTGATAGGTGGCACTGAGTGACACTAGTAGGTGGCACTGGTGACACTGCTGCCTAGCAATGCCAGCCACCACACATTATTTTCTTGGCATGATCGTGCCAGTCAGTGCCCATGTGTGGGCACTGATTGGCATATTTTTTTATGTTTTATTTTACATATATATTTTTTTACTACATGTGGATGGCCATGGGGGCCATCCACATGCTTAGGGCTTCCCTGGTGGTCCTTGGGGGCTTCCCTGGTGGTCCAGTGTGGGTATCCGAGGGGGGGCTGCGCTGATAAACAATCAGCGTGAACCCCCCTGTCAGGAGAGCCGCCGATCGGCTCTCCTCTACTCGCGTCTGTCAGACGCGAGTGAGGAAGAGCTGATCAACGGCTCTTCCTATTTACTTCCTGATCAGCCGTGATTCGACACGGCTGATCACATGGTAAAAAGCCTCCGACGGAGGCTTTTTACCGAGATCAGTGTAGCGGTGGGTCAGACTGACCCGCCGCTCCACCGATCGCCGCGATGCGCGCCCCCCGGGCGCGCGGCGGCTGTTATCCCGCAGGACGTCATATGACGTCCAGTGTGGATAACAGAACCACTTCCCGGACGTCAATTTGCTATTGACTGGGCGGGAAGTGGTTAATCATCTCTTCTCAAGAGAGAATACATTCAGTTCAGCTAATCTTTCCTCATAACTGAGCTCCTCCATGCCTCTTATCTGTTTGGCTTCCCTTCTTTGCACTTTCTCCAGTTCGCCAATTTGTGGAGAAAGGACACATGGGGGGGGGGGAGATTTACTAAAACTGGTGCACACAGAACCTTCTGCAGCTGTGCATAGTAACCAATCAGCTCCTAATTTCAGCTTGTTCACTTAAAGTGGTTGTAACCCTAAAAAAATCAAAAATAAAAGAGATCCTGTTCTCTTATAGCAGGTTAAACAGCACAGTTCTTGTGCTGTCTAACCTGTCTCTCTGGAAGCTGTAAAAAAGACTGGTTCTGCCCTCCCCTTTGTAAACTGACCACGGATTATCATGGCTGCTGAGCCCTGACGCTGTGGTCAGTTTATGTGCCTCTGTCATCTGCAGCTCTCCTCTGTTCTCCCCTGACCTCTCTCCCCTCCCCTCCCTGCCTGTCAGTTTAGGAGTCTATGTGAGCTGTCTCCCCCACTGCTGCTGTTAGCAAGAAACTAAACTTTAAAAAAATTCACTGTCAGCCCCTTTCTTTTAAGCTGCAATCCTGCACCATGTAATTGTTTGTTAAAAACAAAGCCTCTAAATACCTTTTTGTCATGTATCTTCAGGCCGGTCACGTGACTCCCAGCCGCTCAAGTACTCCGACTCAGGGCTACAGCGAGAGGGGCTAAGCGGCCAGCACGCCGGTCATGTGACCTCCAGGCTCCGTCAGAGTTAGATCTCGGACCCTCCTGCTGTAGCCCTGAAACAGAGTATTAGAGTGATAGGGGAATATTTCTCCTCCCACTTACCACAGTCCAGCCACCCTAAAGTCTGAAGGACAATAAACTGGCCCTTTGTTTAGAAAGTTTGCAGACCCTTGGTTAGAGGTTATTTGAATACATTATTTGAATACATGGAGTGTGTTACATTGTTGAGTGAGATGATCTGAAACGGCTGCCTTTGATATTATGTAACTGTGTAACAATATCACTACTAAGAAATACATTTTCCTTATGGTTTGGAAAGTATGGAGCATTTTAAACAGGCTGCTTTGTGTTTGACCTCAACATAACAAACTGTGTCAGTCATAGCCATACTCAGATTAGGACAATATTAATGTTTAGGGTGGTCTATTATAGTTGTGTGACCTTTTTGTAAGTCCTAATTGTGCATGTGCAATATACTTGACAAAGACGCAAGTCATGCGTGACTTTTTGATTCATCCCTTCCATTTGATCTTTGTGCTCACATTTCATGACCTAAAGTTGCCAAACAAGTGATGGAATTAGGGCAACAAATGGAATGGATTTTCCTTAAAGTGATGTGTATATTTATTCTTTTAATTACTGTGCATTTGAGTGAGCACAAGTGCAAATAGGTGTCATTACTTGTGCTTGTATGTGTAAACAGTTTACCATTGAAATTCCAACTTCACACTCCTGTGGATTGCCTGATAAGAACTTCTGCCTGGGTCAGAAAAAATTAGCAGAACAGTCTAGATGACTTTTCTTTAAGTTATTTAAATTAGCTAAGCAACATCAGTGGCTACAGCTGCTGATTGACAAACGTTTTTTTTAGCATTTCCCTTCAACAGGAGTTAATCAAACAATTGCCTTCTGTTGAGTGGGGATAACCGCACATTGTTTAGAATTAGGAAGTCGCAGCAGAACCGGTCACATTTCGACTTGTGTATGGCCAGCCTTAGAGTACCTCAACTGTCCCTCTTCTGCGCCATCTGATCCTTCTGCCCAAAGCTATCAACACCTCTGATCCATCCCCTACCACCCTTTCTTTTACTCTCTCCTCTTTCATCCTCAAATAGAAAGTTTACATGGGATTTCTGCAGGCATGCTAATGATGTGTCTTAGGACACCTCTTCTATCTCAAAAGCCAGAATACAGAACCTCTAGCTACCATAGAGGAGCAAGAATCACCACTTCTGTCCATTGTTCTCTTGCCTCCTCTGTCCTCACTCATGTGTTGTGTTTCATGTCTTGTCAGTCTGCCTTCCCTTGCCCGTCTCTCATGCATGATTTACCCCTGGCATCACTGTTCAAATGAACGTGGGAGCATTTAATGTATTTCTTCATTATCAGCCCTGTCTCTCCCTTGGGGTTCCAGCATATCATTATTTATAACAAGAATCTGTTGGAATTTTTACCTTATTAAGCAATGATCCCAAACAGAAATGAAAATATGTTCCATCACAGAGCAGCCACATAGTGGGCAGGAAGCTCACAAAGAAATACATTGCTAGCAGTCACTGTTTGTGTCTATTGATTACTCAGCCTTGCCAGTCTAGACTACCCTTTCTGGGCCTAGACACCGAGAGCACATAGTCATAACACATACTTTCCCCGTCTGAATCTTATTTTGAAATTACCAACTTCAGGTGAGAATAAGGTTTCTAGCAAACCTTGTGTCATTTATGGCAGTCATAAAATCTCATACGACTTCAAAAAGGAGTAAATAATGAACCTAGAAATAAGTATCACTAGATAATAGACTGACATCAATCGGTGTCTGATGTGTGGGTGAAGCAGACAGATTTGTTAACTTTGTGTTTTTTCAAAGTTCTGGAGTGATATGCAAGTGAATGAATCACAAAAATAGCAAATCATAAGGTTTAACACTTACAAATTTGAACTTAGTTACATTATGTAGAGGCAAAAAAAAAAAGCACTATAATTTCACATGAAATAAAAGCAAAAGGTATAGTTACAGGTTAAGATTCCAGGTCAGTGTGATCTATAACTATGTTATTGTGCCTGCTCTCCCCCTCTACTGCATTCCTCTTTCTGTTTCCCCCTTTTACCTTTAGGCCCCAGAAATAGATATTTAGTGTGTGATAAAAAGAGCAATGAAAAAGTTGCACTGGTAAGTTATAGAGCTAGACAGAAGGCAAAGATATTATCATGTTCTATCACAGACCTCATGATCAAGTACAGGAAACTCAGTGGAAATTAACTTTGCCCCTTCAACAGACATGCAGCTTTCTGTGCAGCTCTGCTTCACCACCTTTGCTGATTTACTCTTCATATCTGCATGCTTTAGGCTTCATTCACACTCGTGCGACTTGTCATGCAACTTTGGACCTCAAAGTTGCATGACAAGTTGTTCCCCATGTTTTCCAATGCTAACCATTGATATACGTGCTAAGGGCAGCCAGTGTAAAGAGCTAGAAGCAGTCTCTACAATGCAACAAAGGTAAAGTAACACAGCGCCTCTAAGTGCAGTATGGGTAAACCATATAATGATAAGGCAAAAGTAAAACTACTCACAAAAGGAGCATAAATACAAGCATTGTAGTAGTAATCCTGTAGCAGGATCCGGGTGTGGTTTTCTCCTGAAAGTCTGTTTCTGGATTGCAGTTGACAGCTCGTGCGGGTGGAATCCAGCAGTCGCAGCATCTGGGAACAGGGGAGAACGGAGATGACGTCACTTCCGGGTGCAGGGTGAGGCGGCTTTGCATTTGGAGCATGCGTGCTCCTTCCTCAGGCCATACAAAACGCATCTTGGTTGTGGTACTGGGGTCCGACTTGAGGGCCATAGACTTCAATGTTAAGCTTCAAAAGTTGCATGAAAGTCATATCTGTATGTTATAAAATGCAACAGTTGTCCATCATCACTGGTCAAAGCCAAAGTCGCACCTATCCAATGTTGCGACAAAGTTGCATCAAAGTTGTACTCCAAAGTCGGCACTGTGGTTGCCTGCACATGAAAAATGCAGATCACAGCTAGGGAACATAGAAAACATGACACAGCATAATTCACACTGACCCCCAAAAATCTTAAAACAAGGCAGATACAGACATGCTTATATAATTTTTTTTACAATTAAAATAATTGAGTGTTGTGTAGCAATACCCTCTTCAGGGCCGCTGGTTAGTTTTGGGTTTTGGACGTTACCGCTTCAGCTGCGTTGTCCGGGTAGGAAAGTCTGTAGTAATGCAATGTCCACACAGATGTAAAACCTCAAACAGTTAGGCTTTATTTTTTCTTATGCAGTAAACTTTGAGAAGTAAAAGGTATAGAAGAGTAGGGGAAGGTTCAGGCACTTGCCACAAGATATAACAGTCTCAGATCGAAGTCACTCACCACTCTCAATGTTAGAGGGGGTATTGGTCACCCGGATAGTCCCCTCTCACATGGCCTAGCAGCCAGGATGACACACGAATCAGCAACGGGGCAGTCTCTGCCACAGACTGCCCAAGATGAAGTAGGTCTCTGCCACAGACCTGTTTAAGTGTACAAAGTCTCTGCAACAGACCTGTTTGAAGTTGAGAAAATGGATAGTCCAGGAATCCTCTGCCACAGGATTTCAAAGTCCCAAACTTTCAGCCATACAGTTAAAGAGCCTTTAAGCCAATCTGGCGAACTGCAGGGCTTGTAATGTAATGGATTCCGCCTTAATAAAGTTGCCAGGCCTCACCCGAGACAGCAGCATTTTGCCAGTCTCCTCCGGGGCAGATCCTCCCCTGGTCTCCTTCATTACGATGCTTCCTCCCCATTTGGACGGACAGCTTGGGATCCCTTCTCTGGATATAGGCCCCAACCAGACTAGCTGGGCCTACTAGGTAGCGACGCAGCCTCGGGCAAACGTGGCCCCGAGACCAAGACCACACACACACACACACCTCGCGCCCGGAGGGTTGCGGGGCGAGATGGACCCCAATCAATGGCGTCTTCCCCTACCACTGCCTAGAAGGGCCACTCAATGTACCATGGTCTGCCCGTGTTCCAACAGGTTCCTGAGGTGGTAACGCCACCTACAGGCAAAAAGGGAAATCACTACCAGGCAAACCACGACTAAGTCAAAGGCGAATTTCAAAGTAAATCAACCGTCTGAGCCCAACTACTGGCTCAGACATCCCTCTAAATTTAAATAGCGTCCCAACCTTTTGGGATGGGTGCTACAGTTGCAACTGACTAGAGATCATGATAAAGTGATTTACGCGTATATTGTGTGTATAAAACCACAACTACCATCCAGTCTGATTTATTGAATGATGTGTATCAAAATTATAAAAAAAAATTAAGTAGCAAGCATACTGTCTGACAGAGGTGTACTTGGTACAGGGAAATCTCACCACACTGCTTCAGATAGCAATGTATGTACTGGCCCATGTACACATCCCAGAAAAGTGGTGACCAAATTGTACACTCTTCTTTAAATTAAGGGACCTTGGACACTTGATAATTGCTTCAGAAAATGGTCTTACCTCCTTGCTGCCTTATTCACAGACACCTGGGAAGAGGTCACCCAAAATTGGTTTAACTTGGTGGACTTGTGTCTTTTTTCCACTGATGTACAGTAACTATGGTTAAGTGACATTACTAGTACAGCAGATAAGATAGTCCAATTTAAATTCCTCCACTCTGAATCGTACGTGCGAGTTTGACTAAGATCGCATAAGATGAGTTTACTATCTAATGCTGATTAACCCAGATATAGTCAAAACCATGCTAATGTGCTACATCTATGGGCTTGTCCCAAGTTGTTACAATATTGTCTTCATCTCTAGGTTTCCAGGCACCTAAATCCCCAAAAGTTTTTTTTTCTCTTTGGCTACATTTAGGCTTTGGTGCTACTTCAGCTACAACAACAATGGTTTGCATAATCTGCTTTACGCCTGCAAAGTAATTCTCTCACAATGGAAGAACCCCAATCCTCCTTCTAGCACTGTTTGCTTTTTTAACCACTTCAGCTCCGAAAGGTTTTACCCCCTTCCATTTTTTGCGATACAGCATTGCGTTACTTTAACTGACTATTGTGCAGTCGTGCGACACTGTACCCAACTGAAACGTATGTCCTTTTTTTCCCACAAATAGAGCTTTCTTTTGGTGGTATTTGATCACCTCTGCGGTTTTTATTTTATGTGCTATAAAAAAAAAACAGACATTTTTGAAAAAAAAGCAATATTTTTTACTTTCTGCTATAAAACATTCCCAATTAAAAAGTTGAAAAAATCAAATTTCTTTATCAATTCAGGTCAATATGTATTCTGCTACATATTTTTGGTAAGAAAAATCCCAATAAGTGTATATTGATTGGTTTGTGCAAAAGTTATAGCCTCTACAAACAATGGGATATTTTAATGGACTTTTTATTGTTTTAACTAGTAATGGCGGTGATTTTTAGCGGGACTGCTACATTGCGCTGGACAAATATGACACTAAGTGACACTTTTTGGGAACCAGTGTCACCAATACAGTGATCAGTGCTAAAAAAAACGCACTGTCACTGTATAAATGACACTGGCAGGGAAGGGGTTAACACCAGGGGCAATTAAGGGATTAAGTGTGTTCCCTATGAGTGATTTCTAACTGTGTGTGTGTGTGGGGGGGGGGGGGGTATGCACTTGAGGAAAAGAGAGATCCGTGTTTCAGCTTAGCTGACACACAAGATCTCTTTTTTTACACTCTGACAGGACAGCAGTCTGCCTTGTTTACATAGCAGACCGCTGTTCTTTCTTTATTTCGAACGATCGGCCAATCACAGTGGGAGCGGCGGTCCGTTGGCGCACGCGCACCCTCTGGATCTCGTGCACAAAATCACGTACCTGTATGTGATTTTTGCACAGCCGGACCACCCTGCCGCAGTATATATGCGGTGTGCAGTCCTGAAACGGGTAGAAAACACAGCATTCAAAATGATATACCAAGCTAGGACATGCCTGTCTTAAAGGGGTTGTAAAGGTTTGTTTTTTATTTTCTAAATAGGTTCCTTTAGGCTAGTGCATTGTTGGTTCACTTACCTTTTCCTTCGACTTCCCTTCTAATTGTTTTTTTTCTTTGTTTTCTTTGTCTGAATTTCTCACTTCCTGTTCCTTCTCAGTGAGCTGTTCAGTAAGCTGTTCTGGCTGACTAAACATCACTCAGATGATGGGGGCAAGCTTACTGAGGAGAAACAGGAAGTGAGAAATTCAGACAAAGAAAACAAAGAAAAAAAACATTTAGAAGGGAAATCGAAGGCAAAGGTAAGTGAACCAACAATGCACTAGCTTAAAGGAACCTATTTAGAAAATAAAAAACAAACCTTTACAACCCCTTTAAATTCCCCACAAAGTCCATGGTTTAAAAAACAGACACGCTTTCTCCTAGTGTCTCTACTGTAAACTTACTGTATCTGGTCTTCTGGAATACATTTCCAGATCAGGAAATCACTTGCTATATACCGTACTTGGTTGCTAGCTATACAGGGGTAAAAGAAAGAGAGAATGTAAGTTTGTAAGTGTGAGGCCTCGTACACACGGCCGAGATTCTCGTCGAAAAAAACATGTCGTTTTTTTCGACGAGATTCTTGGACAATAAACTTGTCCCGGCCGAGTGTACACACGCTCGATTCAAAGAACCCGCGGTTCTTTGAATGGTGCGTACGCGGTGACGTCATCGACTACGACGAGCATGCGCTCGTCACATTCGATGCCGTCGCCGCCATCTTGGTATACCCTACGTATGCCTAGGAAGCTACCGCGCATGCGTCGAATTCATTTCGAACATGCGCGTGCTTCCCGGAGGACAGGTAAGTGTACACACACTCACTTTTCTCGCCGAGAAACAGGCTGACGAGAATCTCGACGAGAAAATAGAGAGCAGGTTCTCTATTTTCTCGTCGAGATTCTTGTCGCTTTTCTTGACGAGAAACCATACACACGAACGAATTTCTCGGCAAGAAATCTCTGCCAGCAAGTTTCTTGCTGGTTTTTGCCGAGAAACTCGTTCGTGTGTACGAGGCATGAGTCTCTGTGTGGTTGTTTACCAACCTGATGGTTGAGCATTGTTTGATTTTCTTCACAAAGCCAGCATGTTAAAAGAATAAAAAAAAAAAAAAAACTTGAACTACTTTTTTGCAGCATTAAAACGTACTGAGAATTTTCTATCATATTTTCCAAAACAATTTTGTACAAATTTTAATTTGAAATTCTACTAGTGTATACTCAGATTTAGAAGACTGAGGCTGGGTTCACACTATTGCGAATGGGATGCGGGTTACCCTGCATCCAATTCCCATGACAGGAGAGTGTGACCAGATCTAAATTGAGCTAGTTCCCACAGCTTCAGGGCGGGCATGGAACGCACAGCAGAAGGGTCCTGTGCGTCTTTGGCTCAGTTTCAGGTCCGAATTCAAGCAAAAATTCGGACCTAATTCAGACCTAAAAAGGTGAATGGGGACGCACTGTACCCCCTGCTGTGCCCTGCGGCCGCACATAGTGTGAACCCAGCCTTAAGGCCATAAGGAGCCAAGGGGTCTGAGGATTTGGCCTGAAATACAGAAGACACATTGAGTTAGCGTTTTTAGTACAATGATCTTCTACCAGCAATAATACATAAATGTACCTAAACTTATCTTCATTTCCTACAGAGAATACTGAAGTGGACAGCTTTTCTGGATTATAGCCACTAATTGTTAATGCTCTTTCTTTTGATGCATTTTAATATCGCTGTATATATTCTGTATGTATATATTCTGCTTTACATGTGTGTTTTTGTCATTGTAAACATTTTATGCTGACTGTTCTAATGACTTTTGGTTGTTGATGACCTTTGGCTTGCTTCTCAAACCTCACTTGTGTCTCCTGTTCCTGCACCAAGCTGTTCCAGTGTCCTGTTTCTACTTGATGATCTGTAGCTTCCAGTTCCTCTTACGTGGCTAGAGCATGAATTCAATTCAGTCTGCATGCTCTGACACCCATGCCACTCCGTGTCTTTACATTCTCTACCTTCAGGAGTGTTGGGCAAGAGGTGCAAGAGAAGCCCCCTCAGTCTCCACCAGGTAGGTGATAGATGCAAAGCCATCTACCCACATTTCTCATTTAACTTGGCCTCATGAGATGTCAGCTAATTTGACTATGAGGTAGGAGTCATCGCCCATACTTCTGTCAATTTTCCCTATAAAATCAGTGCATCAGAGAGCATTCACCCTTTCCCTAAGGTTTGACAAAGGGGTGGAGCCCCCAAAAACGCGTAACCACGCTCCCCTGATGGAGAGACCCCATCACCTCATCCCAGAAAAGATTGTCGAGCCAGCCGAGAAAACCGAGAAGTCGCCGCTCTACAGCGTTGCACGCGGTTTAGCTTCACCAGCCACAGCGCTTCTGTCTGTTTCTGCCTAGCTGCTTCCTGGCCAAACTGTGTATCTCAGAAGAGTGTCAAGCAAGCCAAGGACACCCAGGTACTGATGCACACCACGCTGCTAGCCTCTCCATTCTCCATCGCTTCTTTCTCACTACCCAGCAGCTTCCTGGCCAATCTCTGCACACCAGCCGCTTCCCTGCCGATCTCTGCTAGAGATGTTAAGACTTCCACAGACGACAAGCCGATACTTCCTCCATCAAATGTGAGTGCTATATTTATTTATCACCACCAAATATATGTTTCCAATACTCCACACTCAGATAGAGGCGCCCCCTGCTTTTTTTCTGTTTTCACACACTTGGTTTACTCAGGACCTATATAGGGAAGTTGCCTCTTCCCTATAAATGTTGATTTATTTTGCCCCCCTTTTGATCCCTCACATTCACCCTACTGCATTACTGGTCTGGCTACAGCAGCACCATTGTTTTTCCCTACTGATAGATGCCCTACCTGCAGACTATAATTATGTTTGTCAGGTACTGGCACTGAAAGTACAGTAAAGTGTATCTAAAGCCAATCAATATAATATATTTCCGTTTACCAGTCCTTAGATTTGGTGGTTTGGTGGTTCAATGGTATTGTTAACAGACCAAAATGGAAAAAGTATGAGAAATTCATTGTTATGGTTTACATACACTTCTACAGAATCGGCTGGACAAACACTGTTTTCGGAATGTTAAAACGGAGCTCCAGTCCCCCTAATCAATTATTTTTTAAAAGCTCCCCCATGATTGTCAGTGTATGCACATTTATATATTGTGAGGGGGTTAGCTCGGCAGCGGGTGTGTGTGACCCCCGGGATGGGCTCCCCACACAAAACAGGCCCAGCAAACGGAGGTTGTGGTTTTCAAAATCAAAAAGGTGCGGTTTATTTTCTATTTACAGTGACAAAACACAGCAAAGCAAAAGAAACATAACCAAAATAAATCCTGGTCAAGTTGACCTCTGACTAAACATACAGGTTTCCTAACTAACAACTGGGATCAGCCTAGTGCTGTCCTAGTCCCTAAGTCCCTGGTTTTAAATGTTTTAAATGTCCAAGCAAATAGCCACACAGGCCTTTTCTCACCGCACAGGGGTTCACTCTCCCTAACATCTAATGAAGCTGGGAGTTCTTATAGAGGCCTAAATGAGCTGACAAGCTTCAGCTGGTCTCATCAACTCCCTGTCTGTACGACGCCCCACACTCTCCCTAGAGGTATGAGTCATCCATGAGCCCACTAGCCTTATACAACTCTCCACCTAGTTGTATAAGTCGGCGTAAAGCCTGAATCTGGGCGAAATATATCTACCCCCCTGGATGCAACCAGGTGACTTTACCTTCCTGCTGTCACATACCCCCCCCCTCTTGTTTTAACCTCGGGGTTGGAACACCAGCAATCAGGCATTCATGTACTCGAGACAAAGCATCCACATTCCCCATTTGAACGCCAGGGCGATGCTTTACTGTGAAGTTGAATTCCTGGAGGGCCAGGAACCACCTATTCACTCTTCTATTTGTTTCCTTGTTTTGAGCCATCCACTTTAACGGAGCGTGATCCGTAACCATGTCAAAGTGCCTACCTAGCAGGTAGTACCGAAGGGAATCTAGAGCCCACTTCACCGCTAAACACTCCTTTTCAACAGTGGCGTAATTTACCTCATGGGACTTCAACTTCCTGCTGAGGTAAATGACTGGGTGCTCTTCCCCGTTCCAGACCTGGGACAATACTGCTCCTAACCCCACATCTGACGCATCACTTTGTACGACAAAGTCTTTAGAGAAGTCGGGTGAGTACAACACTGGCTGGCTACATAAGGCTTGTTTCAAGAATTGGAATGCTGCCTCAGCCTCGGGGGTCCATTTAATCATGACCGACCCTTTCCCTTTCGTCAGGTTGGTTAGGGGCACAGCCTTAGAAGCAAAGTGGGGAATGAAGCGCCGATAATAACCCGCGATTCCCAGAAAGGCCCGTACCTGCTTCTTGCTGTTGGGACGTGGCCAACTCTGGATGGCCTCGACTTTGTTGAGTTGGGGTTTTATTACTCCCCTGCCAATGGTGTACCCAAGATATTTGGCCTCCTCCTGCCCAATGGTACACTTCTTGGGGTTAGCCGTAAACCCCGCTTCCCGGATAGAGTCTAGGACTGCTTGCACTTTTGGCAGATGTGAGGCCCAATCTGTGCTATGGACAATTACGTCATCCAGGTAAGCCGCAGCATACTTCCGATGGGGCCTCAGTATCTGGTCCATTTTCCGCTGGAATGTGGCCGGCGCATTCTGTAACCCGAACGGCATTCTCTTATATTGGAACGCCCCGTCTGGGGTTACAAATGCGGTTTTCTCTTTGGCCGACTTGGCCAGGGGAATTTGCCAATACCCTTTTGTGAGGTCAAGAGTCGTCATGTATCGGGCTGTTCCCAGCCGGTCGATCAACTCATCTATACGTGGCATGGGGTAGGTGTCAAATTTTGTAACTTTGTTCAACTGACGAAAATCGTTACAAAATCGCCAGCTCCCATCCGGTTTAGGCACCAACACAATGGGACTAGACCAATCACTTTGGGACTCCTCTATCACCCCTAAGTTCAGCATTTTCTGTACTTCCTCCCGTATTGCCTCCCGTCGGGCCTCTGGGATCCGATAGGGTTTTAACTTCACCCTTTCACCGGGCGGGGTAATAATATCATGCTCTACCCCAGATGTTTGTCCCGGCAGCTCAGAGAACACCTCCTTGTTGCGAAGCACAAACTCCTTAACCTCCTGTTGTTGGGGTTGTGACAAGGTGGCTGCTATTCCAACCTCCGGAATCACGCAACCAGTTTGAGCTGGTGACCAAGTTTCTGCGACTAGGGACTCTCTATCCCTCCAGGCTTTCAACAGATTAACGTGATATATCTGTTCGGGCTTTCGCCTTCCTGGTTGTCTGACCTTGTAATTCACTTTGCTCACTTTTTCCATTATCTCGTAGGGGCCTTGCCATTTGGCAAGGAATTTACTTTCAACCGTAGGGACAAGTACCAATATCCTATCCCCCGGGGAAAAGGTACGGGTCTTGGCTCCACGGTTGTACACTCTCTGCTGTGCCAACTGCGCTTGGGCCAAATGTTCCTTCACGATGGGCATTACCTGTGCAATTCGATCTTGCATCAGGGCGACATGCTCAATCACACTCCTGTGGGGAGAACTCTCACTTTCCCAAGTTTCCTTGGCAATATCCAACAGCCCTCTTGGGTGTCTCCCATACAGTAACTCAAAGGGGGAGAATCCCGTAGAGGATTGGGGCACCTCCCTAATAGCAAACATCAAATACGGAAGTAGACAGTCCCAATCCTTTCCATCTCTATCCACCACTTTCTTCAACATTTGTTTTAGGGTTTTGTTGAATCTTTCAACCAGCCCATCGGTTTGGGGGTGATACACAGATGTACGCAATTGCGTCACTTTGAACAATTTACACAGCTCTTTCATAACCCGGGACATAAAGGGTGTACCTTGGTCCGTAAGCAGTTCTTTACAAATACCCACCCGGCTAAAAACAAGAGATAGCTCTTTGGCTATGGTTTTGGCCGAGGTATTTCTGAGAGGGATCGCTTCTGGATAACGGGTGGCATAGTCCATTATAACCAATATGTACTGGTGCCCCCTAGCGGACTTGATTATAGGACCTACCAAATCCATTGCGATTCTCTCAAACGGGACCTCAATGATGGGTAGAGGGACCAGCGGGCTACGGAAATGTGGCATCGGGGCCGACCTCTGACACACAGGGCAGGAGGAACAATAATTTTCTATGTCCTTCATCACCCCAGGCCAATAGAATCTCTGTAATACCCTCTCTCGGGTTTTCTCTGTCCCCAGATGACCTCCAAGAATGTGCCCATGGGCCAACTCCAACACCAACTTCCTGTAAGGTTTGGGCACCACAAGCTGCTCAACGGTTTCTTCTGCCCTTTTTGCCACCCGATACAGTAGGTCCTTCTCTACGCTGAAGTATGGGTAAGTGCAGGTATTATCTGGGTTCACTAACTCGCCATCTATTTCCACTACGTTTTCCCGTGCCTTTATTAGGGCGGGGTCTTTTAACTGTTCTGTGGCAAAATTTTCCCTGTGAACCTCCAGATCAGAAAACTCCACAGACGGTAGGTTTTCGTCTGAGGAGGTGGGCTCCTCTCCAGTTTCTTGAGTCTCCCCTGCCAATACTGACAAGGGAAATTCTGGAGAGTCCTCACCACTCTCAGAGGAGTTCTGGCTATCACATTCCTGGTACATAGGGGCACCAGTGGGGGGCTCAGGATCATCCCACAGTTCCCAGAACTTCGGAAAATCTCTTCCCACAATGGCATCATGCGGTAATTGAGATACTAACCCCACTGGATGAGAGAGGGTACCTTTGGGGGTCTCGAAACACACTGTAGTCACTGGATACTCTCGGGTGTCCCCATGCACACAAATAACAGCTACCTTGCTATTCCCAGAGACCTCTGTTTTAACTAACTCAGCCTTTATCAGGGTCACAAGGCTACCTGAATCCAGCAATACCACAACATTTCTACCATTAACACACATTTTGCATAAATGTTTCTCAGTTCCTCGAATGGCAGTGCATGCGACTGTCGCACACAGCGACTGACGTCTGCCCGTCAGAAAGTCACATTGCATGGGTTCCTCCACAACCGGGCAATTTGCTGCAATATGTCCCGCTTGCCGGCAGCGGTAGCAAACAATCCATTTGGCTGCCTCTTGAGCCCCTGACTTCCCAGGCTGTTCTCGCCAAACTTTGGGTAGAGCTCCCACCCTCTCACTCTCTCCACCCTCACCCCTTGGAATCCTCTTATCCGCCCCTGGGGATGGTCTGGTCTTAGGGTGGAAAGTCTGAGAGTCTCTGGAAGAGGCCGTCAGGTTCTCTGTAGCCAAGTATTTCTCTACACGATCCACAAGACCACCGGCCGTCTCTGGGTCTCCATGGCTTACCCACTTTTGGATGGCAGTAGGAAGAGCTCTCAAAAACCGATCCATTACAACACGTTCCACAATCTTTGGTGCGGACAAAGTCTCTGGCTGTAGCCACTTTCTGCTCAGGTGAATGAGATCATACATTTGAGACCTGGGGGGTTTTCCAAGCTGGAAAGTCCAGTTATGCACACGCTGAGCCCGGACAGCCAGGGTGACACCCAGCCTTGCCAATATTTCAGCTTTTAGCATCACATAGTCTTTTGCTTGGTCAGGCTCTAGGTCATAGTAAGCCTTCTGCGATTCACCAGTTAACAGAGGAGCCACCAGTCCAGCCCACTGCTCCTCAGGCCACTTTTCTCTTTCAGCAGTCCTTTCAAATGTGGTCAAAAATACCTCTGGATCATCCTCTCCAGTCATTTTTGTCAATAAACGACTCACCCCAAAGGACGCGGTATTAGTGGGACGGCTTTCCTCACTGGTCTGCGGACGTTGCTGCATTACTGCTTCCATTTGTTGTAGTCTCTGCTCTTGCTTCTGTAACAGGTCTATGAAGCGGGCCTCAGATTGCTGCTGGGCTTGTTGATGAGCTTGCTGCTGGGCTGCAAGGCTCCTTTGCAAACCTGCATTTGTCTGCTGTTGATTGGCATTTGCTAGAGCCAGCTGTTTCAGTATCTCCTCCATGCTGGCTTAAAAAAAAACTGCCACTGGTTCTCCACCAACTGTGAGGGGGTTAGCTCGGCAGCGGGTGTGTGTGACCCCCGGGATGGGCTCCCCACACAAAACAGGCCCAGCAAACGGAGGTTGTGGTTTTCAAAATCAAAAAGGTGCGGTTTATTTTCTATTTACAGTGACAAAACACAGCAAAGCAAAAGAAACATAACCAAAATAAATCCTGGTCAAGTTGACCTCTGACTAAACATACAGGTTTCCTAACTAACAACTGGGATCAGCCTAGTGCTGTCCTAGTCCCTAAGTCCCTGGTTTTAAATGTCCAAGCAAATAGCCACACAGGCTTTTTCTCACCGCACAGGGGTTCACTCTCCCTAGACAGTCCACACAGGTCTGGTTCCAGGCATGAGCTAACATCTAATGAAGCTGGGAGTTCTTATAGAGGCCTAAATGAGCTGACAAGCTTCAGCTGGTCTCATCAACTCCCTGTCTGTACGACGCCCCACACTCTCCCTAGAGGTATGAGTCATCCATGAGCCCACTAGCCTTATACAACTCTCCACCTAGTTGTATAAGTCGGCGTAAAGCCTGAATCTGGGCGAAATATATCTACCCCCCTGGATGCAACCAGGTGACTTTACCTTCCTGCTGTCACAATATGCATATTGTCCTAAATGCCTTTACGCTAGTTATTTATAAATTAGTAATCTCTTACATGATCTCTGAAGCAGGCAGGGGTCATCTCGGTTGTGGGCATCTGAAGCCCGCCCGTTTGCATTTCCAGGATTAGGTGCAGCTGGATACCCAGCATGCACCTCTCGATCTTGCGCCTGCGCAGTAATGACACAGCGTGGCGCAGTTGATTGCAGGTTGTCATATCATATTCAGATACTGCAAGATTTCATTAGGCTTCCCAAAGACAACTGGGATAGATGACTCCGATCCCAGGAGCCAATAGGAATCGCCTAATGACTTCATTGCCTAGGCGGCCGGGACAGGAAGATATAAAAAAC
The DNA here is from genome assembly GCA_029206835.1 of Rana muscosa. NCBI lineage: Eukaryota > Metazoa > Chordata > Amphibia > Anura > Ranidae > Rana > Rana muscosa. Next base: position 352,222,975 of record CM055127.1, on the reverse strand, counting down.
AGGCATTTAGATTAAAAAAAGTATCTATTTAGCACTCTACCATAGGGGTGGGGACATTGGGAACACAGAAACTTTGAAAAAATGTGGAACTCCATTTTAATTTGTTGTTTTAATGGTTAGTCATTTTCCAGTAGGATGGAAAAATATCCTTAAATGACCAAATTACTAACTGCGAATGTGGTTTTCATTTGGGAAAAATTGTACATATTGTAATGAAACCTGTTTAAAAGTATTGGGATTTCATTCAAAATTTTAAGGACTTTTGACCAAAATTAGTTGACCCAATGATGGCAAAAATAGAATGTTGCGATTTTTCTACAAAAGTTTGAATGAAAATTTAAACTGTGTATGGTCAGCTTAAGTTTTAATTGATCTCATGTCTGTGCAGGCTCCTGACTCAGCTCAGGGCTATGGTGTAAACTATCCCAACAATCTCAGAGACTATCAGAAAGAAATACACTGCTGGAAGATGTACTGTGAACCAAAAAGTCTTGATTGTTATTTTCACTATACTGTATTTTCCTTTTAGAAAAGATTACATAGCATCCGGGATGTCTCCTGGCAGGTATGAACATGATACTGGATACTAGACCAGTCACCCTCAGCTGTCCCAGTTTGTCAGCTAACTTCTTATCAGTCTGAACATCAAAGGAGCAAATTTCCTGACACAGCTGGAATGAGATGACCTCACCTGTGATGTAAACATGGGGGAAGGGAGTCGCTTTGTCACCCCATTCCGAGGACTTTTCAGCTTTTAAACAAACATGGTCTAAAAGCTTGCAAACAAATGGAACAATATAGGAAAGAGACAAAACACACATCTCTACTTTTATGTCCTCCATTCCTGTGAGTATGTTCTTATGTCATAATTTATCTACTGGTTATAGACATTCTATAATGGCCAGACGTGGTCAGCTGCAGGACTAAACAGGAAAGCTGAGGAAGTTTTCCTGTTTAGGCGATGTAGGAGGGAGGGGAAGGAGCAGTTCTGGCTAGTACTGTTGGGTGTAAACAAGATTTTCTATCCTGTCTCTTAAAAAGGAACTGAAGTCTGCTCACCTAATTTGTAATAAAAACATCTTTGCCATTCTGAAGATTCCCTCCAACCACTTTGCATATTATTTATATATACTCAGATTCTGTACTTGCCAAATATGCTGCAGAAATCTCCCTCCACTAAGTCTGGCTGCATCAATTTTAACTGTGGGCATCTGGGGCAGCTGAAGCTGCTGCCTGTTCACTTCCTGGATTTACACAGACACACAGAGGCACATCTCCAGCTCTACAGCTCTGATTGACCCTCTTATGACTCATCCCCTCTCTCTTCCTGGCAAACTCTCACAAGAGCTGCGCATGATGTCATAAGCCTAGGCTTTTTACCAGACAAGAAACAGGAAATGGGCTGTTTGAGGTATTTAGTGGCAGAAAAAAAAATGTTTTACTCTCCAAAGTTAAAACAAAAAGGGCAGAAGATTTAATAGATGGAAAGATGAAAAAATGACTGAAGGTCTGCGTTAAGTGGACTAAAGCTGGTTATAAATGGATTGAAATTAGGCCGGTTCAGCAGGGATTGTTCAACAGAAGTCAAATGTTAAGCCTCGTATACACTATTAATGCCGCGTACACACGACCGTTATTCATGTCATGGAAAAAAACAAAGTTTTTCTCGACGTGATTTTTCGTGTTTCCTTTCAAGCCTGCCTTGCATGCACACGATCATGAAAAAAAACGCTTGAGCAAAGCGCGGTGACGTACAACACGTGCGACGGCACTATCAAAGGGAAGTTCCATTCGAATGGCGCCACCCTTTGGGACGCTTTTGCTAATCCTCGTGTTAATAAAGTTTGGTGAGAGACGATTTGCGCTTTTCAGTCTTCGTGATTTTCAGTCCGTTACAGTGTGACGAATGTGCTATCTCCATTACGAATGCTACTTTTACCAGAACGAGCGCTCCCGTCTCATACTTGATTCTGAGCATGCGTGTTTTTTTTCCCCTTGTAAAAGCATACACACAACCGTTTTTCACGACGTTAAAAAGAACGACGTGAAAAACGACGATAAAAAATAGAGCAGGTTCTAATTTTTTTTCGGCCATTTTTCTCAACGAGAAAAATGCTCTGGAGCATACACACGACTGTTTTTCACGACCATTTTTAAAAATGGCATTTTTCTCGTCATGAAAAACGGTCTTGTGTACGCGGCATTAGTGTATACTAAACTGCCAGCTCAGGTCCGAGCCACTGTAAGAACAATCCACTGTTGGTACAGGGATCTCCCCTGCTGTTCTATTGTGTTCTGATAGGGGACGGTCCCCCTGCCAGAACACTCCGATCAGAACTCTCAGTCATTAGCTGAAAACACTGATCGGGAGCCGGCCGGCAGACCTTTTTCAGTCATGACCGTTTGACAGAAGCTGGCCGAATGGCTGGCTGCTGTACACACTGGCCAAGTGTCGGTTTCCATTGAACCGGCCAATGCCACCCAACATTCGGGCTGTGTGTACTAGGCTTTAGACTGGCTTCTTTTAAAAGGGGATTTTTGGAAAACTTTTGTCAATCAGTGGCTGCAGCCATTCGACTGTAGCTGCTGATAAATGTTTTTTGACTGCGGAGTCTTGTTGTCAGAATACAATGTCCCAGCGGGAAGGATTCCTCTATCCACCTTGCCTGTGTGGATGGAGGAATCCATTTGTTTTTTCCGACCAGCCAGCAAAAAAAAATAGTCATCTATGGCCAGCTTTAGGCTAAGTTCACACAGGTGTGGAATTTTACCACTGCCCTTAATGTGTACTAAGGTGTACTAAAGCATCTATAGCTCCACAAATGTCCCACGTGCTGTGTTTTTTTTTCTTCTTGCTCATCCTGAAAACTGTTATGCTTCAGTTACTCAATAAATGTGCCATAAATGCTATAGGCATGTTTGTGATTTGTTTAACCACCTCCCGCTCACGCTATACCTGAAAGACAGCTACAGTAGGGGCCTTAAGTGCTGGGAGGGTGTCCTCCCGAGAATGCGCATTTTGTGATCAGCGAGTCAATAAAACTCGACTGATCACAGATTGGAATAAGGGGCCGATCCCAGACCCTTACCACGGGATCAGCTGTCAGCCAATGACAGCAATAGAACTCAATGATGGCAGTTGCAAAGCTACATTGCCTGCTGAACCCAGCAAGCAGCATTATTTGTGCCTTGTCACGATGCAAAGCAACTCAAAGCATGCATGTGTGCAGCTCTATCCACTCTCCATTTTTAAATCAATGAAGAGCATTTCTAGGTGATCAACAGCTGCAAAAACAACCATGTCCAAACAACCTGTTTTTGACGCCTGCGTAAACGAGGCCCAAGAGATGCAGCAAACCCAAGCATTTTTACCTATTTTAAAGCTCCCATACCACCTGGCTATGTGCTAGGTAAACAAAACAATGGCAGGCAGATGGGACAGTATACACCAGCGAGTAAGCGTTACTTCGCTTAGTATTCCATCAAGAATTTTAGGGCATGTTGCATTCCCATAGGTGTTGCTGCAATCTGATGCCTTAAATTTAATTGCAGCGAGCCAAAACATGCTTTTTGCTTTTGATGCATTGCACATTTTTGAAGAATTTATGGTGTGTTGGGTTCGCAGTGTTCACTTCCCCTTGTAAAAAAAAAAATGAAAACCAGAGGTGACATTTGGCCAGCATTTATTAACATGTTGTAAGGCGTATAAAACACAGGTTAATGTTACAGCAGAGCTAACCCATGTTTGTCATGTCGCATCTTTAAGCCTATGTGATAGAGTAGTGTGCAGGACAGTCAAAGGCTGACCTGCAAATATTAGAACAACAAATGGAGGGGTTAGAATACTTTCATCTAATGTCTGCAGGTTCCTTTTGCCAATGGCATGAGATGTTAATTAGAAGTTCTCACCTCTAAACAGTCACGTTGATGAACAAATGTTCCTTTAACAGGTCTGTTTGAATCTCCTAAGCATACATATTAATTACTACCTATAGCCACCCCCCGCACCAGGCTTGTTTTTTGTGAAACAATAGTGGTTGGCTAAAAAATAAAAATAAACGCATATCACATGTTCCCCACAGAATGGCTTGCTGGCTGTCTATGAAGATTGGTGCCTCTTTTAGCCAAAATGGGCTAGGTTGGACTAAATGAATGTCATGTTGCTTCTTTATAACATAAGAATCATTATCTTCTTTCCTAGCAAAAATTTTATTTTTCTGTATGAGTATCCTATTACAGATAAATGGAACTAATTATGTAAAAAATTACCATCAAGGAAACTATAAAAATCCAGACCGAGTAACAAACATAAATCTAGTATGTTTCTTTTAATTTTATTGAACATTTTTCATCTATAGGTACAAAACATAGCTTTTGGACATTCCTCGGCTGACAAATACATAAAACACAGAACTACTAAATAAACATCCTATTGAAAGTTAAAAAAAAAAATCTATACACCTCTCATAGTTGTTCTCCCATAGAATCAATACAAGTGTTAAAGAATAGTAAGGAGATTACTGTTCCCCCTCTAACATCAAGATACTGGATTAGGGGGCACATTAACTCTTAGTTAGATTCATACCTGAACAAATATAACTGGAGTCACAGCAAAGAGGTATATTTATGCATAGCATAAGCTAAACCTTAACAGGAGTGAATGGATTTAGTCTACTGCCTCCTGATCAACAATTGTATATTCTGAGTCTGTCCACAAGTGCCAGACCTTCTCAATTTTTTTAGGGCAACCCTGAGACAAGTAAGTAGCTTTGCATAGGGGCACAGCCCCATTGATTAGATGCTTCCAGAAGGGCAGAGTAGGGGCCATGTCTGATTTCCACGTGCGCACTTTCTGGCATAAAATAATAATGGGCCCAATAAAGTGCGGCCAAGGAGTCGACTAACCCCAGGAGGCAAACACCAACCTTTACAGGGACATGCACAGTAGTCAGGGTAAATATAAACTGGGTCACATCCTGCCAGTAGCTACTCCCAAAGATATGGGCAAATCCTGCAGGGTCACTAGAGCATCTCCAATAGAAGGAAGAGGAATTAGGGTAAATACCATGTAGCTGTTGTGGTGTAAAATAAATTCTGTGCACTATTTTAAATAGGATCAACTGGCTTGAAATGGGCTGTTCCAGAGATCTTCCTGTCAAGAACCATGAATCAGACTGAGACAGAAGTGCAATAAAAATCACACTATTTAATAAAATGGTAAAATGGTATAAACAAAGCAAACGTAGTCAAAACATAGCCAGAGTTCGGTAACCAGGACTGGTAGTCAGAACAAGCCAGAGAAACAGGAGTGCAGAGATCGGCAAAGTTGGGTGCCGCAAACAGGATCAGGAACCAGAAGGGAAGTCAGCCAAGCAAGAAGTCTTTCACAGGAAAACACAGCAGAGAGAGTCCGGATATGTTGACCAAGGCAAAGGGACAGAAGATCTGATTCAAGGAGTTTATATAACCAGCAACTCTAGCTGAAGAGCAGGAAATGAAGACCAGATGAGTCACTGTGGAAGGAAGAGTCTTTGGCAATAAACCATCAGCTGAGCACAGAGCTCTAAGAAGGAAGGGCTGAGCCCAGCCCTGACACGTCCAAGTCTTCACTGTCCAAGTCCTGCTCCTCAGAACGCTGCACAGTAAGAAGGGCATGTAGTCCCACATGAACTGAGGGCAGTAGTGACCTGTAGATCACAGAAAGCAGTTTTTTGAGAGAGTCATCCCGAAGGAGAACCTCCAAATCATCCTGCTCCAATCTAAAGGAAGAGGACTCAAATTGCAATGCATTGGCGTGTCGGAGTTGCAGGAATCAGAAGAAGAATGCATTAAGCTGTGTAAATTTACTTTTCAACCTATCAAACCTAAATAGTGCACTCCCATCACAAATATATGAAAGGTATCTGACCCCTTCAATCTAGTATCTTTTTACTTACTAAATATTCTGTGTGGAAAGAGCAGCCTGGCTCTCAGAACTAGTGAAAGTGAAATTGCTATATGATTGAGTAAATTATATAAATTATGTGGATAGTTTCAGTTTGAGACAGCCACCTGAGGTGGGTAGGAAAAAAATAGAAAACCCTATGTAGCACCCTAATGTTTAGGCAGGGCTGCTATTAAATTTAGTTGCCTTGGCCAATTGTTAGGAGATGAATTGATTTCCCCCTAATTCTGGACTTGCTGCACTTTTCTCTTCTGTTACTAGGTGGCACTGTAGCTGGTGACATTGGAGGGCATAGCAAGGGCAGATTAGGAATGAATAGGGTGTCTCAGCCAATGGGCAGGGATTTTCTTGGGTCCCTTGGCCTGCTGGGAGAGCCTATTTATTTGGATGGCTGTCTGGGTGGACGTGTGTCATGCTGCCCCCGGCTGCTAGGCCATAAGCCTGAGGCCTATCCTGGGGAAATCTGGCTGCTAGGCTGTCTGAGGGCCTATCCAGAAGCAGGAGAGCAGCAAATGGTTGGGACTGCGGGCTTGTAGTCCAACCAGAAGTAATGGTTCCACCGGCCGGGGAATCAGTTGTGGTCGGAGGTAGAGGGGAAGCTGTCGCCACTAAGAGACTATCCACCTTCTTATCAGAGACCACTGTGAGTAAGCTGAGGCCAGTACCAGAGCAGACTTCTCACCAGCTGGGGACGGTAAAGAAGTGGGAAAACTTAAGCAACTGCCAAGTCAGGGACCCAGCGGGACAGCGGAGGTGAACCTTTTGGAGCATCACTGAGTGCCAAGCCAGGGACCTAGCGGGTCAGCAGGGATGACACTTGAGTGCCAAGCCAGGGACCCAGAAGGGGAGCGGGGGTGACGCTTGAGGAAGATACTGAGTGCTAACAGTGGAAGAGCTCAGGGGATCCAATGACTATTGGATCTGAAGTTTAGTGAAAGAGACTGGGAGTGAAGACCCACAGTGAGTGATTATGGGTTAAGCTAAAAACTGTTTGTGTTGCAAATAGTTAGATACAATTACAGTTAGTAACTTCTACAAGATTGTTGCCATAGGAGACAGCGTCCTACCTATACAGAAGTGGTGTTCGGCTGGAGGCCTTCACCTGTATGGCTTTCTGCCTATAGAAGTCTCGGAGTCTGCCAATTAACATTGCATCTACCTAAGGGTGTCCTGGCCCTAACCCTCTCTCTCACAGTTCTGTTTAAGAGATAATAAATCTCTTTGCATTCAAAAAGTGTCTGACACCCACCCTTTTCATCTTGCATTTACACCCGCCATGCCTTGTAAACCACTCTACACAGAAGGATGTCAGCTGTCCCTGACACTGCAGGTCACCATTAGGCCTAAAGGGGGCCGGACTTTGCTACACCTATTTATATCTTTTTTGTTTTATTAACCTGTTCAGGACCACAGCCTGTTGATGCACTTTCTCTGGCACAGTACCTTGCCAGGGAAGCATTATCTATAGGAATGCACCAGTGCACGCACCTAGTTCTCAGAATGCACTTTAACTGAGAACTGCTGGTCTGAATTAACATGGTTCCTGATCATGTGATTACCATGGCAACCAAATAATGATCACACAAGGTTTTCTTACAAACAAACCTGCTAGCTGCAGCTATTACTGAGCCTTGCGCAGAAAGAGGCTGCAGCTGTCACAGTACAATACAGAGTGCAAAGAAATAAAATATTCATGAAAACTTTTTAACCACTTCCCAGCCGCGCTATAGACAAAAAACGTCTACATCGCGGCGCCTATCTGCCGGGAGGGCATCCCTGGAAGTCCTCCTGTTTACAAGTTCCCTGCACGTCACCGCGGGCGCGCATCGGTGGAAAAACTATGCCCGCCAGGTCACACGGGTGCCGATGTGCGTGCCTGGCGGCCGCGATCGGCATTTACAGAGCCAGGGACGTGGATCTCGGTGTGTAAACACCGGAGTCCACGTCCTGTCAGGGAGAGGAGACCGATGGTGTGTCCCTTGTACATAGGGACACAAATTGGTCACCTCCCCCAGTCAGTCCCCTCCCCCCACAGTAAGAATCACTCCCAGGGAACACATTTAACCCCTTCCTCGCCCCCTAGTGTTAACTCCTTCCCTGCCAGTCACATTTATACAGTAATCAGTGCATATTTATAGCACTGTTAGCTGTATAAATGTGAATGGTCCCAAAATAGTGTCAAAAGTGTCCGAACTGTCCGCCGCAATATCGCAGTCCTGACAAAAATCGCAGATAACTGCCATTACTAGTAAAAAAATAAGAAAAAAACTGCCATAAATCTATCCCCTATTTTGTAGACGCTATAACTTTTGCGCAAACCAATCAATATACGCTTATTGCGATTTTTTTTTTACCAAAAATATGTAGAAGAATACATATCGTCCTACTCTGAGAAACAAAATAGTTTTTTTTTTTTTTTTTTTAAATTGGGATATATATATATATTATAGCAAAAAGTAAAAAATATTGTGTTTTTTTCAAAATTGTCAGTCTTTTTTTGTTTATAGCGCAAAAAATAAAAACCGCAGAGGTGATCAAATACCACCAAAAGAAAGCTCTATTTGTGGGGAAAAAATGATAAAAATTTAATTTGGGTACAGCGTTGTATGATTGCGCAATTGTCATTCAAAGTGCATCAGCGCTGAAAGCTGAAAATTGGTCTGGGCAGGAGGGGGGTTTAAAGGGGTTGTAAAGGTTCGTTTTTTATTTTCTAAATAGGTTCCTTTAAGCTAGTGCATTGTTGGTTCACTTACCTTTTCCTTAGATTTCCCTTCTAAAAATTTTTTTTCTTTGTTTTCTTTGTCTGAATTTCTCACTTCCTCTTCCTCCCCAGTAAGCTGTTCAGTAAGCTGTTCTGGATGACTCAACACCACTCGGATGATGGTGTGAAGTTTAGTGAGGAGAAACAGGAAGAGAGAAATTCAGACAAAGAAAAAAAACATTAAAGCCCTGTACACACGATCGGTTTTACCGATGAAAACCGTCCGATGGATTGTTTTCGTCAGACAAACCGATCGTGTATGGAACCCATCGGTCTTTTTTCCATCGGTTTTTAAAAATAGAACATGTTTTAAATTTTTTCGATGGATAAAAAACCGATCGAAAACTCTGATCGTCCAAGGGCAAGTCCATCGGATAAAAAACCCACGCATGCTCACAATCAAGTCGACGCATGCTCAGAAGCATTGAACTTCATTTTTCTCGGCTCATCGGAGTGTTTTACGTCACCGCGTTTGGAACGGTCGGTTTTTTTGACTGATTGTGTGTAGGCAAGACTGATGGAAGTCAGCTTCATCGGATTTCCGATGGACAAAACCATCGGATTAGAATCCATAGGATATCCGATCGTGTGTACGAGGCTTTAGAAGGTAAATCAAAGGAAAAGGTAAGTGAACCAACAATGCACTAGCTTAACCACTTCCCTACCCAGCCATAGACAAATGACGTCCACAGATGGGATCTCCCATCCTGGGTGGACGTCATATGACGTCCTCGGCTTTGTAGGGGGATATCTGAATGATGCCTGCAGCTAGAGGCATCATTCAGATATCCTTTTGAAGTGCCGGCGATTCTGTGCACCATAAGAACAATCATAGTGGCGGTTCCGCTGCTTGATCGTTCTTATAGGCGGCGGGAGGGGACACCCCCCCTCCCGCCGCCATCCGGTGCTTCTCCGGGCTCCCCCGTGCGATCAGGGACCCGGAGCGAATCTTCCGGCATCGTTGGTGGAGTCACGTGATGAGCATAGAGATGACTGGTGACCAGATGGTCACCAGTCATCTCTATGATCGTCGGAGGCCCGGGCGCGATGTGATGACGTCACGCCCGGGTCTCAAATGTAAACAAAGCCGCCATTGCGGCTGTAAGTATGAAATCAGTGAAAAAAAATTCACTGATCTCATGCTTTCCAGCCTGGAGGAGAGATGTGGGGTCTTATTGACCCCGCATCTCTCAATAAAGAGAACCTGTCACACACATTCCTATTACAAGGGATGTAAAAAAAATTAAAACGCCCCTGTCCCCGGTAGCTCGCGATCAGAAGCGAATGCACACGTAAGTAGCCCACATATGTAAACGCCGTTCAAACCACGCATGTGAGGTATCGCCACGTGCGTTAGAGCGCGTGCAACAATTCTAGCACTAGACCTCCTCTGTAATAACCTGGTAACCTGTAAAAAAAATTAAAGCTTCGCCTATGGAGATTTTTAAGTACCGAAGTTTGGCGCCATTCCATGAGTGTGCGCAATTTTAAAGCGTGACATGTTAGGTATCTATTTACTCGGCGTAACATTATCTTTCATATGTTCCCAAAAAATTGGGCTAACTTTACTGTTTTGTTATTTTTTAATTCATGAAACCATTTTTTTTTTTAAAAAGGCGTTTGAAAAATTATTGCGCAAATATTGTGCAAGAAAAAATGTTGCAATGACCGTCATTTTATTCCCTAGGGTGTCTGCTAAAAAAACATATATAATGTTTGGGGGTTCTGAGTAATTTTCTAGCAAAAGAATGATGATTTGTACATGTAGGAGAGAAGTGCCAAAATAGGCCCGGTATTGAATAGGTACAAAAAGCCCTGTATTGAAGTGGTTAAAGGAACCTATTTAGAAAATAAAAAACTAACCTTTACAACACCTTTAAGTGCCCAGTAAGCAAGTGGTTAAACAACAAAAAAATATTTTTTTAAACATTTTGTCCATTTGTCATCCTATTAAAAACCTGTTCAGGTTTATTTTTTTAAATTTTTCTTTAAAAAATAAAAATAAATAAAATTTAAAACCTGAGCAGGTTATCGATTGAAACAGTGTATAAAAAACCTTATTTAGGAAGGCAAATTAGTCATTAAGTTATTGTCAAGGTAACAGACACATGTTGATATTGCTAATTCTGGCCTGAGCGCTGGGATGAAAGAGTTTATTTCAAATTAGTGTATGTGTGTGCATCCAAAAAAACAACAACAATATTACAGTATTACCCTGCTTTCAGGGCAGATTTTGATATGCACATATTTTTACTACTCCATATGACTGTGAAGGAGGTCATTGTAGAGAATGAGTGGTGTTATTATATTTACCGTGGTCAATTTATTCCAAAATGATTGCAATTATGGCTATAGTGATTATTATCACACACACATCAGACATATAAATTCCATTAGAGCTAGAAAGCCCTTGTGATATCAGGCCAAGTGTTTCTTTGAATGAGAATGATTGACATAGTAAATACAGTAATCCTTCCAGTAATTCTTTGGTTAGGTCGTTACAATATAACTATAGGGCATGCAAACCGCAAAGCTATAGTTATGTAGTCATCTTTATAAAGTGAAATGATGGGTTACTTATGATTTTTTTTTGGCACATACATGTACAGTAAGTAATTCAGTCTAGAGAACACAAGTTCAAAGTGAGAACTCTGCTAGATGAAGACTTCAAGCAGATTGATGTCATCTAACGCTTTACCTCCTTATCAGTTATGTCACCTGATTCTTCATGCAGCAATAATGAGTCTATTGTTTCTGCAGTGGATTTGATTCAATCGCTACTCAGTGAGATCTAATTAAATCAGGCCCTGGAGAGCCCAAACCTATGTCTTGTAATGTTTCTTCTTTTGATCATCTGCCGCCACCCTCAACACCTGTACAAAATCTTTGCCTGCAGCCAACAAACAGTTTTTGTTTGCAGATCAGCCATGATGTGTGCATAGGTCTACAAGTATAAGAGTATGTCCTGTATGAGTTTGGCCTCTGAGTATGATTGATTGCATTTTGTGGAGCTTTTCTGGCTAAGGCTAGATAAAAGCCTCTTTTCTGGCCTGTTTTCAGTTGATCATATCGTGTCTGAGTTGTGTTTCCTCTAATACTTCTTGGCATACTTCATTTTCTCTTATTAAAGGCCAGGGTAAACCCTACTTTCAAAGTAGCCTGCAAATAACTTCTTGTTGACCAAAGTCTGAAAGCGAGAAGTGTTCATGTCAGACACTGGAGCAGAATGTGTGCTCTATAATGTACAGCACGTTCTAATACCAGTGATCATCATCCTGCAATGTTTATTAACCTCCGAACTTGAGAAAGTTTGCCCACTGCACCAGACAGATGTGAGCTGTCAAGGAAGAGTTATGTTGTTAGTCAGGAAATATTCCATTCTGCCTATCAATTATACAAAGCCCCCTCCTGCCACTATACTCATTATAGGTTTAGAGCTGTGACTCTAAACTTCAAAGCCAGAGGCTATCTAAAGAACAGGTCAGCATCACTTAAAGCTCTCAAGCGCTGCTAGTAGTCTTAACCTTTTCAAGTGACATCTTATTCCATACCTGTGCCAACATGTCTGACTTTAAAAACCACAAAAATCTTAACAAGTATTTAACATCTCAATGTAGGAAACTGTTGTTAATCAACAATGTAGCGTTTCTTATTTTAAGAATCACAAATGTTATTTAAGCTTCCTTTAAGAATTGAATCTAAGCAGATAGCCATGATATGATTGAATGATTTAATGGCATAGGCACTGCATATACTGCCAACCAAAGACTTCTTGGGGAAAGGATGGTGACCGTACAGCTTAGAAAAGAGTTAAATTGCTATTATTTGAATAATACTTGCTCACCACCCAGTCCTTTAATGTCTATAAATGAATGTGGTTTCAGATTGTGAAAAAAATCCTACACATATAGAGGGATAATATACACCCTACAAACACAATGGGTCTCTGGTGGGAAGCCAGCCCATGATCTCAGTGCTGCAAGGCCAGGGGAATATCAGTTTATTTATTCATGCCCCCTCCCCCATGTCAAAACACTGATCTTGAGTTAGAATAAGTAAATCCCTTGGGAAATAAGTTAGTGACCACATAAAAGGGTGTTCTGTACATCTAGGAGGATGACTGTTGTAATAGGTCCTGGTTTTGCTATTATGCAGATATCTGAGGTTCCTTTTATGAGTAGTCCCCCATCCAGTGGTTGCTAGGCAGCCTTTATGTCTTTCAACCATGTTTCCTTAGGGGAAATAAAAGGATCTGGTGGTAGAAGTCAAGGGATTCTTGGGAAGAGAATAAAACCTGTTCAGTTTGGGAATGAGTGGTGACCAGATAAAGGAGGGTCATCCTGCTTTGCGGTGGTAGGAAATGCCTCATGGGCGTCAGGTATTCAGTGGGACCCACTGCAAACTATGTTTAGAACCACTGGAGACCAAGAGGCCTCTTTTAAGTATATAATAGTATAATTCCAAATTGGGCCCTAGGCCCGAAAAGAGTGAGGAAGCTGGAAAAGTGGTGAACTGGAGGGATGGTTACTGGAATATTAGACCTGCCATCACTATAATTAGACTGGAAATTGGGCCTCAAACTGGGAGCAGGTTTACCAACCAGCCACAAGGGGGTGCTACAAATATATTTATCTTATCCCAGGCTTTCACCCACAGTGCCTATGGGGGAAGGAGGATGTCACTATCCTTTTGGCAAGATCCTGGGAATGCTGAGTACCCCAAATCTCTTAGGACAAAACCTGCCTTGTCTTTCCTCCTTATACTACAGCCTTGGCAAGGTGGTTTCCAGCCGCTGTACAATATATGTGGCTGATATCTCTGCTATAGTCTTTATTTTATTTCAGGATAAAACCTGCCTCATCTCTCCCTTTTAAATTGTAACTTTACCAAGCTGCTTACATACCGTCTAGCCACTGTATAATATGTTTAGCTATTTAAATATATGAAAATACAGCGATTATCTAGTGTTAATATGCAATACCAAATAAAAATAAACAGTATTAACTGTGCTAAATATAGTGCCAAAAAATCTATAATGAGACATAAATCGATCATATCATTATATAATTATAAAATAAGGTGCCAAAGTGCTAAGTGGTATAATCAATTCATGCAATAAAACAAAACAAAAATTGCATTAAAGTCCATAAATCATGCTTTAAATTTTGCTGTGATGAGTGCTATAGTGCTTGTGAAAATCAATAACCAAATTTCATCCACAAATCCTCAATGGCTGTAGTGATAATCCACACATGTTCAAATGACACCACTCTTGTGTTCCCCCCTATGTGAGTATGCTCACCTCAGGGCGTGGTGTGTGACCTCGCAATTAGGCTTGGTCTAAACACACCAGCGAACCAACTCTGGGTTCTGTGTAGATGGATCAGTGATATCCTATGCTGTCCAATGGTGTAGTCTCCACATGTATATGAGAAATGAGGACTGGATAGTGTGATACCGTTTATAAAAATATATATTTATTCAAACAAAAGCCCCTATGCAGGGTACTCACATGGGACAGGTGCTTCAGTGCACCACTCTGTAACAAGCATACAATTGTTGAGATTGTGTGTCCCCTCACACCATGCAGACCAGCTGTAGACTTCTACACCGTCATGTCTCCTCCCCCACGCATATCGACACATCGTGAGGGCTAAGAAAGCTTCTTAAACACTCTCCAGTCACTGTACAATATTTTGTGGTTAGTGTTTCAAACAACACACTTTAATCAGTATTTCAATACAAAACTGACCTTGTCTCTCCCTTTTGTATTGTAACCTAACCAAGCTGCTTACATACTTGTGGCTATTGCCTCTCAGATTATACAGTACACTCTAATTTTTATTGTATGAGAAAACCTGCCTTGTCTGTGTAAACTTTCTGCCTATTCAAGCGTACATGTACTGTCCCAACGGTAACCAATTTCAACCTCACACATACTTGAAGTCTAAATTTCGAATTGATTGGGAATACAGGGATTGAAAGGAGTTCAGAAAATGTTTTGTTTTTGTGACAAAAGATAACAAATTATACTATAAATTAGTTTTGTCACTGGCCAATTTGTAGAAAGTTTAGAGGGAGGAGGGCTTTAGCTTTATTTTTTAAGAATACACTTTTGTATATCTTTTAGATCTGTTCTGGTGGGTATTTCCTCTGTTCAATTCAAAAACTACCCAACAAAAGACTTTCAAGTTGCAATGAATCAAATTGGGTTGCTGCTACTGTTTTCAATCCCTTCCTTTTCAGAGGAAGGGATTGTATGACTGTGTCTCATTTAACCCAGTCATTTAATCCACAAAGTTTCCTTTTGTAAGATTGATTTTTCCCAGTTCCCACCTCGTGGATCCTTGGGGATCACTGCCAGCGCAATGAAGGATACACAAGTGTTGTCAAACCTATGATACCTATGATACAAATCTATGTGTCGGCTGACAGGTGTCAGCATCTTCCCACTCCCTGAGTAGTATACATGATCTTTAATTCGCTGACAGAATTTCCGAGCTGTTTTGCCAACATAAAAAACTCCACACGCATGTCATCAAATATACAACCCCCTGTGTGTTGCAGTCAACTCTAAATTTGGGGCATAGAAATTCATGGGCAGAAATGACATTGCCCACATTGATGGATGCCTTTATTTGAGGTTTCATTATTTGTGTGTGCCGCGTAGTGGCTTGACACAAGCTTGTCTCGTAAGGAGGTTGCGCGTCTGAAGGTTACTTCAGGTCTGCTGCCTATGTGTTTACGGACAGTGGGATCTTGGTGTAGCACATGCCAGTGGTTGGTCAGTATATTACGGACTTCTTGATGTTGTGATGAAAAGCGGGTGATGATTCGCAAAGGTGCTCGGGAGTCAGACAAATTGGTGTTATGGAAGAGCAGATCGTTTCTAGTTCGTCGCAGAGCCTTGTTGTAGGCTTTGCGTAGGAGCGACTTACTATAGCCCCTAGCTAATAGTCGTGTTCGTAGCATCTGTGCTTCTCTCTGAAAGTCCTCCATATGAATACAATTACGTCAAAGTCGTATGTATTGTACATACGGGATACTACGTATCAGTGCAGCCGGATGTGCACTGGTGGCGTGCAACATAGTGTTGCCAGCCGTCTCCTTACGATAAAGGCTTGTTGCCAGGCAGCCATCCTGGTCTTTGAAAATCGTTAAGTCTAAAAAGGAAATTTTGGATATATCAGAATTGAGAGTAAATTTCAAATTGAAAGAGTTGTGATTCAATGAATCAACAAAGACCCTGAGGGAATCAAATGTGCCCGTCCACACCATGAAGATGTCGTCGATGTAACGCATTACGCATCCAACATAACACCCGCTCAGTGTGGGCGGACAATCCCTCATCGGAAAAAATATAACGTTCTCACCCCCCAGGTACAAATTGGCGTAGGCCGGTACGCAGCAAGTGCCCATGGCCACACCTTGCACCTGGAGGTAGTGGGAACCGTTAAAACCGAACCAATTGAGGGTTAGAACAAATTGGAGAAGTATGAGTATGAATTCGTTGTATTTCCATTGGTTATGGGGTTCTTCATAAAGGAAAGTGCATACCATCCCGATGCCCTGCTCGTGAGGGATGCTGGAGTACAAAGACTCCACATCCAGAGTCACGAGCAGGACATGAGGAGGGACCACCATCCCTTCAATGTTTTTCAAAAGATCCAAAGCGACCCTGGTATAAGATGACAAACCCATCACGTGGGGCATAAGTGTGGCATCAATCAGCCTACTGGCGTTTTCAGTCAGTGACCCAATTCCTGATATTATTGGCCTCCCAGGTGGCTCTATGGAGTTTTTGTGCACTTTTGGTAGTGAGTAAAAAGTGGCTTCTCTAGGGTATTTATTGTTTAAGTAGTCATAAGTATCTTGGTCAATCAGTCCTTTTTGATAGCCATTGTTAATAATACATAGATACTCAGTTTTAAAGGTCGGAATAGATGAAGCAAGAATTTTTCGATACCAACTGGTATTGGATAAGATGTTGTAGCACATCTTCTCATAATTATGTTTGGTCATCAAGACCACGTTGCCTCCTTTATCCGATGCCTTGATAACCAAATCAGGATGTTGACTAAGTTGGGAGATGGCTTTGTTGTGTGCTGATGTTAGATTGTTGGGATACACTGAAACCTGCATTTGTTTAATGTCACTCACTACACCTACCAAAAAGGCCCATATGGAGGGATTGGTCGAGAGATCAGGAAATCTCGTTGATACAGGCTTAAATTTGTTGGACATTGGGAGAGCATTTGATTTAAGGGGAATTGTTTGAGACAAAGATGTTGTGCTGATCCCAGATGATGAATCTATATCAATAGGGTCATCATCATCATAATTCTCATCCAAAAAAAGCATCAAATCGCAAAGGGCTCTAAAGTCCTTCATAGTATAGTGCTTGATGCTTTCAGCAAATTCCGTTGCGTATTTGTCTAAATTGGCTGACCGACAGTCTATTTGTTACCGATTAGGTTGCACATCTTTCTAGGCCTCTGCATTTTATTCCTAATATTTTTTGATTTTATTTTTGGCTGGTTGCATATATAGGGGAGATTTGTTCTCACTTACTCTTACCTATGATTCGTATTTCTCCTATTTCCTGGGATGTTGTGGTGGGTCATGTGGTTTCCTGGAACAGCTGACCAAATATATATGTTCTCTTGTTTTGCATAATTTTCCGTGTTTTTATGTTATGTATTTTTTAATTTATAGACATTTCAAAAACTCCTGAAGAAGCGATCAGTATCGCGCAACATGTCGGGTTTAGGAATGGACTACCTATGATACACCGCCAATCAATAACAATTCTTTTCTTTGATATCAAACATACTGTAGGAGATGACCTTGGTTTCATTCAGCTCAATATAATTTTCATTATTGTCTACTGGTTATTGGGTGGTGTGTTTTATTGTCATAAATATCCTTTATGAATGGTTGTGTTATACTATTCATTTGAACTGTGTGTTATTTTTATATTGTTAATTTTAATAAAACTTGAGAAATTTTAATCAATTGTTGTGCCAATAAAGTCCATCTGCCTATCAATATTGAGTTGGCCCACCCTTTGCAGCTTTGAAGCCTATCCTGCTTCTAACTAATACACTGTTTTACTTCCTCCATTAGCTCATCCCCCACAGCTATTATCTTTTGTATCAATTGACCCTCTCTTTTTTTAGATTGTAAGCTCTAATGAGCAGGGCCCTCTGATTCCTCTTGTACCAAATTGTAATGTAACTGTAATGTCTACCTTTATTTTGTTAAGGGATGAGCAAACTGTTGGCGCTATATAAATCCTGTATAATAATAATAATATAACAGCTTTAACTCTTCTGGAAAGGCTGCCCACAAGGTTTAGAAGTGTGTCTATGGGAATGTTTGACCATTCTTCCAGAAGCACATTTCTGAGGCCAGGCACTGAAGTGGACGAGAAGGCCTGGCTTGCAGCCTCCATTCTAATTCATCCCAAAGGTTTTCTATCGGGTTGAAGTCAGGACTCTGTGCAGGCCAGTCAAGTTCCTCAACCCCAAACTCGCTCATCCATGTCTGACACTGCGTTATCGCTCCCTGAGTAGCTTTGTTGATGGAACAGTGTTCAGGGGTGTGTGTTGCACTGCTGAAGAGCTGGGCTGCTGCACTGTGTGTGAGAGCAGTGGTTTGACACTCCTAGTGCCACCAGAACAGGGTATATTAACCCTTGCTGCAGCACTTAGCAGATATCAAAGTAATATTACTATAAACATAAAGTTTTACAAACAACCTGCGTCACAAATCATTATATTTTCCCTCACAGCCGCTGTCTGCCTTTATACACTCTCCATACAGCCGTATCAAAATATAGCAGTCAGGGAGTGGGGCTCATTGAATTGTGTGTCTATGGTTAGTCTGGTAAATATCCCAAAAGAATATATAGAAAAAGAATGGCACCAGAGAGATGGTAACATTCAAAGTACCACTTGAATGAGCCTCAGGGATGTAGAAACAAAAAAGTAAAAAATTAAGCAATATTTAGAAAAATATAAAAAAAATGTATAAGGCCCCTTTCACACTGAGGCGGTTTGCAGGCGTTTTAGCGCTAAAAATAGCGCCTGAATAGCGCCTGAAAATTGCCTCCCATGTATCTCAATGTAACCTTTCACATTGAGGCGTTGCGCTGGCTGTGCGGTAAAAAAAACCTCCTGCAAGCAGCATCTTTGGTGCATGTTTTGTGCGCTATAAATAGCGCATTAAAAACACCTATATCCATAGGAATACATGGGTACCGCTATAAAACCGCCTGAAAATAAACCAAAAACGCCTGAAATCCATTCTCTGGATGCTGTGGGAAGGTCACATGACCGCATTGATGGGTCACATGATGCTGGGATACCAGGAAATCCTGTTTCATATGTGGAGAGGGGAGAGAGACAGAGAGAGACAGACACAACAGCATGGATGCTGAACCGAGCCAGGAGGTACAGCCTAGTGCTGAAGAAGCATCTTGGAGAGCCTCTGCCTCTATTGAACCTGAACAGTTCATCCAAACAATGCGGGAACACCCGGAACTTTGGGATAAGAAAAAAGCATTGTATGCCAATAGAAACAAAAAAGGAGCTGGATGGAATGCAGTTGCTACCCTGCACATTCCACGCTGGGTTTCCCTGAGCAAAAAAGACAAAGCTGGCAAAAGTAAGTTTAAATACCAATCTATTTAGTCCCAAAATCCAAAATCCCAGCCTTTATCCCACTTCCCATAGTCCCAAAATACAAAATCCCAACCTTTATCCCACTTCCCATAGTCCCAAAATACAAAATCCCAACCTTTATCCCATTTCCCATAGTCCCAAAACACAAAATCCCAACCTTTATCCCACTTCCCATAGTCCCAAAATACAAAATCCCAACCTTTATCCCACTTCCCATAGTCCCAAAACACAAAATCCCTACCTTTATCCCACTTCCCATAGTCCCAAAACACATAATCCCAACCTTTATCCCACTTCCCATAGTCCCAAAACACAAAATCCCAACCTTTATCCCACTTCCCATAGTCCCAAAACACAAAATCCCAACCTTTATCCCACTTCCCATAGTCCCAAAACACATAATCCCAACCTTTATCCCACTTCCTATAGTCCCAAAACACATAATCCCAACCTTTATCCCACTTCCCATAGTCCCAAAACACAAAATCCCAACCTTTATCCCACTTCCCATAGTCCCAAAGCACATAATCCCAACCTTTATCCCACTTCCCATAGTCCCAAAATACAAAATCCTAACCTTTATCCCACTTCCCATAGTCCCAAAACACAAAATCCCAAACTTTATCCCACTTCCCATAGTCCCAAAACACATAATCCCAACCTTTATCCCACTTCCCATACTCCCAAACTCCTAACCCTAACCCTAATCCCACTCCCCATACTCCCAAACCCCCAACCCTAACCCTAATCCCACTCCCCATACTCCCAAACTTCTAACCCTAACCCTAATCCCACTCCCCATACTCCCAAACCCCCAACCCTAACCCTAATCCCGCTCCCCATACTCCCAAACTCCTAACCCTAACCCTAATCCCACTCCCCATAGTCCCAAACTTCTAACCCTAACCCTAATCCCACTCCCCATAGTCCCAAACTCCTAACCCTAACCCTAATCCCACTCCTTATACTCCCAAACTTCTAACCCTAATCCCACTCCCCATACTCCCAAACTCCTAACCCTAACCCTAACCCTAATCCCACTCCCCATACTCCCAAACCCCCAACCCTAACCCTAATCCCACTCCCCATACTCCCAAACTCCTAACCCTAACCCTAATCCCACTCCCCATACTCCCAAACTTCTAACCCTAATCCCACTCCCCATACTCCCAAACTCCTAACCCTAACCCTAATCCCACTCCCCATAGTCCCAAACTCCTAACCCTAATCCCACTCCCCATACTCCCAAACTCCTAACCCTAACCCTAATCCCACTCCTCATTCTCCCAAAAGACATATTCCGACACAATTGTATTACTGTTTTTATTTTTTATTTTTAATCACAAAATGATTATCAATTGTATTTATTCTAAACATTCCAGTATTAAATGCATACATCAAATGTGATAAGAGAAGACTACAATCTACCAAAATATGCAACAAATTTAGCTATTAACCACTTCAATACCATGCACTTGTACAGCTTCCTGCCCAAGCCAATTTTGAGCTTTCAGCGCTGTCGCAATTTGAATGACAATTGCGCGGTTGTGCTACACTGTACCCAAACAAATTTTTTATCAGTTTGTTCCCACAAATAGAGCTCTCTTTCGGTGGTATTTGATCGCCTCTGCGATTTTTATTTTTTGCGCAACAAATAAAAAAAGAGCAAAATTTTTTAAAAAAACTATGTTTTTCTTTGTTTCTGTTAATTTTTTTGTAAATAAGTACCTTTTCTACTTCAATGATGGGCACTGATAAGGCGGCACTGAAGGGCACTGATAAGGCGACACTGATGGGCACCGATGAGGTGGCACCAATGAGGTGGCACTGATGAGGTGGCACTGATGGGCACTGATGATGGGCACTGATAGGTGGCACTGATGGGCACTGATATGTGGCACTGGTATGCGGCACTGATGGGCACTCATAGGTGGCACTGATTGGCACTCATAGGCAGCACTGATTGGCACTCATAGGCGGCACTGATGGGCACTCATAGGCGGCACTAATGGGCACTTTTAGGCGGCACTGATGGGCACTTATGGGTGGCACTGATAGGTGGCACGGATGGGCACTGATAGGTGGGCACTTATGGGCACAGATGGGCACGGATGGGCACTGATAGGTGGCACTGATGGACACTAGTAGGTGGCACTGGTGACACTGCTGCCTAGCAATGCCAGCCACCACACATTATTTTCTTGGCATGATTGTGCCAGTCAGTGCCCATGTGTGGGCACTGATTGGCATATTTTTTATGTTTTTTTTTACATATTTTTTTTTTTACTACATGTGGATGGCCATGGGGGCCATCCACATGCTTAGGGCTTCCCTGGTGGTCCTTGGAGGCTTCCCTGGTGGTCCAGTGTGGGTATCCGAGGGGGGGCTGCACTGATAAACAATCAGCGCGAACCCCCCCTGTCAGGAGAGCCGCCGATCGGCTCTCCTCTACTCGCGTCTGTCAGACGCGAGTGAGGAAGAGCCGATCAACGGCTCTTCCTGTTTACTTCCTGATCAGCCGTGATTCGACACGGCTGATCACATGGTAAAAAGGCTCCGACGGAGGCTTTTTACCGAGATCAGTGTAGCGGTGGGTCAGACTGACCCACCGCTTCACCGATCGCCGCGATGCGCACCCCCCGGGCACGCGGCGGCTGTTATCCCGCAGGACGTCATATGACGTCCAGTGTGGATAACAGAACCACTTCCCGGACGTCAATATGCTATTGACTGGGCGGGAAGTGGTTAATCATGTGCAATTAGATTATTTCTTAATTAATTTTATTTTTGTAATTTTAACCATTTGTTCAATTTGGACCAAATGTGAAATATTGAACATATGTAATCCTGAATTTCTGAATTTTAAAAAAAAGATCAAAATTATAAAATGAATAACACAAAAAAAATTTGCGCAATTGAACATGACAAGTAGCAAGAAATATACAAAAGCCCTTTAAGTTCATATATTTGAAGTGTTAGATCATATCAGCTTGCCAATTTACGGCACCAGCAGGACTCAAAAAATAATCAGCAAACTCATCCCTTATTGTGAATCCAACTCTTGGGCCACACACATGGGGAAAATCGGCTTGTTCCATGTTATGCGACAACGTATCCTCAAAATTAATCCCATCTCTCTCCCGTACTAAATTGTGTAACACGCATGCTGCCTTTATAACTTTACAAGCATTTTCTACTTTTAAGTTAATTGGTTTATGGAATATTTGCCATTTGTTGGCCAGTATTCCAAAGGCGCATTCGACTAGTCTTCTTGCTCGGCATAGACTGAAATTGAATATTCTCTTCTGAGTATCAAGATTTTGCAATAATTATGGCTTCATAAGATGCTCATGGATGGCAAAAGCGTCATCAGCCACAAAAACATAGGGCATATCAGGACCCTGTGTCCCAGGCAATGGTTGGTTATCCAGCAAGTCAAGTTGATTGGAAGCAAGACGCTTTCCAAATTTTGTATTCTGGAAGACTGTGGAGTCCGCACAGCTACCAAAAGATCCTATATCTACAAATATAAATTTATAGTCGGAATCTACCACAGCCATCAAAACAACAGAGAAATACTTTTTGTAGTTATAGTATTGACTTCCGCTATGGCAAGGTTTCATTAACCTTATGTGTTTGCCATCAATTGCTCCGAGACAGTTTGGGAAATTAGTCTTGCTGAAGAACCGCTGTGCAATATCTTCCCATTTCTGTGTATTCAGAATTGGCATAAATATATTTTTAAGTTTCCATATTTCATCACACGTATGC
This sequence comes from Rana muscosa, assembly GCA_029206835.1. Classification (NCBI taxonomy): domain Eukaryota; kingdom Metazoa; phylum Chordata; class Amphibia; order Anura; family Ranidae; genus Rana; species Rana muscosa. The sequence continues at coordinate 352,199,814 of CM055127.1, read as the reverse complement.
TTTATGATTTCACCAATAGTAGATATTCCTAGTCTGAATTCATACTGTAGTGATGTATACGTATTTCCAGTTGCCAGATATCTGTAAAAAAAGAACAATTAATTTTATCTTTCAGTAAGAATGTTAAAGATTAGATGGAAAACTATGCGTGATAATTTTCGTAGAGAGTTGACTAAACAACAGAAAAGTGGGTCAAGCGGGAAGACCAGTCGAGTCTATTGCCATTTTGCTGAGCTCCAGTTTTTGAAGCCTGTAATGCAGCTGAGGCAGTAAGCATTAAATATACACTGTTGTATATCTCTTCAAGAACAATGCCACAAAAATTATTATTATTATTAATTACTTATTTTTTCCCCAGAACAGAAAGCAATATTAGCTCTGAATCTGAGGAGGAGCCTACCCCGACTCCAGACGAAGATATCCATGAAAGTCAGGTACTCTTCGATGATGAAGATGAAGGAGATGCACCCGAGCAAGCACCAGAGCCAAATATCTTGAGAAAGCAAGCTAGATCTAAACCTAAAACTAAATCACAACAAACCCAAGAGTTTATAGACGTTGTGAAGAACCTAATTTCATGCCAAAAGCAAGAAACGGGTGAACTCGCATCCATCGCAAGGAGTTTTATCCCTCAAATAGCCAAGGATGACCCGGCTTTACATTGTGACTAGAGTTGAGCGGACACCTGGATGTTCGGGTTCGATGCAAATGGCAGCAAAATGTTGTTAAGAGCATGGCAAGTGCTCTGCAAGCAAATGTGGATAGGGAAATAACTTAAAATAACATAAAAAAATAAAAAAATAAAAAAATATGCTGGAGGCCCCCTTTTCAGCAGAAGAGGTACGGGAAGTCATTAAGAACCTCAGAAACTCAACGGCACGATGCCACACATATGGTGGGAATGCCCCAGAATACGCCCTTTCTGGAATAAATTATTCAATATAATGGATAAGCTAGTGGGAAAATAAAATACTTTGAAATAAAAATGTAGCGGGGTGCTAAATTTAAGGGAAGTGTTTGAGTGGTAAATAGGCTCAAACACCCTAATTCTGTAGGATTCATGGACCATTTTGTCCTCAGGGGACAGTATTGGTGTGCAGTTCCCTGCGGCCTACAGGTGGCGCTGCCATGGTAGGCTAGGGTTGAACCGCCGATACAGTGCTGTGCCTTTTGTGTCCCCTCTTGGCAGTAGTACAGCGGGGCGGGAACCTGCTGTGCATACCGGGAGAGCATATAAAAGGGGCAGACCTTTGGCCTGGGGGCTGATGTCCAGTGGGGTCCACGCCCAGGTGCCTTCGGCCTGGGTGCATGTGTTCCTGTTCCATCTCGGGTACCTTTAGCCCGGGGTGAGGTACTATCCTGGAGTTCCTGCTGCCCCGGGTATGGAGGCCTAGGTGCGGGAGTAAAGCCTGGAGTCCAGAGCCTTCGTCTGGAGTCCGCTAAGGGTCGAGGAGTCTTAGGGTGCCGCCTCGTGTAGGGGACCATGTTCCAGGGAAGGGAGGATCATTCTGATGGACCGATGCGGGAGTCACGGTGAAGGAAGGGTCTGTTGACTCCCTGGAGAGATGTCTTCCCCTTGATATGGGCTAGGTTCGTAGAAGGAGAAGCTCAAGGTCATCTTAACTGTATCAGAGGCCTTATTCACCCGGCCCGTGGCAGGGGCCTTATACACCCTGGTTTGTGGCAGAGACCAAAGTTCTCCAGGTCCGTGGCAGGGGCCTTGTACACCCGGTCTGTGGCAGAGACCAACCTCAAGGTCTGTGGCAGAGACCGTGCACCTAAAACTGTTTGAGAAACCTAAGCAGTGAAGTGAATGTGCTACGTTTGTGCCTGGACCTCCTCCACACCTTAAGCTGTCCTGTTTCTTTGCTCTAACCTTTTCTATCCGAGTAGAGTTTATTTTGCCATGAGAGAATAAGAGTTGTAATTCCAGCTGGTGTGGACATTGACTTTACTGGGAATTAAAGGACTTGCCTCTACCTACAGTAGAGGTGAGAATCATCCTCTGGAGGAGTTTTGACTCCGGCTGTGGACACGGCCCGTCAAGTACACCGCTCAACCTCTTTATATAGGAGGGTACGGGCTGGTAGTGCGGTGTGCCTTTCTCCCTCCTGCGAGGAGCCAACAACATAAAGGCAGGTAAGGGGGAAAGGATCTGTGCACTACAAAAAAATAAAATAAAAATTATAATCTTGACCTAGGAGGACAAGGTCCATATGGAGTAGGAGGTTGAGGTGGCGGTGGATGTGGCTGTGTAGGTGGAAGCGGCGGTGGAGGAGGACGAGGTAGCCAACACTGGTTCAAAAATACAACAATGGCTGGGTAAGGCCAGTGATGTGTCGAATTCTGTCCCCCGTCGAATAGTGTCCACCCTGTACTGTGCTTGCTCAGTATGTAGGACAAGAGGATTTCGAAAATCTCCCAAGATGAACGGCGCCTGCGTGGTGAGTTCAGGTGAAGGCCATACCATCCGTGGTTCAAGCCGAGCCAAATGAGGCCGTGCCCAAAGCGTGGCGATCGAAGCGAGCCCGTGAGGGGCCCTGTTACTATGTGCTACCGTATGTCCACTTGGATGTTGGGGCTTGAACCTGCACTCACGGCGCCGGCGCCGTTCATCTTCGGAGATTTTGTGAATCTCCTTGTCCTCTGTACTGCGCAAGCGCTGCGCCTTCGCAGTACGGGCCGGACACAATCCGATGGCCGGACAGTTTTTGTCACAACACCGGTATACATGTCTATTCTGCAGAAGGTACGGACAAGTCCTGTGGGATCCATGCCTGGTTCATTTTAATGAATGTGAGCTTGTCCACATTGGCTCTGCACAGGCGGCTGCGCTTGTCTGTGATAACGCCCCCCTGCCGTGCTAAATACACGTTCAGATAATACACTGGCTGCAGGGCAGGCCAGCACCTCCAAGGCATAAAGGGCAAGCTCAGGCCATGTGTCCAATTTGGAGACCCAGAAGTTAAAGGGGGCAGACCCGTCATCCAGTACGTGTAGGCCTGTGGACACATACTGCTCAACCATGTTGGTGAAATGCTGCCTCCTGCTAAGACGTTCCATCTCAGCTGGTGGTGCTGGTTGTTGTGGCGTGCTGACAAAGCTTTTCCACATTTCAGCCATGCTAACCCTGCCTTCTGAGGTGATGCCGGTGCCCCGGCTGCGTTGGCGACCTCTTCCTCCTCCTCTGCCTTCGCCTTGTGTTTCCACCGTACGCCCGCTGTCAGGTGGGAATGCCACGCACCAGTGATGGCCACGAGCTGGTCTGGGTGCCACCCTGCTGTGAAAATGGCTCCTCCTCCTCCTCCTCCATCTCCTTCTCCACCTCGTCATCCTCCAGAACTGTGCCCTTTCTGCCGGACAATTGTGTACCTGGCGTTTGTTGGTGCAGGAACCCACCCTCGTAGCCACTTGTGAAAGACTGCCCTGAAAGCCTTTGAAATGATCCCGCTTCCTCCTCCTCCTCCTCATCCTCCTGTGCCACATCCTCTTCCATCATCGCCCGAAGCGTTTTTTCAAGGAGGCATAGAACTGGGATAGTAACGCTGAGAACGGCGTCATTGGCACTGGACATGTTGGTGGAGTACTCGAAACAGCGCAACAAGGCACACAGGTCTCGCATGGAGGCCCAGTTATTGGTGGTGAAGTGGTGCTGTTCCGCAGAGCGACTCACGCGTGATTGCTGCAGCTGAAACTCCACTATCGCCTGCTGCTGCTCGCACAGTCTGGCCAGCATGTGCAAGGTGGAGTTCCACCTTGTGGGCACGTCACATATGAGGCGGTGAGCGGGAAGGCCGAAGTTACGCTGCAGCGCTGACAGGCGAGCAGCAGCAGGGTGAGAACGCCGAAAGTGCGCACACACAGCCCACACTTTCTGCAGCAGCTCTGGCATATTGGGGTAATTTTTAAGGAACCTCTGGACCACCAAGTTCAGCACATGCGCCAGGCAAGGGATGTGCGTCAAACCGGCTAGGCCCAGAGCTGCTACGAGATTTCGCCCATTATCGCACACCACCAGGCCGGGCTTGAGGCTCACTGACAGCAACCACTCATTGGTCTGTTGTTCCATGTCCCTCCACAACTCCTGCGCGGTGTGGGGTTTTTCCCCCAAACAGGAAAGTTTTAAAACTGCCTGCTGTCGTTTACCCCTGGCTGTGCTGAAGTTGGTGGTGAAGGTGTTACGCTGACCGGATGAGGAGGCGGTAGAGGATGAGGAAGCGGAGTAGGAGGAGTTAGCAACAGGAGGCAAACTGAAGCGCCCTGCAATCCTCGGTGGTGGAAGGACATGCACCAAACTGCTATCTGCCTCAGGCCCAGCCGCCACTGCATTTACCCAGTGTGCTGTTAGGGAGATATAACGTCCCTGACCGTGCTTACTGGTCCACGCATCCGTAGTTAGGTGGACCTTGCCACAGATGGCGTTGCGCAGTGCACACCTGATTTTGTCCCCCACTTGGTAGTGCAGGGAAGGGATGGCTCGCCTGGAAAAGTAGTGGCGGCTGGGCACGACGTACTGTGGGACAGCCAATGCCATCAGGCTTTTAAAACTCTGCGTCTCCACCAGACGGAATGACAGCATTTCAAAGGCCAGGAGTTTTGAAATGCTGGCATTCAGGGCCAGGGATCGCGGGTGGCTAGGGGGGTACTTCCTCTTCTGCTCCAATGTTTGGGAGATAGAGAGCTGAACGCTTCCATGGGACATTGTGGAGATGGTTGGTGACCCAGGTGGTAGTGTTGCTGGCAGATCGTCTGTTTGCGGGGTGGCAGGTGCCACTGTCACTACAGAGGTGGATGAAGAGGCCGAGACTGCAGCAGAAGAGGAAGCAGGAGGAGCCAGAGACCTTTCTTGGTTTTTGAGGTGTCTACTCCACTGCAGCTCGTGCTTTGCACTTAGATGCCTGGTCATGCAGGTTGTGCTCAGGTTGAGAACGTTTATGCCTCGCTTCAGGCTCTGATTGCACAGCGTGCAAACCACTTGTGTCTTGTCATCAGCACATTGTGTGAAGAACTGCCACGCTAGGGAACTCCTTGGACCTGGCTTTGGTGTGCTCGGTCCCTTGCTGCGTTGGGCAGTAGCAGACATACTGTCTAGGGGACGGACGCTCCGCTTTTGCACCCTGCTCCCTCTTCTGCTGTGCTGGTGGCTCTGTGCGACCACCGCCTCTTCCTCCAAACTACACTGGTCACCTGCATAACGTTGATTCCATGTGGGGTCGAGGACCTCATCGTCCTCCACATCATCTTCCACCCAGTCTTCACCCCTGCCCTCCTTGTCTGTCTGCACAATTGCGAAAGCAGCAGCAGTTGGCACCTGTGTTTCGTCATCATCCGAGACGTGCTGCGATGGTCCTCCCATGTACTCATCATGAAACATAAGTGGTTGGGCATCGGTGCACTCAATCTCTTCCACTTCTGGGGCAGGGCTAGGTGGATGGCCCTGGGAAACCCTGCTAACAGAGTCATCGAAAAGCAGAAGAGACTGCTGCATGATTTGGGGCTCAGACTGCTTGGCTGATTTGCAAGGGGGTGAGGTGAAAGACTGATGGACATGGGTTTCAGGTGCCAACTCTGATCTTTCATCAGAAGAGTGGGTGGGAGACAATGTGAAGGAACCCGAGGCACTGTCAGCAACCCAATCTACTATCGCCTGTACTTGTCCTGGCCTAAACATTCGTACAGCCTCATTAGGCGCGACAAAATACCGCCGCAGGCTCGGTCGCCTACTCGCACCTGAGGAAGGTGTTTCACTTGTGCGTGTATCTGGCACAGATCCACCACGTCCTCTCCCTGCAACAGGAGCTCCACCAGCAGCACCACGACCGGGGCCACCACGTCCCTTTGACCTTCTCCTCATATTTTCAAAATTTAGGATCTTGCCCTAAATGGGTGTTTTTGGAAAAGCAGAACACACCCACAGTACGTAACCGCTGAATCGCACAGCTACAGAACTGCAGAAAATGCTATTAAAAAAAAATGTTTTTTTTTTAGTATAGCACAGTAGAAGAAAACTATATATAAATTGTTTATTTCACACACCTCCACATATGTATAACACACTGCAAAATATTTTTTGTGGCCCTAAATGGCGTTTTTTGGAAGACCACAACACACCCACAGTACGTAACCGCTGAATCGCACAGCTACAGAACTGCAGAAAATGCTATTCAAAAAAATTTTGTTTTTTTAGTATAGCACAGTAGAAGAAAACTATATAGAAATTGTTTATTTCACACACCTCCACATATGTATAACACACTGCAAAATATTTTTTGTGGCCCTAAATGGCTTTTTTGGAAGACCACAATACACCCACAGTACGTAACCGCTGAATCGCACAGCTACAGAACTGCAGAAAATGCTATTCAAAAAAAAATTAGTTTTTTTAGTATAGCACAGTAGAAGAAAACTATATAGAAATTGTTTATTTCACACACCTCCACATATGTATAACACACTGCAAAATATTTTTTGTGGCCCTAAATGGCGTTTTTTGGAAGACCACAATACACCCACAGTACGTAACCGCTGAATCGCACAGCTACAGAACTGCAGAAAATGCTATTCAAAAAAAAATTTTTTATTTAGTATAGCACAGTAGAAGAAAACTATATAGAAATTGTTTATTTCACACACCTCCACGTATGTATAACACACTGCAAAATATTTTTTGTGGCCCTAAATGGCGTTTTTTGGAAGACCACAACACACCCACAGTACGTAACCGCTGAATCGCACAGCTACAGAACTGCAGAAAATGCTATTTAAAAAAAATGTTTTTTTTTTAGTATAGCACAGTAGAAGAAAACTATATATAAATTGTTTATTTCACACACCTCCACATATGTATAACACACTGCAAAATATTTTTTGTGGCTCTAAATGGCGTTTTTTGGAAGACCACAACACACCCACAGTACGTAACCGCTGAATCGCACAGCTACAGAACTGCAGAAAATGCTATTAAAAAAAGTTTTTTTTTTTAGTATAGCACAGTAGAAGAAAACTATATATAAATTGTTTATTTCACACACCTCCACATATGTATAGCACACTGCAAAATATTTTTTGTGGCCCTAAATGGCGTTTTTTGGAAGACCACAACACACCCACAGTACGTAAACGCTGAATCGCACAGCTACAGAACTGCAGAAAATGCTATTCAAAAAAATTTTTGTTTTTTTAGTATAGCACAGTAGAAGACAAATATATAGAAATGGTTTATTTCACACGCCTCCACATATGTATAACACACTGCAAAATATTTTTTGTGGCCCTAAATGGCGTTTTTTGGAAGACCACAATACACCCACAGTACGTAACCGCTGAATCGCACAGCTACAGAACTGCAGAAAATGCTATTCAAAAAAAAGTTTTTTTTAGTATAGCACAGTAGAAGAAAACTATATATAAATTGTTTATTTCACACACCTCCACATATGTACAACACACTGCAAAATATTTTTTGTGGCCCTAAATGGCGTTTTTTGGAAGACCACAACACACCCACAGTACGTAAACGCTGAATCGCACAGCTACAGAACTGCAGAAAATGCTATTCAAAAAAAATGTTTTTATTTAGTATAGCACAGTAGAAGAAAACTATATAGAAATTGTTTATTTCACACACCTCCACGTATGTATAACACACTTCAAAATATTTTTTGTGGCCCTAAATGGCGTTTTTTGGAAGACCACAACACACCCACAGTACGTAACCGCTGAATCGCACAGCTACAGAACTGCAGAAAATGCTATTCAAAAAAAATTTTGTTTTTTTAGTATAGCACAGTAGAAGAAAACTATATAGAAATTGTTTATTTCACACACCTCCACATATGTATAACACACTGCAAAATATTTTTTGTGGCCCTAAATGGCGTTTTTTGGAAGACCACAATACACCCACAGTACGTAACCGCTGAATCGCACAGCTACAGAACTACAGAAAATGCTATTTAAAAAAAATGTTTTTTTTTTAGTATAGCACAGTAGAAGAAAACTATATATAAATTGTTTATTTCACACACCTCCACATATGTATAACACACTGCAAAATATTTTTTGTTGCTCTAAATGGCGTTTTTTGGAAGACCACAACACACCCACAGTACGTAACCGCTGAATCGCACAGCTACAGAACTGCAGAAAATGCTATTAAAAAAAAAAGTTTTTTTTTTTAGTATAGCACAGTAGAAGAAAACTATATATAAATTGTTTATTTCACACACCTCCACATATGTATAGCACACTGCAAAATATTTTTTGTGGCCCTAAATGGCGTTTTTTGGAAGACCACAACACACCCACAGTACGTAAACGCTGAATCGCACAGCTACAGAACTGCAGAAAATGCTATTCAAAAAAATTTTTGTTTTTTTAGTATAGCACAGTAGAAGACAAATATATAGAAATGGTTTATTTCACACGCCTCCACATATGTATAACACACTGCAAAATATTTTTTGTGGCCCTAAATGGCGTTTTTTGGAAGACCACAATACACCCACAGTACGTAACCGCTGAATCGCACAGCTACAGAACTGCAGAAAATGCTATTCAAAAAAAAGTTTTTTTTTAGTATAGCACAGTAGAAGAAAACTATATATAAATTGTTTATTTCACACACCTCCACATATGTACAACACACTGCAAAATATTTTTTGTGGCCCTAAATGGCGTTTTTTGGAAGACCACAACACACCCACAGTACGTAACCGCTGAATCGCACAGCTACAGAACTGCAGAAAATGCTATTAAAAAAAATGTTGTTTTTTTAGTATAGCACAGTAGAAGACAAATATATAGAAATGGTTTATTTCACACGCCTCCACATATGTATAACACACTGCAAAATATTTTTTGTGGCCCTAAATGGCGTTTTTTGGAAGACCACAATACACCCACAGTACGTAACCGCTGAATCGCACAGCTACAGAACTGCAGAAAATGCTATTCAAAAAAAATGTTTTTTTTTAGTATAGCACAGTAGAAGAAAACTATATATAAATTGTTTATTTCACACACCTCCACATATGTATAACACACTGCAAAATATTTTTTGTGGCCCTAAATGGCGTTTTTTGGAAGACCACAACACACCCACAGTACGTAACCGCTGAATCGCACAGCTACAGAACTGCAGAAAATGCTATTCAAAAATTTTTTTTGTTTTTTTAGTATAGCACAGTAGAAGAAAACTATATAGAAATTGTTTATTTCACATACCTCCACATATGTATAACACACTGCAAAATATTTTTTGTGGCCCTAAATGGCGTTTTTTGGAAGACCACAACACACCCACAGTACGTAACCGCTGAATCGCACAGCTACAGAACTGCAGAAAATGCTATTCAAATTTTTATTTTATTTTTTAGTATAGCACAGTAGAAGACAAATATATAGAAATGGTTTATTTCACACGCCTCCACATATGTATAACACACTGCAAAATATTTTTTGTGGCCCTAAATGGCGTTTTTTGGAAGACCACAACACACACAATTTTTTTTTTTTGCCCTTAATGGGTCTTTTGGAAAAGAGCACAATAAAGTGCCTTTTTTTTTTGTCCTAAATTGATCTTTTTCCAAGAGCAGAATACACCCACAGTATGGAAACGGTGTATCTCTCAACGTAATATATGCAGTGCTGGTGCACTGAGCTTGCAGATAAAAGGTAGATTTTCTCTGACACTGGGCTCATGGCAGTGTAAAAAGACTGCACTACAACACAAAAAGGTAAACCTATGCAGATCGCTGAGTTATATCTCTGAATCTGGACTCCTATTCCTATATAATATATCTCCCTAAAAGCAAAAAACAGGAACCTGGCCCTACACTACACTGTCTCTCTATCTTTTCCCTCAGATTCCAGAATCAGGACTAACTCATGTATTTTTCTATCTCTCCCTAAAAGCAGCAGCAGCAGACAAGATCCTCTCCCTATCTATTCTGAAGCAGAGTGACGTGTGTGCTGTGTGCCTCTAGCTTATATAGAAGCTGGGTCACATGTTGCACTGACCAATCACAGCCATGCCATTAGTAGGCATGGCTATGATGGCTTCTAAGGGCACACCAGCTAATCAAAAGGTTTAGCATGTAGGCCCTTTACAAAATAATCTAGAGTGGGTGACTGGGGACAAAGAGAAGGCTAATTTATTAAATACTTTCTTCAGTTCTGTGTATACAAAGGAGCATGGGGGAGCTCATGTCCAAAATGGGGGTGGTAGTGACACAGCCCCAAATCCACAATGGCTCAAAAGTGATATGATCCAGAAATATTTAGATGGAATAAAGGTGGATAAAGCACCTGGACCAGATGGCATACACCCACGGATCCTAAAAGAATTGAGCTCTGTAATTTCAAAGCCATTGTATTTAATTTTTAGGGACTCATTAATGACAGGAATAGTACCACTGGATTGGCGCAGGGCCAATGTGGTGCCTATATTTAAAAAGGGAATTAAGTGTTTACCAAGTAACTATAGACCTGTTAGTTTAACTTCTATAGTTGGGAAAATACTGGAGAGATTAATAAAAGACCACATAGATGAGTTCTTGCTGGAAAAAAACTATTTAAGCAACAGACAGCATGGATTCATGAAAGACAGAAGTTGTCAAACAAACCTGATTTCTTTTTATGAAGAGGTAAGTAAGACCTTGGACAGAGGGGTGGCAGTGGACGTGGTATACTTGGATTTTGCAAAAGCGTTCGATACAGTTCCCCACACACGGCTCATGTGTAAGGTAAAGTCTACAGGATTGGAAATATCAGTTTGTAAATGGATAGAAAACTGGCTAAAAGACAGAATTCAGAGAGTAGTGGTTAATGATTCTTACTCTGAATGGTCCAAGGTTATCAGTGGTGTACCCCAAGGTTCAGTGCTGGGACCCTTACTTTTTAATATGTTTATAAATGATATTGGGTCTGAGATCAAAAGTAACATTTCTGTCTTTGCAGATGACACCAAGCTATGCAGTGGAATAACGTCCTTACAAGCCGACCTCAATGCTCTGTCTAATTGGGCGACTATGTGGCAGATGAGGTTTAATGTTGATAAATGTAAAGTTATGCACTTGGGGGCTAATAATATGAATGCATCATACATACTAGGGGGAGTACAACTGGGGGGATCTGTAGTGGAGAAGGATCTGGGGGTTTTGGTAGATCATAAGCTCAATAATGGCATGCAATGCCAAGCTGCGGTTTCCAAAGCGAGCAAAGTCCTTTCTTGTATTAAGAGAGGTATGGTCTCCAGAGAGAGAGATATCATTTTGCCCCTGTTCAAATCATTAGTAAGACCTCATCTGGAATATGCAGTTCAGTTTTGGGCCCCAGTTCTCAAAAAGGATATTGGGGAACTGGAGAAAGTGCAGAGAAGGGCAACCAAACTGATAAGAGGCATGGAGGAGCTCAGCTATGAGGAGAGATTAGAGGAACTGAATTTATTCTCTCTTGAGAAGAGGAGATTAAGGGGGGATATGATCAACATGTACAAATATATAAGGGGTCCATATAGTGAACTTGGTGTTCAGTTATTCACTTTACGGTCAACACAAAGGACAAGGGGGCACTCTTTGCGTCTAGAGGAAAAGAGATTTCACCTCCAAATACGGAAAGGTTTTTTCACAGTAAGAGCTGTGAAAATGTGGAATAGACTCCCTGCAGAGGTGGTTCTGGCCAGCTCAGTAGATTGCTTTAAGAAGGGCCTGGATTCTTTCTTAAATGTACATAATATAACTGAGTACTAACATTTATAGGTAAAGTTGATCCAGGGAATATCCGATTGCCTCTCGGGGGATCAGGAAGGAATTTTTTCCCCTGCTGTAGCAAATTGGATAATGCTCTTCTGGGTTTTTTTGCCTTCCTCTGGATCAACTGTGGGTATAGAATTGGGTATATGGGATTGTACGATATATGTTTATTTTTATTTTTTTATTTTTATTTTTTACGGTTGAACTGGATGGACTTGTGTCTTTTTTCAACCTGACTAACTATGTAACTATGTAACTATGTAACTATGATTGGCTGGCCCCTGAAGCATTTCTAACTGCGTAATTAGATTGCCGAACACGAACCCGAACCCGGACTTTTGCACAAAGTCCGGGTTCGGGTTCGGGTTCGGGAAAAAGCTAAAGTTCGGTACGGACCCGAACTTTACAGTTCGGGTTCGCTCAACACTAATTGTGACCTAATATGTGACATGTTCAAATTAATTAAGTCATATCAAGAGAGATCCAGGTCTCCATCTGTCCGCCCTCAGTCATATGATGTACTCCGTCATAATCCTCATGGAGGGTATAGCAATCAAGGCACACCAGGAACATCATATGACAATCGTGTCATGTCCTTCCCACCAATGCCAAATCACATGTCCATGCCTCATAACTATAATTTTCAGGGAATGCCGTACGACATGCCCCTTCATCGTCCCCCAATCCAACATCCTCCTCATCCCCATAGAGAGGATTCACACTCTCAACCGCCGTGTTACCAAGACTTGTGATTTCATTGTTGGGTTATTAGTTTTGGATGTTTTGAATAAAGTTTGGAGAACAAACGTTAGTAAAGTTTTGATAATGGAAGTTATACTGCCATGATATTTTTCGATGTTTGCACTAATATTTTAAAAAACAAAGTAGTATCCAAAGTTTTGGGAACAAAGTTTTATGTTTATATGGATGGATATATATATATATATATATATATATATATATATATTTATATATATATATATATATATTTATATAGATGTAGATACATTTACACTTATAAGTTATTTCGATACGAATATGTATTAAAGATTTTATATATTTTTTATGCACATGTTGTGCTGTTGTATGTTCAAAACACGAATACAGTAAATAAATGTTTACCGTTATACAAACATATGTGTTTTGATGTATGATTAGTTTACATGTAAACACATTGATTAATCGTACAAATTACCTCAGCGTTATCAGTAATCGTTCACATGGTGTTATAGCATCCCTGCAATTGGTATCCTGTCTCACCAAGGCAGGTGTCAACAGATCCAGAAGAAAGTCGAATCTAGTGAAAGAAATACATGAGTTGTTAACACTACTAAAAAAACGATTGACCTATTCTATGCTATGCTAATCCATGTCATATGCTAAACAAACTGATCATGCTGACTTTGGAAAAGAATGGTACGTATACTTTACACATACATGGGACACTACTCATACTTTACCAAACACATAAGTTTAAGGTTGTGAGTTTGGGACTATTGGGGGTGGGATAAGGGTTAGGAGTTTGGGAGTATGGGAGCATGGGGAGTGGGATTAGGGTTAGGGTTTGGGAGTATGGGACTATGGGGAGTGGGATTAGGGTTATGGTTGGGGGTTTGGGAGTATGGGGAGTGGGATTAGGGTTAGGATTTGGAGTTTGGGACTATGGGGAGTGGGATTAGGGTTAGAAGTTTGGGAGTATGGGGAGTGGGATTAGGGTAAGGGTTGGGGGTTTGGGAGTATGGGGAGTGGGGTTAGGGTTAGGAGTTTGGGAGTATGGGGAGTGGGATTAGGGTTAGGGTTGGGGGTTTGGGAGTATGGGGAGTGGGATTAGGGTTAGGGTTGGGGGTTTGGGAGTATGGGGAGTGGGATTAGGGTTAGGGTTAGGAGTTTGGGAGTATGGGGAGTGGGATTAGGGTTAGGGTTAGGAGTTTGGGAGTAAGGGGAGTGGGATTAGGGTTAGGAGTTTGGGAGTATGGGGAGTGGGATTAGGGTTAGGGTTAGGAGTTTGGGAGTATGGGAGTGGGATTAGGGTTAGGGTTAGGAGTTTGGGAGTAAGGGGAGTGGGATTAGGGTTAGGGTTAGGAGTTTGAAAGTATGGAGAGTGGGATTAGGGTTAGGGTTAGGAGTTTGGGAGTATGGGGAGTGGGATTAGGGTTAGGGTTGGGGGCTTGGGAGTATAAGGAGTGGGATTAGGGTTAGGGTTGGGGGTTTGGGAGTATGGGGAGTGGGATTAGGGTTAGGGTTGGGGGTTTGGGAGTATGGGGAGTGGGATTAGGGTTAGGGTTAGGAGTTTGGGAGTATGGGGAGTGGGATTAGGGTTAGGGTTAGGAGTTTGGGAGTAAGGGGAGTGGGATTAGGGTTAGGGTTAGGAGTTTGGGAGTGGGATTAGGGTTAGGGTTAGGAGTTTGGGAGTAAGGGGAGTGGGATTAGGGTTAGGAGTTTGGGAGTATGGGGAGTGGGATTAGGGTTAGGAGTTTGGGAGTATGGGGAGTGGGGTTAGGGTTAGGGTTGGGGGTTTGGGAGTAAGGGGAGTGGGATTAGGGTTAGGGTTGGGGGTTTGGGAGTATGGGGAGTGGGATTAGGGTTAGGGTTGGGGGTTTGGGAGTATGGGGAGTGGGAGTAGGTTTAGGGTTAGGGGTTTGGGAGTATGGGGAGTGGGATTAGGGTTAGGGTTAGGCATTTGGGAGTAAGGGGAGTGGGATTAGGGTTAGGGTTAGGATTTTGGGAGTATGGGGAGTGGGATTAGGGTTAGGAGATTGGGAGTAAGGGGAGTGGGATTAGGGTTAGGGTTAGGAGTTTGGGAGTATGGGGAGTGAGATTAGGGTTAGGGTTAGGAGTTTGGGAGTATGGGGAGTGGGATTAGGGTTAGGGTTAGAAGTTTGTGAGTATGGGGAGTGGGATTAGGGTTAGGGTTAGGAGTTTGGGAGTATGGGGAGTGGGATTAGGGTTAGGGTTGGGGATTTGGGAGTATGGGGAGTGGGATTAGGGTTAGGGTTGGGGGTTTGAGAGTATGGGGAGTGGGATTAGGGTTAGGGTTAGGAGTTTGGGAGTATGGGGAGTGGGATTAGGGTTAGGGTTAGGAGTTTGGGAGTATGGGGAGTGGGATTAGGGTTAGGGTTAGAAGTTTGGGAGTATGGGGAGTGGGATTAGGGTTAGGGTTTGGAGTTTGGGACTATGGGGAGTGGGATTAGGGTTAGAAGTTTGGGAGTATGGGGAGTGGGATTAGGGTTAGGGTTAGGAGTTTGGGAGTATGGGGAGTGGGATTAGGGTTAGGAGTTTGGGAGTATGGGGAGTGGGAGGGTGAGTTTGGGAGTAGGAGTGTGTGTAGATGACTGGGATATTGCGACTTACGTTGCGATGCTCATCCGAGTGTAATTTCGGAACTTATCAGGGTGCACTCTCAGGTACTGATAGAGCAACACGTATTGTCCTCTGTCTGCATGCATTTGATGGATGGGATGAACCCAATATCGACGTTGTGGTCTCTGTTGGAGTAGATGTTCCCATACATATAGCACAAACATCAGCAGCAGCTCAAAATACTCCATCTGCTTCCTGTTCTCTTTCTTCCCTAACGAAATAACAGGAAGTGATGTAAGGGGGTGGGGTTGTTTGCTGATGCCAACGCTTTAATAGCGCTTCAATAGCGCTATTAAAACACATGGCCGTTAGCGCTATTTTTAGCGCTAATGCCGCAAAAACGCAGTAAAAACGCGCTACTATCGGTATGCGTTTTTACCGCGGTTTTTCAACGCCCCAGTGTGAAAGCAGCCTAAATCAATAAATTGTACAAAATAAAAATATACTTCCACCTTCCACCATCTAAAAAGGCAATGTTGTCTGTACCAAAAAATGTCTAGACACCACTCATACCACCATGCATGCTTGAGCTCAAAAATAGAAATGGAGAGAGAGAACTATGAAAAATATAGAAATGTCAAAAGTAGCTCATACCGCAGATGGAATATCAAAATAATATATCAAATTGTAGATCGCAGATTGCGGATAAGTGCACCAATATGAATAATTCAGCTGTGGATGAGGTACATATATGAAATATGCAAATGTCTCTCAACTTCAAGATATATGCTAATATCTGGATGGATACTAGTGATAAGCGGAACCCCCCAACCCATTACCAGCCCCTTTGGGTCTTGTATGGATATTAAGGGGAACCCTGCACCCAAATTAAAAAAAGAAAAGGCGTGGGGCCCCAGGCCCTATATACTCTGAACAGCAGTATACAGGCGGTGCAAACAAGACAGGAACTGTAGGTTTGTTCTTAAGTAGAATCTGTTTGTAATTATGAACTGGTACATTTTTAAAGTGTAGCTCCAGCCACAAAATCTATTTTTAAGCTTTTTAGAAAACATAGGGAAGGGTTATCACCCCTGTAACATTTGTTTTGCTGTCTGTGCACCTGTTCAGAAGATTTCACTTCACTTTCTGTCCCAATGACAATTGGATTTAGAAAATTTGGGGTTTTTAGTGAAACAAGGAACTCTTACAGGAGAGAATTTCCCTTCCTAGGGGTAGATTTCCTCTCACTTCCTGTTGTCTCCTTCCGTTTGAAAGTAGGAGTCGTTTGTAAGTTGGATGTTTGAAAGTAGGTGCCTGCCCTATATACTCTGCAGAAATTTGGGCCTTAGGTGTTGGTGTTGCCACAACACTGTAAGCCCTCACAGTTACTCTTGGTGGGCGCAGGAACAGGCCCTGCTGTGAAATATTAGATCAAGAATTGTAATTACATGCCCCTGTTGAACAGGGTCAGAAAAATTGGGCCTTTGGTGGTGGACGGTGTGGTGGTGTTGCCACAACACTGTAAGGCCTCACAGTTACTCTGGGTGGGCGCAGGAAAGGGCCCTGCTGTCAAATATTATATCAAGAATTGTAACTACACGCCCCTGTTGAACAGGGTCGGAAAAATTGGGCCTTTGGTGGTGGACGGTGTGGTGGTGTTGCCACAACACTGTAAGCCCTCACAGTTACTCTTGGTGGGTGCAGGAACAGGCCCTGCTGTGAAATATTAGATCAAGAATTGTAATTACATGCCCCTGTTGAACAGGGTTGTAAAAATTGGGCCTTTGGTGGTGGACGGTGTGGTGGTGTTTCCACAACACTGTAAGGCCTCACAGTTACTCTTGGTGGGCGCAGGAACGGGCCCTGCTGTCAAATATTAGATCAAGAATTGTAACTACATACCCCTGTTGAACAGGGTCGGAAAAAGTGGCCTTTGGTGGTGGACGGGGTGGTGGTATTGCCACAACACTGTAAGGCCTCACAGTTACTCTTGGTGGGCGCAGGAATGGGCCCTGCTTTGAAATATTAGATCAAGAATTGTAATTACATGCCCCTGTTGAACAGGGGCAGAAAAATTGGGCCTTAGGCACAGGTGCTGGTGCCACAACACTGCAACCCCTCACAGAAACTCTAGTTGGAGCGCATGAATGAGCCCTGCTGCAAATGATTGCAGCAAAAATTGTAATTACACGCCCCTGTTAAACAGGGGCAGAAAAATTGGGCCTTAGCCACTGGTGCCACAACACTGCAACCCCTCACAGATACTATAGTTGGAGCGCAGGAATGAGCCCTGCTGCAAAGTATTGCATCAAAAATTGTAATTTCACGCCCCTGTTAAACAGGGGCTGAAAAATTGGGCCTTAGGCACTGGTGTTGCTGCCACAACACTGCTACCCCTCACAGATACTCTAGTTGGAGCGCAGGAATGAGCCCTGCTACAAAGTATTGCATCAAAAATTGTAATTACACGCCTCTGTTAAACAGGGGCTGAAAAATTGTGCCTTGGGCACTGGTGGCGGTGCCCAGAACCAAAAATGTTCTTACAAGCTATCATCATGAACATTGAAGAGGAAGAGGATAGTCACTCAGCGTAACAGGATAGTCACTCAGCATCAGCATAGGCAGTCTTGGAGGGATCTCACATTAAAAAAAAAAATATTTGGTTACATCAGCATCAGGTGCTTGGTAGTGTCACGCCGTGTCTGGGATTTGATCCCAGGGCCTGGTGTTCATAGACTGTTTTCCTATGTCCTGAGCCACCAGTGAACTGGTTTTATGTCAGCATCGTAGTTATGTTCTTTTTCACTAGTGGGGATGTTTGCTCCACCCTGGGACCAGCTGTCAGCAGTCTTCTCATTAGTGTCCCTATATATTCCCACTTCCCCTTCCTGTCCGTGCCTTAGGATAGGTTCCTGTTTATGGATGCTCTTGCTTTTTGGTTTTCTACTTGGCTCGTCTTGACTACAATTCCTGGATTATCCCTTGAACCTGGTTAACCTTGCTGCCGACCCTCCCTGGCTTGTTCTGACTACGTTACCTAAATTTAGGGATGAGCTTCGTGTTCGAGTCGAACATACGTTCGACTCGAACATCGGCTGTTCGATCGTTCGACGAAGATCGAACGATTTGGGCCGTTCGCGCCAAATTAGAGTGACGCGAACGGCCCACAATGCACTACGCCATCGCAGTGTCATCCAGGCGCTGTGATTGGCCAAGCATGCACTGTGACCCCGCATGCTTGGCCAATCACAGCGCCGGCAGCGAGGAGAGCAATGATTGGCCACAGGCAGGATGCCTGTGGCCAATTATTGCTGAGGGTGTTTAGTACACGCCCCAAACTATAAAAGGCCGCCAGCACGGCGGCCTAGTGTAGTGTGTTCCGGAGCAGGGAAAGAGAAACATAGGCAGGGACAGTGACATTTATTTTTTTCTTGCTTAACCTGGATTCCTTTAGTTTAGGGAAAGAGAAGGATAGGTAGGGAGAGTGTCAGTGTGTTTTACTGTGCGAATCCTTGTTTCTAGGGACAGGGAAGGACAGTGAGGGAATTCTCCTTGTGCTATAGTGTGCTTTAAAAAAACATTTTTTCTAGGGACAGAAAACTATAGGTAGGGAGAGTGTCAGTGTGTTTTACTGTGCGAATCCTTGTTTCTAGGGACAGGGAAGGACAGTGAGGGAATTCTCCTTGTGCTATAGTGTGCTTTAAAAAAACATTTTTTCTAGGGACAGAAAACTATAGGTAGGGAGAGTGTCAGTTTCTTTCACTGTGATAATCCTTGTTTCTAGGGACAAAGAAGGAAAGTGAGTGAAATTCTCCTTGTGCTATAGTGTGCTTTAAAAAAACATTTTTTCTAGGGACAGAAAACTATAGGTAGGGAGAGTGTCAGTGTCTTTTACTGTGCGAATCCTTGTTTCTAGGGACAGGGAAGGACAGTGAGGGAATTCTCCTTGTGCTATAGTGTGCTTTAAAAAAACATTTTTTCTAGGGACAGAAAACTATAGGTAGGGAGAGTGTCAGTGTGTTTTACTGTGCGAATCCTTGTTTCTAGGGACAGGGAAGGACAGTGAGGGAATTCTCCTTGTGCTATAGTGTGCTTTAAAAAAACATTTTTTCTAGGGACAGAAAACTATAGGAAGGAAGAGTGTCAGTTTCTTTCACTGTGATAATCCTTGTTTCTAGGGACAAAGAAGGAAAGTGAGTGAAATTCTCCTTGTGCTATAGTGTGCTTTAAAAAAACATTTTTTCTAGGGACAGAAAACTATAGGTAGGGAGAGTGTCAGTGTCTTTTACTGTGCGAATCCTTGTTTCTAGGGACAGGGAAGGACAGTGAGGGAATTCTCCTTGTGCTATAGTGTGCTTTAAAAAAACATTTTTTCTAGGGACAGAAAACTATAGGTAGGAAGAGTGTCAGTTTCTTTCACTGTGATAATCCTTGTTTCTAGGGACAAAGAAGGAAAGTGAGTGAAATTCTCCTTGTGCTATAGTGTGCTTTAAAAAAACATTTTTTCTAGGGACAGAAAACTATAGGTAGGGAGAGTGTCAGTGTCTTTTACTGTGCGAATCCTTGTTTCTAGGGACAGGGAAGGACAGTGAGGGAATTCTCCTTGTGCTATAGTGTGCTTTAAAAAAACATTTTTTCTAGGGACATAAAACTATAGGTAGGGAGAGTGTCAGTGTGTTTTACTGTGCGAATCCTTGTTTCTAGGGACAGGGAAGGACAGTGAGGGAATTCTCCTTGTGCTATAGTGTGCTTTAAAAAAACATTTTTTCTAGGGACAGAAAACTATAGGTAGGGAGAGTGTCAGTTTCTTTCACTGTGATAATCCTTGTTTCTAGGGACAAAGAAGGAAAGTGAGTGAAATTCCCCTTGTGCTATAGTGTGCTTTAAAAAAACATTTTTTCTAGGGACAGAAAACTATAGGTAGGGAGAGTGTCAGTGTCTTTTACTGTGCGAATCCTTGTTTCTAGGGACAGGGAAGGACAGTGAGGGAATTCTCCTTGTGCTATAGTGTGCTTTAAAAAAACATTTTTTCTAGGGACAAAAAACTATAGGTAGGGAGAGTGTCAGTGTGTTTTACTGTGCGAATCCTTGTTTCTAGGGACAGGGAAGGACAGTGAGGGAATTCTCCTTGTGCTATAGTGTGCTTTAAAAAAACATTTTTTTCTAGGGACAGAAAACTATAGGAAGGAAGAGTGTCAGTTTCTTTCACTGTGATAATCCTTGTTTCTAGGGACAAAGAAGGAAAGTGAGTGAAATTCTCCTTGTGCTATAGTGTGCTTTAAAAAAACATTTTTTCTAGGGACAGAAAACTATAGGTAGGGAGAGTGTCAGTGTCTTTTACTGTGCGAATCCTTGTTTCTAGGGACAGGGAAGGACAGTGAGGGAATTCTCCTTGTGCTATAGTGTGCTTTAAAAAAACATTTTTTCTAGGGACAGAAAACTATAGGTAGGGAGAGTGTCAGTGTGTTTTACTGTGCGAATCCTTGTTTCTAGGGACAGGGAAGGACAGTGAGGGAATTCTCCTTGTGCTATAGTGTGCTTTAAAAAAACATTTTTTCTAGGGACAGAAAACTATAGGAAGGAAGAGTGTCAGTTTCTTTCACTGTGATAATCCTTGTTTCTAGGGACAAAGAAGGAAAGTGAGTGAAATTCTCCTTGTGCTATAGTGTGCTTTAAAAAAACATTTTTTCTAGGGACAGAAAACTATAGGTAGGGAGAGTGTCAGTGTCTTTTACTGTGCGAATCCTTGTTTCTAGGGACAGGGAAGGACAGTGAGGGAATTCTCCTTGTGCTATAGTGTGCTTTAAAAAAACATTTTTTCTAGGGACAGAAAACTATAGGAAGGAAGAGTGTCAGTTTCTTTCACTGTGATAATCCTTGTTTCTAGGGACAAAGAAGGAAAGTGAGTGAAATTCTCCTTGTGCTATAGTGTGCTTTAAAAAAACATTTTTTCTAGGGACAGAAAACTATAGGTAGGGAGAGTGTCAGTGTCTTTTACTGTGCGAATCCTTGTTTCTAGGGACAGGGAAGGACAGTGAGGGAATTCTCCTTGTGCTATAGTGTGCTTTAAAAAAACATTTTTTCTAGGGACAGAAAACTATAGGAAGGAAGAGTGTCAGTTTCTTTCACTGTGATAATCCTTGTTTCTAGGGACAAAGAAGGAAAGTGAGTGAAATTCTCCTTGTGCTATAGTGTGCTTTAAAAAAACATTTTTTCTAGGGACAGAAAACTATAGGTAGGGAGAGTGTCAGTGTGTTTTACTGTGCGAATCCTTGTTTCTAGGGACAGGGAAGGACAGTGAGGGAATTCTCCTTGTGCTATAGTGTGCTTTAAAAAAACATTTTTTCTAGGGACAGAAAACTATAGGAAGGAAGAGTGTCAGTTTCTTTCACTGTGATAATCCTTGTTTCTAGGGACAAAGAAGGAAAGTGAGTGAAATTCTCCTTGTGCTATAGTGTGCTTTAAAAAAACATTTTTTCTAGGGACAGAAAACTATAGGTAGGGAGAGTGTCAGTGTCTTTTACTGTGCGAATCCTTGTTTCTAGGGACAGGGAAGGACAGTGAGGGAATTCTCCTTGTGCTATAGTGTGCTTTAAAAAAACATTTTTTCTAGGGACAGAAAACTATAGGAAGGAAGAGTGTCAGTTTCTTTCACTGTGATAATCCTTGTTTCTAGGGACAAAGAAGGAAAGTGAGTGAAATTCTCCTTGTGCTATAGTGTGCTTTAAAAAAACATTTTTTCTAGGGACAGAAAACTATAGGTAGGGAGAGTGTCAGTGTCTTTTACTGTGCGAATCCTTGTTTCTAGGGACAGGGAAGGACAGTGAGGGAATTCTCCTTGTGCTATAGTGTGCTTTAAAAAAACATTTTTTCTAGGGACAGAAAACTATAGGAAGGAAGAGTGTCAGTTTCTTTCACTGTGATAATCCTTGTTTCTAGGGACAAAGAAGGAAAGTGAGTGAAATTCTCCTTGTGCTATAGTGTGCTTTAAAAAAAACATTTTTTCTAGGGACAGAAAACTATAGGTAGGGAGAGTGTCAGTGTCTTTTACTGTGCGAATCCTTGTTTCTAGGGACAGGGAAGGACAGTGAGGGAATTCTCCTTGTGCTATAGTGTGCTTTAAAAAAACATTTTTTCTAGGGACAGAAAACTATAGGTAGGAAGAGTGTCAGTTTCTTTCACTGTGATAATCCTTGTTTCTAGGGACAAAGAAGGAAAGTGTGTGAAATTCTCCTTGTGCTATAGTGTGCTTTAAAAAAACATTTTTTCTAGGGACAGAAAACTATAGGTAGGGAGAGTGTCAGTGTGTTTTACTGTGCGAATCCTTGTTTCTAGGGACAGGGAAGGACAGTGAGGGAATTCTCCTTGTGCTATAGTGTGCTAAAGCATTCCTCATCAACCATCTTTGAAATCCTTGTTTTTTTGGACAGTCAAGGAAATTGTCGTTGTGCTATTCTGTGCAAAAGCAATCATCCTCAACCATATTTAGAAATCCTTAAGTAAAGGGACAGAGAAGGACACCTGAAGGTAGCCCTTATTGCTTTTTTCCCATCTCCCTGCAGGCCATCTATTAGAATGTCTGGAAGGCAAACAAGGAGAGGCAGACAGTCAGGAGGCAATAAAAGAGGGCAAGCAGGCTCTGTGTCTGGGGGCAACAGTGCTGGTCGTGGACGCGGTGCATTGTCATCAGCACATGGCCATGGGACACGCTTGTCCTTCTTTTCGGCAGCTGGACATGTTGAGCCACATCATGCCGAAGACTTGGTAGAGTGGATGACCAAGCCCTCCTCCTCCTCCTCATCCTCTCTCACCCAGGCTCAGGGTACTGGAAAAGCAGCTGCCAAAGCGTCCTCTTCCCTGGTATCAATGTCAGACTCATCATCAGTCACTCCTTCCCTAGACCCACCATGTCCTCCTCCTGAGGAGTCCCCTGAACTGTTTGAGCACAGTGTTGGGTACATGCTCCAGGAGGATGCCCAGCGTTTCGAAGGGTCTGATGATGAAACCCAGCTAGAGGAAGGCAGTAGCGTGAGAGCAGACAGAGGGGATGCTCAAGAAGGACACCAATCTGGCAGTCATGTTCCAGCAGCTGCAGCATACTGCCAGATTGGCTCCAGTGATGAGGAGGGAGGTGATGATGAGGTCACTGACTCCACGTGGGTGCCTAATAGGAGAGAGGAGGAGGAGGAGGATGAGGAGGAGGCACATCTCCAATGAGGCAGGATGCCCTTTGGTGGCCAGCGTAAGGGCAGTACACCGATGGAATCACACCGCAGAGCTCCGCCTGTGCAGGGCGCTGCCTCTGCCCGTCATTCAAAAAGTTCTTTGGTGTGGGCCTTTTTTGAGGCTAGTGCATCAGATCGCACAGCTGCTGTTTGCAACATATGTCTCAAGCGTATATCGCGTGGCCAAAACATCAGCCGCTTGGGTACCACATGCCTGACCAGACATATGTTCACCTGCCATGCAGCTCGTT
Organism: Rana muscosa; assembly: GCA_029206835.1. NCBI lineage: Eukaryota > Metazoa > Chordata > Amphibia > Anura > Ranidae > Rana > Rana muscosa. The sequence continues at coordinate 352,176,285 of CM055127.1, read as the reverse complement.
GGCAAGCCTACCTCAAAGACCCACACCAAAGAACAAAGCGGACCTCTCCTTGCACCGCATCAGCTGGGATCTCCAACCCCACTATAACTTCAGTCCTCTCTGAAACATGCACTGAGAGGAATGAAGGTGTAGAATTAGGTGTGTCACAGCCAAGTACTTGCGGCCACTCTGCTAGCAGTACACCGACGTCCGATTCTAGCAGGCAAATTTCCCTGCCCCAGCTGCTGGACCGTCGAAAGAAGTTCACTCCCAGCCTGTAACGCCGAGTGCTCCGGGTGTCCCATCCAGCCCGGAGCACTCACGGCGTCGTCCCCTCTGCGGCGCTCCGGCCAGCCCCCCTGGCCGTGGGCGCTGCTCCGCTCTCCTCTCCACTTACCTTCCTCTTCCTGTTTCCTCCCGGCGCGCGCGGCCCCGCTGTGTTCTAGGGCGCGCGCGCGCCGGTCTTCTAAAATTTAAAGGGCCAGTGCACCATTGATTGGTGCCCGGTCCAATTACGGTTCCACTACCCAAAACCTATTTAAACCCACTTCCCCTTCCTGTCCTTGCCGGATCTTGTTGTCCTAGTACCTTGCGGAAGTATTTTGAGTTTACCTTGCCTGTGTACCTGACCTTCTGCCTTTGTCTCTGACCTCGAACCATTGCCGCCTGCCCTGACCTTTGCTACGTCTGACCTTGCCTCTGCCTAGTCCCTTTGTACCGCACCAGCCTCAGCCGCCAGAGAGGTGGAGTCGCTACTGGGGGACACGACCTGGTTGCTACCGCCGCAGCAAGTCCATCCTGCCTTGCGGCGGGCTCTGGTGAAAACCGGTAGCTGCTTAGAACCGGTCCCTCGGTGGGATTCGTACCATCCCCTCTCTGGTACAGTGGATCCACCTCCTGCCTCCTCTATAGTCGCCTGCCCGGCCCGTGACAGTAGATCTGGCCATGGATGCCGCTGAGGTGCCGCTGCCCAATCTCGCTGATCTCACTACCGTGGTTGCCCAGCAGTCGCAATTGATTGCCCAACAAGGACAGCAGCTGGCGCAGTTGACCGCCATGGTCCAGCAGCGTCTGCCGCGAAAAGCTCCAGCATCTCCTCCTCTCCGAGCAGCCGCGTCTAGTTCAAAGATCCGCTTGTCTCTTCCGGAGAAATTTGACGGGGATTCTAAGATGTGCCAGGGATTCTTGTCTCAATGTGCCCTGCATCTTGAAATGATGTCGGACCAGTTTTCCACAGAACGCTCTAAGGTGGCATTTGTGGTCTGTCTGTTGTCTGGGAAGGCCTTGGCCTGGGCCACGCCACTCTGGGACCGCAATGACCCTGCTACGGCCACCGTTCAGTCCTTCTTTGCTGAGGTTCGTAGCGTTTTTGAGGAACCAGCCCGAGCATCATCCGCTGAAACCGCCCTGCTTAACCTGGTCCAAGGAAACTCCTCTGTGGGCGAATATGCCATACAGTTCCGCACACTGGCCTCAGAGCTAGCCTGGAATAATGAGGCTCTCTGCGCAACCTTCAAGAAAGGCTTATCCAGCCACATCAAGGACTCTCTGGCCGCACGAGACATACCCTCCACCCTGACAGAGCTTATCCACTTAGCTACCCGCATTGACATCCGCTACGTTGAAAGACGCCAAGAGCTTCGCCTGGAGAAAGATCTTGTTCGTACCAGGCGTTATCCGCGCCTGGCTCCTCTCTTCCTGAATCCTACGCATCCTGATACCATGCCTCCTGTCGAGGAGGCCATGCAAGTCGACCAATCTCGTCTGACCCTGCAAGAAAGGTCTCGCCGTAGGAATGAGAACTTATGCCTCTATTGTGCGAGCTCTGAACATTTCCTAAAGGACTGCCCCATTCGTCCTCCACGTCTGGGAAACGCTCGCACCTAGTGAGCGTGGGAGAGGCGTTACTAGGTGTGAATTCTTCCTCTCCACGTCTGACTATTCCTGTGCGGATCTCTCCTTCTGCCGGCTCCCCCTTCTCTGCGGTGGCCTTCCTGGACTCCGGTTCTGCAGGAAACTTTATTGAAGCCTCCTTCATCAACAGGTTCAACATTCCTGTTATCCGTCTCATCAGACCCTTCTTCATTTCCTCCGTAAATGGAGAGAATCTGGATTGTACCGTGCGTTACCGCACCGAACCCCTGCTCATGTCCGTTGGGGTCCTTCACCAAGAAAAGATTGAATTCTTTGTTTTGCCGAACTGTACTTCTGACATCCTTCTTGGCCTACCCTGGTTCCAGCGTCATTCTCCTACCCTCGACTGGACCACGGGAGACATCAAATCCTGGGGCTATTCCTGCCACAAGCATTGTCTTAAGTCTATACCTACCAGTCGAATTCCCGTTTCTACTCCTTTGCCTGGCCTTCCCAAGGCCTATCAGGACTTTTCCGATGTTTTTTGCAAAAAACAGGCGGAGGTCTTACCTCCACATAGACCCTACGACTGCCCCATTGACTTGCTCCCAGGTACTACACCACCCCGTGGCAGAATTTACCCTCTCTCCTCTCCCGAAACCAAGGCCATGTCCGATTACATACAGGAGAACCTCAAGAGAGGGTTTATTAGGAAATCATCCAGCCGGAGCGGGGTTCTTCTTCGTTACCAAGAAGGATGGTTCACTACGCCCTTGCATAGACTATCGTGGTCTTAATAAGATCACTGTTAAAAATCGCTACCCTCTGCCTCTCATCTCGGAGCTCTTTGACCGCCTGCGCGGAGCAAAGGTTTTTTCAAAATTAGACCTCAGGGGCGCTTATAACCTCATCAGAATCCGTAAAGGAGATGAATGGAAAACCGCATTTAACACCAGAGACGGCCACTTCGAATATCTCGTCATGCCTTTTGGACTTTGCAACGCCCCTGCAGTCTTTCAGGATTTTGTCAATGAAATCTTTCGGGACATACTATATACCTGTGTGGTTGTCTATCTTGACGACATCCTAATTTTCTCTACCAACCTTGAGGAACATCGGCTCCATGTCCGTCAAGTACTCCAGCGCCTCCGTGTAAATCATCTTTACGCTAAATTTGAAAAATGCCTTTTTGAGTGTAGCAGCCTTCCTTTCCTAGGTTATCTGGTTTCAGGACAAGGTCTTCAAATGGATCCTGACAAGCTTTCCGCAGTCTTAGATTGGCCACGTCCCTCTGGACTCCGTGCTATCCAGCGCTTCCTTGGATTCGCCAACTAGTATCGCCAGTTCATACCCCACTTCTCCACCATCGTTGCACCGATAGTGGCGCTGACTAAGAAAAACGCGAATCCAAGGTCCTGGCCACCTCAGGCGGAAGAAGCCTTTGTCTCTGACCTCGAACCATTGCCGCCTGCCCTGACCTTTGCTACGTCTGACCTTGCCTCTGCCTAGTCCCTTTGTACCGCACCAGCCTCAGCCGCCAGAGAGGTGGAGTCGCTACTGGGGGACACGACCTGGTTGCTACCGCCGCAGCAAGTCCATCCTGCCTTGCGGCGGGCTCTGGTGAAAACCGGTAGCTGCTTAGAACCGGTCCCTCGGTGTGATTCGTACCATCCCCTCTCTGGTACAGTGGATCCACCTCCTGCCTCCTCTATAGTCGCCTGCCCGGCCCGTGACACAGCCATCCACATGCCCAGCGGTTGAATGCTAGCTTGGCTAAATTGCTAGCGCTTCAACTGCTGCCTTTTCAGTTGGTAGACTCGGCCCCCTTCCGTGAGTTTGTGCAATGTGCGGTTCCTCAGTGGCAGGTTCCCAAACGCCACTTTTTCTCACGGAAGGCTATTCCGGCTCTCTACCGGCATGTGGAAGGCAATGTCTTGGCCTCGCTGGACAGGGCGGTCAGCGGTAAGGTGCATATTACCGCTGACTCATGGTCCAGCAGGCATGGACAGGGACGTTACCTTTCTTTCACGGCCCATTGGGTCACTCTTTTGGCAGCTGGGAAGGATGCAGGACAAGGTGCAGTAGTGTTGGAGGTTGTTCCACCGCCACGCCTCCAAAATGCTACTACTGGTTGTGACACACCTCTCTCCTCCACCCCATCCTCTCATTCTTCCTCCATGGCCTCTTCCTGTGGTTTGTCCTCGGAACCAGCAGTGCTCCGTAGGCGTTCAAGGGGCTACGCAAGTACGCAGGCAAAAAGATGCCATGCCGTGCTTGCGCTGGTGTGTTTGGGGGACAGAAGCCACACTGGGGCAGAGGTCCTGTCTGCTCTGCAGGGCCAGGCCGAGAGGTGGTTGACGCCACGCCAGCTTAAGCCAGGAATGGTGGTTTGCGACAATGGCACCAACCTCCTCTCCGCCCTCCGACAGGGACAACTGACCCATGTGCCCTGTGTGGCTCACGTCCTTAACCTGGTGGTGCAGCAGTTCTTGGGCAGGTACCCGGGCTTACAGGATGTCCTGAGGCAGGCCAGGAAAGTCTGTGTGCATTTCTGCAGATCTTATAATGCCAGTGCTCGCCTGGCTGAGCTGCAAAAGGAGTTGAACCTGCCCAAGAACCGCCTTATATGTGACATGCCCACCAGGTGGAACTCAACGTTGGCCATGCTGCAGCGGCTGCACACGCAGCAGAGGGCCATCAATGAGTACCTGTGCGACTACGGCACCAGGACAGGGTCAGGAGAGCTTGGTTTTTTTTCTCCACGCCAGTGGGGCATGATCAGGGATGCATGCACTGTCCTGGCACCATTTGAGGAGGCCACGAGGATGGTGAGCAGTGACAGTGCATGCATCAGTGACACTGTACCTCTTGTCCACCTGTTGGAGCACACGCTGCGTGGAATAATGGACAGGGCACTTGAGGCAGAACAGAGGCAGGAAGAGGAGGACTTCCTTGCCTCTCAAGGCCCCCTTTACCCAGACAGTGTTCCTTCTGTCCCACCCATCGCACAGGAAGAGGAGGAGGAGGAGGAGGAGGATTGTGTCAGCATGGAGGTGGAGGCTGGCACTCAGCATCATCAGCAGCAGTCTTTTAGGGATGATTTACAGTCCCAAGAAACCAGTGGACTTGTACGTGGCTGGGAGGAGGTGGCTGCGGATCATGTCGTCCTTAGTGACCCAGAGGACTCCGGAGCGAATGCCTCAGCAAACCTACGCTGCATGGCCTCCCTGATCCTGCAAAGTCTGTGGAAGGATCCTCGTATTCTTCGGATCAAGGAGAGGGACCATTACTGGCTGGCCACTCTCCTTGATCCACGGTACAAGGGTAAGGTTGCGGACCTTATGTTACCGTCGCAGAGGGAGCAGAGGATGAGACAACTCCGGGAGGCCTTGCAGAAAGGTCTGTGCAACGCGTTCCCAGAGACTGGGAGGTTACAAACTCCTGGTCCTGGACAACGAGTTGCTGAGGCTTCGGCCAGTCAAAGAAGGAGCGGTGGGGAAGGTGGCCGTCTGACCGATGCGTTCAGACAATTCTTTAGTCCGCAGCCCCAAAGTATGATCGGTTCCAGCAACCATCGCCAGCGTCTGATAAACATGGTGCAGGAATATCTAGGGGCAAGGTCAGACTTGGACACCTTCCCCACCGAAAATCCTCTGGCTTACTGGGTCTTGAGGATGGATCACTGGCCAGAGCTTGCACAGTATGCAATTGAGCTACTGGCCTGTCCTGCATCCAGCGTTCTTTCGGAACGCACATTCAGTGCTGCTGGAGGATTTGTCACGGATCACAGGGTGCGCCTGTCCACCGACTCGGTTGATCGACTGACTTTCATCAAGATGAACCAGTCTTGGATCACCACCAGCTACCACACACCTGATGCTGATATAACAGACTAATTGATTTTAACATGTCACATCCCTTCAAGACTGATGCTGATGCTGAGTGCCTGTGCTGTTATGTTGACTGGCTATCCTCCTCCTCCGAGTCCTCAATGATACGATTGATGATGATAGCTTGGAAGATCATTTTTGTTTATGGGTGCCGCCACCAGTGGCTAAGGCCCAATTTTTCAGCCCCTGTTTTACAGGGGCGTGTAATTACAATTTTTTTAGCAATAATTTGCCATAGGGCTCATTGCTGTGCTCCAAGTACAGTATCTGTGAGGGGTTGGAGTGTTGTGGCACCAGTGCCTAAGGCCCAATTTTTCAAGCCCCTGTTTAACAGGGGCGTGTCATTACAATTTTTGAAGCAATACTTTGCAACAGGGCTCATTGCTGTGCTCCAAGTACAGTATCTGTGAGGGGTTGTAGTGTTGTGCCACCAGTGCCTAAGGCCCAATTTTTCAGCCCCTGTTCAACAGGGGCATGTAATTACAATTCTTGATCTAATAATTCACAGCAGGGCCCATTGCTGCACCCACCAAGAGTAACTCTGAGGGCTTACAGTGTTGTGGCAACACCACCACCACCACCACCACCACGAAAGGCCCAATTTTTCAGCCCCTGTTCAACAGGGGCATGCAATTACAATTCTTGATCTAATAATTCACAGCAGGGCCCATTGCTGCACCCACCAAGAGTAACTGTCAGGGCTTACAGTGTTGTGGCACCAGCACCACCATCAAAGGCCCAATTTTTACTACCACTGTTCAACAATTATATGTAATTAAAATTCCTGATATAATAGTTGACAGCAGGGCGTTCCAGCACCAACCAAGAGTAACTGTGAGTGCTTACAGTGTTGTGCCAACACCAACAACTAAGGGGCCTATTTCTGCAGAGTATATACGGCAGGTCCCTACTTTCAAACATCCAACTTACAAACGACTCCTACTTGCAAACGCAAGAAGACAACAGGAAGTGAGAGGAAATCTACCACTAGGAAGGAAAATTCTCTCCTGTAAGAATAAATATGGGAGAAAGGTGTCTCCTCTGTACTGATGCTTTATCACCAATCCTTGTTTCAAGAAAAACACCACATTTCAAAAACAGTTGTCATTGGGACGGAAAGTGAGGTGAAATGTTCTGAACAGGGGCACAGACAGCAAAACAAATGTTACAGGGGTGATAACCCTTACCTATGTTTTCCAAAAAGTTTAAAAATAGATTTTTGGGCTGGAGCTACACTTAAACAATGTACCTGTTCAAAATTACAAACAGATTCTACATAAGAACAAACCTACAGTCCCTGATACTTCCTGGGATAATTGCGCCCTTAAGGCCGCCTTCCGCAGAGGTCTAGCGGAACGCATTAAGGACGAATTAACTTACCGTGAGATCCCAGTGGCATTGGAGGATTTCATCAGTTTGTGTATCCTCGTGGATACTCGCTTCTCTGAACGCCAGTCTGAGAGGGAGCGTCAGAGACAATTTTTTCCTCCAACCGCCGTGTTTGAGGAAGAACCCATGGATGTAGGGGCTGTGCGTTTGTCTGATGATGAACGTACCAAACGCAGAACTCTAGGCCTCTGTCTATTTTGTGGTAAGCCGGGTCACTTCCTGCATTCTTGTCCGATGCGACTGAAAAAACTCCCGGGCTTAATGGGAGATCAAGGAGCCCCATTAGGCCACACTGTTTTGAAACCTCCTCTAGAGAGATTAGTAGTACCCGTATTATTATCTTGGAACAATAAGAGCTACTCCACCGTTGCCTTTGTTGATTCCGGTGCAGGTGGGGTATTTCTCGATGCAACGCTGGTTAAGAGTCTTCAGATTCCGACGGTTCCGAAAGATCCACCTCTGTGTGTAACTACTCTTGGCGGAGAACCTCTTGGTAATGGACTTATCTCTCTAGAGACCAAGCCCCTTTCCGTTCTAGTGGGGGCTCTGCATTCTGAAGAGCTATCATTTAATGTCATCCCGTCTCCTAAGTATCCTGTAATTCTTGGGTTCCCTTGGTTATGTAAACATAACCCATCTATTGACTGTTCCTCTGGTCAAATTTCTGCCTGGAGCACCTTTTGTCATGTTCACTGTATCCAAAAGTTTATACGTAATAAAGTGTCCATTCTTGGGGTCTCTACTGCCCCTGAACTACCGGAGGCTTATGCCGGGTTTGCTGACGTATTTTCTGAAAAAGAAGCAGAGGGCCTCCCTCCACACCGCCCGTATGACTGTGCTATTGACTTGCTTCCCGGTTCTCCTCTTCCTAAGGGGAGAACCTATCCTCTTAACCTTGCGGAAACCAAGGCTATGGAGGAATACATTGAAGACAGTCTAAAAAAGGGTTTCATCCGGCCTTCCTCCTCTCCTGTGGGAGCAGGCTTCTTTTTCGTGGAGAAAAAAGATGGAGGACTTAGACCCTGCGTTGACTACAGATCCCTCAACCGTATTACTGTAAAAAATCGGTATCCGTTGCCCTTAATTACTGAGCTGTTTGACCGTGTCCAGGGGTCAAAGATCTTTACCAAATTGGATCTTCGGTCTGCATATAACCTCATTAGAATTAAAGCAGGAGATGAATGGAAGACAGCATTTAATACCAGAAGGGGGCATTATGAGTGTCTTGTGATGCCTTTTGGGCTTTGCAATGCTCCCGCGGTATTTCAAGAGTTTGTGAATGATATTTTCAGGGATCTACTTGACTCTTTTGTTGTTGTCTATTTAGATGATATACTCATTCACTCTAAAGACTTAAAGCTTCACCGTGGCCATGTTTGCACTGTTCTCCAACGTTTAAGAGATCATAAGCTGTACGCCAAACCTTCCAAGTGCTCTTTTGAACAATCGGAAATACCTTTCTTAGGTTATATAATTTCATCTAATGGATTCCAGATGGACTCCAAGAAACTCGATGCTATCTTACAATGGCCTAGACCTTCTACCTTAAAGGAAATACAGCGTTTTATTGGATTTTGTAACTACTACCGCAAATTCATCAAGAATTTCTCCAAAATTTTGGCTCCCATCACCGTCCTCACAAAAAAAGGGACCAAATGCTCTCAGTGGCCTCCTGAAGCTCTGGAGGCTTTCGACCTTCTAAAATCTGCTTTTTGCTCTGCTCCTGTTCTTCGCCATCCTCAGCCTTCGGCTCAATATTTCTTGGAAGTTGATGCCTCCGAAGTAGGGGCCGGAGCAGTATTATCCCAACGAGAACCCACTTCTAACAAGTTGCATCCGGTTGCCTTTTTCTCCAAGAAGTTCTCTGCTGCAGAACAAAAATATGACATAGGGAATAGAGAACTTTTAGCTATAAAATTAGCATTTTCCGAATGGAGACATCTTTTAGAAGGTACGGAACTTCCTGTTGTGGTTCAAACTGACCATAAGAACCTAATCTACTTAGAGAAGGCCCAAAGACTTAATCCCAGACAAGCCCGCTGGGCGTTATTCTTCACCCGATTCAACTTTGTAGTGACGTACATTCCTGGCACCAAGAACACCAAGGCCGATGCCCTGTCTCGGCAATTCCCTTGTGAGAATCTGCAAATACCTCCTGATCATATTGTTCCTCCGGAACGAATTATTGCACAACTGGATACTGCTTTACAAAGGAACTTGTTGGCCGCACAGTCTCGGGCACCTTCTAATCTCTCAGTTCCACCCAATACCTTGTTTGTTCCCCTAGAATTACGAAAAGAAGTGTTAGTGGGCCCATGGCCAGATGGTATCCGGACACCCTGGTATCAACCAAACCTTCCTACGTTTGAAGTCCCTGGTTTGGTGGCCTACTCTAAAAAAGGATGTTATAGCCTTTGTTAGAGCCTGTTCGGTTTGTGCTGCCATCAAAATGCATCGTTCTGTTCCACAAGGTCTACTTCAACCGTTACCTGTTCCTCGTGCTCCCTGGACTCATATCAGCATGGATTTTATCGTGGACTTGCCCACCTCCAGTGGAAATACCGTAATTTGGGTGATAGTGGACCGATTTTCAAAGTTGGCCCACTTCATTCCCATGCCCGCACTACCTTCTGCCCCAAGCCTGGCTTTATCCTTTATTGAGAATGTCATCCGCTTACACGGCATCCCTGTTGATATTGTTAGCGATAGAGGCCCTCAATTCATATCCTCGTTCTGGAGGGCCATTTGCAAACATCTGGGGATCAAGAATTCCCTGTCCTCTGGATACCATCCTCAATCTAATGGCCAGACAGTGAGGGTCAATCAAGATTTGGAGATCTACCTACGAGCTTATATCAATGCTGAACATGACAACTGGAGCGAGATGTTACCTCTAGCAGAACTAGCACACAATTCGCAGTGGCACTCTTCCCTTAGATGTTCCCCTTTCCAAGCTGCCTTTGGGTATCAACCCAGGGTTCTCCCCTTCCAGTCTTCCTTGGTGGAGGTACCTGCGGCTGCCAACATGGTATCAAGATTGACTACGCACTGGAGAAACATAAGAAAGGTTCTGCTTCAGTCTGTACATAGATACAAAGGGCATGCAGATCGTCACAGAAAACCTGCACCCCGCTATCGTCTTAATCAGCTGGTTTGGTTGTCCACCAAGAACATGAAACTGCGACAACCTTCCTCCAAGTTAGGTCCTAGATTTATAGGACCTTTTCGCATTCTCTGTCAGGTCAACCCTGTGGCTTATAAACTACGCTTGCCCCCTCATCTTCGTATTCCCAATACATTTCATGTATCTTTGCTTAAGCCCTTTGTCAAGAATAGATTCTCTCTCCCCTCTAGACGTCCCTCTCCAGTCTCTGGGGATGAGAGAATGCGAAAAGGTCCTATAAACTGGGACATAATATAACTGGGTACTGACATTTATAGGTAAAGTTGATCCAGGGAATATCCGATTGCCTCTCGGGGGATCAGGAAGGAATTTTTTCCCCTGCTGTAGCAAATTGGATAATGCTCTTCTGGTTTTTTTTGCCTTCCTCTGGATCAACTGTGGGTATAGAATTGGGTATATGGGATTGTACGATATATGTTTATTTTTATTTTTTTATTTTTATTTTTTACGGTTGAACTGGATGGACTTGTGTCTTTTTTCAACCTGACTAACTATGTAACTATGTAACTATGTAACGCTGGATGCAGGACAGGCCAGTACCTCAATTGCATACTGTGCAAGCTCTGGCCAGTGATCCATCCTCAAGACCCAGTAAAAGCAAAAGAACAAATTTTCTGAACAGCAGCACTCCAAATAAAATTGCCTTTATTTGTAAAATACAAAATACAAAAACCACACTGCAGATCACAGCACACTGGTCAGCTTGACCAGTGTGCTGTGATCTGCAGTGTGGTTTTTGGATTTAGAATTTTACAAATAAAGGCAATTTTATTCGGAGTGCTGCTGTCCAGAAGATTTGTTCTTTTGCTTTGCCTGAGTGTGCATTAACTGCACCCGTGGTTGTTGGGAAGAAGTAATTACTGGGAAGACATCTACACCTGAGCGGCTTCCTTTCTCTGCTACCCAGTAACCCAGAGGATTTTCGATGGGAAAGGTGTCCAAGTCTGATCTTGCCCCTAGGTATTCCTGCACCATGTAAATCAGACGCTGGCGATGGTTGCTGGAACCGATCATGCCTTGGGGCTGTGGACTAAAAAATTGTCTGAACGCATCGGTCAGACGGCCACCTTCTCCACCGCTCCTTCTGTGACTGACCGAAGCCTCAGCAACATGTTGTCCAGGACCAGGAATTTGTAACCTCCCAGGCTCTGGAAACGCATTGCACAAACCTTTCTGCAAGGCCTCCCGAAGATGTTTCATCCTCTGCTCCCTCTGCGACGGCAAGATAAGGTCCGCAACCTTACCCATGTAACGTGGATCAAGGAGGGTTGCCAGCCAGTAATGATCCCTTTCCTTGATACCACGAATACGAGGATCCTTCCGCAGGCTTTGCAGGATCAGGGAGGCCATGCAGCGTAGGTTTGCTGAGGCATTCGGTCTGGAGTCCTCTGGGTCACTAAGGACGACATGATCCGCAGCCACCTCCTCCCAGCCACGTACAAGTCCATGGGTTTCTTGGGACTGTAAATGATCCCTTGAAGACTGCTGCTGATGCTGAGTGCTAGGCTCCACCTCCATGCTGACACAATCCTCCTCCTCCTCGTCCTCTTCCTGTGTGATCGGCGGGCCAGCAGGAACACTGTCTGGATAAAGGGGGCCTTGAGAGGTAAGGAAGTCCTCCTCTTCCTCCATCTGTTCTGCCTCAAGTGCCCTGTCCATTATTCCATGCAGCGTGTGCTCCAACAGGTGGACAAGAGGGACAGTGTCACTGATGCATGCACTGTCACTGCTCACCATCCTTGTGGCCTCCTCAAATGGTGACAGGACAGTGCATGCATCCCTGATCATGACCCCAAAAAAAAACAAGCTCCCCTGACCCTGTCCTGGTGCCATAGTCGCACAGGTACTCATTGATGGCCCTCTGCTGCGTGTGCAGCTGCTGCAGCATGGCCAATGTTGAGTTCCACCTGGTGGGCATGTCACAGATTAGGTGGTTCTTGGGCAGGTTAAATTCCTTTTGGAGGTCAGCCAGCTGAGCACTGGCATTATATGACCGGCGGAAATGCACACACACTTTCCTGGCCTGCCTCAGGAGATCCTGTAAGCCTGGGTACCTGCCCAAGATCCGCTGCACCACCAAGTTTAAGGACCTGAGCCAAACAGGGCACATGGGTCAGGTGTCCCTGGCGGAGAGGAGGTTTGTACCATTGTCGCAAACCACCATTCTTGGCTTAAGCTGGTGTGGCGTCAACCACCTCTGAGCCTGCCCCTGCAGAGCTGACAGAATCTCTGCCCCAGTGGCTCCTGTCCCCCAAGCACACCAGCTCAAGCACCGCATGGCATCTTTTTGCCTGCATACTTTCGTTGCCCCCTGGTTCCCGAGGACAAATCAGCACAGAAAGAGGCCATGGAGGAAAAAGAGGAAGGGGTGGAGGAGAGAGGTGTGTCAGAATCACCAGTAGTAGCATTTTGGAGGCGTGGTGGCGGAACAACCTCCAACACTACTGCACCCTGTCCTGCATCCTTCCCAGATGCCAGCAGAGTCAACCAGTGGGCCGTGAAAGATAGGTAACGTCCCTGTTCATGCCTGCTGGACCATGAGTCAGCGGTAATATGCACCTTACCGCTGACCGCCCTGTCCAGCGAGGCCAAGGCATTGCCTTCCACATGCCGGTAGAGAGCCGGAATCGCCTTCCGTGAAAAAAAGTGTTTGGGAACCTGCCACTGAGGAACCGCACATTCCACAAACTCACGGAAGGGGGCAGAGTCTACCAACTGAAAAGGCAGCAGTTGAAGTGCTAGCAATTTAGCCAAGCTAGCATTCAACCGCTGGGCATGTGGATGGCTGGGAGCGACCTTCTTTTAGTGGTGCAGCAGCTGGGGCAGGGAAATTTGCCTGGTACAATCGGACGTTGGTGTACCGATAGCAGATTGCCCGCAAGTACTTGGCAGTGACACACCTAATTTTACACCTTCATTCCTCTCAGTGCAGATTTCTGAGAGGACTGAAGGTATAGTGGGGTTGGAGATCCCAGCTGATGAGGAGCAAGGAGTATGTATGCTTGCCAACGGACTGCATGGCAGGTCGACATATGTCTGGTCAAGCATGTGGTGCCCAAGCGGCTGCTGTTTTGGCCATGCGAGATACGCTTCAGACATATGTTGCAAATAGCAATGGTGCGATCTACTGCACACGTCTCAAAAAAGGCCCACATCCAAAGAACTTTTGGAATAATGCGCAGAGACAGCAGGCGCCCTGCACATGCGGAGCTCTGCAGTGTGATGCGGTCAGTTGGCTGCCCTTAAGCTGGCCCCTGGAGGGCATCCTGCCTCAATGGAGATGTGCCTCCTCCTCCTCCTCTCTCCTATCAGGCACCCATGTAGAGTCAGTGACCTCATCATCCCCTCCCTTGTCACTGGAGCAAACCTGGCAGTATGCTGCAGCTGGGGGAACATGACTGCCAGTTTGCTGTCCTTCTTGGGCGCCCCATCTCTCTGGGCTCACGTAACTGCCTTCCTCAAACTGTGTACCATCATCGGAGCCCTCAAAACGCTGCACATCCTCCTGCAGCATGTACCCAACACTGTGGTCAATCAGTTCGGGGGACTCCTCAGGACATGGTGGAGCTAGGGAAGGAGTGACTGATGCCATTGAGCCGAGGGAAGAGGCCGCTTTTGCAGACAAAGTACCCTGAGCCTGGGTGAGAGAGGATGAGGAGGATGAGGACGGCTTGGTCATCCACTCTACCAACTCTTCTGCATGTTGCGGCTCAACACGGCGAAAAAAAGGATAAGCGTGCCCCACGGGCTGATGAGGATGCACCGTGTCCACGACCAGCACTGTTGCCTCTAGACACAGAGCCTGCTTGCCCTCTTTTATTGGCCTGTGTGTGTCTGCCTCTCCTTGTTGGCCTTCCAGACATGCTGTCTTTGATGTATTGGAATAGGTATACAAGGAATTGTCTGCAGTCAACTTTAGCTGCACACTGTGCCCAGTATACAGTACACTGACTTAATAAACTGCAGGTTAGCTCAATCAACTGCCTGTATTATTAGGAATAGAACAGGAATAGTCTGCAATCAGCTTTACCTGCACACTGAGCCCAGTATACAGTACACTGACTTAATAAACTGCAGCTTAGCTCAATCAACTGCCAGCCTATATTATCAGGAAGAGAACAGGGATGGTCTCCAGTCAGCTTTACGTGCACACTGAGCCCAGTATATAGTACACTGACTTAATAAACTGCAGCTTAGCTAAATCAACTGCCTGCCTATATTATTAGGAAGAGAACAGGGATGGTCTGCAGTCAGCTTTACCTGCACACTGAGCCCAGTATACAGTACACTGACTTAATAAACTGCAGCGAGAATAACAGGAACACTCTGAAATGAGATCTAGCTAAACTGAATACAGTGTATATAAATATATATACAACTCCTGGGATGCATATATATACTAAATACACTGACTGCAGCTACCTGAATCACCTGCCTGCTCTATCTAACTGAAATGAAATGACGCTCTGACTCTCTATCTCTCTCACACGCCGCAACACACTACACAAGGCCGACACGCAGGCGGCCTTATATAGTGTGGGGCGTGTACCTACTCCCCTGTACCTACTCCCCCTACACCCTTCCTTTGGCCAATTATGGCTCGCTGTGATTGGCCAAAGCATGCGGGTCGTAGTGCATGCTTGGCCAATCATCAGCCAGCAATGCACTGCGATGCCGCAGTGAATTATGGGCTGTGACGCGCCACTCGAATTTGGCGCGAACGGCCCATAATGTTTCGAAATTCGGTCAAATAGCCAATGTTCGAGTCGAACATGAGTTTGACTCAAACACGAAGCTCATCCCTAATGGATACAGACAGGAGCAGGTTTCCACCAATTTTAGATGGTTGGTGGATGGTGAAAGTATATTTTTATTTTGTACAACTTGTGTGATTAATATGTTTGATATTTTTCTAAATATTGCTTAAATTTTGACTTTTTTGTCTCTACATCCCTGAGCTCAATCAAGTGGTACTTTGAATGTTACCATCTCTCTGGCACCATTCTTTTTCTATACATGCTTGGTTTTTGCCACTGAGCCCCACTTCGATATGTTTAGTGAGTGGATGAGGAACACGTGGTACCTAGGTACCTAATACATTCTATCCCTGTGTAATTTTTTTTTTTTTTATAAATATCCCAAAAGAAGCCTAGAGCTTCACCTTCTGCATGGAAATGTAATTATGAATTTCTTATATGCAGTCATTAAAGTGTATCTAAACCCCCAAAATGTATATATTGTAGCTTGCTAATCCTGAAATGTGGGGGTTGCATCAGTTTTCCTTTTTAGGCTTCTTTTCTCTTCTTTTCACCTGGTGATCTGGCCAGTAACACAGTTCCTGTTTTAGGATGGCTACACTGACTCCTCAACTGTGTCTAAGGAGGACCACCACAATCATCGTTGGACAGCAACCATTGGACAACAACAACCTGTGAAGAGGGTAGTATTAGATGGACTTGTTTATTTAGCTTAGTAACAGCTGTTGTGAAAAGCAGAACATAGAAACTCAAATACAGAAATTTCACAACTGGATTGCCACAATGGCATATAATTTTTGTGATGATTCAACATTTTTAATGTCCCAAAATTTAAATATCAACCTTTCTTGATACTAACATTCAAATGAACCCTGCAAAACTAATGTCATTGTGCTTATGTCAGTTTCATAATACAGCAGAGAAGCCGAATCAGTATGACCAATAAAAGAAAATACTGTATACTACATGTCTGTTAAAATACTGTCAAGGTCACCTGTGGCCAGGTGACAGATGCACACCGTAGGGGGACAGGAGTGCACCGCAAGGTAGTGAACCCTATGGCTGACTGCTGCGGATAGGAAACTGGGTGGTTGTGGAAAGCGGGACCAGAGGAGCACAACCGGGATCCTAACGGAAGCTAGAGCCAAGATTCCTCAGGGCGCGGAGTCTAAGACCCAGCAGGTCTTCTCCAGGGCCTCTAGTGGTGAGAATGTTATGCTGCAGGCTGGGACCAGGTCGCGGCCCCTGGAGTTTCCTAGCTCACGCCCCGTAGGATAAGGGGAAAAGAGGGGAAGCAGCAGCACAAGATATGAGAGAACCGAATAACAAGCTGAAGGTCAGGGGCCACAAGCAGACAAGGATAACGAAAGAACGAGCCGAAGGTCAAGGGTCACGAGCAGACAGGGATAGTCGGGGACAAGCCAATAACGTAACAGAGACAGACGTAGCACACGGCAGGCAGGAACCCAAACACACAATGCCTAACAAACACGTTGATCAGCAAAGCAGGCTTGCAGTGCACAGGTTAATATAGTGTTCAATGATAGGGCCTGGGGTGGAGTCAGGCTGGGAGGAGATTATAAAGGAAGCCAGGTGAAGGAGGTCTGGCCTCTAAGATGAACACATGGGAAGGAAGGTAAGCTGACAGACAAACACTACTGCATATCCATGACAAATACAAAATGTCATTAATGTGACTAAACCCACAACAGTAAAAAAAGTGTGTATATGCAGTAAAGCATGCTTGTTATACTCACTGTGGAAATCAAGGGGTTAATCAAAGGTTGTTTTATACTGTCTTCTCTGATCCTCCCCTTTTTTTTACTGTCCCCAATCCATCTGCTGATAGCACAGAGCCCTAGGAGGCACTCTGCACATGCTCAATTAGGTGTGTATTGCTAGAATTTTTTTGGGAGAGTGCATGTGGTCAGCATAGGGCCAATCAGCACTGTCCAGACAGAAGGTCAGGGTCATGTAGCCTCATAGGATAGTCAGAGGAGAATGAAACCTCCTCCTACAAGCTTTAACCAGTGCTTGGCGGGACACTGATAGAAGTCACAAGACTGCTATATACTGCTGATGAGAAAGGGTATTTAGCAGTTTATATTTACTAAAATAATTATATTTCCATGTTCTGTGTATCGTGGGAGACCAGATATAGTGAATGCAAGTTCCTGGGTTTAGTAACACTTTAAGGTCAAATCAGCTGTATAAAAACACTGTTTTATTCTTGTGAGAGGAGCACTATGAAAAATTCTGGAAGGGGGCTACATTTCTCCAAAGATGCTCTGCTGTCTTATGTATTCTGAAAGCACCAGGAAAGCTGGTTTGGATAGTAAAAAAATGCTGTGTATACCTAAAACTGAAGTGATACAGGACAATTATGCCACTGGTGTGTTAGATCTTGATAGATGTAGCAGCTGCCTTGATAGGAGTCACTTAATATCTCTCAATTTTGAGGAAGAACATGTCACTCTACAGTGAGATACAGTGTGTCGGCAGCTTTGAAAAGTATGAACTACTGTTTTGGGGGTCTTTCAAGACACAAGATCTATTTCCCTCTATCATGTACAAAAAAGATTTTGGTAGTGTAGTTTAAACTAGACAGACTAGAGTGTATTATAAGTTTTATGCTTATTTGTACAGTAGAATGTGCTGCTGCTCAGCTACCACCAAATCAGAGACTGGAGGCAAAGAAGTGACTTTATTTTTTAGTTACAAAAGTGAAACATCAGGTCACCATCCTGGCTGTACTGTCTGACAAGACTGGATTGACAGAAATACAATGTGTACAAACCATAAGGCAGGAAAACAGCTCCAATATATGAATTTCAACTTTGTATTTAGTCGTTTACCTTAAATTTAGCTATCGGTCTCAGAAGGTGTGTTGTAACTCCATATAACACAGAGTTCTGGTAATTATGCTAGTCTTGGAAAATTATTTTCCAATGAAGAAATATGAAAATGAACAAGCTGTGTTTCATATATTTGCCTAAAATGTTTTTTATTTTTTTTTTAAATGCTTACGTGCAGTTAGGTAGGTAGAGAAATATATTTTCTTGTAAGATTGCTTTTCAAATATGTTTAAACCATAGTCAATACCTTGTTAAAGGAATTGGTGATTTTAACAGACAAATGTTTTCTGCAAACAGGGAAATGTGTAGTAGTTGGGCTGTCAATGTGAGTTCACATTTGACGACACTCATTGGAAGAGGTTGATGGTTTCCATGAATCACCCAGTGAAGGGAGGAAGCTAAAGTCCGTGAGCGGATGGAGGAATTGGCAGAAAAATAAACCTCATAAACCAGAAAACATTTCATAAAGAGGTTTCAGCAAGTTCTACAAGGAGGACCCGTAAAACATGACTAGGGAGCTGGGTTTGAGCCATAGAGAAAAGCCGAGATATTTATGCCAGGTTAATTTAATCAGAAGGAACAAAATACAGAGAACTATGGAAGCATTTCTAAATATGCAGACTAGAACTTACAATGTGTTACAAGTCTTGCATTTACTGGAGTTACATTTTTTTTTTGATTCATTTCTTGGTGGCATAGTGCATTATGTAATTGCTGTTCAGCTACTCTAAACCAACATCCATTTCTCTCTTTCTGCAAACCAGTTTATTTACTGGTCGGTATGGTTGTGATTCTGTTTCTTCCAACTTTGTTCTGGTTGGGCTATCTTGGTTCAGCGCCTGTCTCTGTGAACTTGGTAATGACTTGTCTTGCATGTTGATTTTCCTTGAGTGCAGTTATGTTAGTAGGGTATCTATCTGTTGATTTGGCAGCAATTTCCCATACATATTTGTAGAGACCCTGCCCTAAGCAGTAGTGTTCCGAGCATAAATTTTGTGCTATTAAGCTGTAGTTAGACCAAGTATAGATTCATACAGATCTGCTTTGGTTAGGTCTCCCCTAAACTTAATTTCATTGCTTGCTTCTATCTGCTGTTGAGGAGTGTACCTGGTAATAATGTGATAAAATAGAATAATTCTCAGTTATGAATATTTATGTCTCCATGGCCAACCACTAGGTGGTCTATTGCCAGTGATGCATGCTAGGGTAGGGTATAAATATTTTAGGTGATCTTCTGGAGGTGCTGTTGCCACTTGGGCTGCTGCCAAGGGAGGAGGCTGTGTGTTTGAGGTCAGTGCCTTGGGGGCCTGCAACCTGAGGAAGGCTTTTGCTAGAGGGCAGGCCTAGCTGAGGCCTAAGAATCTCAGGGTACATTGATTGGAGTACCAAGGGAAACCTTTGCTGACAAAGTTTCCCTGGAAAGCCAGATAGAGCCTACTGCCAGAGGACATTGCTGGGCATTCTGGAGGCTCATCTAGAGGATATATGTGCTAATTAAAATTACTAAACTGTCTAAAGAGTACAGAATCTGCATTTTTTCCCTAATGCTTTTCTCTCTGAGAATGGCCATTTTATAAACAAACACAATTATTTCAACTAAGCGTGCATGTTTATAAAGTGAGCACACACCCCTTCAGATGGACTTTAAAATCTGGCAGGTGCACAAAACACTCAAAAGTAACAGGAGTGGTGGCACAACTAGCCTAGGAATACAGAAAGTATAAATATGGTTTGTAGGTTACAGACTGAAAACAAATGTATCCCTGATCAAGCTGTTTCATGCATGTAGTACGTGCCGTAAGGGAAGAGTTATTTTTTTACACAGAAGAGGGAACAGTTGTTGAATAACTGCAGTGATTTTCCAATGTCTGTTGCCACAACTGCTCATTATTGCTGAGTAAAGTTCTTCACAGTCCATTTGTTTTAAGCAATGGTGGTTGCAAATCTTGCAAATGTAAGTCTGTCAATGGTCGGTTTTATTGTTGGGCTATGATTCACTGTGAGAGAAAACTTGTGTCAACAATAGATTGACCACAGCAATAAATGGGACTCAAGGCAAGAACTAAGCACAGTATTGTCAACCAGAGCTGGACTCACAGATGAAGCTATATTTGTACATAGGCAATTCTGCAATCCAGTTGGACCCTGCAAACTTGATAATATGATTTTGTATGGCAGTGGTTCCCAATCTCAGGCCCCAAGTACCCACATCAGGTCATGTTTTCAGGATTTCCTTCACCTTGCACAGGTGCTTTAAATCAAAGTCAATGGCTTGGTATTTGTGACAACTATTTTATCTAATGGAAATTTCCAAAACAAGGCCTTATGGAGTTGAAGAATGAGGTCGGGAAACATTGATGTATGGAATAAGCCGTAAAAACAAATAATGGATTTTTTAAACAAACCTATGGTATTACCTTATGTGGAAGCCTTTTTGTTTGCCCCAAAATAGTGCAGGAAACATTTACCCCCTCATCCCCGCCCTACTGAATTCTTGCTGACTAGGCCTATAAAGAGGTATACCTGTTAGTGAACTTTAGGTTATGAATGTTTCTTTATTTAAATTGTGCATATAGCAGCTACAATGGTATGAGAAATAATGCTATACCCATTGACACTTACTAAGATATTGTGATCCTTGACTTCCAAACGAAGACTTTTTGATTGAACAATGTTATGTAATTGCAATTCTACTGAACCCCGAAAGAATATTGTATGTTTTTCTGAAACTCAATAAATAATTTTACCTGTTAAAGAAACAGAAATATTTGAGTCAGTCTCTGACTTTAATACTTTCTAAATCACTGCCCTGGAATAAGCATACTGGTTGCAGAATAAAGTAAGGACTCCTGCAAACCTTGTTCCAGGTCAGTTCCTCAGAAAGTACTAAAGCCAATGGATTAGTGCGACAGCCAAGCAACAAGCATTGCTGGAAGGAGAGGATAGCAATAGCAGTTTCCATATTGTCTCATGACAGGTATTGTAATTGAAGGGTAGGTGTACATTCAGGCAAAGTACACTTGCTCGCTAGCCTGCCTCACCTAAGCAAGCATCCTCCCACAGCATCCATCCCCTAAGACAGCTGGACCTGCCCTAATGTTTAAATCTTCAATCCAAAATCTTCTTCACAGTTGGCCATGCCTGTGCTATCTTTTTTCATAGACTTTTATAGTGCTGTCTACTGACTTCTGCGACAATACCTTTTAGAACAGAAAAAAATGTCTATATAATTTTTAATTACAGTACCTGCAGGCATATTGGAAGATTCTTGGCAGGAATGTTAGTGATCTTGCGTGCCATAATTCTCATGTCATAAATTATTCTGTTTTATGGTACATTTATGTTGTGAACTACACTACTATGTTCTATTCTTTTGTGTTTTATTGTTGATGTGAAAATGTTGCTATGAGCAAAAATTATATAAATTGGTTAGTGAATTGTAAACATAATTACCATTTTGTCACACAATTTTTGCTTGCTGTATATAGAATACTGGATATGTAGTTGTAAATGACCTTATACAACAACCCCTTTTGCCAGTGGCGGAATTATCAGGGTCGCAGCAGTTGCCGTTGCGACTGGGCCCTGTAATCCCGCCAAGTCCAGGGGGCCCGCCACCCGCCCGTGTGAGGTGCCCGACCGCCGCCCACTAGTGTGAGGGGCCCACCTGACTGTCTTGTCACTGTGTTGGACCTGGTGCGCGCTGTTCGTTCCGGGGATCAGGTGCTTTCGCCCGCTAAGAGAAGGCAGAGGCAGCGCTGAGAGACTGGGGCCGCCCCGCTCTGAACTGAGAGTAGTGTGATTGGCTGGTTTTTCAGTAGGTGGTGCTCTCCCAGCGTTTAGTGAAGGTTATGGGGTTGTGATTGGCTGGACGTCCTGTAGGCGGTGCTCTCCCAGGGTTAGTCGTGTTTGGCCCGGGCTTTTTCAAATGTCTCCGGGCATGTAGAGACTGGAGCGGCGCAGCGGCCGGTCACACTGCGACATGGCGGGACATGGATGATCAGCTGGCCGAGTTGGATGAATGGAGTCCCGGGCCGTCATGCTCCTCCAGCTCGGTGGCAGAGCAGGCCCCATCCTCCTGGCTCCAGCGTACCCGGCAGAGTGTACAGAGGAGCCTGAGTCTGAGGTTGGTGATCCGGGAGCCGCAGCCGGTGTGTGTTCTGGCCGTACAGCGCTATGTAGGTGAGATCGGCCAATGTCTCTACCACTACGGTATGATGGGATGGTACAGGACACCTGGCTGCTATCCCCGGACCTTGCACACCTCGTACACGGTAATCAGCTTCGCTCTGGATCCCGGGCCACCATCAGCCTGTGCTAGTACCGCTATGTGGAGAAGAGGCCAGGCTCTGGCCTGGTGTGTATAAAGGAGGTGGAGATCGGGGGGGGGGACATGGCGATCGGGCTGTCTGTGTGCAGGGAGATCGCACCCCTGTGTGGGGGAAGGAAGCACTATCTGCCCCTTTGGAACAATGAGGACCCCTATGGGGACATATGGGACCGGGACAAGGACGGGGAACATCGGGGACCTGTGGACAGTAAGTGACAGATCATTGCAAGGCCACACACAGGCCTATCGTACTTCATTGTGTGCGATCTGTGCTGGTGTCACAGAGCTGAGGGGGTGTGACAGGTGAGATCTGCTGGTGTGCCTAGAACAGATCGCTTTGCTCCTCCAATCCTCTACACTGACCCCCAATAATGATGGAGACCATCCTCCTCCGTAAACATACATGTCTAAGTCCCAGTCACACCGCTGCGACTTTATGTACTTTGACAGTTCCAAATCACGTGACAAGTTGCACCCCATTGCTGGCAATGGAATAGTTCATATAGATTATGTCAAAAGTTCCTGCGCTACTTTTTACCGATTTCATTGCAACTTTCATAGACTAATGTTTGTATGAAGCTGCAAAGAAATCGGCAGTGCAAATCTCTTTGGAATCACGTGGAAGTAGTGCGATTTCAAAGCCACTCTGGTGGAAACAGGAAATAAGACTCAGATCACACTGCCGACACTCTGTTGAAATCAGAAACAGTTTTTTACTTTGTTGTACAGTGTAAAAAAAATCATGATTTCTTGCACCAGGGCCCTGAAGTCTCTAGTTACGCCACTGCCTTTTGCTATTATGTAGTAGTCATTTTAAGAAGTAATATATTATGTACAAAATGTGCCTATTTTTTTACTTTGAAAGATTAAGATCAGTCAAATGTATGTCTTCATGTACTGCACAATCATTTGAAGAACGACTGAAGGTTGGGACTTTAAATGAAGCAGGCAGGTGTAGGTAATTAAATTTATTGGAAATCAATGAAAAGTTGCATGAAGGTAATCATGAGAACAAGGAAACCAATAATTCAATGGATATACATACAGCAATAACAATTGGCCACACACTGATAAAATTTCACAAATCACATGGTACAGGTGATCTTAAGGTAAAACATGTAGTGGGCATAAAAACATGGCATATAGTAGCTCTATGCATTTCGTGGATTCATCCACTCTTCAGGAGCATGCGCATGGAAAACTGAAAGCTGTTGTATAATGGTAATAGAAATATCTGTAAGGTCTGACCCTGTCACGGAAAAATTTAAATAAAAATGGGTAATTAGGGATAATATTGCCTAGGATAGACCCCCCAAAACCACTCTCAACAGTACTTACATTGTCTGTGTCTAAGCAGTAGCATGGTAACATGTGGATGAGAAAACCCCCTAGGGGTATCGCTGGTGGGAGCTGAGGTGGTGATGGCAGACAGGACTCAAAAAACAAGGATGGTTTCCAAAGAGGTTCCAAAGGTAGGGTCAAGAATGACCATAAGTGCTAGAAACAAGGTGAGATAAGAAAATATGCTAAAAAGTAGGGGTGCAACGGATCAAAAAACTCACGGATCGGATCGATCCTCGGATCAGGGGTCACGGATCGGATCATTTTCGGATCGGCAAAAAAAAAAAAAAAATTACTAATATCCACGTAATTTCCCCCTCACTGTAATATCCACAATCTTCCCCCCTGTAATATCCACAATCTTCTCCCCCTGTAATATCCACAATCTTCTCCCCCTGTAATGGGCATCTCCCCCACTTACCTTAGTCTCTCCCGCCGGCCAGTTCAGATCCACGAGCAGCGAGGGTGAGGGGTGATGACGTCAGCACGCACAAGGCGGCGGCCGCCGCCGGGTGTACCAAGATGGCCGCGGCTCCGGAGCTAGGCCGAAGCCACGGCCTTTCCTAAGGCCGAGGCCGCGGATCGCGGTGTGTGCCGATCCGAACGGGGTGACCTGTTCGGATCACGGATCGTCACCGATCCATTGCACCACTACTAAAAAGGCTCATACTAGCTCATACTATGTGGTATAATGAGTCATCAGCCCTAAACTTGGTAAAGGATAGGGTATAAAGATGCTAATGAGTGTATAGGTCTGGTTAACTTAGTGAGAGTAAGATGTAAATTAATAGAAAGGTGAAAAGCATAGAAAATTGAGGAACCAAGTTTAAAACATGTAGTGGGCATAAAAACATAGCATATAGTAGCTCTATGCATTTCGTGGATTCATCCACTCTTCAGGAGCATGTGCATGGAAAACTGAAAGCTGTTGTATAATGGTAATAGAAATATCTGTAAGGTCTGACCCTGTCACGGAAAAATTTAAATAAAAATGGGTAATTAGGGATAATATTGCCTAGGATAGACCCCCCAAAACCACTCTCAACAGTACTTACATTGTCTGTGTCTAAGCAGTAGCATGGTACCATGTGGATGAGAAAACAATCATGCCTACTGTCATCATGTACTACGGGATCATGTCTATTACCAGATCATGTCTGGTTGCCAAGGATTTTATTGTTAGAAGAGTTCTGGACGGTTTACTGTCATTTCTGCTGAAACAAAAGAATTAAGCAGAGATAACTTGGTGACACAGCATTCTGCATCATAGTAGATTTTCTAACTTATTTCTTCAATCGTTGATATACAGTATCTATTTTATACAAGTTCTTTTATTATTCAGATTCATTAACTGCTTTAGGTTGGCCATAGGTAGGCAGATCTAACTTCCTATCCTCACGTTTGTGGGCTGAAACCAAGAATCCACTTTGATGTTCACATGATCTGGTAATTCTGATCTTCTACTTCCCAAAGAACTAGGGACCAGATGCCACTCACAGGGAAATTTTTCAATGAATGTGGCAAAAAGTGTCCAGACCAATTTGATGCAATTGTTGATTATTTGTTGACTATTTGGTCAACATACTGCAAATCATACTACATTGGGCTGTTTATGACTATGATCCCCTCCATTAGATTACATATAAAACTTGTAAATCAAGGTATGAGTGGCAAATCTGCTCAGTTGGCAGTATAAAGGATCTCCAAACATACACTGAATAGTGTGCGTTGAGGTCAGATGAAGATGCATTGCCATGGACCTGTGCAGATCAGTGTACCATGAAAATGTCCAGTTTAACACTTCGATGACCCTTTTACTGCTATGCATTTAAACATGCACATTTTAGTATGCATTACATAATACTTTTATTGAGAATAAAAAAATCCCCTCTGAGTGATAAATATACATTGCAAGAAATAAAAAAACATTTTTTATATTTTTTTGCAGATTTAAAACTTTTTCTATTCTAGAGAAATAGCTGTTTGTTTCACCATGCCCTTTCTAGACTGATTCTTAAATACTAGCATCTGTGTTTATTCTAAGCACATAATCTGATCTCAGAATGGATTCACAGCGCTTTCAACCAGTGCCTCACAAAACAAACAAGAAATCATATAACACAACATTAACATGAAGATTGGTTGCCCATTGATACTCAAATCAATATGTTGCTTATTTGCCATCCTATAGCGCAAAATTAGTGGTGCACTGAAATTTCGGCTGCCAAAAATTATCGAATGACACAGCCGATACTGAAAGGGGGCATGGTCTGCCCCGGGTGCTGCCCATTGCAGGAGTGTCCCTCTGAGGCGCCCAGTTCTCTACTGCCTCCTCCTCTCCTCGATCTCCGCGTGTCACAGAGCTGAATTGTCCGGGCCATAGTAACAATGTCCCGCCTCCTGTGATAGACGGCACACTGATCCAATGGCGGGACATTGAATCAGTGTGACGTGTCACAGGATGCGGGACATTGTTACTGCGGCCCAGGCAATTCAAATCCACTCTGACACACGGAGATCGCCGCTGATCCGGGCACAGGCAGGCTGCAAATGATGGGCACTGGTGAGGCACAGGCAGGCTGCAAATGATGGGTACTGGTGAGGCAATGTTAGGCTGTAAATGATGGGCACTGGTGAGGCACAGGCAGGCTGCAAATGATGGGCATTGGTGAAGCTGCTGGGAACAAGCAGGCTGCATATGCTGGGCACTGGTAGGCTGCTGGGCACTGGTGAGACACAGGCAGGTTGCAAATGATGGGCACTGGTGAAGCTGCTGGGCACAAGCAGGCTGCATATGATGGGCACTGGTAGGCTGCTGGGCACAGGCAGGCTGCATATGATGGGCACTGGTGAGGCACAGGCAGGCTGCATATGATGGGCACTGGCTGGGCACAGGCAGGCTGCATATGACGGGCACTGGTAGGCTGCTGGGCACCGATGAGGCACAGGCAGGCTGCAAATGATGGGCACTGGTAAAGCTGCTGGGCACAAGCAGGCTGCATATGATGGGCACTGGTAGGCTGCTGGGCACTGGCAGGCTGCATATGATGGGCACTGGTGAGGCACAGGCAGGGTGCATATGATGGGCACTGGTGAGGCACAGGCAGGCTACATTTGATGGACACTGGTGAGGCTGCATTGATCTCCTGTACTATGTCTGCAGTCTCTGACCATCTCCTGTACTATGTCTGCAGTCTCTGACCATCTCCTTTACCATGTCTGCAGTCTCTTACCATCTCCTGTACCATGTCTGCAGTCTCTGACCATCTCCTGTAATATTTTTTAAAAACAGTAATTTTCGGTATCGGTTTTCGGCCTAGTGTATTCTTCATTTTCGGTATCGGTTTCGGCACCAAAATTTCCATTCGGTGACCCCTGCGCAAAATATTAGCATAACCTATTCTAGTAAGACAGTTTGGCTGTTCCATATGTCTCAGTCTCATTCTCAACATCCCCATGACATAATTTTAGTACTGACAGAAAAACAAGTCATAGGCAATTATAACATCACTGTAGATCCACTCACAAACAGAGGTCTCCACCTTTAAGAAGGAAGTAAAAACCTATCAACTAATATATTATAATTTTTCCAGATGGTAATTCTAGTAATTAAAATGTACCACTATGCTATTGATAATCTCCAGGCTTTCACTGTTATTTTATTTGGTGATATAGTGCTTGTAACATACAGTATGTCACTATTTCTCTCTCATCTCATGGCCCTTGTAGATTTGACATAGCTTGGGAATGAGTTGGGTGTAGTGCCAGCAGTTATTGGCATGTGTTTCTTTCCATGAATGAGCACAGTCTTTTCCATGTATGAGTGCACTTACCACACCCAGCAGTCAATTTCTGGTCCAGGCTTTGACAAGTACAGAATGATCTTAAAAGTCTTCAAATAAAAATACCCATGGGAACACTCTGAACTACTGTATAATGTTCTTTGCACTCATGGGAGTTTCTGTAAATCAGTATTAATGCACAGTGACATGTTTATCATACACAGCTGTTACAGGTTCAAACCCAATTTCTTGGACAACCATATTTGAAGTCTCTACACATCACTTCTGTACAAAAGAGGATCCTAATGACCTCTGCTGGTCTAGAAGGTGTATTAAAATCAGCGGGTCACAAGAGTTATCAGCAATGCCAACCTATTCAAGGCAGGAGATACACTTTGTTGCCATTTGCTTTTTCTGCTTGGCTGCTATGATCCAGTATTGTGTTTAATTTCCTTTAGAATTGTAACATTTAGCTTGACTTAGTTCACCATGGTCTGAATGGTTGTTTCTGAGCAGACATTGGGCTGTTCCTAGTTAGAGAAGTGTCATATTTATTGGAGGCCAAAGCTTGCTTGACCATATCAGCGAGTGTGGGTCGTGGAGCTTGGGGCAAGATTTGAAGCTGATTTTTCAGGACTTAATTTTGCATTAGCTATCATTTGGGTACCTTCGTTTCATAAATTGGCTAAGATGTGGCCTTCTAGCAAGATATGTAATCCCATAAGTGAGCTGCCTGAAACAGGTGAAGAAACTTTTAGGGTCCACAGTTTCAAGAGCACAGGCCAGAGAAAGGGTTTTCAGCCACAACTACCTGTTGGAATCCAATCTGTTACTTTCACAGATTTACTTGGGCCAGCCTCTTACTCTCTTTCTACCCTTTCAAAATCAAGTTTTATAAAAAAAAAAATCCAGAAAAAAAGAATTAAAGTAACTGGTACTGTTTTTCTCTGTACCATCTGTTGAGGGACTCGAGATTCCCGGCAGTTTTCCTGCCGAGAAACCATACACACAAACGGTTTTCTCTGCAAAAAGCTTTCAGCAGTTTTCTTGCCGAGAAAACCGGTCGTGTGTACGAGGCTTTAGAAGCAAATTACTGTCTATTCATGGTTAAACAAAATCAGTCTAAACCCCTTCGCCAAGGCTGCTAGCCCAGTTAAGCAGGCCATACATGTACAGTGGGTACGGAAAGTATTCAGACCCCGTAAAATTTTTCACTCTTTGTTATATTGCAGCCATTTTCTAAAATCATTTAAGTTCATTTTTTTTCCTCATTAATTTACACACAGCACCCCATATTGACAGAAAAACACAGAATTGTTGACATTTTTGCAGATTTATTAAAAAAGAAAAACTGAAATATCACGTGGTCCTAAGTATTCAGACCCTTTGCCAACGCTGTATCCTAGCCTAGGCCAACAAGGCCCAGGCTTAGGGCAGCACTTTGCAGGGGGGCAGCACGGAAAGAGTCCCCGCCGGCTTGTGCTAAACTGTTAGTGTAACACAAGCTGCTTCTAATTTTGACTGTCCTATCAGCCTGGACCACAAACATTCCTCACTGTGCTATATGTTTACTGCTGTACCATTGGCATGGTTAGATCTTCTTAGTCCTCTCCATAAGATGATCAGAAATGTGTGCTTAAAGTAGAACTATAGGCAACACTTTTTTTTTTCATTTTGGATAGAGTAAGGGAGGGTTATAGCCCCTGTCAGTTTTTATTTTTTTACCATCCCTGTCCCATTGCAGAGATTCCCCTTCACTTCCTGCCCCATAGCCAAACAGGAAGTGAGAGGAAATCTATGCAAATTAAGGGAATCTATTGCCCCCCCAGGCCCTAAGAACTAGTGACCCCACTCAAAAATGTCAGAGTGGGTCTTAAACAGAAAGGGGTGTGGCCTTGACAGGGAGGGGTGGGTCATATTTAAATTAGGGGGTGCACGAGTTTAGTCAGGCCTAAGGCAGCACAAAACCTAAATACACTACTGCCCTTTGCTGTGACACTCATATATTTAACTCAGGTACTGTCCCTTTCTTCTGATCATCCTTGATATGGTTCTACACCTTCATTTGAGTACAGCTGTGTTTGATTATACTGATTGGACTTGATTAGGAAAGCCACACACTTGTCTATATAAGACCTTACAGCTCACAGTGCATGTCAGAGCAAATGAGAATCATGAGGTCAAAGGAACTGCCTGAAGACCTCAGACATAATTGTGGCAAGGCACAGATCTGGCCAAGGTTACAAAAACATTTCTGCTGCACTTAAGGTTCCTAAGAGCACAGTGGCCTCCATAATCCTTACATGGAAGACGTTTGGGATGACCAGAACCCTTCGTAGAGCTGGCCGTCCGGCCAAACTGAGCTATCGGGGGAGAAGAGCCTTGGTGAGAGAGGTAAAGAAGAACCCAAAGATCACTGTGGCTGAGCTCTAGAGATGCAGTCGGGAGATGGGAGAAAGTTGTAGAAAGTCAACCATCACTGCCGCCCACCACCAGTCGGGGCTTTATGGCAGAGTGGCCCGACGGAAGCCTCTCCTCAGTGCAAGACACATGAAAGCCTGCATGGAGTTTGCTAAAAAACACCTGAAGGACTCCAAGATGGTGAGAAATAAGATTCTCTGGCCTGATGAGACCAAGATATAACTTTTTTTTTTTTTAAATTCTAAGCGGTATGTGTGGAGAAAACCAGGCACTGCTCATCACCTGTCCAATACAGTCCCAACAGTGAAGCATGGTGGTGGCAGCATCATGCTGTGGGGGTGTTTTTCAGCTGCAGGGACAGGACGACTGGTTGCAATCGAGGGAAAGATGAATGGGGCCAAGTACAGGGATATCCTGGACGAAAACCTTCTCCAGAGTTCTCAGGACCTCAGACTGGGCCGAAGGTATACCTTCCAAAAAGACAATGACCCTAAGCACACAGCTAAAATAAGGAAGGAGTGGCTTCACAACAACTCCGTGACTGTTCTTGAATGGCCCAGCCAGAGCCCTGATTTAAACCCAATTGAGCATCTCTGGAGAGACCTAAAAATGGCTGTCCACCAACGTTTACCATCCAACCTGACAGAACTGGAGAGGATCTGCAAGGAGGAATGGCAGAAGATCCCCAAATCCAGGTATGAAAAACTAGTTGCATCTTTCCCAAAAAGACTCATGGCTGTATTAGATCAAAAGGGTGCTTCTACTAAATACTGAGCAAAGGGTCTGAATACTTAGGACCATGTGATATTTCAGTTTTTCTTTTTTTGTATAATCTTTATTTTCATTTTCAAATTATATGAACAATTTGACATTTCTTTTTTAATAAATCTGCTAAAATGTTAACAATTCTGTGTTTTTATGTCAATATGGGGTGCTGTGTGTACATTAATGAGGAAAAAAAATGAACTTAAATGATTTTAGCAAATGGCTGCAATATAACAAAGAGTGAAAAATTTAAGGGGGTCTGAATATGTTCCGTACCCACTGTACACGATTAGATTTTTGTGTGAACATTCATACAAAAATTCTGAAAAAAAAAACCACATTGTCAAAACACTATTTCTTGCAATCATCGAGTCAGCTAAATTTGTTTAAAAGCCCTTAAAATTTCTTACAGACCCGCTTTTTGAATGAAATCCCAGACTTACTAAGCAGGATTCATTACAATATATGCAATTTTTCTTGAACAAAATACACATTTACAGGTAGAATTTTGCTCATTCAAGAAAAATTTTCCAACTTGCTCCTTCAGATTTTCTAATCACTACAGCCAAAAAGAAACAATGATTTGACCCCACTAACCGCTAGAACATTGAACAAACGTTAACAAAAGCAAACTTTTTTTTATGCAGTTATACTGGTGCAAGGCAAGCTTAAAGGTCCGTACACATAAGAAAATCTGAAGTAATATTTTGTATGGGGAACGATCGGCTGATTACATGATCGTTAGAATAGTTCTTTCGACAGCCGATTCTGACTTTTCACGACAAGACCTGAAGGTGCATGCTATAAAATATTATTGTACAACTTCAGATTTTTGTTTAATTAGTACAGTTTTTGTCTAAAAAAGATCGTAAGAGCAAGACTACACAAGCTTGGAAAACGAAAGAATACATTACAAAACAATTCAACAAATTACATCACTTCTAAAGTTGTATTAAGTCGTACGAGAACATTCGTTAGTTGAGTAACCTCTTCACTTTCGATATGAGACTAGCATGCAACAAAAAATGGACGATTATCCGTCCGATAATCTGATTGTGTGTACCAGGCTTAAAGTGGATGTAAACCCAATTCATGAAATTTGAGCTGGGCACATATTACTGTAGTGTTTTCGTATCTCTCTCCAAAGCACTGAGTCCGGTGTGTTTCTTCTGTGCCGTAGCTCTGACAAGCCTGATAACTTCTGACAAGTTCTCAGAGACGAGAGATAAAAGCAGCCTGAAGTTTGTGTCGTGGGAGGTTGCTATAAATAGATTAGCAGAGAGCTGCTCGATTCAGAGCGGAGCTCTGCACATTACTTCCTTCCTTTATCAATGTGGAGTGGGGGTGTGTGCCTTTCCTCCAATCAGCTGTCTTGGCTGTATGACAGTAATACACTCCTAGTGCTGAACAGGAAGAGAAAATCTGTAACACAATGTTCACTTTCTAAAGGATATATAAAGCTGAAGACAGCAGATATACATGTAAAACGTATGTAGAATTGTTTCATCTCGGTGTATCATCTGAGGCTGTTCACTTCACTGGGTGTATGTGAGGATTTACATCCACTTTAAGTCTCCCATCACCATTTTTTGGGGACAAATTCCTGCTGTTGAGGGAATCCCTATCAAACATGTTAGCCAATTAGGCATATTGCCCAGTGCCAAATTTATAAGGTGGCAAAAGGGGCAATTGCTCCAGGCCCCCCTGCCAGAGTGGGCCCCAGACTTCCTTTATAAAAAAAATTAAACTTATTTTCCTTTGACACTTAAGTAGTGTGTTTGTTGAGGAAATTGTGCAGTTTGCAATCTTTGCCAAGCTGCAGTCATGTCTCACTCCATCTCAACAGGCAGTTTTATTACATGATAAAGGGCTTGCTGATACCTTTCCAGGTGTTAATTTACCTCTGAGAATATATTTGAGCATTATGGTCATTAGTTGTTAGGGAGAAAGGTCGTTCAGAAAATAGGCACTGATGAAGAATTATCTGAGGACCATGATGACTCGTGAAAGACTAAGTTCTCTGTGCCTACTGGCTGTCAAGAGCAGTATCCTCAAGATGATACCGTTTTGATGAGTTAGTTAAAGATTTTACAGATGCTAAGTGCAGGAAGAAAGACTTTTATTGTGTATATATTGTAATATTGTAGTGTGATGCATAACTGTGGTGTATGACTTGTCAGTTCAAATTACCTCTGTAAGGCCTCTTGCACACTGCAGCTTGCAAAAGCTCAGTACAGCATTTTTTTTACTAATCTAAAATGCAGCCCATTGTTTACAATGTGTCTGTACACACAGGTGCGTAAACAAGTGCTGCGTATTCATGAGTAAAAAAACCTGAAAAAAATCGACATTACCGGTAAGTATTTTTTACCAGTACACGCAAATATGCGCATAATGAATACAATCTTCTGGAAGCTAGGATACGATATCATGCATAAATGCCTGAAATTACATCCAAAAAGCAGATGTTCAATCATTTGTATCGTGTCAAAGAGGCCTTATGTGTATTCCTACAGTCAATAAAATTGTTGTGAAAGCAGTCAGGCCCGGCCAGTAAGGCTTCGGCTTCAACACACATTAACGGCTAGTTTACACTTGCTTCAAAACATGGCATTGGACAGGCTTTGTTAAAGCTCTCTGAACGCTATCACTAAATAAAATGGTTAGCTTACAGTCCTGTTTACACCTGTTTTTGCTTTGCTTTGCTTCAAAAATGATACCCCATGTAGCTTCAGTGGTGCTTCAAAGCATCTTCAAAGCCTCTATGGAAGTCTATGGCAAAGCTCGCTTAAAGCCTCATCGAAGCCCCACCGAAGCCCCACCGAAGCCTCATCGAAGCCCCACCGAAGCCTCATCGAAGCCCCACCAAAGCCTCATCGAAGCCCCACCAAAGCCTCATCGAAGCCACACGCAAAAGCAAGGTGTAAACAGGACTGTAAGCTAACCATTTTATTTAGGGACTGGAGCTTTGACTGGTGTTCAGAGAGCTTTAACAAAGCGTGTCCAAAGCCATGTTTTGAAGCAAGTGTAAACTAGCCCAAATGCCGCGTACACACAATCGATTTTTTTCGACGGTGAAAACACTTTTGAGAAAATCGACGTGAAAAACGAGGAACAGCTTGTTCCCCCCCACACACGGCCGTTTTAAATGACATATTTTTTTTTGGGTCGAAAAAAACGACCATGTGTGGGCTCTGCGGCAGTGTTTCCCTATGGGAAAACTGCCGCGGAAAAAAACGACGGGAATCACGACGAGAAAAATTAGAGCATGTTCTAATTTTTCTCGTCGTGATTAATGCCGTTTTTCCCGTCGAGAAAAACGACAAAAAGCCCACAGACAATCGTTTTTCTCATCCAAAGGAAAAAATGAAATTTTTCTTGATGGGAAAAATGATCCTGTGTACGCGGCATAAGTCTAAAAATAGCATGCTTTTTTTGTATTAACTTAAAGTAGATCTAAACTCTGACTGGGTGACTGCATTCATTTGCTAAAGCCCTGTGCATCATAAGCTATGTAAAATACAATTGTCATTTTATTTTCATAATTTTTGCATTACAGTGCTGCCTTTCTGTCTACATGTCCTTACTTCAGTGTTGGGTGCACATTTTTGCTTTGAAACAACTTTTTGTTGGAGACATCCGTGGGCTATTCATGCCAAGTGTGTACCAGCATAGTCTCTATCAGAGGAGCATGTGACAGTGTGACAACACAGTAGCACAAGTAGGAGATAGGTGTCACCCCATAACAGGTGCCTGAACAAGGACCTTCACAGGACCAGCAGGTATTATTGAAGAATGGAAACTTAAACTTTGGTCGGCTTGGCTCTTTTCTTAAGCCTCGTACACACGGCTGGTTTTCTCATCAAGAAAACTGCTGGGAGAGCTTTTTGTCGAGAAAAGCGGCCGTGTGTATGTTTTCTCGTCGGAAAAACTGCCGGGAATCTCGACGAGAAAAATAGAGAACCTGATCTCTATTTTCTCGTCGGATTCTCGTCGGCCTGTTTCCCGATGAGAAAACCGTGCGTGTGTACGAGGCTACATGCTTACATGTCCCCAGGTAAGCCCACACATGCTCGATGAGACTTCGATGCATGCGCAGTAGCTTACAAGGGTAGTGTAGGGTGAAGCAAGATGGCGACAACGACATCGAATGTGACGAGCGCAGGCTCGTCATAGTCGATGACGTCACCGCGTTCTTGCCATTCAAAAGAACGGCGGTTCTTTTGAATGTGCGTGTGTACACAGGGCTTGGCAAGAAAAGCTTGCCAGAAATCCCGACGAGAAAACTAACGTTTTTTTTTTGACGGGATTCTCGCCCGTGTGTACAGGGCTTCAGTCTAATTTTAATATTTATGGGGTTTAGTAGACCAAGATAGAATGAAATGTATTGTGCTGGTTTCCTACCTGTTTACATCTTACAAAGAGTTGATCCAAAAAGAAATTAATCAGACGTCCCAGATTCAGAGCTGTATATTTGAAAGCTTATGTAGTAAAGGAGAACTTTGAAGTAGAATATGTTTTCTAGATACTGGAAAAGCCATGTAAAAAGATATTTTAGAACTGTGACAAACAGCTCAAGGTCAATTAAAATCATCTTCGCCCTTTCATCGAAACTCCCGACAGTTGTATGTATTTTCTGTTCTATATATCCTATCTTGTTTGTTTGACCATTATTCCCAGTGTTTGTGGAATGTCTGGACTACCCTACATCAATTTTCCATTCTTCAAGAGTTGAAGCACAGAGTATTGCTTTGTTTTAGAATCCCTGCCAAGAATTCAGACCTGGGATGTTATTTTGTATGATGGAAATGCTTATTTATTCGATATGACATGTCATCATAAATTCCATCCTGTTTCTACTTATGGTTTGCATGTTATACTTTATAAAATGTACCCTAATACTTAAAGTGTTTTCCATGAATGTGTCTGTGTGATGGAATGTATCTAAGTATCTAGAACCATGAATCCAAAATGTGGCTGTCTTTCAGTCCTCCTGGGCAATAGGGGCAAACCAGAGGGCTGTATGATTCAGTGCATGAGTAATCCCTTTTACTGTATTCATTAAAGGGAATTTTAGTCTTTTGAATTATATTTTAGATACAGTATGTACTGTAGCACAAATAAAACAGATGAGATTAATTTGAATATTCTTAAACATTTGCGATTTTTCTTGCAATACCCAGATAGCAAGGATAACTTGCCACAAATTTGTGGCAGTGTTGAATTGTAAGTCTGTTAACTTGTTGCACATTTTCACTGACAAGTTGTACACTTGAACACTTGTAGCACAAGTTCTAGTTGACATTTTTCCAATTTGTAGCAAATTTGCATGGCAAGTCTCTAGCAAGAGCAAAATTGCAGTGGTGAGTCTTCAGAAAGAGCTCTGCAAGTCTACAGCATGAAAATTCAGCCACAGTGACCCCTGTGGTGGGATGACTATTGCACAACATGACTGAACCAAAACTTGCAGCAGACTTGGAGAATGTTTGCAAAGAAAGTTGACCTGGGGTCATGCAATGTGGACTTGCTGCAATTATGCAACAAACTTGTGAAGTCCGGCATATCAAGCAATAGTTTAGCAAGGCATTTTCAAACTTGCAGCACAATTGCTTGCTATCTGGGTAAAAGTGAGTCGGGTGACTCAGTGAAAACTATGCTGTGTTCCTGGCATAGGGCAGGGGTATTGAATAATCTGGGTCAAATACAGAGCTCCCTCTAGTGTTTAATCAACAAATCTCTATATTTATTACAAAACCACAAATTTAACCACCTCACTACCGCACACCGTCATATGACGACCTGGTATTTAGGTGGGGATATCTGAATGATGCCTGCAGCTACAGGCATCATTCAGATATCCTTCTTTTCAGCCGGCGATTCTGAGCACCATAATGATCATAGCAGCAGTTCCGCCACTTGAGTGTTCTTATAGGCGACGGGAGGGGACGTCCCCCCCTCCCGCCGCCATCCAGTGCTTCTCCGGGCTCTCCAGTGCCATCAGGGGCCCAGAGAACGAATAGGCCGGCGCTGGATGACGAGAATAGAGATTTCTATGACCTTCGGAGGCCCCGGGCGCGACGTTATGACATCACGTCCGGGTACCCGGAAGTAAACAAAGTTGCAATGGCGGCTGTCGGCATGAGATCGGTGAATTTTTTTTTCACGATCTCATGCTTTTAAGCCTGGAGGAGAGATGTGGGGTCTTATTGACCCCACATCTATCCATAAAGAGGACCTGTCACAATGATTCCTATTACAAGGGATGTTTACATTTCTTTATAATAGGAATAAAAGTGATCCAAAAAAAAAAATGTAAAAAAAGGTGTAAAAAAAAAAATAACATTAAAACGCCCATGTCCAATAGAAGCGAACAAACGTGTAAGTCCCGTCCACATATGTAAATGCCGTTCAAACCACACATGTGAGGTATCGCCGTGTGCGTTAGAGCATGTGCAACAATTCTAGAACTAGACCTCCTCTGTAACTCTAAACTGGTAACCTGTAAAAAAAATTAAAGTGTCGCCTATGGAGATTTTCAAGTACCGAAGTTTGGCGCCATTCCATGAGTGTGCGCAATTTTAAAGCGTGACAAGTTAGGTATCTATTTACTCGGCGTAACATCTTTCACAATATACAAAAAAATTGGGCTAACTTTACTGTTTTGTTATTTTTTAATTCATGAAACCATTTTTTTCCCAAAAAAAGGCGTTTGAAAAGTTATTGCGCAAATACTGTGCGAAATAAAAAGTTGCAATGACCGTCACTTTATTCCCTAGGGTGTCTGCTTAAAAAATATATATAATGTTTGGGGGTTCGGATTCTGAGTAGTTTTCTAGCAAAAAAATTATGATTTTTACATGAAGGAGAGACGTGCCAGAATAGGCCCGGTATTGAGTTGGTTAATAAGTCAAATACTGTGATACTAATTCAAAGTTAAAGAGGTAGTAAAGCCTGCCTTGTTGTTTTTACCTACAGGTATGCCTATAATAAGGCCGCGTACACACGACCGTTTTTAATGACGAGAAAAATCAAATTTTTCAGCACATTTTTTTGCCAGTACACATTTCCTTGGGCAGGTGTACATATTAGCATGTTAACATTAGCTGTATGTAGTATATTATAATTCTTATACAGAAGTGAAAAAAGGAAACAAAAAAGAACTGGAGAAAAAACGACGGGGTTGGGCATGTTTACAATATTGCTTATCTATTGATCCCTGCATATCTAAAATCGGAAAGGTAAAGCATAGTGTATTTTTGGTAAAGACACGCTTTGAATTATCGCAATATTTAACTTAAGGCGGTAGTAAACCACTGCAGAAAAAAAAACACGTGTCAAACAATGCCATAATGTGTTAGTATTCCACACACATTATGAAATACTGTATTTATTGGCGTATAACACTCACTTTTTCGCCCTGAAAATAGAGGGTAAACTGCGCCTGCGTGTTATACGCAGGGGGCAGTGGAAAGTTTTTTCCCTGAAGCTTCCCTCTTAAAGTTAGGGTGCGTGTTATACGCCTGTGCATGTTATACGCCGATAAATACGGTACCTACCTTAGAACAAAGTCCTTTCGGCGCCGCCCATGCACCGCTGACATCTTTCCCTGGCCTTTCTTCAGGGTTTGCAGGCTCTGTGAGTGGGCATGCGCACAGTATGCCAGACTTTAAGAGCTCATGCGCCAGTGACGTCAGTGGCTGCATGCAAGGTGAATATCTCCCAAACAGTGCTTGTTTTGTAGATATTAATTTTACCTATAGGTAAGCCTTATGCCGCGTACACACGACCATTTTTAATGTCATTGAAAAAAACTGCATTTTTCTCGACGTGATTCTTCTCAAGCCTGCCTTGCCTACACACTATCGTGGAAAAAAATGTTCGAGTAAAGCGCGGTGACGTACAACACGTACAATGGCACTATAAAGGGGAAGTTCCATTCGGATGGCGCCACCCTTCATGTTAGTAAAGTTTGTTGAGAGACGATTCACGCTTTTCAGCCTCGTGCTTTTCAGTCCGTTACAGCGTGATGAATGTGATATCTCCATTACGAACGCTAGTTTTACCAGAACGAGTGCTCCCGTCTCATACTTGATTCTGAGCATGCGCATTTTTTTTCACGTCGTTAAAGCCTACACACGGCCGTTTTTCATGACGAGAAAAACGACGATGTGAAAAACGACGATGTGAAAAACGACGAGAAAAATTAGAGCATGTTCCAATTTTTTCTTGGCCATTTTTCACTACATGAAAAATGCTCGGAAGCCCACACACGATCATTTTTAATGATCATTTAAAAAATGATGTTTATCTGGCTGTCTATAGCTTCATTACTTTGAATCACTGACTTGGAACAAGCAGCCATTGAAGTCAGAACCCCTGATCTAAACAACTGTTCAGTAACTTAGTATTAAAGTCATTGGATTAAGAATCAAGCTAATAGTATTTTCAGAAGGGAAGTTGGCAATGGTAGACTACATATTACAGCACCACAACTTTTCTTTAATATAAATAGCCAACTGGGAATAATATTGACCTAATATTATAATGTGCTCATGTTAGGTCAATGATTTCATGAGCATCCCCACCCCTTGGTGTATGTCAGCTGCTGAGTGGGGAATCTCCTGCCCAGAGCTCATTGGCCCAGCAATAACAACTAACTTCAACTAACTAACTTTGGACAAACCTGGGTCCAGACTGAATTCATGGCCAAAACCAAGCTCATCTATTATATAACTTCTGGAAGTGTTACGCTACATGAAACCCTGCATCCAACACTACATTTTTAGTTAATTTTTTTTTTATATATGAAAGGCAGGTATAAAAAAAAAGTAGTAATGAAAAAGCACTAGTGGATTTAACCAATAATTTCTTGCGCTTCAGTTCTTCATGTTTTGCATAACTGTGGACATGGCAGGGGTATATTCATTGAGTACATTCTTTGTACCAAAATGTGTCCCTCTTTCTCAGATTATTAAGTTGGGATGTATACTTAAGGGTCTACATCTATCAGCTTGGAATAGGAAACTGAGGCTACATTGGACAAGTTTTTTTTGAATATTCACTCTTTATTTTAACACATGATAAAACGTCATATTCCTTTATCTAAGCTCTGGCCGTTTATTCCCCCTATCCACAGAGCCTTCCCCAAAGCAAACAACCCACAAAAAAAACAAAAAAAAAACCCACCCCAAATCCCCCCTCCCCTCCTCTCCGCCCCCTCCCCTCTTCCTACACCTCCCTCAATTCCTCCAACCTCCAGCTTTCCAGAATTCAATCCATTTTCCCCATATATTCGGGAATATATCCAGTGAATCCTCTTCTACAGTATATGGATACATTCTTCTATAGCGCTTACCATCTCAACCCTTACAACCCACTCCTTCATACTCTGAACTTCTTCTGTCCTCCAAAAACTCGGGATTAAACTTTTAGCTGCATTTAGAAGGAATGGGGCTAGGGTATTCTTATATTGAGGGACCGTTTTCCCAGTATCGTGGAATAAACAATCCTAAGGGCTCTTCTAAATCTGTTCTCCCGTGATTTGGTAGATTGCTGCCAAGATTCCCTCCCAATAGGGTTGAATCTTTGTGCATGCCCACCAAAGGTGCGCAAAGGTCCCCGGGGCATCACAACCCCTCCAACAAGTTGGGGGTCCCCCTGCCCCAATCCTCTGTGCCCTCTGGGGAGTCACTTACCATCTCGCCAGGAGTTTGTAGCACATTTCCACTGTCTTTATATTCCCTGAGGCAGGGCCGTCTTTAAGGCAGGGCAAAAGGGGCAGCTGCCCTGCGCCCTGTCATTGTTGTGGGGCCCAAAGCAGTTGCCTCATACTTGCCAACTATCCCAGTTTAAATTCCCTTTTCCCTTGAAGTTTTAGTCCTTTGCTGTGTCTCAGTGTGAAGTGCTGCTACTAATTCTGCTTGGGCTCTGCCCTATTGTTGTGTACAGATGACTCACCTGCAGACCCTGTGTTTTTCATGTAAATAACTGTCATTCATATGTAAATAACAGGAGCATTCATATGTAAATAACAGGAACATTCATATGTAAATAGTGGCGGCATTCATATGTAAATAAAGGCGGCATTCATATGTATATCATGCCCCTCTGCAGTGAAGAGATGATGTACTGTAACCTCTAGCAACCAATCAGTGAGCAGTATTTGACGAAACGACATAGGGCGACACGTGCACGTATTGTGCACGAGCGAACGGTCGTTTTGATCGACAGAACACAGAGCTTTTCTTTCCTTGCAAGGAGCGCTTTTTATCAGGATTTTTAAATATTTTACTTTGAGGACTTGTTATTGAGGATATGTATTGTATACCTCCATAAAATAAACTCTTTGGATGAACGCTACACTATTGGAAGTTTTCTTTTTCTTCTGGGCTCACTGAGGAGCATTCACTTGGATTTGGAAAGAGTGTGACCACTTCTGGTTTTGGACAGAAGTCCAATCAACGTCTCTGGAGATTCTTCCACTGCGGATGAGGCGTCCCTGCTGATTCTCCCTGCTTCCCATCGTGAACCATCACTCTACTGAGCCTGTTTTGACCCCCCTGAGAAAGGCGGTCGCAGGCTGTCTGGTAAGCCTTTACTCTACACCTTGGTGGCGGGATCTTTTCTCTAAGCATTGGATGGTTATCCCCATGTTCAACATCGGATACCTGCACTCTTTATCATCAAATCTTTTGAACAGAGGAGAAATATATTCATTTTTTGTCACAGCACATATGAACTATGATGTGTTTTATTCATTTGTAATATTTACACAAGTTTTTTTATATTTTTTTTTCTTGCTAATTAGTTCACTATATGGTCATATATATAGTTTCATTTAATCAGCGCTACACCTTTTTGTATATATATTTCTGTTTGTACCTTATATCAAAGTTTTTGGTGTTTAGCAGCAGGTTTTTCTTTTTGGGATTTATTCATTTTATCACAATTAATAATTTTTGCACCTAGCGCAAATTTTTCTTTTATAACTACTAGCAGTATTACTGTACAGTATTCTCTAGCAACCAATAAACAAGAAGAAATCATGTGCTGTAACCTCTGGCAACTAATCAGTGAGCCGTAATGTGTGCTGTAACCTCTAGCAACCAGTCAGTAAGTTGTAATGATATGCTGTAACCTCTGGCAACCAATCACAATCACTGCCTGATCTGATACAGTAAACTGATTTTAAGTCTAGCTGATATTTATTGTATGTCTCAGAACAGGTGGAGAGCAAAATTGCATGGGGGAGGGGCCCCCAAGAAATTTTTTGCCCAGGGTCCAATCAACATTAAAGACGGATAAACAAAAGTCCCATCAGAACCGAGGATGGAGGGAAACCATGGAGGGGTGAATCAATGTAAACTGAACGAATGGTGCATGCAACACCCGTGACCACCACCAACGGTACAAACTGCTTACCAGAGGTAAGAAACATATGAGCCTATCCATAATCCCAGGAAGTGGTCCAATGAGGTCAAAATGCCAATTCCAACCGCAGTAGATGCAGCAGAGGTTCCCAAAAAAACAGAGGAGGCTCGATAGTGCATTACCCAAAATCACATTTATTTAAAAAGGGTATTAAAAACACTTACAGAAAGTGAGGAATGAATGGACAAAACAAC
Organism: Rana muscosa; assembly: GCA_029206835.1. Taxonomy (NCBI): domain Eukaryota; kingdom Metazoa; phylum Chordata; class Amphibia; order Anura; family Ranidae; genus Rana; species Rana muscosa. The sequence continues at coordinate 352,134,114 of CM055127.1, read as the reverse complement.
CAGCCGGTCCGCCGTAACCTGTCCCGTAGTGATGACGTCAGCACGCACACCTCCCGACGTACGTTTCGTGTTTCTACACGTCGTCGTTACTGAGCATCATCCTGAATGCCGCAACATTCTTAAGTTGTTGCTGTTACTGCCAATGTGCAGTGTAGGAACTGAAAATATGAACCATGGCAAGAATCTACCCAGAGCATTTGCTTTCTGCCACCATTAATAAGTGTATGTACCTCTCACACAGGATGTACGGTTTCAGTGCTGATTCTTTTGGCACCGATACCAGTTCAAACTTACAAGATGAAGGGAGTAGGGTAAGGATTGAGTTAGTGATAGACATAGGGCCAAGGCTTAGGGGAGCAATTTTAATAGTTCATTAAAAGTAATATTAAACCCCCAATGTTTTCTTAGCTTAATACATAAAGAAAAATAAAGTAAATATTGTCTATTTACTAAAATTCTTACCTCAGCACTTGCAGCTTACAATGTTCACTTACAATACTTTCCAATACAGGTTATAATAGGAAAGATCAATGAGTATGGCACGTTGCATGCCATAAGGGTAAATTTAGCATTAACCATACACTGGGAGACACTCTTTGATTGAATGTGAGTATCAGGCCCTGCAGAGAGGATAGTCAAGCAATATAGCAACCAAGGCCTTCCAGATCAGGGGGCCAAGAGAAAAAAAAGGAGGAAAGGAATTAGAACATGATTAAAAGAGGAAGAGGAGAACAGAAGGACATCAGAGACATCCCTCCCAGAAACCCAGGGCTTCAGTTTACAATGTTCAATGTTGCTGGCTCCTGCTTTCTCAGTGCTGCTTCTCTGAACTTTCTTATTTCACAGGAAAGAGTTAACAGTGGCGTGTGCAGTTTGTAGCCAGTCTGTGAGCTTACAGAAGGGAGAGGAGGAGGAGTGAGGTGCAGGGGAGTGCTTTGCATCCCTGTAGGCTGAACAAAAGAAATCCAACAGATTACACCCTCCATGCTAAAAAGTGGGAATAGACTATTCACTCTGCTGGGCTATTGTATCCTGCCAGGCACTGCTGGAACAGTGGCTGATTGGATGTAGCTGCTGTTCGCCCTAAATTTTTTTCCTTTTAACATAAGCTGATCAAACAGTCAACACTAGTCAAACAGAGAGAGGGGCTGGCAATAGGATTAAAGGGGGAGTCCACTAGAGTTATATTGTTACTCGGGCTTGAGAAATATAAGAACCCTTTATTTAATTCAACTAATATTTTATTTTTGTTGGTATGCTTTACAGCGTACATTAAACCATCTAACTATCTCCACCATAGTTTAACGTCCAGTATGGATGGAAGGTGATAAACCTAACACTGTTATCTGATTTTGGTAGACAACTGGGGAAGTTTCCTACACTTATACCTACCTTTTAGGTGAATCTAAAGGTTGTGATTTTAAAAAGAATAACGAACATGTCATACTTACCTACTCTGTGCAACGATTTTGTACAGAGCAGCCCCGATCCTCTTCTTTTTGGGTCCCCGCTGGAGGTCCTGACTCCTCCCCCCTGCCGAGTGCCCCCAATAGCAAGCCTCTTGTTATCAGGGGACTCAAGCAGGCTCGCTTCAGAGCCCTACTGCTGTGAATGGACACTTTTTTTTTTATCCATTAGGAAATTCCCATTCCCCTCCTCACGCTTTATCCCTTGTGCTGCCCCCTGGGATCTTTGGGACCTTCTGGTAGTGCTGTGAGCCATAGACACATGGTTTTATTCTCTTCTCTTTATATTCCAATACATTCACCTGTTTCAGCTTATATTTTTATGTATTGATATCTGCAGTATTGTGTCTGCTAATAATCATATTTTTGTATTTTTACATCTATTTGCATTTCTGGATAGTATTTTGTATCTATCTTCTCCAGATATCCTCTTAAAGTGGACATCTTTACCCCCTGAAGAAGACATTTTGTTGAAATTAATTGGGGTCTCTGTGTCCACCCATTTCAACATTATCCAGTGCATATTGGGTAAATCTCTCATGCATTTTCAACTGGCACTACCATGTGATTTTGTATTTTGTATTTTATACTTTTGCTTAATGATCTTCCTCTTTTGAAGTTCCTTTTAATATTGCTCAAAGAAATTTTGTATTTTTTACCTTTTACTCTATCCTAGTCCCAATTTCCTCCCGCATCCCCTTGTGGATTTTCTTTGTATGGTATATTGTTGTTGCTTTGTTTTTCACTTTAGTTATACAAACAGATGTTTTCAGATCTAGGTAAATGAGAGAACTCCAGGTCCTTATCCTTAAAAAACCTAGAATCTAAATCTTCATGTTACAGCTTGCCAAATGATCTCACAAAAACCTCTAATAAAACAAAATTACAGCAAGTTGTCTGTATGCTTGCATTATAAACAAGGACCACAGTGAACTTTGAAATCAATCAGTAATTGCCAACTTCACTGAAATCAAAATCAGATAAACCACAGTAGTTTTAATTATCAAGTTGGTTCTAAAGGCAGATTTTTTTTTTACCTTAATACATTCTATGCATTAAGGTAAAAAACTTTCTAAGAGCAGGTCCCCTCCCCTTATACTTGAGCACCATCTCAATCCAACAATATGCAAGAGAGCAGCGGCTCTCCTGGATAGAAGCCAGAACCCTCCTTACCACGTAGAGGTATTTTTTTATGTAGCGGGTATTTGAATTTAGAGGAAGCATCTGGGTGGTAGTGTAACCCAGATGCACTAATTGCTAGGGGATCCGAGACCTTTTTCTGGTTCTTGGAGGACTCTGGTGGTGTGATGTTCCTTGGGTCCACAGGTGGCGCTGTTGCCCTGGGCCGGAGCTGAACTCACACCACAAGACTGCCTTTTTGTCCTTCCCTGGAGCTGGTACAGCAGGGCGGGGAACCCGCTGTGACGCAAAGGGAGAGGGGATAAAGGGGGCGGACACCCTGACACGGGGTTCAGAGTTCGGAGTGGGAGTCGGAGGACTCGGCCGCACCCAGGCACCTTCAGCTTGGGTGATGGCATTCCAGTGTTCCAGGCCTAGATTGCCTTGACCTAGCCAGAGCGGAGATGGAGTCCATCTCAAGCACCTTTAGCCTGGGGTGAGGTACTATGGCGGATGCCTGGGGCTCAGTACCTTCGACTGAGTTCCGCGAGGGTGGAGGAATCCGAGGGGGCCCTAACTCCTTGGGTGCCCGCTTCTGAGTTCGTGAGGACTGGTGTGCGGAACTTCTCTGAAGAGTCCGGCGCAGCATCGCTGGTGACAGAGAGGCCTCTGGTTTCTCCCTTGGACGGATTTCCTTCCCCTGACAGGGGCCGTGCTAGCGAACTTAATCCACCTCACATAGTCAGTGGCAGTGACTAATTACCACTGGTGATACCACAGTGGTTAGCCATAGAAGGGAAAGGATTGTGCCTCGATCTATCCCCATTATTACTCAGTACAGAAACTGTATGTTTGTACGCCAAGAAGAATAAAAATGAGTTGGACCTATTCACTGTGTGGAATTCTGGTTACTAGGAGCAAAGGAGTCAGGGACGAAGTACTGGACTTGACTCTAGGACACCTACACAAGGCCCAATCTTTCTGGGCTTCACCTCTTAGCTATGGAGGACATGGGCCATGGTGTATCTCATCCCTTCCCCCAGCACTGAGACCCCTAGACGGAAAAAGACAAGCCGAGTATGAGAAGGGGAGAGAGGGGTGAGCCCGCTACATTTATGTTTTTTTTTTTTTGCTACCCTCACTCTACTTTTGGCACAGATTCAGATTCTGTGTGCTACAGTTTTAGTAAATCTCCCCCAAAGTGTAGGCAAAGGACATGTTCCAGCCACATTCCCAGTTACATGGACCACAAAAATCTAACATGCAGAAAATTATTGGTTAAACCACAAGTTCTTTTTTGACCTCTATTTTTTCTTTATACTGGCTTTTCAAAACAACAATTTCAGTAATATAGAGGATAAATAAAACTTTTAGTGCAGCATAACACTTTGGTAGTAAAATAGTACATTATATATAGAGATGTACACATCAGACCCAATAGAGGGACAACTAAGGGTGCATAAGTGGGCATGTAGGCAGGTGTTAAAATGCCAATTGAGATCTTTAGGCTGAATTCACACTACAGCGCTTTGAATCGCGGGCAGATTTGCCACGAATCTGCCCACGATTTGACAGTGCCGATGTGTAAATGACAAATCTTGGGACTCGCATTTGAGATTCCATTCATTTGAATGACACCTAAAATCTCGGTGTATGTCTGCTGCGATTGTTGCGCGATAATTCACACTACAATCGCAGCAATCCGCATTGTGGGAAGCATGTCGCCCAAAAAAAGTTCAGGAGCTACTTTGGGGCGACATGCTTCCCGCGATGTAAATTGGCGTAATTGCAGCGCAAATTATCACGACCTGTCACCTACCAGGAGTGGTGAAAGTAGGACGCACATTTAACCCCCCTTGCTACATTCTGCTCGGCTTAAATTGCCCCTTACCTAGTAGCCTGCAACTACACATTCACAAACTCTTGTAGGGACAGACCCTCAAGCACTTTTGTTATAATGGCTCCACCACAATCTGGCCAATGTTACCAACAAGGCGCCAGGAACTATGCAATCATCTTTAAGGCTTGGTTCACACTCTGTGCGGATGCGGCTCACAGCAAGGGTCTGGTGTGTCCCTGTCCTCCGTTTCAAGGAGGAATCAGGGCAATTTTTTTTGCCCTTTTGCCTGAATTTGAACCTGAAACAGAGCCAAAGATGCACAGGACCCTTGTGCAATGCACTCCGTGGCCGCTTCAGAGATGTGTGAACCGGCTCTATTGAGAGCTGATCACACTCTCCTGTCATGCGAATTGGATGCGGCGGAAACCGGCATCCAATTCACATCACTGTGAACCTAGCCTAAGGGGTACCCCACTTAGAGACACTTGCAGATACCCCTATCTGGGGTTTCTTAACATAGTCAACTCAGGAACTTTATTATTAAGTCAGTTAGGTCTAATCAAGTTAAATAATGGTTAGTTTAGTTAAAACTTAGTTAAAACTAAAAATTATTTCGTAATACAGATAGGCCTTACGGTTACAGGCCAGTGTTCAAGTTATTCAATTCTGAAGTGCCTATTTGCTATATATCATGTATTGTACTGTCACCTGCGTTGAGATAATATGAGGGTTCCTTAAAAAATTTCTGCACTTTTTTGAAAAAATTATTATATACAGTATATAAAAATGCGGAAACTTTTTGAAGACCCCTCGTACATTTATTCAACTTGCTATCTGGTAGTCTGAGTTTAGTTTTCTTGTGCAGTGTTTACATTGCTGTGAAACACTAACGCTTAAGTTGTCCAGGTGTAAATGACCCTCTACTAGAGTTGAGCGGACACCTGGATGTTCGGGTTCGATGGATTCGGCCGAACTTCGCTAAAAAGTTCGAGTTCGGGACCCGAACTTGACCCGAACTTGACCCCGAACCCGAACCCCATTGAAGTCAATAGGGACCCGAACTTTTGAGGACTAAAATGGCTCTAAAAAAGTAATGGAAAGGGCTAGAGGGCTGCAAATGGCAGCAAAATGTATAGGGAAATAACTTAAAATAACATAAAATACATAACAATAAAAAATAATAATCTTGACCTAGGAGGACGAGGTCCATATGGAGTAGGAGGTTGAGGTGGCGGTGGATGTGGCGGTGTAGGTGGAAGCAGTGGTGGAGGAGGACGAGGTAGCCAACACTGGTTTTTGTTTTCATTTTTTTTTTAAATTAGGGTACACCCCAAAAGAGTGAGTTGAGTTGAGAGTTGAGAGGTATCTTAATAAAGCGCGGTCTTACCCCAAAAGGTGAAGAGGACCCAGGAACCAGAAGCAGCACAGAGTGGCAGAAAGGGTGGAAGGGAGAGGTTACACAGGGAAAGCCAAGTCTTCAGTAACCCGCGGAAGACCGGAATAGTAGGGGCCTCCTGGAGTTCGACAGGGAGGCTATTCCACAAAACGGCACCCTGGTGGGAGAAGGCCCGACCACCACGTCGGATCTTCTTGGGCACCGAGATGTGGAGGAGATCTCTGCCGGTAGATCTGAGTGATCTAACAAAAGCTTGTTTATGAAAACGAGAGCAGAGATAGCTTGGGGCCAGGCCTCTCATTATCTTAAACATAATACACCCGGCCTTAAATAGGGTGCGATAATGGACTGGCAGCCAGTGCAAGGCGCAGAGGACAGGGGTGATATGATCTCTCAGTGGTGGAGTGAGAAAGATCAAAAATACAACAATGGCTGGGTAAGGCTGGTATACATGTCTATGAAAATAACAGTGTAATAAGGAACAAACCGCCCTCTTTCCCCAATACACTCCACTGTGCCTTGAAGTGACGTCCGAAAAAATTCCGCACAAAGTAACCCTACCAGCTGCTACTTTAAATAAAATAGAATGAAAAGTAATTTTGAATAACCAAAATAGTAGCGCTCAGTGTATAACAACACACCTATAAATTATATACACTCTATAACCAAATGCATACATATAAATTCATAAATATACACCATGTGAAAGAATGTGCATATAATAAACTCAGCAAGTGTCCATAACGTTCAGAACAGTGTTTTTAAATAATTGCTACAAAGTGCTTATGAAGAAATAATAAGTCCATAAATAAAATTGCATTCAAATGGTGGCTTCAAATCAAAATTGTGTAGACTGTATTTTTCTGTGTTTGCTTGAAAACCTTCACCATACCAATGTGCTCAGTGATTCCACTCCCTAAGGACTTGCACTCACCAATATGATATGCCTCGCACTCTCATGCTTGGCTAATCAGCTTAATTACCCCCCAGGGTATCAAAAACGGATCCAGATGAAATTAGGTCAGCCAAGTCTCCCACATGAAAAAAACAACAAATATCTCCGATAGTGAAGTATGTCACAACTTTAATAAAAATAGCACAGCACAAGTGACCCTCAATGGTTAAACTCACATTAGGCAGATCAAAATCAAGCACTTCAATAAAACTTCTCCAAACGCCAGGCAAGTATACAGCAGGCAGCCGCGATGTATTGCGGTCTCGGCGGACCCCATTGGAAGTCTTGTAAGACGAAACTAGTCTGGGAGGAGCTACACGACAGTCACCTGGTGTGCAGCGTTCGGATCTTTCGACCACTCGTCGAATATAGTTTGGTGTTTGGACGGGAGTTTGCGGTGGTTCGATTGCAGTGGAGAGGCAAGCTTACATGAAGGAGGGTGAGACACACATAGTTGTTTGGTCCGCCGAGACCGCAATACATCGCGACTGAGCACATTGGTATGGTGAAGGTTTTCAAGCAAACACAGAAAAATATGTTTTTGATACCCTGGGGGGTAATTAAGCTGATTAGCCAAGCATGAGAGTGCGAGGCATATTATATTGGTGAGTGCAAGTCCTTAGGGAGTAGAATCACTGAGCACATTGGTATGGTGAAGGTTTTCAAGCAAACACAGAAAAATACAGTCTACACAATTTTGATTTGAAGCCACCATTTGAATGCAATTTTATTTATGGACTTATTATTTCTTCATAAGCACTTTGTAGCAATTATTTAAAAACACTGTTCTGAACTTTATGGACACTTGCTGAGTTTATTATATGCACATTCTTTCACATGGTGTATATTTATGAATTTATATGTATGCATTTGGTTATAGAGTGTATATAATTTATAGGTGTGTTGTTATACACTGAGCGATACTATTTTGGTTATTCAAAATTACTTTTCATTCTATGGTATACATGTCTATTCTGCACAAGGTACGGACAAGTCCTGTGGGATCCATGCCTGGTTCACTTTAATGAACGTGAGCTTGTCCACATTGGCTCTGGACAGGCGGCTGCGCTTGTCTGTGATGACGCCCCCTGCCGTGCTAAATACACGTTCAGATAATACACTGGCTGCAGGGCAGGCCAACACCTCCAAGGTGCAAAAGGGCAAGCTCAGGTCATGTGCCCAATTTGGAGACCCAGAAGTTGAAGGGGGCACACCCGTCATTCAGTACGTGTAGGCGTGTGCACACATACTGCTCCACCATGTTGGTGAAATGCTGCCTCCTGCTAAGACGTTCCATATCAGCTGGCAGTGCTGGTTGTTGTGGCGTGCTGACAAAGCTTTTCCACATTTCGGCCATGCCAACCCTGCCTTCTAAGATGCTGGCGGTGCCCCGGCTGCGTTGGCGACCTCTTCCTCCTCCTCTGCCTTCACCATGTGCTTCCACTGTGCCACAGTTAGAATGTGGGCAACTCGGCGGTCGTTGCGGAGACACTGTAGCATGTAATCGCTCATGTGTGCCAGGCTGCCCAGAGGCAACGAAAAGTTGTCCTCTGTGGAAGGTGTATCGTCTGTGTCCTCTGTATCCCCCCAGCCATGCACCAGTGATGGCCATGAGCTGGTCTGGGTGCCACCCTGCTGTGAACATGGTTCCTCCTCCTCCATCTCCTCCTCCTCATCCTCCACCTCGTCATCCTCCAGAACTGTGCCCTTGCTGGACAATTGTGTACCTGGCGTTTGTTGGTGCAGGAACCCACCCTCGGAGCCACTTGTGAATGACTGCCCTGAAAGTCTTGGAAATGATCCCTCTTCCTCCTCCTCCTCCTCCTCCTGTGCCACATCCTCTTCCATCATCGCCCGAAGCGTTTTTTCAAGGAGGCATAGAACTGGGATAGTAACGCTGAGAACGGCGTCATCGGCACTGGCCATGTTGGTGGAGTACTCGAAACAGCGCAACAAGGCACGCAGGTCTCGCATGGAGGCCCAGTTATTGGTGGTGAAGTGGTGCTGTTCCGCAGAGCGACTCACACGCGCGTGCTGCAGCTGAAACTCCACTATCGCCTGCTGCTGCTTGCACAGTCTGGCCAGCATGTGCAAGGTGGAGTTCCACCTTGTGGGCACGTCACATATGAGGTGGTGATCGGGAAGGCAGAAGTTACGCTGCAGAGCTGACAGGTGAGCAGCAGCAGGGTGAGAACGCCGAAAGTGCGCACAGACGGCCCACACGTTCTGCAGCAGCTCTGGCATATCGGGGTAATTTTTAAGGAACCTCTTCACCACCAAATTCAGCACATGCGCAAATACAGCACATGTTTTTTTTGAATAGCAGAATAGAGCAACAGTATCTAAAGGGTGTATCTCACAAGGACAGATATGCAGAAAACGCACCAATTTTTTTTTTGCCCTAAATTATTATTTTTTGAATAGCAGAATAAAACAACAGTATCTAAAGTGTGTATCTCACACGTACAGATATGCAGGAAACACTGCAAAATATATATTTTTTGCCCTAAATGGGTGTTTTTAGAATAGCAGAATAGAGCAACAGTATCTATAGGGTGTATCTCACACGTACAGATATGCAGAAAACGCACCAAAAAATTATTTTTTGCCCTAAATTTTTTTTTTTTTCATAGCAGAATAGGAGAACAGTATAGGAGAAAAGTGTATATCTCACATGTACAGATATGCAGAAAACGTTGCCAAAAAATTTTTTTTGTCCTAAATTTTTTTTTTTGGAATAGCAGAATAAAACGACAGTATCTAAAGTGTGTATCTCACTAAATACAGATATGCAGGAAATGCAGCAAAATATCTTTTTTTTGCCCTAAATGGGTGTTTTTAAAATAGCAGAATAGACCAACAGTATCTAAAGGGTGTATCTCACAGTAACATATGCAGTGCTGGCGCACTGAGCTTGCATAAAATGCCCGCCGACGCCAACCTAACTAACAGATGGATAAAAGTTATCTTTTCTCTGGCACTGGGCTCAGTGCAGGGTAAAAAGATTGTGCACTGCACCCACACAACAAAATCAAGGTAGATCGCTGAGGAATTTGATTTCTGAATCAGGACTCCTATCTAATTCTCTCCCTCAAAGCAGCAGCAGCAGCAGCAACCTTTCCCTACACTATCTAAAGCAGAGTGACGTGCTGTGCTATGTGCCTTTAGCTTATATAGAGGCTGGGTCACATGCTGCACTGGACAATCACAGCCATGCCATTAGTAGGCATGGCTGTGATGGCTTCTAAGGGCACACAAGTTAAACGAATGTTGATTGGCTGCCCTGCAGCTTTTTAAAATGCGCCATTACATTGCCAAACACCGAACTCGAACCCGAACATACAGTAAATTGTTCGGATTCGGGTCCGGGTACCAAAAACCCAAAAGTCCGGTACGGACCTGAACTTTACAGTTCGGGTTCGCTCAACCCTACCCTCTACCTCTAACCGGGTGTGTCAGTGGGGACCGAGCGGGTTTAAGAGTTCAGAGAGCCCATCAACATCAAAGGCTCCTGCAGGGGTAAGCGCTACAGATAAATTAAGTAAGCTTCATCTCTGTTTTTGTAAAGAATCAGTCCTGATAAAAACAGCTTTGTGCGAAAATAAATGCTCAATCAAATCTAGCATTAGCCTACATTACAGCAGCTCTTATTTTAATAGCAGCAGTCTATGCTGTACAGTCAGAGATTCTAATGCATTGCCAAACAAGCCCTTCTGTATGTTTTTTGAGTGTACAGTCTGGGCAACGGGTTATTCAAACAATTACAGAGAACATTAATTGGTATTTATTTACTTTTTCGCATTTAGTTTAAAAGAATGTTAGTCTGGGAGGAAATTTCCTTTAGATATTTTCTACAGCTACACAGAAAGTGTGTTCTGTAGGATAAGATCTTGTTCTGCCTTTAATGCTTATGGTACGCATTGCAATATGGCAACAGCTTTGAAAAAATCAAGTTCCCCAGCTATGACCTGACCAAAACGTAAACTTTAAACTGTTTGGGTGGTTTAATTTATTCATATTTATTTAATGATCTTGAGAAAACTTACATACAGTATATGACATACTGTATAGGACACGCTGTATATATTTTGAAGAACTGGTATTGGCAGTAGTAAACCAGTTTTCCAGTTTTTTTTTCGTTCCACCCAGCAGGTGGAACGAAAAAAAAACCTGACAGCTCTGGTCGGAGCCACTGTACTAACTCTCTGGGCAGCTGCTGGTTTTCCAGCTGCTATACACACGGACAAAATGTGGGCCGGTTTTTATTGAACTGGCCGATGTTGCCCGACATTCGGCCCATGTGTACTAGGTTTTAGTCTTCCTCCAGCTCCACACATATCCTCAGGTGGACATTTGCATAATAAAGAGAAACTCACAAAGTGTAAAAACGTCCCATTAAATTTATTTGACACCATCAAATATCAAAATATACTCGCATAAGAGTACAGATAGGATTGGCACAAGGAAGACCGGCCACCAGTAACTATAATCTCAACAGCTCTCAGCATTTTTTCATGCCATATAAGTGTGCATAGTGCTGAACGATTTATTTCTTGATCATTGTCCTATGTACAGTGTTTCTTGTATCTGCTTCAATATACTGATCCCTGGGAGGAGGATGAGAGCGGTGTTACTATATCTATGAGCGAGCTGATTTGATGTACATGTGAGCTGACAATTTTTGTGTTCTTTAATAAAGGATGCTTATTTTTAGTACACGTAGAAGGTGCTTTACCACTCTTTGCATGAATTTTGATCCAACAAAACAAACCCATTGTCCTAAAATAAGGAATACAACTTTTATTTTTCTAGATTTGTGGTTTAAGTGAAACCAGTAAATTACTTCTGTTTTAGGAAGGCTCTACTGGGTTTTTTACTAGTTATGTGTGGGCTTTTAGTTTCCTTAAGCCCACCTCACCATAACACGTCTAGTCATGGTGTTTAGAACTATTAGGAAAAAGAACAAACCTCATCACATTCAGAAGAAGGCTATCAGTAGATTCTGTGTAAAATACGCTTTCCCAGCATATAATTTGCAGGAATATGGGAACCTTAAAGGAGAAGTAGGGCCAAAGCTCTTTTGGCCCAACTTCTCCTGTGGGTAACAGGAGTGCACTTAGCTCTATATTCCTGTGACCAGTATTCAGCTGACAGCGGGTTAAAGTCCACTGTTGACTGACATCACTCGGCCAGTCCAGGCTCTGGAGAGATCCCAACTTTAATGTTGGGATCCACCAAGATGCCTGAGTGGCAGCTGGCTAAGCCTCTCAGCGTGCTGCTGAGAGCCTGAGCCAGCCACTCCCTGCCCCTGCACAGCCCTGCACACAAGTGAATGCTGGAGGGGCAGAGAGCTGGTGACTTGACAGTTCTGCTCCAAAGACCAAGAACTGAGCGACCAGCGGAGGACAAATGTAGCATCGGTCCAATTCTGCATCCACGCAGGTGAGTGTGTGTGTTTTTTTTTTTATTCCCGCACTTCTCTTTAAACACTTGTTTTGTTTTCAATTCTGTTTATTAATTTATACAAAAATTTCACAATTATACAAAATTCATTACATTATACAATTACTTCTTCTCCTGTATTTCAGCTAGGGTCCATAATTATTATATAGGATCTTTCCTTATTCCTATCTTTCTTCCCCTAGTCTTCTCCAGGAGTTCTACAGTAGGCTTGTGCAATTCGTTTCGTAACGAATTGAAATTCGTCCGAATTTAGCAACTTTCGGACATTCGGAAGCATTCGAATTTCCGAACAAAGCAATTACGAATAAGACCGAATCCGAAATAAATTATACCGCAAATAGCGAATGCCCGAATGTCTTCGGCATAATTCGTTATGAAAAAGTTACGAATGTACGAATCCATACGAAGCACAATAACACTCACTCTGCTCTGCTCTCTGCTTCTCCCACACCGTGCTGAACTCCCTCTCAAAATGGTGTACAGGGGCGGAGGTTATAGCCGCATGTAAAAAACGAAAGTAAAATACGAGATTTCGAATCCATTCGAAGCACAATAACACTCACTCTGCTCTGCTCTCTGCTTCTCCCTCACCGTGCTGAACCCTCTGAAAATGGTGTACAGGGGCGGAGCCTATAGCCGCATGTTAAAAACGAAAGTAAAATACGAGATTTCGAATCGTTACAAATAACCGCAATGTATTTAGAAAAGTACAAATCCATTCGAAGCACATTAGGCATAATAGGCAGCGTCGTTGTGAGAGAGACACGGAAAATTACGAATCAACGAACCCAAAAAAAGTTACGAAAGTAGGAGTTGTGTCCAGAATCAACGAAAAACAACGTACTCTACCGAAAGTACGAACCCAAAAAAAGTTACGAAAGTAGGAGTTGTGTCCAGAATCAACGAAAAACAACGTACTCTACCGAAAGTACGAATTATAAAGCAACAAAAAATTCAACGAAAAATGTCGCTTGCAAAAATACGAATGAGTCCGAACACGAAAAATCCCGTCTAGCAAAATTACGAATGATTACGAATCAACAGGACCGGAAAGAAACAAACCGAAACGGAACGAATTTTTCCGTTGTGCACAAGTCTATTCTACAGTCTTTTCACATTCATACTACTACTCTCATCCGACACACACACACATAAAAAAAAGTTCCCCACCTTAATTCCTCTTTCCCCCTTTCTCTTCACCTACCCCCCCCCCCCTTGGGGTTAATTTTTCATTCATATTTATAAATATTCTATTTTTGTTGAGGACCGAAATTCTTCCCATCTTTGCCATATTTCTGGCATTTGATTTTTCATATACCCTTCTTCCCTTATCTGTCTTTCCATATATTGGATTTCGTTCATTTCACATATCCATTCGGTTATAGTCTGACTTTTTGTATTCTTTAAACACTTGGCATACTGAGTAATATGCTTTTTGATATGTGATATTAATTTATATATTTGGTCTGGTTTATTTACCTAGAAATATTACACATTTCACTTTGTGCTTTTAAAGCATGATAGAAAAGATTTTCAGAAAAAGAAAAATTCTCCTTTGACTTCAAACAGCTATGTGTAGTAACATAGAGAAGTCTTTCTGCAGCCCTCATAAAAACTTGCGAACTCCCCCCTACCTCAGTTATTTCGAGTACTTGGTACATTGAGTACCAGGCATTCACTGACATAAACTCTGATAAAGTCAGACAAAACCACAAACGAACAGCACTAATTAGCATGGCCAATTTACTTGACTGTTGGATTGGTCAATTTCACCGCCCCCAATGAACCCTAATAAAAACATAGCCTGCCTGAGATGGCCTCAGCAGCCCTTTATTAACCAAAGAAGCAGCCAACATATTAATAAATAACCAAGAGAGGGTTTTTGGTGTCCATTAGCCTAAGGGTTGACTGTGATAACCCTGTCCCCAGCCTCACCCTACTGCCTCGAGGTCAGCTCCAAATTTACAATTTGCTGTCTTTTTATGGGACAAAGCCCCAGTAAAAACAACCAATTCCAAAAGTGGAAACACCATAACATCAGCCTCCACATTTTCTAACCTTTCCACTATTTGAAAGACCTGCCAACCTGGCAAGCTGCTGTGACAAGTGTAGCGCCCTGCTCCTATTGGGTAGGCGCTATTTGTAAATTGAGTTGTCTGAGCTGTAGTTTAGCTCAGAATAATTGTGTAAATTGCTGGTTTCTGTTTCAGTCCAGCTGTGCTGCGCATTTTTTCCACTTGACTGTGGGGGCCTCTTGCCCAGAAACCGCTCAGAGGGATTGGTCTCCCCGCTGTGCATTCTGGGAGAGGGTACTTAAGGGACAGACACCGGGTCTCTCTGACCTGGTGGCCCTCCTGGCTCAAGGTTTGGCCGGCGGTAACAATGACTGCCGGCCACGTGCGATCGCAGGCATGAGAGACAGAAGGGCATTTGTCTAAACACATAAATCCCGGTTCTGTCAGAAGAGGAGAGACAGATTGTCTGTTCCTACTAGCTAGGAACAACGATCTGGCTTCTTTTCTAGTCAGTCACATCCCCCCACAGTAAGAAACACACGAGGGAACATATATAACCACTTGATTGCCCCCGAGTTTTAACCCCTTCCCTACCAGTGACATTTACACAGTAATCAATGCATTATTATAGCTCTGATCGCTGTATAAGTGTCAATGGTCCCAAATATGTGTCAAAAGTGTCCGATCAGTCCGCCGCAATGTCGCAGTCCCGATAAAAATTGCTGATCGCCGCCATTACTAGTAAAAATAAAATACTAAAAAAGAATAAAAATTATAAAAATAATATAAAAATGCTATAAATATGCCATAAATCTTTTCCATAGTTTGTAGACGCTATAACTTTTGCGCAAACCCATCAATATATGCTAATTGTGATTTTTTTTTTTTTACCAAAAATATGTAGAATATATAAATTGAAGATTTTTTTTTTAAATTGGGATATTTATTATAGCAAAAACTAAAAAAAATTTTTTTTCAAAAATTGTCACACTTTTTTTTGTTTGTAGTGCAAAAATTAAAAAACCCCAGAGGTGATCAAATACCACCAAAAGAAAGCTCTATTTGTGGGAAAAAAAATGACTTTTGTTTGGGTACCACGTTGCACGACCACGCAATTGTCAATTAAAGTGACGCAGTGCTTTGGCCTGGTCATCAAGGGGCAAATCCTTCCGGGCTGAAGTGGTTAATATGAGAAATCAGAATAATTAAGTATGTTCTAATTATATCCAGAAGCGCAGCTTAACAGACGTCTAATATAATTGTCTGGTATTTCAACAAAACACATTTCATATTGTTAGCTTAAAAATGGAAACATGTGGTGCTCTTCGTAAAATTTACTTTATATACAGGACTCATTGGTGATGCATGAAAAAAGGCAAACAAGAACACTTAAGCCGTGTACACACGATCGGTTTTACCGATGAAAACAGTCCGATGGATTTTTTTCATCGGACAAACCGATCATGTATGGGCCCCATCGGTCTTTTTTCCATCGGTGTCAAAAAATAGAACATGTTTTAAATTTTTCCGATGGATAAAAAAAGATAGCAAATTAATATCGTCTGTGGGGAACTCCATCGGATAAAAATCCCACTCATGCTCAGAATCAAGTCGACGCATGCTCAGAAGCATTGAACTTCATTTTTCTCGGCTCATCAGAGTGTTTTACGTCACTGCGTTTGAAACGGTCGGTTTTTAGACTGATGGTGTGTGGGCAAGACTGATGGAAGACAGTTTCATCGGATTTCCGATGGAAAAAAACATCGGATTGGAATTCATAGGATATCTGATCGTGTGTACAGGGCTTAAGGAGTCAATTTGTGTAGGTTACTGGATATCACTACCCACTCTCTGCAATCACAAAGTTACTCTACACCACACAACCTGCATTCTATGGTCCAGGTATAAAATGCTAGATCTGGTGTGGAACCTGTGATGTCTAATGCTTCTCTCACCCCTTAAAGTGGAAATTCACTCTCTCAATCAACATTGACCATTTGTAATCCTTATACTGCTAGCATTAGTAAATAGAAAGATAGGACGATTATGCTCTTTCAGTTATGTCCTGGTTTTTGGCCTAGGCAAATTATTTCACACATCCCAGGAGTGAAGGAGGGGTTTTCTCAGCTAAGATCACGCCCTCCTACCTGCATGCCTGAGCTAAGGGCAGATAGATTCAAGGAAGTAAATGCTACATGAATCATCTGCCCTTACACAAGTTGGCCACGGCCAGAAATGAGAGGGGGTTGTTTTTTAAAGCATAGAGACATGGATGGATAGGGGAGTTTGCTTTGAATATTAAAAATGAATAAAATTGCATTTTTCCTTTGTGGTGCTCAGATGCAGTGTAGTTCCACTTTAACACAGCAGAGAGATCTCCATGATTGGAGGCGAGTCTGGTCATATAGGTTTACCAGCTCATATGTCCAGGTCCTCCTTCTGTCTTTGCTTTTTTTATTTTTATAATTAATTTAAAATCCAATTGAACTTTCAGTTTAAACTAGCTAACTACATTCCAGATGCATGCACAAAATGTGTACACATTTTTACAGTTGTTTGTCTTTGAAAAAACAACAGCCTGAGTTGAAAAGCCACCCAACTGAAAAGTGATATTAAAGGCAATAATTTTTTTTCAATAACAAACGTGTCATACTTACCTGCTCTGTGCAGTGGTTTTGCACAGAGCAGCCCCAATCCTCCAGCTTGCAATGGGGGCACCCAAGCAGGCTCGCTCCCGAGCCACTGCTCTGACCCCTCTCTCTCCTCATTGGCACACTAGCTGTGATTGGTTGTGGCTGTGTGTCTCAGTCAATGAGGAGGGAAGGTCCCCGTAGAGCCAAGGATCTTGTGCACATCACTGGATGGGGATGGGCTTAGGTAAGTATTAGGGGGGCTGGGGGAGGGAGCTGCAAGATAGAGAAGGATTTTTACCTTCATGCCTAAAATGCATAAAGGTAAAAAATCCTTGAGCCTTTACAACCACTTTAAGTTACCCAAAGATCTCATTACTATTTCACTTCATGAGTCAACAAATGACAAATATCTAATCCAGCAAATGGATTCCAGGGCAGGATTCTTCAGATCATTTCAATGAAGGTTTTGACATCCACGTATCTCTACGCAACTGTAGTAAAATTAAAATCACACATTTGCAACACTATTGTGAATCAGGCAGATACTTTTTAAAAGGCGTTTAACATGCTTAACATGCTTTAACATGCTTAACATGCTTAACATGCTTAACATGCTTAACATAGAGTGCTACCTCTAGCACACCCTGCTGGAGGAAGCTCAACACTGTATGTGGCTGAGGCAATTTGCTCTTTTCTTAGAAAACACCAGTCAACATTCCTCTTAAGGTAGCGTTCTTGTCCTCAGGCTGGTTACAATTGTAGCGGGGTATTCCCCTTTAATACAGAGAGACTACATCTCCCAGTACATCTTGCAGCACCCAGGGTGCATTTCTCCGGAACAGAGACTGCTGGGGCAGACTTTATAAAGGGGAGGTGGAGTTTGTTCTGCCTCTTTTGGACACCCCCTCTCCTAGCAAGAGGATCTCTGTGCTGAACTGCTGTATGCACAAGGCCTGAAGCCTGGGCCTTGTGCTCTTTTCCAAAGAGCCCCTCTGCCAGCCTAGCAGAGCCTTATGCCCCATACACACGATCATTTTTCATGCCGTTAAAAAAGCCATTTTTAAAAACGGGCATTAAAACCGATCGTGTGTATGCTCCAGAGCATTTTTAACGACGTGAAAAAGGGCCATTAAAAATTTCGAACATGTTCTATTTTTTCACGTCGTTTTTCATGTCGTTTTTTTTTTAACGACGTGAAAAACGATGGTGTGTATGCTTTGACGAGGTGAAAAAAACTGCGCATGCTCAGAATCAAGTATAAGACGGGAGCGCACGTTCTGGTAAAACTAGCATTTGTAATGGAGATAGCACATTCGTCACGCTGTAACGGACTGAAAAGCAGGAGGCTGAAAAGCGCGAATCGTCGCTCAACAAACTTTACTAACATGAAGGGTGGCACCATCCGAACGGAACTTCCCCTTTATAGTGGCGTCGTACGTGTTGTACGTCACTGCGCTTTGCTTGAACGTTTTTTAAAATGATCGTGTGTACGCAAGACAGGCTTGAGAGGAAACATGAAAAAAAAACGACGAGAAAAACGTCGGTTTAAAAAATGGCATGAAAAACGATCGTGTGTACGCCGCATAAGAGACATCTTCTCCTCCTTGCTGCAGTACACCAGAAGGATTGAAGACTCGGATGTTGGTGGATTCCTGTTCCCAGACGAATCGGCGGAGGAAACGGACTTGGACTTGTCCGGGTGGTGAGAGCTGTTTAAAGACAGATACTTTTTATCTTTACTATTTGTTTGGATTACAAAGTTGTTCTTCAAGTGCACCACCGAAAGATTGCTAGCGAATATTGTTTCACTGAACTTCCATTTAGATCAGTCAGGCCTGACTGCATAGGTAGACATTGCTGGGTGTTAGTCTGCCCATGAGGGGAAGTAGCTGCAAAAGGGCAGCGCTAGAGTTGCATAGCAATACTTTATTATGCTGATTACTCTGTTTATCTTTATTACTGTTTATTGCAGGGATCTGCAACTTGTTATACTGTTATTTAATTACTTTCCCATTAGCATCAGTAAAGTATCTGGGTAAAGTACATTTGGTGTCAGTTTCGCTTACTTTAATAGGAGTTTTAAAGTATATTCTGTGTAAGTTTGTTATAGGACTGCGTCACCAACAGTTGCGGTCACGCGGTCCTATCCCACTATCACTAGCTGTGCCACGGGAGGTTAGAGCCGATTGCCAGGGGTTGACAGCGGTGCACTACAGAGCCCAAAACAAACAAAAAACAGCGGCTCTCTTAACTGGGGGTAGCGCTACACGTGGGGGCTCATCCGGGATCCCTGTACGTTGCACGCTGCAATCAAGCCGGTCAGAAGTACCAGCATGGACCCTATCAAAGTAGTCCAATGATGCGAAGCAGAAGGGACACGCTCAGAAGCGAGCGTGGCCATTGAACTTCCAGGGAGTGACTGGGGAGAGAAACTAATTAAAGAGGTGGTACAAACATTGTCCCTGGATAGAAAGGCTTACGTGGTCGCAGTGAGACCAGACCCAAGGACCAACTGCACCTATGCACTGATAGAGTGGAGACAGGATGTCCCTGAAAACTTCCACGGAGCCAGTATAAAGTTGTCCGAAAAGACTGAGTTCCACCTGACACATCCCAGTCAGAAGCAGTTAGAACCCTTGGACAGGAAAGCAGGGGCTGCTGTTAAATCGCAGGCAGAACAGCTGGTTGATCTGAAACGACAGTACCGTGACATACAAGAGAGGTTTCAGGAGACTTCCAGTATGATAGCTGAACGCATTAATGGGTTACGTGTCGCTTTTGAGGATCAGAAAGATGGTCAGATAAAGCCCAAACCTGGGAAGGTACTGAAGAAACGAGCTCAGGGCCGCCTGCAGGAAGTAACCATTCGGAAGGATTTCCGCATTGACGGCCAGATAGGAGAAAGAGGGCAGAAGGACAAACTGTCCTACACCAGCCTCCTACACCAAATAGAGTTGGGGCTACAGAAAGGATATCAGGAATCTGACATTAGAGAGGCTGTAATCCATGCCATCAGCCCAGGTTCAAGTGTCAGGAGCATGTTAGAGAGGAAGAGTGGATTGACCCTGAACCAGCTAAAGAGGATACTGAAAAGCTATTATGAGGAGGAAGATGCCGCTGAGTTATTTCATCGACTGATAAATATGACCCAGGATAGTAGAGAGAATCCTCAGAACTTCCTATTCCGGGCCATTGAGCTCAAGGACCGCCTGTTGTCCACATCCAAGGAAGAAGGAACTGGGGAGCATTTTGGAGCCAAGCTAGTCCAAAAGAAATTCCGGAGATCTGTGACTACGGGATTGAGGAGTGACTATATCAAGCTACAACTGAAGCAGCATTTGGAAGACTCCGGATGAGGTCCTCATTGAGAAAGTGAATGAAGCAGATAAGATGGAGATTGAGAGGGACCAAAAACAGAGGAAACTTCAACCTCCTAGCACCACAAGTGCCAAAGTACAGCAGATAGATGTCCCCTCAGACACTTGGGAACTCAGTGTACTGGCAGCAAGCACAACCGAAAGAGATCCACAGTTTGGGGTTCTGAAGACTCAGATGTCCAAAATAATGGAGATGGTGACCGGGTCACTGGATGTCAGGTCTGAGATAGACACACTGAAGGTGCAAGTGTCCCAGCTGGCGGAGATGATGAACAAATTGATGGCAGAAAGTACTGTATTGTCCGCCCAAAAGCCCACGAAGCAAGACATCTGTCAAAACTGTGGAGGTGTAGGCCACTACCAGCGAGTATGTCCAAGTCCACGAATGGAGACAGAAGGCTGGCGGAGGCCTCAGAGAAGTGACCCAAGAATGGAGAGAAGATCCGGGCCTTCAAAAATAACTTTCCCTGAACCTGCGAGGTAACGGTGAAGGACACCTGCAGTTTATGCCGTCTCAGTGAATAACGCCTATCAGCCTTCCAAACAACGCCAGAAACGGCATTCCCAGCCCCGGAAGCTGAAGAGAGCACAAGTCCAAGTATGCCAGCCTGCTGTTACAGGTATTTCCAAAAGGACTGCAACCCAATTGGTAGGTCCTCTGCCTGTAGTGCCTGTTCTGATCGAAGGGATCTACACCAGAGCCATCCTTGATACAGGTGCTCAGGTTACCCTAATGACCAGAGACTTTTACAAGAAGTACCTGTCATACCTGCCCCTGAAAGAGATGGGAGACACCAAGATTCAGGGTATCCAAGCAGAAGAGTACTATTGTGATGGATGTGTGCGGATCAAGTTGTCGTGTGATCCATTGAGGGCTGGGGAGCCCCAGAACTTTGAGACACTGGCCATTGTCTGTCCCTGGCTGCCAGGGCCCTCAAGAAGCTCTCTCATCATTGGGACCAATACCGATCTGGTGAAACGGCTTTTAGCCCCTGCTGTCCCCAGATGTGATCCCATACCCTCACTACCGGAAGAGGTTCCTGCTTCAGTACCAGAGGAAGAACCAAGAGTAGCTGAGACTGTGACTCCCAGGGAGAAGAGAAGGAAGAGAGTCATTCATCCTCCCCGGAAACTAACTCTTGATCAGATGGGAGAAAGTTCCGAAGACACGGTCCTAACCTCAAGAAGGACCATGCCCACATCTGGTCCCTCCACTGTACATTTGGTGGAGGGCAACCCCAACTCACCTCCTGGCACAGTTAGACAGGTCGCCCCCACTGAAGCGACCTGTGGACAGGACAGCTCCCCATCATATGATCTAAAAATGTTAGATGTCTTTGGGGACCAAAGATTCAAAGTGGGGGGAGTGTGTAGCGGGGTATTTAATACAGAGAGAGACTACATCTCCCGGTACATCTTGCAGCACCCAGGGTGCATTGCTCCGGAACAGAGACTGCTGGGGCAGACTTTATAAAGGGGAGGTGGAGTTTGTTCTGCCTCTTTTGGACACCCCCTCTCCTAGCAAGAGGATCTCTGTGCTGAACTGCTGTATGCACAAGGCCTGAAGCCTGGGCCTTGTGCTCTTTTCCAAAGAGCCCCTCTGCCAGCCTAGCAGAGCCTTAGACATCTTCTCCTCCTTACTACAGTACACCAGAAGGATTGAAGACTTGGATGTCGGTGGATTCCTGTTCCTAGATGAATCGGCGGAGGAAACGGACTTGGACTTGTCCGGGTGGTGAGAGCTGTTTAAAGACAGATACTTTTATCTTTACTATTCGTTTGGATTACAAAGTTGTTCTTCAAGTGCACCACCGAAAGATTGCTAGCGAATATTGTTTCACTGAACTTCCATTTAGATCAGACAGGCCTGACTGCATAGGTAGACATTGCTGGGTGTTAGTCTGCCCATGAGGGGAAGTAGCTGCAAAAGGGCAGCGCTAGAGTTGCATAGCAATACTTTATTATGCTGATTACTCTGTTTATCTTTATTACTGTTTATTGCAGGGATCTGCAACTTGTTATACTGTTGTTTATTACTTGCCCATTAGCATCAGTAAAGTATCTGGGTAAAGTACATTTGGTGTCAGTTTCGCTTACTTTAATAGGAGTTTTAAAGTATATTCTGTGTATGTTTGTTATAGGACTGCGTCACCAACAGTTGCGGTCACGCGGTCCTATCCCACTATCACTAGCTGTGCCACGGGAGGTTAGAGCCGATTGCCAGGGGTTGACAGCGGTGCACTACAGGGCCCAAAACAAAAAAAAACAGCGGCTCTCTTAACTGGGGGTAGCGCTACACAATGATGGATGCCAATCTCTGGTCTTCTTGCTTGTATCTCTAGCTTTCTAGGTCTCACACCCACTGAGATATATTGGCTGGACACTGAGTTTTCAGGATGGCTTTTTGACATCTATGTGGGGGCTTTCAGCAGGTAGGAGGGCCAGGACAGTGATAGGATGGTTCCTGTGTTTTTTCCTACTCAGAAATCTCTCACTACCTCCATGTGAGGGACCTCTTTAGTCTGTTTCTTTTAGGCCTTTGTAGCACATCATTGCACTAAATATCTTCAGGAAGGCCTCCCAGGAGTGGAGATCCCTGTAGCATTCCACACCCTTAAAGTGTTTGTAAACCCTTAGTGAAAAAAAAAAAAAACACAACCCTGCAAGACAAAGGCATAATGAGCTAGTATGCATAGCATACTAGCTAATTATGAATTACTTACCTGAGATTGAAGCCCCCACAGCCGTCCTTGTACACCAATCCGGCGGCCGACATCTCTCCTGGGGGTTACTTCCGGGTATCGTGGCTCCAGCGCTGTGATTGGCCGGAGCCGCGATGACGTCACTCCCGCGCATGCGTGCGGGAGCCGCCGCTAACGGCACACAGACGTGCCATTGCTTCAGTTTGCCCCAATGCGCATATCCCGGCACATGCAGGGGACAGGGGATATCTCCTAAACCATGCAGGTTTAGGAGATATCCTGGGTAGCTACAGGTAAGCCTTATTATAGGCTTACCTGTATCCAACGCTGTATCCTGGTCTAGGCCAACAAGGCCCAGGACTAGGGCAGCACTTTCAAGGGGGGCAGCACGGAAAGAGTCCCCACCGGCTTGTGCTACACTGTTAGTGTAACGCAAGCTGCTTTTAATTTTGACTGTCCTATCAGCCTGGACCACAAACCTTCCTTGCTGTGCTATATGTTTTCTTCTGCACCATTGGCATGGTTATATCTTCTTAGTCCTCTCCATAAAATTATCAGAAATCTGTGCTTAACCACTTAAGGACCGCTTCGCGCCGATGTACGTCGGCAGAATGGCACGGCTGGGCACATCAACATACAGGTACGTTGCCCTTTAAGGGCCAAGCCGCGGGTCGCACGTGCGCCGCCAGTGGCACGCTCGCGACCCGGTCCTGAGCTCC
Source organism: Rana muscosa (assembly GCA_029206835.1). Classification (NCBI taxonomy): domain Eukaryota; kingdom Metazoa; phylum Chordata; class Amphibia; order Anura; family Ranidae; genus Rana; species Rana muscosa. The sequence goes on along the minus strand of CM055127.1, from coordinate 352,110,429 downwards.
ATGACTGCCCCCGCGAGACCCGCGGACCCGATCGCCGCCGGTGTCCCGCGATCGGGTCACAGATCTGAAGAACAGGGAGAGGTGAGTGTAAACAAACCTTTCCCTGTTCTTCTCCGTGGCATGTCACTGATCATCTGTTCCCTGTCATCGGAACAGACGATCAGTGACGTGTAACGTGTAGCCACGCCCCCCACAGTAAGAATCACACATTAGGTCACACTTAACCCCTACAGCGCCACCTAGAGGTTAACCCATTCACTGCCAGTGTCATTTTCACAGTAACCAGTGCATTTTTATAGCACTGATCGCTGTGAAAATGACAATGGTCCCAAAAATGTGTCAAAAGTGTCCGATGCGTCCGCCATAATGTCGCAGTCACGAAAAAAATCACTGATCGCCGCCATTACTAGTAAAAAATGTTTTTTTATAAAAACGCCATAAAACTACCCCCTATTTTGTAAACGCTATAACTTTTGCGCAAACTAATCAATAAACGCTGATTGCGATTTTTTTACCAAAAATATGTAGAAGAATACGTATCGGCCTAAACTGAGGAAAATTTTTTTTTTATATATTTTTGGGGGATATTTATTATAGCAAAAAGTAAAAAATATGTCTTTTTTCAAAATTGTCGCTCTATTTTTGTTTATAGCGAAAAAAATAAAAACCGCAGAGGTGATCAAATACCATCAAAAGAAAGCTCTATTTGTGGGAAAAAAAGGACACCAATTTTGTTTGGGAGTCACGTCGCACGACCACGCAATTGTCAGTTAAAGCGACGCAGTGACAAATCGCAAAAAGGGGCCTAGTCCTTTAGCTGCATATTGGTCCGGGGCTTAAGTGGTTAAAGTAGAACTATAGGAGACCTTTTTTTTTCATTTTGTATAGAGTTAAGCCCCATACACACGGTCGGACTTCCATCGGTCTTTTCCGTGGTTTTTTGTCCGAACGGAGTTGGCCGGGCACACCCATAGCATACACACGCTCGGACTTTTCTGCAAACTTTCCCAAAACTTTTTGCAACATCACTTGGTTTTTCTGCTCTTTCCTGCTCTTTACCGCCACCCTTTGGTCAACTTCTGCTATTGTTGGTTGATTTTAACATTAGTTGTTTTGTCCATCGGACAAAAGTCCGATGGTTTTCTGTACACACGGTCGGACTTTGCTCCATCGGACTTTTGTTGGGCAAAAGTTTGTCCGTTTGCAGACCCAACTTTTGTCCAATGAAAACAAGAAAAAAGCAAAAAAAGTTTGTCCGATGGAGCGTACACACGGTCGGATTGTTGGTCCAACTTGCTCAAAATGAAGTTTGTTGGCCAAAAGTCAGACCGTGTGTATGGGGCTTAAGGGAGGGTTATAGCCCCTATCAGTTTATTTTTTATCATCCCTGTCCCATTGCAGAGATTTCCCTTCACTTCCTTCTCAGGAAGTGAGAGGAAATCTATGCAAATTAAGGGAATCCATTGCCCCCCCCCCCAGGCCCTAAGAACTAGTGTCCCCACTCGAAAATTTCAGGGTGGGCCTTAAACAGAAAGGGGTGTGGCCTTGTCAGGAAGGGGTGGGTCATATTTAAATTAGGGGGTGCACAAGTTTAGTCAGGCCTAGGGCAGCACAAAACCTAAATACACTACTACATGTAGCATAAAGTGGTCTGTATGGGTTTACAACTACTTTAAGCTCTAAGGCAGGGGTAGGCAACCTTGGCACTCCATCTGTGGTGAAACTACAAATCCCATCATGTCTCTGCCTCTAGAAGTCATGCCTGTGATAGTCAGGGTCTTGCAATGTCTCATGGGACTTGTAGTTTCACCACAGCTGGAGGGCCGAGGTTGCCTACCCCTGCTCTAAGGCCTAGCAACAAAATTGATATTACAACAATCTCCACTCAAGATAAAGACCCTATGCAAGGAAATGTCTCAGGTATCTAATGTCTCTCTCAGTAAACCCATTGATGAGGTGAGGTGTTTAACATGCTAAACATAGAGTACTACCTCTAGCACACCCTGCTGGAGGAAGCTCAACACTGTATGTGGCTGAGGCAATTTGCTCTTTTCTTAGAGAACACCAGTCAGCACACAACTAAACTGACTAAATCTCTTTAACAGGTCACAAAAATACAAAATAGGAATTAAAAAAATAATACATTTCTTCACTTAAATAGCTAGAGATAGGCTACCAAATCAAGGTGTGTTTGCTTCAATAGGGACCGTTATCAATACATGCTTATATATAACAGAACAGTATATTATCTGTAGTGACAATAGTAGTTTCAGGCACAACCATGTAGGAGCCAAATGATTTGAAAGCCACCTTTCCAGGAGCCTGCTTGACTCTTGTAAAGAAGATGGTTTATTTTTATTATGCCTATTGGGAATGTCAACTTTTTCAACCACTTAAGCCCCGGACCATTTTGTTGCTAAAGGACAAGGCCCCTTTTTGCGATACGGCACTGCGTCGCTTTAACTGACAATTGCGTGGTCTTGCGACATGGCTCCCAAACAGAATTGACGTCCTTTTTTTCCCATAAATAGAGCTTTCTTTTGGTGGTATTTGATCACCTCTGCGGTTTTTATTTTTTGCGCTATAAACAAAAATAGAGAGACAATTTTGAAAAAAATTACATATTTTTTACTTTTTGCTATAATAAATATCCCAAAAAATATATAAAAAATTTTTTTTTCCTCAGTTTAGGCCGATACGTATTCTTCTACATATTTTTGGTAAAAAAATCGCAATAAGCGTTTGATTGGTTTGCGCAAAAGTTATAGTGTCTACAAAATAGGGGGTCGTTTTATGGCATTTTTATTAATAATTAAATTTTTTACTAGTAATGGCGGCGATCAGCGATTTTTATCGTGACTGCAACATTATGGCGGACACATCGAAAATTTTTGACACATTTTTGGGACCACTGTCATTTTTACAGCGATCAGTGCTATAAAAATGCACTGATTACTGTGAAAATTACACTGGCAGTGAAGGGGTTAAACTCTAGGTGGCGCTGTAGGGGTTAAGTGTGCCCTAGTGAGTGATTCTTACTTTAGGGGGGCGTGGCTTGGCGTGTGACATCACTGATCGTCGTTCCCTATGACAGGGAACAGACGATCACTGACAGCACTAGGAAGAACGGGGTAAGGCTTGTTTACACTTACCTCTCCCCGTTCTTCAGCTCTGTTACCCCGATCGCGGGACACCGGCGGCGATCGGGTCCGCAGGTCCCGCAGGCGCGATCATGGAGCTTCGGACCGGGTCGCGAGCGCGCCGCCAGCGGCGTGCGCACGACCCACGGCTGGGATCTTAAAGAGGACGTATCTGTACGCCCTTGTGCCCAGCCGTGCCATTCTGTCGATGTATATCGTTGTGCGGCGGTCCTTATGTGGTTAATCAGGAGAAGGAACAAAGTGGAAAATCCATGTAAAGGTTGATGTGCAGGGCATCGTATGTAGTGCACCACCAAAGAAGCCACAAATAGACTGGGATCCTCCCTCCTGCACAGCCAGGCACACCAAATTTTCACAGACACTCTTGAGACAAAGAAGTCTTGAGACAAAGAAGTCTGTGACTTTGTTTTTGTTATTTATTGTTATTTATTGAGGGTAATAACTTGGATAAGGATGGGAAATTATGGGATGCCCACTTGACTTCAACAACAACGTCAGGGACAACTCTTTCTATATACAGTCTCTATATACAGCTCCACTTCTTCCTTCAGTCTCTATATACAGCACCAGGGAAAAATGCGTGGTGAGACCTATTGGTAATGCAGGGGTCATGGTAGTAAGGTGAGAGGCTCATCTACAAGGGTGGTGGATTCACGTTCCGTATAACATATCACAGTGGTGATTGGAGTGGATTCAAGTTTGATATAGTTTTTTCTTGATTCTTCTTCTTATGTTTGGGTATTTATTGGACTATATTTTTATTTAAAACATTTATTGAATATAATTGTGTGTTTATATACAGTGTTTATTCCTTTGAGAGTTGCGCTACATCATTTATTTAGTATAGTAAGTTTAGAATCACTAATGGGTGTTGACCAGCAACTTTCTTATCACTAAGTTTTTGCACATATTTTGTTGTAGTTCACATATTATTGCATTGTGCAGATTGAATATTGGTACACTTATCACCAGAGTCAACCATTGAAAGATTTCCCCTCTATTCCTATTCTGATGTCAACTAAAAATTTGGGATTTTCTTTCACTTTCAGTGTTGGTGATAATGGAAAGAGTGAATCCCCCTAACAGGGGCACAAACAGTAATAAATACCTGTCAGATGTTCTAATCCCTCCCCACACTATCCAAAACTGAAAATAATGTTTCCTTTAGTTATACTTTAAGTCACAATGCTTCACATATTAAATGCATAACAAATGCATGTAATGGAAACAGAACAGAAGAGCACACTGAATGCAGGGATCGACTGGGGCATGCTGGGTCGGTGATATCACAAGGTGGCGGTGCTACCAGGTGACATCGCTGGGTAGCCCCACCGCTTAGCTATTTAAGAACTGTCAGATGGTGGAGCAGGCAGACAACGGGAGCCTTCGGCGTGAGCGAAGCTTTTTTCGGGTCCAGCGGTGGAGGCAGGCATTGTGATTACGATGGATCTACACTGGGGGGCCATTGTTTTTGTTGTGTTCTTGAACCATTTTCCGACCTGGCAATAGCCGAATGACGGCTACAGCATGCTTGGATAATTCTGGGAGGGCATACAATGAGGTCCTCCCAGAATCGCACCCCCTGGGGCACGCACACAGAAGTGTCCGTGCTCGCCGGGTTCTCTGGACTCAGCGTGTCATGGATCTGGGTAAAGGACCAATCCCATCGGCCCTTTACCATGTGATCGCTAGGTCCAATAACAGAGCGATCACTGTCAACAAACTGGCGTCACTGTCAACAAACCGTAGAAGCTGCAGCGTGAGGCCGCTTGTGTGTTTTTGTTACCTATTCCAAGTGCCCAGCAGTTCCCCATCAGTTCCCCAGCAGTGCCACATCTGTGCACTGCAGTGCCACATATGTATCCAGTAATGCTCTACAGTGCCCCAGCAGTGCCACATCTGTGCTCCATCAGTGCTCTAAAGTGCCCCATCAGTGCCACGTCAGTGCCCAGCAGTGCCCTATCAGAGCATATCTGTGCCCCATCAGTGCCACATCAGTGCACATCTGTTCCCCAATCAGTGTACATCTGTGCTCCATTAGTGCCCCAGCAGTGCCACATCAGTGCACATCTGTGCCCCATCAGGGCCAAGCAGTTCTCTACAGTGCCCATCAGTGCACTTCTGTGCCCCATCAGTGCCACATCAGTGCCCTATTAGTGCACATCTGTGCTCTACAGTGGCACATCAGTGCCTACAGTGCCACATCTGTGCTACATCAGTACCACATATGTGCTCTACAGTGCCCCATCAGTGCAACTAAAGTGCCCATTAGTGCCAATACAGTGCGCATCAGTAAGTGGCAGTGCTCATTAGTGCCACCCTATCAGTGGATCCTCATCAACGCCCGTCAGTGCCTAAAAATGTGTAAAAAATGCCTAGAAAATAATTTTTCTTTCCCCCCCACATTTTTAAAAAACTTGTGGAAAAAATGACACGTTCAAAAGACTCATTATTCCTCATAGAATATACGCTGGGGTGTTTGCTTTCCAAAATAGGGGCCATTTTGTGGGCTATTCCATTGTCCTGGTGCTCCAGGGCCTTCAAAAGTGTGATAAGTTGTCAGGAAATGATATGTGTAATTTATGTCCCTAGATCGCCTGACGGTGCTCCCTGCATGTTGGGCCTCTGTATGTGGCGGGGTAAAAGTCTTACACATGTGGTATAGTCATACTCAAGAGGAGTAGCAGAATGTGTTTTGGGGTGTAGTTGTAAGTATGCATATGCCATGTGAGAGAAATAACCTGTTATTATGACAATTTTGTGGAAAATAAATAAAAATCTTAATTTTGCAAAGAATTGTGGAAAAAAATTAAAACGTGAAAAAACTCACAATGCCTCTTACTAAATACCTTTGAATGTCTACTTTCCAAAAAGGGGTCATTTGGGGGGTGTTTGTACTTTCCTGGCTTGTTAGTATCTCAAAAAATGAGATAGGCCTCCAGTATATCAGATAATATACACCAATTTGTATGCAGTATAAATTTTGGCCAAAATTTATGAAGAAAGATTACTAATTTACAAAATTTTATAACAGAAACAAAGAAAACTACTGTATTTTTTTTTTTAACAAAATTCTCAGTCTTTTTTTTTTAAAGCAGAAAAAATTAAAAACACAGTGGTGATTAAATACCAACAAAAGAAAGCTCTAGTTGTGTGGATAAATAAGCACAAACATTCATATGGGTACAGTGTTGCATGACTGAGTAAAATTCAAAGTGTGATAGCACTGAAAGCTGAAAATTGGCCTGGTCTCGATTTTTTTTTAAATTATAAATGAGTAGGGGTATAATGTACCCCTACTCATTCACATGGGGGTGGGATCTGGGGATTCTGATAAGCCCCCATCCACAGACCCCCACAACCACCGCCCAGGGTTGTGGGGAAGAGGCCCTTGTCCCCATCAACTAGGGGGCAAGGTGCCCTAAATCATCCCCCCCATGTTGAGGGCATGTGGCCTGGTGTTGTTTGGGGGGGCGCTCATCCCATCTTTCCTGGCCTGCCAGGCTGCATGCTCCAATAAGGGTCTGGTATAGATTTGGGGGGGGGGGAGACGCCATTTAAAAAAAAAAATTGGCGTGGGGTTTCCCTCAAAATCCATACCAGACCTAGGAGTCTGCTACAGATTTGGGGGGAACCCCATGCTGTTTTTTTTACAATTTTTTTATTGCCGGCAATGGTTTTTTAAATTCAGCTCAGGGAATCCCACTGACAGCTAAGTCATCTGTTAAGGATGCGGCGGCCAGCTTCCCGGCCTGCTCCTTAACAGTCAAATAAAGTTAAAGAAGCCGGTGGCCGCCGGCTCCAAAAATTTGCATCTGAACCGCATTTAAGTTGCAGCTGAACTGCTGAACAGCTGCTTTGGAAATTCGCAGTAAAAATAGAGGGTACATTCACACCGGACATGTGTGAACCTAGCCTAAAGGTAAACTACAATGGTTCTGAATCAATTTTAAGTTATTCTTTAAAAAAGATTTTGAGTTCTTTTGACTTTATTTTAACGAGTGTAGAAAATACTAGTGCACTCTATCCAAAACTAAACAAAAAAGTTTTTTCTTTAGTTATACTTTAAGTCAGGAGGAGCCTTTACTCCTCTCATATAGAGGATGTAAAAAACGAATTGTTCCATATTACTTGGCCAATGCAGGTGGAATCCAAAGGTTGTCCGGATGTTGCTAGATCTGGTTCGAATGGTTTTCCTGAAAATGACATTACCCTGAAGCAGAATAATAGACAGATGTGATTGCTGGATGATGGTGGGACATTCAGAATTTTGTGTGGCCGATGACCTTAGTTGGATAACTTCAGCTCTTTACTCTGACTTTCGAATACATTCTTTCCAAATGTATTTTGAATTGTATTGTGACTGTACTGTCTTCCCTGATGTAAAGCGCTGCGCAAACTGTTGGCGCTATAAAAAAAACCTGTATAATAATAATAATATTTTTATCAGGCCATTAATGTGGGACTTGTGGTAAACCAGTGCTCTGTACAAACAAGCAAAAGTAAACTGCTATGTTATCTATGATTTATCACTCTAAACCAGTAAAAAATCTGGCAAGGACCTCTGCTAAAAAAGATTTAGCCAAAACCAGCAGTTGTGTTTATTCAAGATGTGTACGGCAGCAAAAAATTCAACATACATTTGGCACGTAGATTGCTTACCCTGCCAAGAAACAATTAACAACATAAACATTATGAAAGCAAGTTATTATGAAAAAGAATTCCTCAATTAATTGCCCATCAGGGCAATGTGAGAAGATATGGAAAGAAGAGCATAAAGACAGGCTGCTCTAAGAGATTATAAAGAATAACAGGATCAGGATCTAGATATCTGTCTAGACCAGTAATGGCGAACCTTGGCACCCCAGATGTTTTGGAACTATATTTCCCATGATGCTCATGCACTCTGAAGTGTAATTGAGCATCATGGGAAATGTAGTTCCAAAACATCTGGGGTGCCCAGGTTTGCCATCACTGGTCTAGACCAATGCTTCTCAAACTTTTCTCAGTGAAGGCACTCTGTAAAATTCTAAACAATCTCAAGGCACCCCATTCTAAAATATAAAAAAAATGAAACAAACAATTTTACATAATGCAGCAGCATATACACACGTAGGACACCCAATGTTAGAGGTGATTTATTCTTCCACCGCAAATACATCTTTGCACAGCGGTACTGTGTACTAAGTAGTATTATAATGTTTCTCTTCTCCCCTTCTCCCCTAGTTTCTCTCTATCACTCTACTAATGTGATCCCATTGTTGACACAGAGGGGCAAGGAAGGGGAAACAAGAATGCAGTGCAGGCGCCCTACGTGCTCTTTATCAACCGATGACATCATTGGTTGTTAGGACGTCGGCGGCTAGATGGTTATAATGGTGCACAAGGAGAACCTGTGGCTTTGTGTAGCTAAAAGGCAGGCTTGATTCATCCGCTGGCTTGTACTGTATACAATTTTTGGGCAATTTTAGGCAATCCCTGAAATAACCTGAGGAAGCCCCAGGCTGCCTGGGCAACCTGGTTGAAAAAGGCTGGCCTAGTCTTAGAAGACTTTCAGAAAATATATAGTTTAGGGGTTCTAAAAAGCTTTTAATGCCATCTGCATCCTGTTAGAGACATTTCCCTTATTGATTGCCCTAGTGACCACAGAGGTGACATATTCCTGCTGGGGATAGAGAAAGCACAAAAAAAATCAAAAAACTAAAGTACTAAACCACCTTCACCCAAAAGCATCGTACACACGGCCGGTTTTCTCGACAAGAACCGGCAAGAAAACTGCTTGCAGAGCTTTCTTGCCGAGAAAACCGTCCGTGTGTACGAGGCTTTCAGGTTTCTCATCAAGAAAACTACTCAGAATCTCAAGGAGAAAAAAAAGACCTGCTTTCTTTTTTCCCGACGAGAAACCCAAGTGTGTGTACACTTACCTGTCGCCGTGGAAACCCGCGCATGCTCCAAATGACTTTGACGCGTGCGCGGTAGCTTCCTAGGCATAGGTAGGGTGTAGCAAGATGGCGGCGACGGCATCGAATGTGACGAGCGCACGATCGTCGTAGTCGATGACGTCACCGCGTTCGTGCCATTCAAAAGAATGGCGGTTCTTTTGAAAGGTACGTGTGTACACTCGGCCGGGACAAGATTCTTGTCCAGGAATCTCGTCAGGAAAAACGGCTGTGTGTACAAGGCTAAAGCTAAAAGTATTTTAGGGAAAAAAATAAATTATTTTACAGTTTGAGAATACTAAATCATTAGGTGGAAGGTACTTTGGTCACTCAAACATATTTTGCAACTGGAGCTGTTTTTCTGCTGCTAGAACAATATGTTCAGTGCAGTTTGCTGTTTGCCTAGAGTTCCTATACAAACCTTTTCCTGGGACAAAGGCTGCAGTTATCAGCTGTCTCTATTTGCTGACACAGGATAAAGTCCTGATTTGTAAAGACCCTGTAGAATATTTTGCATGAAATTAATAACATTCACATCACATCTCATGCTACCGTAATTAAGTACGTTTTATGAAGTTGTTTCTTTACGGATTACTGATACTCGATATGCCAAGGCTTTTTTTTTAAGTCAGCAGCTACAAATACTGCAGCTGCTGACTTTTAAAATAAAGATACTTACCTGTCCAGGGCGCCCGCGGTGTCGGCACCCGAAGCCGATCTATCGCTCAGCTCACGGGTGCTGCCGCCGTCATCTTCGGCAAGGGAATCAGGAAGTGAAGCCCTGCGGCTTTACTTCCTGGTTCCCTACTGCACATGCGCGATTCACGCTACGCTATCCCACTGGTCCCTGCTGTCTTCTGAGACCTGTGTATCTCCCAGAAGACAGCGCGGGAGGGGGGGTGGAGAAGGCGCCGGAAGTGGCGTAGATACCTGCAGGTGGCTCGGGTATCTATGCCAGGAAGTGGTCCCTCTTATCCCCTGCAGCCACCACTCACTGACACAGGGGAGCCGGAGCTGCAGGATCATAGTCAGTGACAAGACTGGAGCAGACTGAAAATGGTGAGTATGGAGATCCTTTTAATACAGGGTATGCAGGATAGGTAGAAGGAGGGGGAGGGAACATTTTAAAGCAGAGCTTCACCCAAAAGCAAAAGTTCCACTTTAAGTCCTCCTCCACTCCTCACTCCTCTCCCCCCTCCCTCCCCCCGCCGTCTTCTAGGACCCAGAAGACTGCGAGATCATTCACAAAGTGCAGCGCTTGCACAGTGGGCAGCTGGCTGTGAAGCTGCAAGCAGCACAGTCGGCTACCAACAGTTAAAGTGTTTATAAAGGTTCAGTTTTTTTTTTTAAATAACAAACATAGTATGCTTACCTGCATTGTGCAATGGTTTTGCACAGAGCAGCCCCAATCCTTCTCTTCTTGGGTCCCCCCACTGGCGCTTCTGCCCCCTCCTCCCTGCTGAGTGCACCCAGAGCAAGCTGCTTGCTCAGGGGGCACTCGTACATGCTCGCTCCTGAGCAGCCACTGTGTATCTATGAGACACAAAGAGCGCGTCTTGACCCTACCCCCCGCAACCTCCTCACTGGTTCTAATTGTCAGTAGTGGGAGCCAATGGCTCCTGCTGCTGTTTCCCAGTCACTAAGGAGGCATCAACCCGGGAGAGCTTCTGCTCCCATGCACATCACTAGATCAGGATCAGACTCAGGTGAGTATATCGGGGGATGCAGGGGGAGCTGCACACTAAAGGTTTTTTACCTTCATGCATGAAATGCATGACGGCAAGAAACCTTCAGCCTTTTCAGCCACTTTAGGATGCCAGTGCCGAGAACCTGAAGGCTAGTAAAGAACTAGCCTGGGTGAGGACGACGCTGGATCCCTGGACAGGTAAGTGTCCTATTATTATAAGTCATCAGTTGCAGGATTTGTAGCTGCTGACTTTTTTATGCCAGAGTGGAGAACCACTTTAAGAATAGTTGGTGTTAGGCTTTAATACCACTTTAACTATGGCCCAGGAAAACAAAGCTAATAAAATACTTACAGAACTTACACAGTTATCTTTAAGGATTTGTTTACACCAGATGGAGTTGAATGCAGTATGAATGCATATACAAGTGTAGCGGGTATGTACTTTTCAGAGTGTTAAATTCTGGTGAAGACATCAGTGATGTCTAGTTCCCTGCGGCTCAGCAGGTGGCGCTGTCACTTTGGGCCGGGGGTTGAACCATCACTGCAGTGCCGTACCCTTTGTGACCTCTCGCAGCAGTTGTACGGCGGGGCGGGGAACCCGCTATGCTTGCTGGGAGAGGGTATAAAGGGGGCAGAAGAAAGGGGGGGATTACTGCGCTAATGTGAAAATGGATTGAAAAAACTAATTGTGCTAATTAACACCTAGGCTGCGACAAATAAATATGTGAAACCATACAAAAATATCGGAAAGTGCAAAAAATTATTGCGCCCAATATAAATGAAAAAGAATAATAAATTATTCTAATGTGAAATAATTGAAAATATTTGAAAATAAATAAAATAAGCAAACCTCATAACCGTAAATAGAGTGAACATCCACTGTAGTGTCTTAGTCCACAACCACCCTAAGTGAGACTCAGGGTGAAGTAGGAATCAAGGAAATCAGTGATTAATATAAGATAACCATAGAGTCACAATGAAGTGACGTACAATAATGTAATAAAAAAAGTCCCTTAAAAAACTTTTTACAACACCAAAAAATAAAAAAATAAAAACAAATCAGAAAAAAGAAAAACAAAAAGAGGGGGGGGGGGGGTGTTGGAAGGCAAAAAACTTGTCCAATATAACCAATGCTTCACAGAGGAGAAATGGAGGGCTCTTCTAAAGATGTTGAAGACAGAAGAAATATCCCAGGAAAGTCCACACAGACCAAAAGGAATAATCACATCCACCACGGTGAGAATGGTTAGAAGATGGTTACTTTACCAGAAGTGTTGGACCTCCTCTGTGGCAAGGTCTAAAGAGCCTGCAGATATCACCCTCTGCGGGGTACAGATGATGGTTCCAGAAATCCACAAGGTGTCACCAAACCGTAATCCTGGTACTAGCTCCTAGTATACACTGTCACTTCAGCTAACACGAAGCAGGCCTCCAAGATCGAATGCAGGCACATGAAGGAAAGAGAAGGGGACTCGAGTAGTGTATTACCTCCAGATACGTTTATTCCAAACTCGCGAGGCATACAAATACAAAGTAAAAATTTAAAAAAACCGACATAAAATAGTGGTAGCGTTCGCCCGTGCTGGCGGGGTCACGTGGTAGTGACGTCAGTGCGTTGGTTATATTGGACAAGTTTTTTGCCTTCCAACTACCTCCCCCCCCCTCCCCCTCTTTTTGTTTTTCTTTTTTCTGATTTTTTTTTCTTTTTTTCATTTTTTGGTGTTGTAAAAAGTTTTTTAAGGGACTTTTTTTATTACATTATTGTACGTCACTTCATTGTGACTCTATGGTTATCTTATATTAATCACTGATTTCCTTGATTCCTACTTCACCCTGAGTCTTACTTAGGGTGGTTGTGGACTAAGACACTACAGTGGATGTTCACTCTATTTACGGTTATGAGGTTTGCTTATTTTATTTATTTTCAATTATTTCACATTAGAATAATTTATTAGTCTTTTTCATTTATATTGGGCGCAATCATTTTTTATAAAGGGGGCAGACATCTTCGCCACGAGATCCGAGTCCCAGGCACCTTCAGCCTGAGGGCTGCTGTCCGCGGTCGGTGTCCAGGCGGCCTAGGCCTGGACACTTGGAGTTCGTGTTCCATCCCAGACACCTTCAGTCTGGGGTGAGGTACTCAACTGGAGGCCTGGGACCCAGTACCTTCCACTGGGTCCCGCAAGGGAGGGATTGTCCTAGGGTGCCCCGAGTGTTGGGCACCCGAATCCAGAGGCGTAAGGGACCGGAGGAGGGATTCAACCGAAGATCTGGTGAAGCATATTGCCAGTGCCGGGTGAACCTCTGGAGACCGCCCAGATGGATATCTTCCCCGAACAGGGGCCAATTCATAGAGGAAGGTGGTTCATGTTCTATGACCGGTGGCAGCGGTTCAACTAGTCAACTCAGGTCAGTGTCAGAGACCTGCTATTAGGCCTGTGGCAGGGGCCTCAACAGTTCATCCGGTCGGTGGCAGTGACCAATCTCACGGTCGGTGGCAGAGACCGTGCGCCAAGCCTATTCGCTTGCAAAGGAATCGGAGAGTTCATTTGTGCCTGGGCCTACTCGTATCCACACCCCTGTCTGTCTGTTACTAAAGTTCAACTGATTATATTCACCCTGCAATGGAGAAATAAAAGAGTGTTGGACTTTTATTGGTGTGGGGCTCTATTACTGGCAGACACATCTCCACGTAACAAGCAGAGGCTTCGTATGCAGAGAACAGACCCAAAGGTAATTCAAGTGACTTTGCTCAACCCTCAGACACATACGAGGGGAGAGCTTGGCGTAGTGTTCCTGCACTCTCCTCTCCCAGGTACCCCTAGACACCAGCCAAGTAAGCGATGAAGCAGAGAGGGAGAGTGAGGCCGCTACACAAGTAAAATTAATGTGTTTCAATGAGGTTAATTTACACTATTGTGGTACTTTCATGTGCAATTAAACAAAAGTACAGTATGCTGCATTTTGTTTGCACATAAATCTACCATAATGGACATAAACAAACATGTATATGCTGCATAGGCATGTAAATGAGACTCAGTAAAAAAAAAAAAAAAACCCATAAATAACGTGGTGTAAATGAGCCCAAAAGAAAAATTTGAGTCAATTTTATGTGATCTTTTTAAAAAGGTTTTGAGCTTTTTGACTTATTTTTAACGAGTACAGAAAATTCTAGTTGCTCTTGCCAGAATTGCAGGATCCTGAAAGTGTATTTCCATGTTTGCAGCCAAATTAAGATAACACCTACTTCATATTTGTTACATGTTCCCATTCGCATAGTATACATAAAAACATATTTAAAAATAGCTGAACACTTTTTTGCTTGCCTAATAATTCTACCTAGTTTTCTTGTAATATTAGAAAGGGGGCTGTGGAGTTATATTTACCACAATGAACCCAATCTGTACTGTGCTGGCAGATCTCATTATCAGTTGTAAACTGCCATACTGTCTTTGCTAAGAAAGGTTTAAAAGATAAGTAAAGCCAAAGCTTTTGTGGCCATACTTCTCTTGTGAGTCACAGTTACTTTTGCTCTCCAGTGACCCAGAGTTAGCTAATATTGCCTGTTATTAGCTGACTTGTCAGAGCCACTCCAGGCTCTGGAAGGATCTTGACAACATTGATTGACAGCTGACTCCACCTCTCAGTGCGCAGCCCAGCTCGTTGCCCCACTGAGCGCTGGAGGAGGAGAGCAGTGACTGACAGCTTTAATGGAGATAAACAAAAGCAAACACATTTAAAACTGGCCATACATGGACAAAAAAATTAACAACATTTTGTACAAAAAATTAAACATTCTTTTGATCTAACATTCTATCAATCATTGTATCAGAAATTTTCCTGTGAATTTTAACATTTTTCCAGTAGTTTTCAACATTGAAGATCTTTTTTTTGAATGATCAATTACTACTACTTCTACCCCCTGCTGCTCATTTCAGTTAATATTTTTTCTTTAAATGATAGACCTACAAACGAAAAGAAATCACTCGATCGAAAAAAAAATCCACACGTCTGTTCATTTTCAATCTTGAAACGGAAATCGACTGGCGCAGTAAGCGCACTAACCTATACGAGAATCAAAAGACTGGTCTATGTCAAGATTTTCTATCCATGTATGACCAGCTTAAGTTCCAGACTTAGTGGCAAGGTGACAGGGTGAGTAGGGTGACAACATAGGAAATCAATTAGGAGGCAAGGACACAGAGCTGTTATTCTAGAACAGGAATAAAACTTTAAGAAGAAATAGTTGGTGATGATATACATACATTTTTTTCTTAAAGTCAGTAAAAGCCACCAATGCATCAAAAATAATAACACACATTTAGAATTTATTCATTCTCAATCACCTTTTTAAAATATTGAACAACGTGGGCGACATGCTTTTAGACCATTGCAGGATGTTAAGTATTTGGCTGTCCAAGTATGATATTGTTGACATAAAATACTTGTCCTCCTTGAGAGGTTAACAGTTCAAGCATTACTCTCAGAAGTATTTAGAAATAATAAAAAAATGTTTGTTCAGTGCTTGAACCCTAAGAGACTGTGGATGTTTCAATTCTGTTTCATGCTAATCCCCTGCTATTAATTCTGGGTGTGTCCACACCGCCTACCACCATGACTGTTTCCTAAATGTTTTTTCTTTTTTTAATTATGAGCAATATTGTCCATTTTAAACATGATTATACAATGTCTATTTTATTACATTTTGAATGAAAAGTACTTTAACCACTTCAATACTTGTAACCCTTCCTGCCCAGGGCAATTCTCAGCTTTCAGCACTGTCGTACTTTGAATGACAATTGCGTGGTCATGTGACACTATACCCATATGACATTTTTCATATTATTCCCCCCACAAATAGAGCTTTCTTTTGGTGGCATTTGATCACCACTGGGTTGTTTATTTTTTGTGCTACAAAAAAAATGTTTTTCTTTGTTTCTGTTGTAAAATTTTGTAAATAAGTATGTTTTCTCCTTCACTGATGAGGCAGCACTGATAGGAGCTGATGAGGTGGCACTGATATGCAGCACTGATAGGCAGCACTGAGGGGCACTGATAGGCAGCACTGAGGGGCACTGATATGTGGCACTGATAGGTGGCACTGATAGGCGGCACTGATAGGCGGCACTTATGGGCACTAATGGGTGGCAACGATGGGCACTGATGGGTGGCACTGATGGGCAATGATGGACACCCCCTCTGAGACTCCAGATAGCTCCAAACGTAGTTAGACCCCCAGTAAGACCACGTTTTTTGGGGGATTTTAAGGGCTACTATCAATGCAGAAAATGCAAGTTGTGTCTAAATAATTGTCTTAGGGAGTGAAAGTACCTCTCTTTTAGCTCTAATGTTACTGGTCGAACATATGATGTGGGATCTATCATCACTTGTTCAACCAAGAATGTGGTTTATATGATCACATGCCCTTGCGGCCTACATTATGTGGGTCTCACTATTCGCAAGCTAGAAACTAGACTCAAGGAGCACCTGGCGAATATCCGTAAAAGCTTTTTGAATCAAAGTTTATCAAAACACTATGCTTTGTGTCATGATAAGAGCCTAAAAGGTACATCTTTTATGGCTATAGATAGGTTTGATCCTCATTGGAGAGGCAGCCATATTAGGAGGGAGATCTCAAAGATGGAGACCTGGTGGATTTTCTGTTTAAAATCTTGTAGACCATTTGGCTTATACATAGAATGGGATGTGAATGCCTTTATCAATAACAGTTAAATCCCCAGATCATTCTTCCTCTTCTAGTATTTTCTAGCTAGGTTTTTTCTATGTTGTTCTTATATATTTAGATTTTCTGTATTACCTGTTTTCAACCACTAGATGGCGGCATTGCATCTATTACATAGTCAGTTTTTGATTAAGCTGTAAATTTTATTAGTATCCTAATGTTACTTTTATTTCCATTTTTGGATTTCTTAGGTACTCTCATTTTTATATATTTACTGTTTTTGTTTCCAATTTGGCCCGGTTTTCTCTCCTTCCCTCTCTGAGACCAGATCGGCATACTGTATAATGTTTTCCTATCTGGTCTCCCTAAACATGGCCGCCGTGGGTGTGTTTAGCCATGTACATCTAAGCCTTGATGTATCATCTGGTTTGGGCGTGGTTCCGCTTCCGGCGGATGGGAGAAAGGCTTGGAGTGCAGGGGGAATGGGCATTTCTATTCCGTTCTCCCTCCTATATAAAGAAGATACGACCCGCTCTGACCACGCCCCTGACAACGCTCTATTGGACGAAACGCTGCGTAGGGTGGAGCTCTGACATCACGATGCTGTAACGTGTCGACTGTGGCCGTCATTTTTGTGGTTGGAAACAAATGCTATCCAAGTGGTTTTGTGGCGTTGTAGATATATCATGCTTATTTGACCACCTGTAATTCAGTGGTCCATTTTCTTTGCTAAAGGGCCTGGTGTGTTGATGTTCGGTGGAGGATAAGTTTGTGCTCACCTAATTGTGTCTCTGTCTACACCGTGGGTGGTTCAAATTATCCCTGAACAAGGACTTTATCCTAAACACTATGGACTTTTACTTTTAATGTTATGTTACTAGCGCTGCATAAATTTAGCTTTAGTGCTTTTTATTGTCACCCTACAATTTTTGCCAGCTGTTTAATTAGTGCTAGCGCAGTGATTACCTTTGAATTTAATGATGGACACTGATAGGCAGCACTGATGAGGTGGCACTGACAGGCATTACTGATGGGCACTGACTGGCATTACTAATAGGCACTGGTTGGCATCACATGGGTACAGGTGGGCATCATTGGTGGGGCACTGATGGGCATCACTGGTGGACACTGGTGGACATTGCTGATGGGTCTGCACTGATAATCAATGCGCTGATTATCAGCGCAAACCTCCCCAGTCAGGAGAGCCACTGGTCAGCTCTCCTCTACCCACGCCTTGTCAGCACAAATGGAGGAAAGCCAATAAATGGCACTTCCTGGTTACCACATGATCAGCTGTGACTGGACACAGCTGATCACATGGTAAAAAGCCTACGTCATAAGATCTGTACCTATATCGGAGATGCGGTGTGTCGGATCGACACACCGCACCACAGAATCCCACGCTGTGCACCCCCGGGGGTGCACATGAGCGGCTTATCCTGCTGGACCTCATATTACGCCCAGTCAGGATAACAGAACCACCCTGTGGCCGTCATTTTGCATATGGCGGGTGGGAAGGGTTAAGACCCCATATTTTCTTTTTTTAAAGTATAACTTAAAGTGATATTAAGCCTTTCGTTTTTAGCACTTTCAGCTATTGAGTATACAGTATCTTTATCTTTTTATCCTTGCCCTGTTTAAGCTGGTGCCATGGCTGCTGGCCCAGGTTTCCTGGTTCAGGGTTTTCAGGCTTGTTTATTCCTCAGTGTCCTATATAGCCAGCCTTGCACGAAGGGAGGAGTTGTCTCTCCCTATACTGTGTGAATAGAAACACACAGCCCCATAGCCTAGCATGGCCTGCTCCATCCCTCTCCCTTCTTTAAGCTAAAGACTGCACTTTCCACTGTTAACTCTTTCCTGTGAAGATCAGAAGTTCAAAGAGGCAACACTTAGAGAGCAGGAGCCAGCAGCATTAAAAGTTGTAAACTGTAAGTGCTGGGGTTAGCATTTTAACAAATAGTTTACAGAGACATTGTTCTGTTTCAAACACTACTTTATACATTGACATACAGGGGTTGATTTACTAAAAGCAAATAGAGTATAGGTATGGAGAGTATGGGACTTTTAAGGTGCAACAACTACACAATGTTCTATTTAAAATATGATTTTATTACAAAGACATTTTCATAGAAAGATATATTTTCTCATATGTACATTAAATACATGAGCCATCGAATAAACATATTTAAAATTTCCAACATGCATATAGACAGATTAACTCAACATGTTTCGCCAGTTTTTGGCTTCTTCAGGAGTTGTGTCATGCAATTGCTGAGAATAAAAAAAGGAAAATAAATACAACATAATTTGTTCAGTCTATTATCAAAGTTAAAGACACAAAAAACACAAAAAATATAGTTGTATTTAGAGATGACTGAAAACCAAATCCACCCAGAAGGATATTTCCAGTCTCAGTTCAGTTTTACCCCATATATATATATGCTTTACCTGTAAATTTGTTGGTATGATCATAAAGAAAGGGTAAAAAACGGATAACCAGTAGGTTGAGCCACGTAGGGAGACCTCAAAAGGAAAGATTAACAGGGGATCTTCGCACTGCACCAATCTTTTCACCCTCCCAAATAGTAGATATCAAAAAGACACCAGTTCTCTCACAAGCACTCAAAATAGTTCCCAAAGCAATTTCCAAGTAATTAATTTATCTTCATATTCACTTACACCGGACCAAATGGAGGTCTTGGGCCTCGGTCTGACTTTTTGTCCAGATCAGGAAGCATCTCTTTGCGAGAAAACTTACCTTTAAAATTATGTTTGATAAGGACCAAAGATGCTCTCCCATGGTATCCATGGGGGATGATCTCTGGCAGAATAAAACAATTAGAGAAATTCAGGCAATTAATGATTTAATGGAATTATGGGAAGAGGGTAACCCATTAGACGAGCCCCTTGAGGAACCCCAATTGGGCCCCGTGGATGAGATTTCCACGGAAAGAATTTTCCCCCCACCACACTTATATAAGCCAAAATCCAGAACCTTCCCCACCCTTCAGGGCAATCCCAACATCTGGGCTTTCACCCAACAAGTGACAAAGGAAATACAAAGTACCAACTGGAAAAAGTTAAAAAGAAATACCAATCTTAAACCATCACAACAAAAAGCCTTGACAGAATTAAAAAAGAATGAACAATTAGTGATAAAATCCTCGGACAAAGGAGGAAACATAGTGATAATGGATGTAAAAAACTACAAGCAGATGGTTATGAACCTTCTTTTAAATAAAAGTTGGTATCGCTCCATTCCTTTTGCACAGGTGAAATATGCAGAGACCAAATATCGCATACTTATAAATCGAGCATTCTGTGATAATTTGATAGATAAAAAAACGTGTGAATTTCTGATTATTGAAAAGCCGAGACTTCCCACGTTTTATGCACTACCAAAGGTGCACAAAGATCTAAAAAACCCCCCTGGCCGTCCTATTGTGTCAGGGATTGGGTGTCTCACAGAACCAGCTAGCCAGTTGGTAGATGATTACTTGAGGCCTCATGTAGGTTCCTTAAGTTCTTATATTCAAGATACTGCTGATCTACTTAGATCATTGGATGGCCTGTGTGTGCCATTGGGATCATGGCTAGTAGCTATAGACGTCGAGGCCCTCTATAACTCTATTCCCCATGTCAAGGGTGTCCAAGTGATAGAGGGCTTCCTTTTAGAGAGAGGACCAGGAGCCAAGCCCTATAACAATTTCATTAGGGAACTGTTATTCTTTATACTTACCAACAATATTTTTATATTCGACCGTTCCCACTACCTCCAGGTGCAGGGTGTGGCGATGGGGACCAAGTGTGCCCCATCGTACGCCAACCTGTACCTGGGGGGGTGGGAACGGGAGATTTTTTCGTCTCAATCAATGGAAATGTTTTTTGATAAGGTCTTGATTTGGCGACGCTTTATCGATGACATTTTTATGGTGTGGACTGGCTCTTTAGAAGAATTAACCTCCTTTATGTCTATATTGGCTGTAAACTCTTTTAATCTGAAGTTTACAATGATGTGTGATCAAAATTTGATAAACTTTCTTGACATTACGATCTATCTGAATCCTGATAATACTTTGGGATCCTCCCTATATAGAAAGCCTTCATCAGGCAATACCATCTTACATGCCAAAAGCTCTCATCCTAGAACTCTGGTACAAAACATACCGTATGGTCAATATCTACGAATTCGAAGAAATTGTAGCAAGGAAGCAGACTTTGAGAAGGAGGCTTCAGCCCTCCAATCTCGGCTGATTGCTAGGGGATATAGCAGGTCAACCCTTAAAAAAGCCTATAAACGAGCAAAAAACAAAATAGGAAAGATCTAATACAGCCTAAAAAAACTCAAACCAAAGACCAAACGGTACGCCTAATTACCAGGTTCTCAGGTGAACACTATAAAGTAAGAAGGATCATTGAAAAATTCTGGCCACTGCTAGCAACTGACCAGACTATTTCAAAATATGTTAAGCCGTTCCCTCAAATTACATACAGGAAATCCAGATCTTTAAAAGACCAACTAGTACATAGTCACTTTGAAACTAAAAGGATTGAAAGTAGAAAGGGTTCTGCACCATGTGGTCACTGTGAGTATTGTAGGTTCATCTTAGATGTAACTGAATTAGTTTTGCCTAATGGAATCACCTACAGACCCAATTTTTTCTGTAACTGCCAGTCAATTGGCGTCATTTATTTGATGATCTGTGATTGTAAGGCCTTTTATGTTGGAAAAACGAAAAGGCCATTTTTTCATAGAATAAGAGACCATGTGTCTCTTATTAAGAAGAAAAAAATGGAGACTCCTATTAGCCGACACAGTGGCCTTTTTCACTCCTTCGATCTACATAAGATCAAATTTTTTGCCCTAGAATATATATCTATAAACGAAAGAGGTGGTGATGTGGATAAAAATCTCCTACAACGGGAAACCAGATGGATACATAGTTTAAGAGCAACTATGTACCCGGGGTTAAATGAGTCCATCAGCTTCAAACCCTTTCTATAGGATCTCAATAGTAATGCTGGTTATGTAAACTTTGTTCTAAACAACTCGAATGTTGTTTATCTATTATATTGTGTTTAATGATTTTTGTTGCCTATAGTGTAAAATGTAGATGGCTGAATATATCCCTATCTATTCAGAGGGAAATGTTTCAATCTCAGTAAAATATATTTGATATATGTTTATATAAAACGGAACACAATTGAGCCAAAAATATTCACCTCCATAGAAGGGGGCAGATTAGGTGATCATATGGGCGCCCAGGGCGCTTTCCTTTGTCCTCAAACTGGGAACAAGGGGAGCGCCATCTGACAAAACCCGCGATGATATCCTGGCCCCATACTTAACATCAACATGTGTCGACAGTGCTGTAGTTAAAGGGAAGTTGGCCTTTTTTCTATACTTTAGGCCACTTCCGCTTCCTGTATCAGGTTTGCGGCGCTTCCTGCCTGTCGGGGGTTCGTCCACTAGACTGGTTTGCAGTGGCCTGCAAACATCGGTGCGGCATTCTCCAGCACGATCGTCACATCCGGGTCAGCATAGCAAAGGGGGTGGATGCAGGAAATGACGCGCCCGCTCCTCCCATTGATTTGGCGCGAAATAGGCGTCCAATGGGAAGGAGGAGGGGAGATATATAGTCCAGAGCACAGTCTGGTTTAATTCAGTAACATGACCAACACCCTGGGGAAAAGACGTCTTGCGTTACTAGGCTAAGGTAATTAATGACTTGATACTGAATCATTGTTCTTATCCTATCTTTTTGGTCTAATAGGCTGTTAATTCAAAGTAGCAATCTTTATACATACATATATATTTTTTAATTTTCTTAGGAACTGGTTGCTTATACCGGTAAAAATATCTTAAGGTGGATCTAACCCAGATGTGGGAAAACAATAGGTAATCAATAGTCATAAATATATGGCAATTTTTGACTATATATAGAAATAAAAAATAAAAAATAAAACATAATAAAACAAGGTTATTTAACATCCTTATAATTAATAATTTTTTCTTCTCTCTTTTTTTGTGTCTCCATAGAGCGGATAGAAGTGGGGCAACAAGGGGTGATTTGGAGAGATTGGGATAATTTCCCTTTTTTCTTCTCTACCACTCCTTTTTCTCCCCCTCATCCATCTCTTCGGTTGCGTGTTTGGAAATCAGTTTGATATATAGAAAGGTAAATATGGATGGGAAATATAAGATATAAGACGAAGTAAGTCAACATAAAAGATATTATAAGTTCTGACCAATACTCCTTTTCATAGTTTCCCCCAGATGATCCTCTGTTCTTCTGTTGGTGTGCTTCGGGTGGCTACTCGTGCCAGTATATTCTCCCTTCTATGATACACCAATAATCTTTCCTTTTGAGGTCTCCCTACGTGGCTCAACCTACTGGTTATCCGTTTTTTACCCTTTCTTTATGATCATACCAACAAATTTACAGGTAAAGCATATATATATAATATGGGGTAAAACTGAACTGAGACTGGAAATATCCTTCTGGGTGGATTTGGTTTTCAGTCATCTCTAAATACAACTATATTTTTTGTGTTTTTTGTGTCTTTAACTTTGATAATAGATTGAACAAATTATGTTGTATTTATTTTCCTTTTTTTATTCTCAGCAATTGCATGACACAACTCCTGAAGAAGCCAAAAACTGGCGAAACATGTTGAGTTAATCTGTCTATATGCATGTTGGAAATTTTAAATATGTTTATTCGATGGCTCATGTATTTAATGTACATATGAGAAAATATATCTTTCTATGAAAATGTCTTTGTAATAAAATCATATTTTAAATAGAACATTGTGTAGTTGTTGCACCTTAAAAGTCCCATACTCTCCATACCTATACTTAGTTTACAAATTAAGGGATGTGGTGCCTATGAGATACAGGTGATAGGTATTATCTTCAAATTTTCCATTAAAAGCAAATAGACTGTGCACTTTGCAAAGTGCAGTTGCAGTTGCTTCAGAGCTTAGTAAATGAGGTAAAGCTTTACTTCACAAGGAATACCCACTCACGTGCAAGGAAAAAAAAAAACAGCATTTTTGCTTGCACATGATTGGATGATGGAAGTCAGCAGAGCTTCTGCTCATTTACTAAGCAACTGCTCTTGCAGAGTGCAACTGCACAGTCTATTTGCCTTTAGTAGATCAACCCTACAGTATTTCCCTTAGATCTCGGGTCATTTGACCGGCTTACTAAGCCACAGACGTGGTAGTTTAATCCAACATAGTTTTACTTGTTAAAATGCAATTCTGTATGTTCACCGGTCAAATCAAAGTTAAAAGGAACAATGATCTTATACACCTTATGTTTACTAGGCTTGAAACTTACTAAGGGAACATGAAGAAGGGAGGGGGTCTATCTATAGACTAAATCAACTAACTTTAACACATAGGTAAACTGAATTGTACCACTTCAAAAATACAATAATAAACAAATTGTAGTTATACTGGATACCACTAGATGTCAGTAAAAAAATATTATACATTACATATTGAGTCCTATGCAAGGGTGATGAATACAATATGATAAGTGTTCCAGAACAGAAATATTTATATCCGCATCACACTAAGGTGCATAAGTGCATAAACATGCATAATAAATAATAGTGGTTAACAGTCCAATCCTTAAATAATGACACACCAGTCCATATAAAAGTATGCTTAGGTGCTTCAGTGTGTATAAAAAAATGAATAAAAAATTCCATAGTGCTTCAGTGCATGTAATCAGTAGCAGCAATCCAAGGGTGATGTATAATTCAGTTCCTACAGTAACACACGGCCCAGTGAGCGATCCAAAAGTCATGCCAAGGTGTAGTCACACAGGTGCTCCCCTATGGTAATGGACGCTCACGTTAGAGCGTGCGACCTTGCAACTAAGCTTGGTCTGTGCACGCAGACTCGGCAGGAGAATCTGTGTGAGGCTGTGAGGACTTTTTACCATATCCTGATCTGTACATCTCGCTACGAGCCTGTTATAGAGTGGTGCACTGTCGCACCTATACTATGTGAGTACACCGGCAGGGGATCTCTCTTTTTATTTAAATAAATATTGTTAAAACGGTACTTGCACCATCCGGGTTTTTTTTGTTATATATTCTATGACCTGGGGCTACCTACCAAGGAACCAGGAACCCAGGATTATCCATTAGAACCCAGGTCTGGTTCATAAGCGTGCACAGACCAAGCTTAGTTGCAAGGTCGCACGCTCTAAGGTGAGCGTCCATCACCTGTGTGACTACACCTTGGCATGACTTTTGGATCACTCACTGGGCCGTGTGTTACTGTATGAACTGAATTATACATCACCCTTGGTCTGCTGCTACTGATTACATGCACTGAAGCACTGTGGAATTTTTTATTCATTTTTTATACACACTGAAGCACTTAAATAATGACACACCAGTCCATATAAAAGTATTCTTAAGGATTGGACTGTTTACCACTATTATTTATTATGCATGTTTATGCACTTATGCACCTTAGTGTGATGCGGATTTAATTGAATCGTTATTTATATTTATTTGTACTATTTGCTTGCACATATCTACATCACTTACTGGACACATACCCCCTTTCTTTGTATAGTGGTGTGTGCACTATCATTTCATTAGCGCTGCAATTTGTTTATTTTATTGTGTTCAATGTGGTAAACTAAAAACACTGAAGGTTTAGGCCTCATGCCCACGGATGTTTTAAAAAACGGGCTGTAAAGCTAGTTCAGACGCCAGGAAAAAAGCAGCGATTTTAACACGTTTTTTTCCGCGTTTTGCATTGAATTCAATGCATGTTTCCCCGCGCTAGCTTTCAGTCGCGTTTTTCTTTCTCTATTCAAAATCAATGGTTCCTTATGGGAGCCCATTGATTTGAATAGAGGTCGCACCAGAAGTTGGATCAAGATGATCTGACTTGCGGGGCGACTCGTGTGAGGAGAATCTTGAAGGGGAACCCCGCGAAAATTTAGACATTTTTTTGCGTGAGGTTCCCCCCTAAGACAATACCAGACGCTTCGGTCTGGTATGGATGTTCAATGTGGTAAACTAAAAACACTGAAGGTTTAGGCCTCATGCCCACGGATGTTTTAAAAAACGGGCTGTAAAGCTAGTTCAGACGCCAGGAAAAAAGCAGCGATTTTAACACGTTTTTTTCCGCGTTTTGCATTGAATTCAATGCATGTTTCCCCGCGCTAGCTTTCAGTCGCGTTTTTCTTTCTCTATTCAAAATCAATGGTTCCTTATGGGAGCCCATTGATTTGAATAGAGGTCGCACCAGAAGTTGGATCAAGATGATCTGACTTGCGGGGCGACTCGTGTGAGGAGAATCTTGAAGGGGAACCCCGCGAAAATTTAGACATTTTTTTGCGTGAGGTTCCCCCCTAAGACAATACCAGACGCTTCGGTCTGGTATGGATCTTGAGGGGAACCCCCACACCAAAAAAAAATGGCGTGGGGGTTACCCCAGGATCCATACCAGACCCTTATCCGAGCACGCAGCCCGGCAAGGTCAGGAAAGGGGGGTGAGCGAGCCCCCCCCAGACCATACCAAGCCACATGCCCTCAACATGGGGGGGTTGGTGCTTTGGGGCAGGGGGGCACTGCGCCCCCCACCCCAAAGCACCTTGTCCCCATGTTGATGATGACAAGGGCCCCCCACCCTATGTGAATGAGTATGGGGTACGTCATACCCCTACCTATTCACCTGGGGGAAAAAAAGTGGCAATAAAAAAATACACTAGATAGGTTTTTAAAGTAATTTATTAGGCAGCCCTGGGGTCTTCTTCCGACTTTGGGAGTCTCTTTCGACTTCTCCGTTCTCTTCTCCCGATCTCCGGTTCTTCTGCCGGGATCCTCCGCTATCTTCCGCTCTTTTGCTGTCGTTGGCCCGGTCTTCTCCGCTGTCTTCTTCCCTCTTCTCTTCTTCGATGTTGACACGACGCTCTCCCCCGCTGTAATGCCGCGTGCGCGGTTCGCAATAACTTATATGGGCATGGGGCGTGGTCACCGGGTGATGTCACCTGGTGACCCCGCCCCCTTATGGCGTCACAGTCCCGGGGCATGATGGGACTGTGACGCCATAAGGGGCGAGGTCACCGGGTGACATCACCCATGAATACGCCCCAGGCCTATATGAGTCATTGCGAACTGCGCACACGGCATTACAGCGGGGGAGAGCGTCGTGTCAAAATCGAAGAAGAGAAGAGGGAAGAAGACAGCGGAGAAGACCGGGCCAACGACAGCAAAAGAGCGGAAGATAGCGGAGGAGCCCGGCAGAAGAACCGGAGAGCGGGAGAAGAGAACGGAGAAGTCGGAAGAGACTCCCGAAGTCGGAAGAGACCCCCAAAGTCGGAAGAAGACCCCGGAGCTGCCTAATAAATTACTTTAAAAACCTATCTAGTGTGTTTTTTTATTGCCACTTTTTTCCCCCAGGTGAATAGGTAGGGGTATGACGTACCCCATACTCATTCACATAGGGTGGGGGCCTGGATCTGGGGGCCCCCTTATTAAAGGGGGTTCCCAGATTCTGATAAGCCCCTCTCCCGCAGACCCCGACAACCAATGACCAGGGTTGTCGGGAAGAGGCCCTTGTCCTCATCAACATAGGGACAAGGTGCTTTGGGGTGGGGGGCGCAACGCTAGCAAAAGAGCAGCAGAAGATAGCGGAGGAGCCCGGCAGAAGAACCGGAGAGCGTGAGAAGAACAGGAGAGCGGGAGAAGAGTGCGGAGAAGTCGGAAGAGACCCCCGAAGTCGGAAGAGACCCCCCAAAGTCAGAAGAATACCCCCGGAGCTGTGTAATAAATTACTTTAAAAACCTGTCTAGTGTGTTTTTTATTGACACTTTTTTCCCCCCAGGTGAATGGGTAGGGGTACGATGTACCCCATACTCATTCACATAGGGTGGGGGGCCAGGATCTGGGGGCCCCCTTATTAAAGGGGGCTCCCAGATTCCGATAAGCCCCTCTCCCGCAGACCCCGACAACCAACGGCCAGGGTTGTCGGGAAGAGGCCCTTGTCCTCATCAACATAGGGACAAGGTGCTTTGGGGTGGGGGGCGCAATGCCCCCCCTGCCCCAAAGCACCATCCCCCCATGTTGAGGGCATGTGGCTTGGTATGGTCTAGGGGGGGGCGCTCGCTCGCCCCCCTTTCCTGACCTGCCGGGCTGTGTGCTCGGATAAGGGTCTGGTATGGATCCTGGGGGAAGCCCCACGCCATTTTTTTTTGGTGTGGAGGTTTCCCTCAAGATCCATATCAGATCGAAGGGTCTGGTATCATCCTGGGGGGCGACCTCACACAATTTTTTCTTAAAATTTTCGCGGGGTTCCCCTTCAAGATTCTCCGTACACGAATTGCCGCCCCGAAAGTCGGATAATCTTGATCCGACTTCTGGTGCGACCTCTATTCAAATCAATGGGCTCCCATAGGGAACCATTGATTTTAAATAGAGAAAGAAAAACGCGGCTGAAAGCTACCGCAGGGAAACGTGCATTGAATTCAATGCAAAGCGCAGAAAAAATCGCGTTAAAAACGCTTCTTTTTTCCTGGCGTCTGTACTAGCTTTACAGCCTGTTTTTTAAAACGTCCGTGGACAGGAGGCCTGAAAGGTGTTAATTCCACTTACTACTATTTAACGAGTAAGTTGGAGGGTCTTCCCCTGATTGTCATGTAATTTGTCCCTATATTCTAGGGGAAAAAAATGCTGGGAAAGGCACTGAGCCATGATATGAGCAGGAAATTATATTTTAGGTAAGGGCTATACAGAATGCCTCATTTGAGGAAGCTATGTTTTTTTCCAGTTTTTGAAAAGCATAGCTGGCTGCAGAATTTGAAAAGTACCGTACCTAAAGTGTCACTAACCTAGAGCCGCTTCAGTGCTTATCAAAGAAGCAACTCGAGACAGGACATTTCAATACAAGTCATAGAAAGGCTTTTGAAATTAAGCTGAAGGTAGAAAATCCCTTTGGGTCCATCCTTATTTTTAAAACTGTATTGCAAATGGCAGTGGTGTGTAATATCCCATGTTAGGCACATTGGTGTTGGGGGTAGAGTAAATTGGATCGATTAATAGGTTGCTACAGGTTACTGCTCTGTTGCTGTGGGGTAGTCATGCCACACTAATTATATCTACTTTTACCAAATCATAGTTACATAGTCTGGTTGAAAAAAAGACACAAATCCAGCTAGTTCAACTGATAAAGGAGGGAAACTTTTATACAATCCTAGATGCACAATCCTTTTCTTTTTCAAATATTTTATTGTAGATAATAATACATATTTTATACATACAGTTTTTGTATAATAGTGATATATCGCATATTACGTTTTTAATTCTGGAATAAAATAAATGAACATAAGACATCTAAGAGCTTCTCAAAAATGTCACAAAAATTTAGCAAAAGTAACATCTGATTTTTCAATAAGCATGGATTAAAAGTTTGGGGCAAATAAAAGGTAACATAAGCGGTGTTCATATTGTTGTTAAATTATATATTTCTAACAGGGGCCAAGATCCTGCTTTGTGGCTTGGCGTGTCCTGTCGATGGGGGAAAAAAATAAAAATGGAACCAGACATAAAAATAATCTTATTACTCCTAAAATCAGCTTATAGAGAGAATAACTATTTGTATAGTAGTAATGTGTATAACAATCAAGGGAGTAAAGAGGGGGGGGGAGGGAGAAGGGAATCTCCAGAGGGGATCAGGAGGTTCATGAGATTCTGATATAGCAAAATTGATAATAAACACAGTAGTAGGATATTTTAGGATAGTACAAAGGAGTTGTCAAACCCTGGCGGCAGGTGATGATTTATCCAAGGAAGCCAGAGGGCTTTGAATTTCAGGATTTTATTTAAATAGATGGCTTCAGTTTTGGCATGAATCATCGCCTGCGTTACCCGGTGTTTAGTTGAAATTATACATAAAGTAGATGTTTTCCAAGCTTGAGCTATGGTTTGTTTGGCAGCCGTAGTGACATATAGTAGAAGTTGGAATTGACGTTGTGAGATATTTTGTGGTTTGTTATTTAGGAGTGCTACAGTTGGGTCAGGTACAACAATGGTATTGAACATGATGGATAGTAGGTTAAATATTTGCTTCCAGAAAGTCTTAACTTTAGGGCAGGTCCACCATATGTGTAGATGCGTACCTATATCTATACAGTCTCTGAAGCATTGGGCAGGGTATTGAGGGAGAAATTTGGATATTCTTGCTGGCACAAGGTACCATCTGGTGAGTACCTTGTAGTTAGTTTCTAATGCAGCAATATTTGGGGTAGCTGATGTTGTGGCTTGCCAAATTTGAGTCCAATTTATATCATCTGATTGGAGATTCAGGTCTGTCTCCCATTTGGTGGTGTAGGTTGAGGGAGTTGAAGTTGTATGAGACAGTAATTGATTGTATATTTCCGAGATTAGACCACGTTTGTGTGGGTCAGAGATGCAGGTTTGTTCAAATGTTGTACGATTAGGCATTGTAGAATTCGGGGAATCATTCTGCTGTAGGAATTGTTTGATTTGTAGATACCTGAAGGTTTCTGTTTGTGGAATTTCTTTTGTATCACAGAGTTTGGGAAAGGGCGTGATGGTGTTGGATTCAAAGAAATGGTATGCTCTAGTTAGATCTGCTTTTGACCATGCTGAGAAGGAAGAAGGGGAAGCCCAAGCTGGGTAAAAGGAGGGGTTGTTTAGGAAGGAGAGGAGAGGAGAGGATTATGTGGAGATTGAAGTCCAAATCGTGTTCTAAGCCTATCCCAAATGGATAAATTATGTCTAGTAATAGGATTAGAAATCGTACTGCACAATCCTATACCCTCAGTTGATCCAGAGGAAGGCAAAGAAACCCAGCAAAGCATGATCCAATTTGCTCCAGTGGGGTAAAAAGTCCTTCTTGATTTTAATTGGGACACTGGAAGGCACACAAATGTTTCTTTGTACTGTTTTTTTTTTTAGTAGAACGATGTTCTGTCAACAGACTTAAAGTGTTACTAAACCCAGGACCCTGCATTCACTATATCTGGTCTCCCACAGTACACAGAACATGGAAATGCAATTATGTTTGCAAATATAAACTGCTAAATACCTTTTTCTCATCAGCAGTTAGAGCAGTCTTATGACTTCTATCACTGTCTGGTTAAAGCTTGTAGGAGGAGTTTTCATTCTCCCCTGATTGTCCCATAAGGCTGCAGGACCCCTGACCCTTAGTCTGAACAGTGCTGATTGGCCCTGTGCTGATTATATGCGCCCTACCCAAGAAGAAAAAACTCTCTAGCAATACACACCAAACTGAGCATGTGCAGAGTGACTCCAAAGGCTCTGCACTATCAGCAGATGGATTTGAGACAGTAAAAGAAGGGGAGGATTGGGCATTTTGCACTCACAGTATGTTCTTAGTCTTCTGACTTGAAGACCCTGGGTAGAAAAGGGCGTGTGATTTTTGGTTTCAGTCCAATTCCATTTAGATTAAGCCTGAGTCACTCGCCCTCATAAATGACTATGAGCATTTTGGCATGGTTCCATTGAAAATAAAGAGCCCCATTGCCAATAACAGCAGCTTTTTTATGGCCCTTTAGAGGGTGTTGCTGAGCCAACCCATACTCAAAAAAAGGAACTGAGGGGTGTGATGTAGGAGTGCTAACGTGTTTCTTGTACTCATTATTATCTAATTATTATTAGGGATGAGCTTTGAGTTCGAGTCGAACCCATGTTCGACTCGAACATCGCCTGTTCGATTGTTTGCCAAATTGCGAACATTATTGGCTGTTCGCGACAAATTCGAGAGGCGCGTCATGGCCCATAATTCACTGCGGCATCGCAGTGCATTGCTGGCTGATGATTGGCCAAGCATGCACTATGACCCGCATGCATTGGCCAATCACAGCGCGGAAAAAACGGAGAGCTATAATTGGCCAAAGCCAGGGTGGCTTTGGCCAATTATGCCTCAGGGGATTTAGTACACGCCCCACTTTATGAAGAGAGAAAATTACCGCTCCAGGTGAGTGAGTTCTGTTAATCCTTCAACAATCAGGAAACCAACATTTGTAGTGTTAAACGCGTCAGCTGATCCCTGCCTTAGTGTGACCTGTGGTGCATGTGTTTTATCTTTTTTACAATAAAAGCAACCTTTAAGTTTTTTTTTGGAGTGCGGCTGTCCATTCCTTCCTTTCTGCTGTTCCTGTACGCCCCACTTTATATAAGGCGGCCTGGAAGTCGGCCTTGTGTAGTGTGTTGCGGTGTTGGTTAAAATACAGTGTATTTTGATTTGAGTTAGATAGAGCAGGCAGGCGAGTCAGTTAGCTGCAGTTACAGTGTGTAGAGGATATATATGCATCCTAGGTGTTGTATATATATTTATACACTGTATTCAGTTTAGCTAGATCCGTTCCTGTTATTCTCTATACTGTGACAGGCAGGCAGGTGATTGTGCTAGCTGCAGTGTTTCACTTAGTGTACTGTGTCCTTTGCATAGCGTTCACCTAAAGCTTACCTGAATACAATTAGTGGTGTTCTCATACAAATACAGGCAGGGAGCTGCAGTATTTTGTTTTAGTGTCCTTTGCACAGTGTGCACCTAAAGCTTACCTGAATACAACTGCTGGTGTTCTGATACAAATACAGGCAGGGAGCTGCAGTATTTTGCTTTAGTGTCCTTTGCACAGTGTGCCCCTAAAGCTTACCTGAATTCAATTGCTGGTGTTCTCATACAAATACAGGCAGGGACCTGCAGTATTTTTCTTTAGTGTCCGTTGCAGAGTGCACCTAAAGCTTACCTGAATACAATTGCTGGTGTTCTGATACAAATACAGGCAGGGAGCTGCAGTATTTTGCTTTAGTGTCCTTTGCACAGTGTTCACCAAAAGCTTACCTGAATACAATTGCTGGTGTTCTGATACAAATACAGGCAGGGATCTGCAGTATTTTGCTTTAGTGTCCTTTTTCACAGTGTGCACCTAAAGCTTACTTGCTGGTGTTCTCATACTAATACCACAGGCAGGGAGTTCAAAATTACAAACAGATTCTTTTTTTTTTTTATCCAACAAAATGTGTTTATTGAGCATAAAAGGTATTTGTACATACATAATTCAGAGGAAAGCAAGAACAAGAAGAAAAAATAAAAATCTGCCAGTTTCAACATACATGACAATGACAACACAAAATGCACAAAACAGACTGCAAGAACAATGGCAACCCATTCTTCCCATCTTATAACCAAACCTTTCTGTTATTCCCCAGACACTTATATAAAAACTTAAAGGTAACAACAGCCACTAAAACAAACGGTCATAAACCAGATCCAGGGGGGCTAGTCCAGGAACGTCCAGCCAAGGGGCCCAGTGTCTCAGGATCACCTTCCTAGCCTGGAAGAGGGCCCTCGCTATAGCTTGTTTAGGGATGTCCTCCAGTGGGAGTGCGTCTAGTATACCGATCAAGCAATATTTAGGTTCTGCAGGGGTCGTGGTCTGGAAGACCCTAGCAAGAGTATCTAGGACCTGTGACCAATAACGATGAAGCTTTGGACACCTCCATAGGAGATGAATCAAATCCCCATGGTCTCTACTGCATCTGGTACATTCGGCATCCGGCCTCACCCCCATGCGAGCCAATCTTACAAACAGATTCTACATAACAACAACCCTACAGTCCCCGTCTTGTTTGCACCGCCTGTATACTGCTGTTCAGAGTATACAGGGCCCCACGCCTTTCCTTTTTTTAATTTGGGTGTGGGATTCCTCTTAATATCCATACAAGACCCAAAGGGGATGGTAATGGGCTGGGGGGGGGGGTACCCATGCCATTTTTCTCAATGATTTTCATCCATATTGCCGGGACCAGACATTACATTAAAGCCGCAAGCAGTTTTAAATGACTTTTTTTCCTTTTAGAAATGTCATTTTGTGCAGGGACAGTTCTAAACACGGGAAACACGTGCCACTTCACAGGCATACTAGACACCCCCCAGGTACGATATTTAAAGGAATATTTCACTTTTTTTTCACTTTATGCATCATTAAAATCACTGCTCCCGAAAAAACGGCCGTTTTTAAAACGTATTTTTGCATTGATACATGTCCCCTGGGGCAGGATCCGGGTCCCCAAACCCTTTTTAGGACAATAACTTGTATATTAGCCTTTATAATTAGCACTTTTGATTTTGAACGTTCGAGTCCATTGTATTTAATAGGGTTCTAAAGTTTGCGCAAACTTTCGGTCCGTTCGCAGGTTCTGGTGCAAACTGAACCGGGGGGTGTT
Source organism: Rana muscosa (assembly GCA_029206835.1). Classification (NCBI taxonomy): domain Eukaryota; kingdom Metazoa; phylum Chordata; class Amphibia; order Anura; family Ranidae; genus Rana; species Rana muscosa. The sequence goes on along the minus strand of CM055127.1, from coordinate 352,076,707 downwards.
CGGCTCATCCCTAATTATTATACAGAATTTATATAGCACCAACAGTTTGCACCATTTAGTCAACCCACATCTATATTTCGGGTGACAGTCTAACAACCAGCATATTATTGAACAGAATAAAATTATAATTTGATAAAGACCAAACATAATATAAGTTGGATGTATATATCATCTAGGTGTAAGCATATTTGGTATCTACGTGATTTTTATTTATGTATACATTAGTTAAGCCATGTTGTATGAATCAAATTCTATCAAATCATTAATTAAAGATTTAGTATACAACTTAGCTCTGTGTAGTTTAATAACCAGACTTGCAGATGTGTTGTGTGGAGTCACATACCAGAAAGGGCATTTCCCAACATAATCCAAATACAGGATTGTAGCTTAATAAACATTTAGGACTGCTATTAGCGGATTCTGGCTTCAGGAACATCCCACCAATGGGGTTTTTGGCACTCTGCTAATAGAGTTTAATAGGATATAGTATAGCCTGCTTTGTGTTTTGAGCTGAATATGATGATTTTGTGGGGGTTATGTGAAATGTGTTAGTCTGGTCGATACAAACATAAATTGCAATTTCTGGAGAAATGGGGGTGGCACTGTATAAATTTGTGGTTTGTCAGTCCTCATACACAGCATTGAAAAACATTCATACCCCTTGAAATTTTCCATATTTTGTCATGTTAAAACCAAAAACTTAAATATATTTTATTGGGATTTTATGTGATAGGCCAATACAAAGTGTCACATAATTGTGAAGTGGAAGGAAAATGATAAATGGTTTTCAAAATATTTTACAAATAAATATCTGAAAAGTGTGACGTGCATTTGTATTCAGCTCCCTTCACTCTGATACCCCTAACTAAAATTTAGGGGAACCAATTGCCTTCTGAAGTCACCTAATGAGTAAATAGAGTCCACCTGTGTGTAAATTAATCTCAGTATAAATATAGCTGTTCTGTAAAGCCCTCAAAGGTTTGTTAGAGAACCTTAGTAAACAAACAGCATTATGAAGGGCAAGGAACACACCAGGTCAGGGATAAAGTTGTGGAGAAGTTTAAAGCAGGGTTAGGTTCTAAAAATAATATCCTAAGCTTTGAACATCTCACGGAGCAATGTTCAATCCATCATCCGAAAATGGAAAGAGTATGGCACAGCTGCAAACCTACCAAGACATGGCTGTCCACCTAAACTGATATGCCTGGCAAGGAGAGCATTAATCAGAGGCCCATAGCAACTCTGGTAAGAACCAAGACGCACATGGTAACTCTGGAGGAGCTGCAGAGATCCACAGCTCAGGTGGGAGAATCTTTCCACAGTACAACTATTAGTCGTGCACTCCACAAATCTTGCTTTTAAAGAAGAGTGGCAAGAAGAAAGCCATTGTTGAAAGAAAGCCATAAGAAGTCCCGTTTGCAGTTTGCGAGAAGCCATGTGGGGGACACAGCAAACATGTGGAAGAAGGTGCTCTGGTCAGATAAGGCCAACATTTTACTTTTTGTCCTAAAAGCAAAACGCTATGTGTTGCGGAAAACTAACACTGCACATCACCCTGAACACCACCTTTTCTTCAGCAGGGACAGGGAAGCTGGTCAGAGTGGATCGGAAGATGGATGGATGGAGCCAAATACAGGGCAATCTTAGAAGAAAACCTGTTATGCCTTGTACACCGACCGAATTTTCCGATGGAAAAAGTCAGACGGGATCTTTTTATCGGATATTCCGACCGTGTATATGCCCCATTGGACTTTTTCCTTCGGAAATTTCAACGGACTTAGATAGAGAACATGTTCTCAATTTTTCCGATGGTCAAAATTTCTATCGGAAAAACCGTTTGTCTGTATGCAATTCCGACGGACTAAAAACCACGCATGCTCAGAAACAATTCAACGCATGCTTGGAAGCATAGAACTCCATTTTCTCGGCTCGTCGTAGTGTTTTACGTCACTGTGTTCTTGATGGTCGGATTTTAGTGTAACTGTGTGTATGCAAGACAGCTTGAGCGGAATTTCGTCAGAACTCCGTCGGACAAACCGTCTGACTTTATTCCGATGGACAATCCGGTCGTGTGTACAGGGCATTAGAGTCTGCAAAAGACTTGAGACTGGGACAGAGGTTCACCTTCCAGCAGGACACCGACCCTAAAAATACAGCCAGAGCTACAATGGAATGGTTTAGATCAAAGCATATTCATGTGTTAGAATGGCCCAGTCAAAGTCCAGACCTAAATCCAATTGAGAATCTGTGGAAAGAATTGAAAATTGCTGTTCATAGACACTCTCCATCCAATCTGACAGAGCTTGAGCTATTTTGCAAAAAATAATGGGTACATATTTCACTCTCTAGATGTGCAAAGCTGGTAGAGACATACCCCAAATGACTTGCAGTTGTAATTGCAGCAAAAGGTGGTTCTAAAAAGTATTGACTCAGGGGGGCTGAATACAAATTCACGCCACACTTTTCGCATATTTATTTGTAAAAAAAATTGAAAAGCATTTATCACTTTCCTTCCACTTCACAATTACGTGCCACTTTGTGTTGGTCTATCACATAAAATCCCAATAAAATACGATTACATTTTTGGTTGTAACATGACTCACACAATAAGTGTATGTGATACTTCCCAGTTTATAAACTTCAGTTGAAATCGTTTAAACATTTTCCTTAACTGTGTGTGATACATATTATTGGTAAAGTCAGATTTAGTTTATCCAAGGTGAGCTGGATTTTTATGGGGATGTTATTTCACGCTGCTAACATTTAATTCCCCGTACACACGATCCGAATATCGTACGACGGATCGTACGACTTTTTCCGCTTAATAGTCGCAAGTAAAATTAAATAGGTTATTAAAGTCACGAAAATTCACGTACGACAGAAAAAAAAATCGGAAGTGATGTCATGTGTTGTAATGTATTTGTATAGTATTTTCGGACGACAACTGTACTGACTAAACGAAAATCGTACGATTTGTTATCGTACGAGGAAAATTTTCGTGCACGTCCGATTAAACAATATCGGATGAACTGTCATGATTGGCTCTCGAAGCTCTGTACTAACGATCCGATTATCGTACGATTCTTCCTCGGACGACATTTTTCGTACGATATTCGGATCGTGTGTACGGGGCTTAAGGGTAATATTCACATCTTATAAGAAAGTAACTAGACATATTTCTTAGCTCAAAAAGTAGCACTAGAGAAATGAAAATTCATATCAGAATATGAAAACTGTTCCACAGTGACAGGATGATTGTTTTGAGAATAATTTATATTGTGCAGGCCTTTTGGTTTAAAAAATATCATACCCCAACATTTCATATTCCTGATAAGTGTCTGTTGAACCATGTATATGTGTTAAAAAGTATATATGTATTGCTTCCTTTGTGTGAAATACCTGGTGTTTCTGCCAGTTCCCATGCCTTCCTATTCCAAACTGACCATGTTAGGCATGAGGGCACATCTATCTTAGCATGGTTAGTTTTCTGGCTGAGCTGGGAGTACAGCCTGTCTCCCCCCAATTGCCAAGACTTCTGCTGACATGTCCACCTGCATAGCCATTCACTGGGAAGATCAGTGTTCTGCTGCTTCTTAACTTCCAGCTACTCATGCAGCTGAGAACAGAGATTGTGTGATCACTTATAAAAAAAAGGGGGAAAAAAAGGTATTTTTAATGTGTTTTATATACAAGGTACATGCACAAATGTTTTGCCTTTCATTTATGATTTAAACTGAGTGGGTTGTTTTACAAGGTATTGGTTCACATATATTTTAAATTTACTGGAAATGTTCTTTTTTGTTACCTATAATTAGAAGTATAGCATATATATTTCAAATGTATGATCTTTGGCGGTCTATGACAGAGAACTGTGAGTTTAGACTTTGGCTTATGGTTTACCAATTAATTTGTATCAATATCTGTGCCCGTAGTCATAAATTGACAGAAGTTACGTTTCTTTTTAGGATTGTGAGGTTTATTCCTTATGATAGAGCAATTTGATGGCCTAGGATCACTGCTGCTTCGTTAAATTGACACCATTTGAGGGTATTTAATCTTATGCAGAGGCATTCAGGCAGTCTCTCTGGCAGGAGGAGAGCAAACCCAGAAAATGCTGGTTGGAATAGATCTTGAAGAGTAGGCATTTATGGACAGGGAAATGGAATTCTGGGCTGTCATACTTGCCTGCTTTTCCCATGATACCTGCAGTATAAAAAAAGCATGATATGTTTCTAATTATGATCACATATTGTATATTGCAGTATACCAATTTTTGATATCGCTTTTACAATTTTGCATGCTTCCTATTCAAGATTTTTGGTATTGTAATAAATAAAGTGATTTGTAAACTAACCACTAGATGGAGCTCTGTATTTCTCTCAGCCTCATTCAACCCCCCTCTTGACACACGTAAGATATCGGCCACTTAGACAGTGCATTGTTTTCAGGTTCAGCCACATAATATGAAATGGGTTAATGAAGAAGAAAGCTAAGTAAATGATCCCTTGGTTAAGTGAACAAGGTAAAACTGGATTCACAGGAATTATTCTGGTACATGCAAGGAAAAATCAAGTTTCTTTAATACTCCTTGAAAATGATTCCACATACAACAATCCACACACCCCAATTTCTATTTCCCTGCTTGGAAGAACCAGGACAGGGCAGCCCTGCAGTGAAGATTTTTACAGAATCTAGCAGCCTGCACAATGTGGAACATGCTTCATTACAGATTTACCTGTAATGTAACGAAATCTGTAGAGAATTTTTTTTTTTTTAGCCACACTTCAGCATCAACCTACTAGTCGTTATGGAAACATGGTTTTTGGAATCTGACTTTGCCTTTCAAGCTGTCCTCTTCCATGGTGGCCTTCAATAGACTAACTCACCCAGACCTAGTGGGTGAGACAGAGGTGAGGTTGAAATCCTTTTATCCCCACAAAACATTTTTTTGAAGATTCAGTCAGCGCTTGCATGTAAACATTACACATAAAAAAGTTCATTCAGACACAAAGTATCCAGTTCAGCCTCTACACAGGAAATATAGCCAATGCTGGTGTTCAGTCAGATACAGCGACCCGTAAGAATTGGTAACGGAAGTGACGTTCCATCTCCGCCATCTTGCTACACCCCGCACTCCTCCACAGTAATGTTACACCAAGAAGGGGTAAGCGAACATCTTGTTACACCCACCAGAGTTTTGTATTTCACAGTTATTTTTAACAGAAAACTGAGCCTATAAGGTGAAATACAGTATTTAGAAATCCAACGGACTGGGGGCGTGGCCTGGATAGCAATGGGATAGGTCGCATGTGATGTGAGCTCCGTCTGCCCATACTCCTAACCTACCATCCTGTCTGTATCCTGCTCGGTTCCTGCCATCCTCTACATCCGAGGACATGTCCTGCTCTCCCTGTGGTACCTGAAGCCTGTTAGCCCGCTGGTTTGCCGCCACTGCCGTCGCGGCGCTTCTCGGTCCTCTGCTTCAGGAAAGGCCCCGGCTTCGGCCTAGTTCCTGGTTCGGCGGCCATCTTGGCCCTCCCGACGGCGGCCCTGGACACTTCTCCTTGCCTCCCTGGGCGCACTGGGCTCCATCCTCTCCTACATCGGCCCCCGGATTACCTGCTGCAGCTGCTGGGGTGCCTTTGCACTCTGCACCTGCTGTGAGAGCGGACCGCGGTCTCGGCCTGACTCCCGGAACGGCGGCCATCTTGCTCCACCCGGAGACATCCTTGGCAAGTATTACAGGCCTCCCTGACTCCCCTGAGCTCAGATTCCCCTGCATGCAGCCTGTTGCCAATACAGCTGCTTGAGAGTGACCTGCTGCTTGCGTTGGGCCACCCCTGGGCAGCGGTGGGGGGGGTTGTGGAGGACCCGGCCTCCTTAACAGCGGCCATATTGGTGCACCCAGGGATCTTCCCTGCCGCCCTACAGCATGTCTCCGTCTAAAAATAATTCTGAAGCCATCGATAAACTGGCCAGATACCGCCGGCTTGAGGAGGGGGACCGGCAGGTCAGAGACGGCGCTGCTGCTTTCCTGGATGCGGATCACTCTGTGGTGGCTACTAACAAATTACTGGATGCCATCGCCCTGTGCCAGAGCACGCTTACCACCAAGATCGAGGAGGTAAAAATTGATGTGTCCCTTATCCGGCAGGATCTTTCTACCCTCAGGGACCGCGTGACGGAGACGGAGACCCGTATTAGCAGAGCAGAGGATATCTTGCACCCTTTACAACATACCACTGATGAGGTGCGCCGCCAGTTACAACAGATTAGCGCAAAACAGGATGACATGGAAAATCGCCTTCGGAGATGTAACCTCCGCTTCATCGGTCTTCCTGAGTCTGCTGAGGGCACCGACCCGGAGAGCTTCCTTGAAAACCTCCTAACCTCAACCTTCGGCAGAGACGCATTTTCGGTAATGTTTGCAGTGGAGAGAGCTCATCGAATCCCTGGCCGTCCTCCTCCCCAAGGAGCTCCACCGCGTACCCTGATAGCGAAGTTCCTTAATTTCAGGGATCGCGACAAGATCCTCCGCCTAACCAGAGAGAAGGGGAATATCCCCCATACCAACGCACATGTTGCCGTCTTCCCGGACTTCTCCAATGAGGTGCAACGGCAGCGGTCCAGGTTCCAGGATGTTAAGAAGCGCCTCCGCACTCTACACCTCAAATACGCCATGCTGTACCCTGCAAAGCTTCGTGTGGAATGCGACGGTCGGACCCACTTTTTCGAGGACCCAGAGTCGGCATCCACTTGGATTGACCGGAGAAATCGGCGAGATTGAGCATACCGCGCTGTCTGGGAGCTGTGAGTACTTTTCTTTTCTCTCCCCTGCTGCCCCCTGTGCCGGTGGCACTCCCTGTTCGTGCCCTGGTGATTCGCCTCACGGTTGCTCTGTTGCTAGTGGGTGCCCTCCGCCGGGACGGGGGAGACAGACCTAAAAGCCTTTTCCGCCCCTCCTCGGATCTCACAGCATACTCGCCACCTTCGGGTGACCTAACTGTTAATTCCCCGTTCTCCCCACACATGGGAGATACTTGTAGAGGGCAGCTTACCAAACGTTGCTGGAACTTCCTATCCTACTTTACGTACCACCCTGATGGCAGGCGGGGCTCCCTTCTGCACGGCTGCAATGGTGTTGTGCTTTTGTGGCCCCTACACCCCATGCACTTCTCAGAGAAGAAGTCGCCCCCCTAGGTTCTCTATGGACTTTTTTCACTCCCCCCGTTTACCTGACTGTTTTTTCCTCCTTTTTTGTTTTCTGTTCATCACAGGTATCTATGTCCCTTTGAAATTAAGTCCCTCGCCTCCAATGCTTTTTTTACGTTGGATGTCCCCGGTTGATACCTGGTTTTGGGATACTATGTTCATGCCGAGTTGGGGTGGCACTGGACTGGGAGGGAAGGGAAATGTTTTGGCTGTTTTTTATTTGCCACTATGTTCACAATTGTTTATTTCTGCTAAAGGTACTATGTCATTGTCATACATGCACTATCAATATTGGTTGCTGATGTGTTCTGTACTGTCTGATGTGTCCTTATCTGCTCTGCTGGTTCTGGTCTGGCTGCGGTCTATTATACACACCATATACCCACCATGAGTTCCCTGAAGTTCCTCACGTGGAATGTTAGAGGCTTGCACAATAAGATCAAACGCACAGCGGTCCTGACATTTCTCAAATCTCAGAGAGCTGACATTATCACACTGGTCGAGACCCATGTCACGGGCCACTTGCAATCCTCCCTTAAAAAACCTTGGGTGGGGTGGGCTTACCACGCCACTCACACCTCATATTCCAGAGGAGTATCGGTCCTGGTTGCCAAACGGGTACCTTTTGAGCTAATACTGCTCCGCACGGATCAGCAGGGCAGATATGTGTTTATGCACGCCACCATTAATGGGTCTCCTATCCTGCTACTTGCCTGCTATATTCCCCCCCCCCGTACAACTCAGCTGTAATTCAGGAAGGCCTTGCCTTTATGACCCAATACCCCTCCGTACCGGCGGTGTGGATGGGGGACTTCAATATGACCCTGATCCCCGCTCTGGACCGTCTGGGCACACTGGATCCCCCCCTTAACCCACCGACCCATACCAGACTGCACCGCATAATGACCGACTTTGCTCTTGTCGACACTTGGCGCCACAAACACCCGCACACTAAAGTCTTCTCATGCTTTTCAGCCAGTCATAACACAATGTCACGAATTGATTTTGTTTTTATCTCAATGTCCCTGCTGCCTAAGCTAGGAGATGTGGGCTTTGCTCCGAGAGTACTCTCGGATCACGCCCCCTACTGGGTCACGATCCAGCTCCTGAAGGCTTCCCCTGCTCCTTCTTGGCGGCTAAACCCGTTCTGGCTGACTGCCCTGCGGGACCAGGATGACATCCCCACAGAATTGAAATACTATTTTACGGCCAACAGGGACACTGCCACGCATGATGTGGTGTGGGAAATGTTTAAACTTCACGCTCGTTCCTTACTTTCCACACGTATTAACAGGCTTAAACGGTCATCAACACTTATTGTCCAGCAGGCTGCGGAGCACCTGCAGGTGCTGGAGGAGGCGTTCCACCGGGACCCCTCGCCCAGCGCGGCCAACAATCTAAAGATTCAGGCGCGCCAGGTCTCCCAATTGCACATAGAGAAGGCTAAACAACGTATCTTCTTCTGTAGACAGAGGGTGTTTGAGTATGGAGAGAGATCGGGCAAACTGCTCGCATATCTCGCCCACTTGGATATGCGTCCCCCTGTGGTGGTGTCCTTGACCGACCCACAGGGGAACGACATCACCGATCCGCAACTGGTGGCGGAGGAATTTGGGAGATTCTACCGTGCACTCTACACTTCCAGGGTCACCCACACTCCCCAAGACACCAGGGACTACCTAGCGGGAGTTCAATTCCCTAGACTGACAGACGACCAGCTTGAAATTCTGGAAGCCCCTATTACTGAGGAGGACATTTCCGAGGCCATTTCCTGTCTGGCCTCATCCAAGGCCCCAGGATTGGATGGCCTACCTCTTGAATTCTATGCCACCTACTCTGAAATCCTAATCCCTGAACTTAAGTACCTGTATAAATCCATATTTGACTCAGGAGTTCTACCCCCATCTATGGGAGAAGCCCAAATAGTCGTAATTCCCTAACCCGGAAAGGACCCTAAATACCCGGAGTCGTATAGGCCCATTTCCTTGTTACAGGTAGACATTAAAATATTAGCTAAGATTCTAGCCTCCCGCCTTAACCAGGTTATTCTGTCATTGATACACCCTGACCAAACTGGCTTTATGCCAGGGAAGAACACGGCCATGAATATTCGCCGCCTATTTATGAATATTCAGGGGTCCCATGATGAAATTGGCTCGAGGGTCGTGGTGGCGCTGGATGCCGCCAAGGCCTTCGACTCCGTGGAGTGGAACTACCTGTGGGAGTGCCTCTCAAGATTTGGATTTGGCCCCAGCTTTATTCGCTGGGTCCAACTCCTCTATCAGTCCCCAAGGGCCAGAGTATTTGTGAATGGTTGGCTTTCTGACCAGTTCCCGCTGGAGAGAGGGACCCGGCAGGGCTGCCCCCTTTCCCCCATGCTTTACGCATTGGCTGTGGAGCCGTTGGCCATAATGGTCCGTGCGGACACTTGCATCCGAGGCCTCAGGATGGGGAACCTGGAAGAAAAGATTGGGATGTATGCCGACGACACACTTTTGTATCTGGCGGACTCCGGTCCTTCTCTTATAGCAGCCCTCCAGTCCATAGAACGTATGGGTGGCCATTCGGGTCTGAGTATTAATTGGTCTAAGTACCAGATCCTTCCGATTGACCATTTCCCCCCCTCGTTCGCGTCCCCTCCTCTGGCTCTTCCAAGGGTCTCCCAGATTAAATACCTTGGCGTACAGGTCACCAGATCGCTCTCAGATTATAAACTACTGAACATTGAACCCCTGTTTGCTCTGATCAAGATTAAGACGCAGACTTGGGCCAGACTACCCCTGGGTGTTATGGGTCGCGTCAGCTTAGTTAAGATGATACTCCTTCCCAAGATACTCTATTTGGTCTGGCATGCTCCCCTCTATATACCACAAAAATTTTTCAGGACAATTGAATCCATCCTGAATTCATTTATTTGGGGTCATGGCAGACACAAATTATCTTGGAGAATTCTGAAGAACCCTGTGACGTTGGGAGGAGCTGCTCTCCCTGACTTTCAGGATTATTATTTTGCCTCCCAACTGTCCCACTTCTATTATTTTGATAAACATGAACTAACGAGATACCAGACACTACTCTGTGAGCACCCAGATGACTCGGCCCACACCCCACTTCAATCGGTCCTAAGAGCCCCATTGACAAGACGCCCCCCCCAACGCACAGCAGACATGTTGACTCACCACCGGAGGGTATGGCGGACGGCACTGCAAAGAACTGGGACCCCAAAAGTACACTCTCATACCCCTCTCTGGTACAATACATGCTTGCCAGAATTATTGTCCATTCCGGACCCCGCGGCGTGGATACGCCATGGGATCTTATGCATACACCAGATCATGACCGCTTCAGGCCTTAAACCATTCCAAATGCTGAAGGACGAATTTTCCCTCCCCAATTGCCTTTTCTTCAGGTATTTGCAACTCCGTCACGCCATACAGACCCAGTTTTCTGGCTCTTACCCGTCCCTGGCAGTTCCCTCCATAGTGGACACAGTCACGGGTAATGTGCCTGCTAAGCTCATCTCCACTTTGTACTCCGCCATTCGTCTCCCTAGCACCACAGCATTGGCCTATACTGCTAAGACTAGATGGGAGGCGGATGTTGGACTTATAGAGGATGAGGACTGGGGCGAGATTTTGGAGGACGTGAAAAAGGTTTCCCCCAAGCTGTCGGACCGCCTCACACAGCTGTACATCATACATAGAACATATCTGACCCCTCAGAGAGTAGCACGTTTCAGGCCCACGTACAATCCAGGATGCCGCCTCTGTGACCATACCCCGGGCTCCTTCTACCACCTCATATGGTTCTGCCCTACCATTCAGGCATACTGGACACAGGTGATACGCTTCCTACACGATCAGATGGGCTCCCCTGCTACCCTTGACCCAAAGATGTGCCTACTTGGCCTGTTGCCAGACTTGGATGCCGACAAACCCCTCCGTACCTTTTTACATGAGACGCTATTCTTGGCAAGAAAAGTAGTGGCCCGTAATTGGATGCAGGCCCTGCCCCCTACAATTCAGTGCTGGAAAAAGGCGGTTAACGATGCTCTCCCATATAAAAAACTGATTTATGTACATAGAGGGTGTCCGCTAAAGTATGAGAAGGTCTGGGACAGATGGATGGCGGATGGTGAAACGTGTACTTGACATGTCGATTTTTTATTTTTGTTGTGTACCGGCTCTACTTTCACTGCTGTTATTATCTTTATGTCACACAGATGCTTCACTGTGTTCATGTATGTACTATTATATTGGCCATACTGGCTTATGTTGATTTATGTACCATGCATACTTTTCAATAAAGTTGGTTTTTTTCCAATTAAAAAAAAAAAGAAATCCAACGGACTGTTTAGATGTTGAATTTTAAAGGCAGCGGCAAACCTGCTAATCTCACAGTTTTGCTTATGTGACAGAACAGCGCTGCTTTTATATTTCAACATGTAAACAGTCTTTTTGATGGATTTCCAAATACTGTATTTGACCATATATGCTCCGTTTTCTGTTAAAAATAACTGTGAAATGCAAAACTCCGGTGGGTGTAAAAAGACGTCCGCTTGCCTCCTTCTCGGTGTATCGTTACTGTGGAGGAGTGCGGGGTGTAGCAAGATGACGGTGTCGGAACGTCACTTCTGTTACCAATTCCGATGGGTCGTCTAATCTGACGGAACACTGGTTAAATACGTATTGATCCAGAAGAGCTGCAGTCACTGAGAAAATAACAAGAGCTGCACAGCCATTGGAAGATGACAGGATATACTTACTAGTTAGCTAGTTGTTACTTAGTTGTTCCACAGTGCTTGTATAATCCTGCGTCCAGGGAGGTTCATAGCTCCCAGTTCTCATGTTTAAAATCCAGTAAACATCAGAAAAGTTAGCTGGGGGGTGCCTCTTGGTCTAATATCTCAATAAACCTATTTGGTCGTATTAATATGCTAAAGATGATAATCCTTCAAAACCTCCAAGGTGGTATTCTCAGAAATACAACTGTGCCTCGAGCCACACCAGAGAGGCAGAAGGAGTTTAGGGAACTGAACAAGTGGCCGAGGAACTGATGTAGGAAGGAGGGGTTCGGGTTCCTGGAGAACTGGGCTGACTTCTAAGTCGGTTACCTGCTCTTTAGTAGGGACGGGCTGCACCTTAATGGGGAGGGTGCAGCTCTATTGGGAAGAAAGATTGCCACGAAGTTGGAGGGTCTTTTAAACTAGGTGTTGGGGGGAGGGTTCAGAGGAAGCAATAGCCGGCAGTGAGCAAAGGACAAAGGGTTATAGTGGAGTCCGTACTGATAAGCTAGCCGTAAACATCTAATCCCAGGGTGAATGAGTAGACAACTCAAAAACGAAGCCTGAGAAAATATAAGAAGAAAATAATATGCACCCATACAATACTGAGAGGCATATACACAAATGCAGGAAGCCTAGCTAACAAAATGGAGGAACTGGAGCTGCTATTACACGAGGAGGACTTCGACTTTTTGGGAATAACAGAAACTTGGTTTGACAGCTCACACGACTGGCTGGCAAACATTCAGCGGTATTTCTTGTATCGGAAGGACAGGAAAGGTAGAAGAGGGGGAGGGGTGTGTCTATATATCCAAAATGATGTAAGGGTGGTAAAGAGGAGTGACATTGTGAATGGGACAAGGGGAGGTGGAATCCATGTGGGTAGAACTTCAAAGAGAAAGAGTAAGTGGGAAATTAATAGTGGGGGTATGTTACAGGCCCCCCAACCTGAAGGAGGAGGAGGAGCTGGACCTCCTGTCACCTCCTGTCACAGTTGGAAATGGCATTGAGGCAGGGAAATTTCATCATAATTGGGGCTTCAACTATCCCGATATTGACTGGGCAGAGGGGGCAGAGGGGACAGCTCACTCGTTAAAGGCCCTTAATTTCTTAAATGTCTTACAGGACAACTTCATGTCTCAATTGGTGGATTCCCCCGACTAGAAAGAATGCATTGCCAAATCTATTGATTACGAATGATCCAAGTCTGATCTCAGATGTGGAAATATGGGACAACTTGGGATCTAGCAATCATAGGATGATCACATTTAGCGTAAATCATAAGAAAAGGAGGCACGAGGGTAGTACAAAAACACATAATTTCGAACGAGCCAACTTTTCTGAACTGTGTTCAATACTACAAAACATCAATTGAGACCAAATCCTAGAAACATTGAACACGGAAAAAAAATGGGAATGCTTTAGGAGCATATTAACCACTTGCCCACTGGGCACTTTAACCCCCTTCCTAACCAAGCCAATTTTCAACTTTCAGTGCTCTCACATATTGAATGATAAATTATTCAGTCATGCAACACTGCACCTATATTAAATTTTTGTCCTTTTTTTAAAAATAAATAGAGCTTTCTTTAGGTGGTCATTAATCAGCACTGGATTTTTTATTTTTTCTGCTAGAAATGAAAGAAAGAACGAAAGTTTTGTAAAAAAAAAATGAATTTTTCTTCATTTCTGTTATAAAATTTAGCAAATTAGTAGTACGGTATATATTATTTGGTCTGTGTGAAGGTTATAGAGTCTATACTCTATGGTGCTAATCATTAAAAATTGATTACACCTGATGTATGGCCTATCTAATTTCTTGAGACACTAACAAGCCAGGAAAGTACTGTACAAATACCCCCGACCACTTTTTAGAAAGTACATTCCAAGGTATCTAGTAAGAGGCATGGTGAGTTTTTTGAAGTTTTTTCCCACAATTCTTTGCAAAATAAAGATTTATTTTTTCACAAAATTGTCATATTACAGGTTATTTCTCTCAAATGGCATGTGCATACCACAAATTACACCCAAAAATACATTCTGATTCTGCTCCTAAGTATAGCGATACCACATGTGTGAGACTTTTACACAACCTGGCCACATAGAGTGCCCCAACATGCAAGTAGCAACTCCAGGTGTTCTAGGGACATAAATTACATATCTAATTTCCTGACAACCTATCACACTTTTGAAGGCCATAGAGCCACAGGATAATGGGAATACCAACAAAATTACCCTATTTTGGAAAGTAAACACCCCAATGTATATTCTATGAGGCATAATGAGTCTTTTGAACATGTCCTTTTTTTACACAGGTTTTTGGAAAATGTGGAAAGAAAATGAAAACACATTTTGTTTTACACAAAGATATTTCTAACACATAGCATGTTCATATCACAAATTACACCCCAAAATACATTCTGCTACTCCTCCTGAGTATGACAATACCCCATGTGTGAGACTTTTACACATGCACATGCCACATAGAGAGGCTCAGGGCTCGAGTCCTGCGGGAACGCATGGGAACGGCGTCCCTGCACTTATTTCACAGCAGAAACACCGTTCCCTTTGCAGCCCCCGAGTGGCGAGCTCCGGGACCGATCTGATCCCGAGCGCCACCGAATGTGGCCGAGTGCGGCCGAGTCCTGCCGACTCGCTGAGTGCCATAACAGCAGGTCCCGCCTTCTGGAGCCTGCGCAACGCCTATGATGGATGTCCCACTGGTCCAATGCCGCGACCGCGGGATGTGTGACGCCCATCATAGGCGCTGCAGACTCCAGAAGGCGGGAATTACAAATCGGCCACCGCGCCACATCCCCGCTTGGCGCTGGGGCGGGCGGGCGGCTCTTCTCTCCTCTCCGGCTCTCCTCAGGCTCTCCTCCAAACTCCTTGGCTCTCCTCCCCTCCAGGCTCCTCCTCTGACGGAATGACTGACTGCAGTAGTGCCTACTGTGACACAGCTGAGCTGAGGTAGGTCAGACAGTGTAATATGTATGTAAATGTCAGTGTATATAGGTCAGTGTAGGTAGGTCAGTGTAGGTCAGGTAGGTCAGTGCATATAGGTCACTACCGTCAGTGTAGGTGTGTCAGTGTATATAGGTCACTACCGTCAGTGTAGGTAGGTCAGTGTAGGTCAGGTAGGTCAGTGTATATACTGTAGGTCACTACCGTCAGTGTAGGTGTGTCAATGTATATAGGTCACTACCGTCAGTATAGGTGTGTCAGTGTATATAGGTCACTACCGTCAGTGTAGTTTTTTTTTTTTTTTTTTGGTGGGGGAGTGGATCTTGGGTGGGAGTTCTCACACTTTTTTCCCCAGGACTTGACCCCTGGAGAGGCCCAACATGCAAGTAGCACCTCCAGGATCTTCTCCTCAGTTTTTACACAGGAAAAGGAGGGCTATACCGACCATGGCAGTATTGTTAGTAACATGTCACAGTACGTATCCTTGTGGCTAACAGAGGCCAGAATCAAGAAAAGACTAGATATGCCTAACACAAATAATTCTCCTGGACCAGATGGCTTACATCTGAGAGTCCTCAAAGAGCTCAGTCAGGTTATAGCTATATAGATAACTTAAAACAACACTCCTGCGCATGAGTGGATTACCAGACAGTCTGAATGTCGTGATGGTGCATGTCACTGGCTTTGCTGCCCTCAAGGATAGGGGTAGCCTAACAATACACAAGAAAAAGAAAGCAAGGGCGCACCAGCCTAGTGCATTATCCTTTAAACTGATTTTATTTAACAAAAGATAAAATTAAACTACTCACAAAAGTGGGTGAAGAGCTCACAATGTAAACAGTTTCCACAAGTAGCAGCAATGAGTCAGAACCAATTACACTCCAGATGGTCACAGCTGGGCTCTGAGGAAGAAGATTGTCCTTCGAAACGCGTCAGCCAGCAGTGGTCCTCATCATTCCCTCTGTGACCATCTGGAGTGTAATTGGTTCTGACTCATTGCTGCTACATAAACTGTTTACATTGTGAGCTCTTCACCTACTTTTTTGAGTAGTTTTATTTTATCTTTTTTTTAAAAATAAAATCAGTTTAAAGGATAATGCACTAGGTTATAGCTATACCATTATTCCTAACCTTTGTGGACAACATACTGACAGAAATTGTACCAGTTGATTGGAGAAAAGCCATTGGGGTACTAATATTCAAAAAGAGCAGAGACATATTCCTGGAAACTACAGGCCAGTCAGCCTAACATCAATAGTAGGTCAATTATTTGAGGGGATGATAAGGGACTATATCCAAGAATGTGCTGAAGAAAACAGTATCATTAGTAGTAATCAGCATGGGTTTATGAGGGTCGTTTCTGCCAGATCAATCTGTTAACATTCTACGAGTAAGCGAGTTGCCATCTTGATAGCGGGAGGCCTGTGGATGTGGTGTATCTAGATTTTACAAAAGCATTTGTTACAGAGAAGCGGTTTAACCTTAAGCTGCACATGGGGTTTTTCACCGTCAGGGCGATATGGATGTGGAACTCTCTTCCACAATTGGTGGTGTCAGCGGGGAGTATTGATATTATTAAAAGATTCTTGGATGTGCATCTTAAAAACACAGCATATGGGAAATAATTATCAACACTGACACTTGTACACCTGCACAGGCTGAACTGGATGGACTAGTGTGTTTATTCAACCTTACCTACTCATATGGAGTGGAATCCTTTCCCGAGGGGCGAGGTGCTCCATCCTCTTATTCATTTTGTTGCCCTTTGCTGAACTTAAATTTAACAGTGTCTTTCCTGAGGATTGCTGACCAAACCTGAAGTACATATTCAAGATGAGGCGAACCAATATTTTGTAAAGGGGTAGAATTATTGATTTATCTCTGTAAAGTATGCCCAGTTTAATGCATGAGAGTATTTTGCTAGTTTTGTTAGATGTAGCTTGGTATTACATGCTATTACTTAGGCCTCGTACACATGGCCGGTCGTGTGTATGTTTTCTTGTCGAAAAAACTGCCGGGAATCTCGACGAGAAAAATAGAGAACCTGCTCTCTATTTTCTCGTCGGAATTCTCGTTGTTTACTGATGAGAAAACTGTGTGTGTGTATGCGGCAACAAGCTTACCTGTCCTCTGGTAAGCCCGCGCATGCTCGAAATGACTTTGACGCATGCACGGTAGCTTCCTAGGCATAGGTAGGGTGTAGCAAGATGGCGGCGACGGCATCGAATGTGACGAGCGCATGCTCGTCGTAGTCGGTGACGTCACCGCGTTCGTTCCATTCAAAAGAACTGCGGTTCTTTGGAATGGAGTGTGTACATTCGGCCGGCACAAGATTCTTGTCATGAATCTCGTCAGGAAAAACAACGGGTTTTTTCCTGACGAGAATCTCGGCCGTGTGTACTAGGCTTAAGTCTGTGATTTACAAGCACCCCCAGATCCTTTTCCATCACTGATTCTCCCAGGGGAGCCCCTCCCAACGTGTGTTTTGCGTGTGCATTTTTGGCACCTAAGTGCCTATCTTTAGATTTCTCAAAATTTACCTCATCTGCCATGTATTGCCTAACCCCCTATTTAGTAAAGGTTCTCCTGTAATGATGCCACATCCTGTGCTCAAATAATTTTCCTGCATTATTTGGTATCATCGACAAACCCTGAAATTGATCTCATAATACAACCTCTATATCATTAATAAACAAATTAAACAGAATTGGCCTAAAGACAGAACCCTGTACACATTTTGATGCTGTTTATGTGGTTCAGCATTCCATCATTGTCACATTTACAAAGAAGTGTTGACTTACAAAATAACCTTATACTGTACATAAAGACTAAAGGAAAATATTCGTATTCCCAATAGCAACTGGTTAACTGCGTTTTTTTCTTTTTTCTGTACACTGTAGTTTAGTTTAATTACATTTAACTTACTGTTTAAGTTACTTTACAAAAGGAGGGCATGTATCCAAATGTTTACAATGGATGGGACCCTCATTTTTTATTCCTATTTTTTTTTTTTCAGGCCAGCCAGGATGATTTTCTAAATTAAACAGCTAGTATCCCCATAGCTGATTTATCATTCTTTTGAGACGTCGTCGTCATTCAGTTATAGATTTGACTGTAAAACACTCAGGGAATTCTGTGTGCGCTCTACAAATAGGAAAATGACAAAATACAGGAAATGACTGTGCCCTCTGAGCAGAATGATCCCAGATGGTTACTTGTTTCTTCGGGCTTTATAAGTATTAAATGTCAGTATATGACTAAAATGTATTCATAATGAAAATCTTTGGACTTTATAGAATTTACTAATCATATGTACATAACTCTTAATAAAAATAATATAAGTATCTAAACCAGTGGTATTGAATTAAAACTCACGGAGGTCCGAACAGTAAAATTTTCTTCCTAGCAGAGGTCCGATGTTTGTCCAATGACTAAGGTCCTTCACATCACAGCTATCACAGCCCCCCCTCCCCCTTCTCATATCACAATCCTGTTCTCACATCAGTGTCCTTTGTAGAGTTCTGTACCCTACTTCACATCACCCCCCCCCCCCACAGCAGTGTCCACTGCCTCCCTCACAGCACCCCCCCTCTACAGCAGTGTCCACTGCCCCTCTCACATCACCCCCCCCACAGCAGTGTCCACCGCCCCTCTCACATCACCCCCCCCCACAGTAATGTCCTCTGCCCCTCTCACATCACCCCCCACAGTAGTGTCCTCTGCCCTCCCCAGTAGTGTCCTCTTCCCCATTCACATCACCCCCCCTTTACATTACCCACTTAACAGCGCTGCCCCACTATACCCCCCCTACAGCAGTACTCTCTGCCCCATTACATTACCCCCCCTCCACAGTAGGGTTCTTTGCCCCTTTACATCACCCCACAGTAGGGCTCTCTGTCCCTTTGCATCACCTTTCCCTCACAGGAGAGATCTCTGCCCTTCTACATCACCTCCCCCCGCCCCCCACACAAGGGCTCTCAACTCCTTTACATCACCTCCCCCCTCCACAGTAGAGATCTCTGCCCATTTACTTCACCCCCCCGTAGTCCTTTATGCCCCCCTGGGTCCGAATGGGACAGTGACTCGGTCCGGATTCAGACCGGGGTCAACACTTTAGTGATGCCTGATCTAAAACAAAAAGCAACAATGTATTGTATCACAGCTTACCATTTCAACACTAGTTGTGGTGGCTGCATTCGTTTCCTTTTTTTTACATTTCTTTTTAGGCTTTTGTCTTTTTTTAAACCTAGTAATCCAGTGTGCAAATCTGTTCTTTTTTAATTTCCTTTAGCAGACGGGTTGAGACAAACTATTTAACACTGACAGGGAAGCAATAGTCAGCTTTTATTAATTTATGTAAAAAGTTTATCGCAAAAGAAAAATAAATGCCCCTATTACTGCTTCAAAAGGATTAGCTTTAATTTGTCAAATCCATTTAAATTTGCTCTTTCGCAACCCTGTCCACAGGTTAACAATGCTGCAGTTTAAGAGTGGCTCCATTGCTCCTCAACAGAGTGGAGCCCCCCTAAGACAGGAAATATGCTACTGACTGATTCAGCAGTTGAAACAAAGGTTTTTATTTAACCTTTTAATGAAATATCATTGATAACAGTAGACCCACGCCACTGCATCGAGAGTATGCCATTAAGAAGCAAGCAATGCGAATACTGATTTCCATCACTATACATACATGCGGTTGCCTCATAGCCGCAAGGTAAGAGGCAGGGGAGGGCTGGCGGCCTTAGGCCTGGGGGGCAAGTCCAGTCAAGTGGCCCACTGAACTGCCGAATCAACTCACCATCCATGAAAACTATACAATATTACACGACTTCTTTTAGATTTTTTATACTTTTTATTAAAATTCAATTTTAATTTTATATAATTTATTAACTTTTTTATTTAACATTATATGTCATAATGTGTGCATGTATATATGAGTTCGTAGTATAGTATGTTAGTCATACACATATATTTAGGAATGCATCATTGCATCCTATTACGTTTCATGCATCCATGTATATAATGTTTTATATATATTCTTTCAATATAATGGCATTATTAATCCTAACGTTAATTTATGTTTTCATTACAGTTTTTATAAACTCCTTTTCGTGCTTCTAGTCTGCCCTCCAGCCAGTTAAACACTTTTCTTCCCTTCAGGGAAGTTGTGGGTTGCGTCCTTTAGAGGGGCGGCCCTATTATTATGGGCTCTTAGAGCGCTGGGTGTGTAACTCGATGGAGGGGTGTGGCTGTGGTATGAGGCAGTCTTAGGTCTCGTTCTTCTGAACGATGCGTGGCTGCCACTTCCGTTTTCTTCCAGCGCATCTCTATTGGCTTATGTCACGTGTGGGAGTTGACATCCAGGCCTCGTTTTCAGGGCGGGGTCTGGTTCCATTAGGGGCATATCATTGTGCTTACTGGCCGCGCTGTGCGGCAGGCCTACGTCTCGCTTTCTGAAGCGAGGCTTGGCTGCCACTTCCGGTTTTTTCCATGACGGAAGTGACGCGCAGGCGCTAGATCCAGGCCTCGTTTTCATAGCGAGGCTTGGATCCCGTCCAGCGCAGCTCAGTCAATGTAAACACCCTTATGTATGATATAGAGGCTCGGTCAACACTGTTATACAGGTGACCTATAGCCTTCTTCCATTTCCATGTCCATTTTTAACTTATATATATAGCGTTTTAGATGTAATGTGTATAGTCATAATACATATTATTTTGTGTGCCATTTGGCCATCCAGGATACAAAATCCAAACCGGAAGTGAGGTATTGGCGGTTCACTTCCGGGATCAGGGAGGTCAAGTGGTCCATTTAATTGCGATGTGTGTGGGACAAAGTCCTTACCCCAGATGATGACTATTTAGTCGAAACTAGTCGGGTGGACTTGTCCGTACATATCGCTCCTGTACCTGCATCCATGTTTTTATAAACCATCTTAAATGTGAGTGTTCCACTGTTATGTTTTGCCATTAAAACCCTTTACAAACGGTATCATGCTATGTGGATTTTTCTCCATCTCTACACATATGCTTCTTGGATACCGAGTTCTTATATGCATTGGTGATCTGTGTGTTGGATACCCTGTATGATTGAAGCTGATCAACCGCTTTGACTCCTGACCACCCTCCAACTCAAGACCATCCATACTGGGTTCCATTAACCCTCAAGCTTTCTCCGATTTGGGTGGCGTATGCCTCTCCAAATCCGAGATCTTTGGTAAGCCTCCTTCAACTTATCCTTGGTGGTGGTTTTCACATTAGTCCTATACACCGAATATTCTGTATCGCAAGTTCACATCTTGATTGAACACGTTTTCTTTTCTTTTTGGATTGATCTTCACCATTTGGACATTGTATTGATTTTTGTCTGATGGACTTTATTCTATCTGATGGATTTTATTTGATTATAATTCTCATTCTGTTTATTAATATGGGTTATCATATTATTGTTTGACCACTCTAGCAATAGAGACACTCAGCACGCACGATTTTTTGGGTGTTACACGTGTTCACTATATATGATTACCATATGTTTATGTTGTGTATTAATTTGCTCACATATATCATTTTGCCTAGGTAGCGCTACATTTTTTATTTTTCACACTATTCCAGCTTTTTTTCTATTAGCAGTGTTGGCAGCTTCCTTTGGTATATACACAAGCCCAGCGCAGTATACCCCTTTACATTTCACTACCAGTTTCACAGAATTTATATTGCTGCAGGAGATCCTTACTTATCCATATACTACCAATTGTTTATAATTTGGTAGTTCTAAGTATGGATGTTTTTGATTATCGTGCCTCACGGGTAGTGAGCACTGAGGGTGTGTTTGTTGTCACAGGCAATGACACTGAACTATCAGGTCTATTTCTGAGACTTAAAAACATCATGGTATCAGAACTCCATCTCCAATGGGACCTTGTTTTTCTGGAGCAATATGTTTCAGAGAACATGGTTCCCCGGAGTCTCAGATGGGATGTACATCCCCAGCAAGGAGAAACAGACCTTAATTCTTGGTCCAAATACTTCAACGATGCTGGGACCAAATTTCTCAACTTTCTTATTACTAGGAAACGTAATCGTCTCTTGATTTTAGATAGAGAAATCAAAGAACTTAAAGATGGTCTACTTGTATATAAAAATACAGTAGAATATAATACCTTGTCCTCTAATCTTCAAACATATCTTATTAAAGAAGATAAAGATCAGAGAACGAAAAAACATAAAAAATACTCACGAGATATTGGTGATTATAAGTCTGGGAAAGTGTACAGTTGGCAGAAGCCGCCTACACCAGATGCTGCTATGGAGGTAAATTCTTCAGACACTGGGGTGGCAGCACTCCCTACTACACACTTTAATCAACCCAAACCTTCTATGAATAGGAACCAACAACCTGGTGATCGTGCACAAGGGGTTGTACCCCAAAATACCCATACCCCTAAGAATTCTCAAAGGGGGAGGGGACATAGTTCCAATAGAAGAGGTGGGGGGAATCATAGAGGTAATCATTCCAACTATGATTACAATCAACAGCATTACGAGAGAGAAAAGTCGTACCAAAGGGGTTCACCATCCAACTTTTATGACAACTCTCATTCCTCCCATCATGGATACCCAGCTACATCTACTCACAATAGATATTTCCCTCTTCAAGACCAATATGATGATAGAGTATATCCATATCCCAATGCTGAGTTCGACCGACCTCCATATCCCAATCCTCATCCCTCTCAGGGTTTTCGGGAGGACCCCCCAAGAAGAAAAAGGGGTCCCGAAACAAGAGAGGGACCAGAGGAGGGAGGAGGAAACAAAGGAGGAAAGAAAAGTCGAACATAGCCTGTCAAGGTGTGTTTAACTTAAGCAGTGTTACACTGTCTCATGAAGAAAAGGTGGTTTTAGATAAGGGCCTTAAATTTGCCCCTCCACGAAAACTTAATAAATTTAACACTTTCGTGGATATACAAAAATATGTTAGATAAATCAATATTCAACGCTACATCACTTCAAATCCTACCAGGAATATAGCCAGGGCAGCCACGTCAGGTACTGTCCATTCAGGGTTGGCAAATCCTTCGCTTTTCAACCCTCCCAACAAGCTTGCTCCAGCTCTCAACATGTTTAGAGATCTTGTTCTTCAGGATCTTGCTAAACTACCTATTAAAAAGATTTCCAACAATCCTTTGCCGAGTCAGGGCCTCAAAACCTTATGCGATAATAAAGATCTTATTATACGCCCCGCAGACAAAGGCGGAGGCATAGTTCTGTTGGATAAAGCAAGCTATATGCAAGAAATGTATAACATCCTGAGCGATCAAGATACCTACAAAGAGATATTTAACAATCCCACTCATCAATATAAGAAAAAGTTGATTAATCTCATCACTAGAGGTTTTGATTCTAAAATTTTAAATTCTAAAGAGAAGTCGTTTCTTGTCCCTCTGGCCCCCAGGATTCCAATTATATACTATCTACCTAAAATTCACAAAAATCCCCTCCATCCCCCTGGGCGTCCCATTATTAGTGGGATAGATTCCATTACGTCGAGGATAGGTAGATATATAGATTTCTTTCTACAACCCTCTGTTAAGACCACACCATCTTATTTGAAGGACACTAAAGACGTCATTCAACGCCTCACGTCACTGACCTTTGAGAGTGATTTTATTATGGCCACAGCTGACGTGGCATCCCTATACACCTGTATCCCGCATCATAGGGGGATGGAGGCTGCTCAGCAATTTTTGAATAGGGATCTTACATTGGCCGCCCCACAGGTTAATTTCATTATGGAACTATTAGAGTTTGCGACACAACACAATTATTTTTGGTTTGATGGACATTACTTCCTTCAACAGAAAGGGGTAGCAATGGGTGCCAAATTCGCACCAAGTCTGGCCAATCTATTTATGGCCAAGTGGGAGGAGGATGTCGTCTATGCCCTGCAGGAGCCTCGGCTTCTGCTTTGGGCCAGGTATATAGACGACATCCTCCTCCTATGGGCCGGCACTTCACAAACGTTACAAACCTTTTTTTCTACGTTAAATGATAATGATAGAGGCATTACCCTTACATATGAAGCTAGTCAGTCCATGATACACTTCTTAGATTTGCAGATAGTAAGATCACAGCACCAATTTAAGTTCAGTACTTATTTCAAACCTACCGATAGAAATGGCTTCATACCCATGGGCAGTTGCCATCACCAGTCATGGCTGAAGTCGGTCCCTAAGAGTCAGTTCCTGCGTCTTCGCCGGAACTGTACAGAAACAGACACTTTCGTACTTCAAGCGAATGTGCTTAAAAATAGATTCTTAGATAAGGGATATAACAAGGTAGAAATAGATAATGATTTGAAGAGGGTGTTAGATATAGAAAGATCCACTTTGCTGGAAGAGAGACCACCTAAAAAAGAGGATGATACCTTCAGATGGTCTTTCCTTACCACCTTTTCTACCCAACATAAGCATATAAAGGCCATTTTTGAGAGACATTGGGGGATACTGAAAAATGACAGGGTGTTGGGTGCGTTGATACCAGAAAGGCCCAAGGTTATCTATAAAGGAGTACCCTCCCTTCAAAGCAAAATTGCACCCAACATCATAAACCCACCCATAAAACCCACATTCTTTCATAATTGGATGGGATACTATCCCTGCAAAAAATGTATTGTTTGCAAACACAATACAAGTGGAAGAAGACCTACAAAGGAATTTAGATCCACAGTGACCAATAAAGTCTACCCTATAAAACATTTTTGTACGTGTGCCACAACTCATGCGGTATATCTGTTGACCTGCCCTTGCGGTAAACAGTATGTGGGCAGAACAATAAGATCTTTCACCGCTAGGGTATCCGAACACGTGAGTCTAATCAAATTTGGGAGCATGAAACATACTGTCCCCAGACATTATTGGCAACACCATGCCCGAAACCCTGATGGCACTCAATTTCTAGTTATAGACCATTTCGTTGCCCCATGGAGGGGGGGAGCAACTACCAGGGGGGTATCCAGACTGGAAACATTCTGGATATACGAGCTTCAGACTCATCAGCCACAGGGAATGAATGTCGAGTGGGACATTAACGCCTTCATTAATGCGTCATGAAAACTATACAATATTACACGACTTCTTTTAGATTTTTTATACTTTTTATTAAAATTCAATTTTAATTTTATATAATTTATTAACTTTTTTATTTAACATTATATGTCATAATGTGTGCATGTATATATGAGTTCGTAGTATAGTATGTTAGTCATACACATATATTTAGGAATGCATCATTGCATCCTATTACGTTTCATGCATCCATGTATATAATGTTTTATATATATTCTTTCAATATAATGGCATTATTAATCCTAACGTTAATTTATGTTTTCATTACAGTTTTTATAAACTCCTTTTCGTGCTTCTAGTCTGCCCTCCAGCCAGTTAAACACTTTTCTTCCCTTCAGGGAAGTTGTGGGTTGCGTCCTTTAGAGGGGCGGCCCTATTATTATGGGCTCTTAGAGCGCTGGGTGTGTAACTCGATGGAGGGGTGTGGCTGTGGTATGAGGCAGTCTTAGGTCTCGTTCTTCTGAACGATGCGTGGCTGCCACTTCCGTTTTCTTCCAGCGCATCTCTATTGGCTTATGTCACGTGTGGGAGTTGACATCCAGGCCTCGTTTTCAGGGCGGGGTCTGGTTCCATTAGGGGCATATCATTGTGCTTACTGGCCGCGCTGTGCGGCAGGCCTACGTCTCGCTTTCTGAAGCGAGGCTTGGCTGCCACTTCCGGTTTTTTCCATGACGGAAGTGACGCGCAGGCGCTAGATCCAGGCCTCGTTTTCATAGCGAGGCTTGGATCCCGTCCAGCGCAGCTCAGTCAATGTAAACACCCTTATGTATGATATAGAGGCTCGGTCAACACTGTTATACAGGTGACCTATAGCCTTCTTCCATTTCCATGTCCATTTTTAACTTATATATATAGCGTTTTAGATGTAATGTGTATAGTCATAATACATATTATTTTGTGTGCCATTTGGCCATCCAGGATACAAAATCCAAACCGGAAGTGAGGTATTGGCGGTTCACTTCCGGGATCAGGGAGGTCAAGTGGTCCATTTAATTGCGATGTGTGTGGGACAAAGTCCTTACCCCAGATGATGACTATTTAGTCGAAACTAGTCGGGTGGACTTGTCCGTACATATCGCTCCTGTACCTGCATCCATGTTTTTATAAACCATCTTAAATGTGAGTGTTCCACTGTTATGTTTTGCCATTAAAACCCTTTACAAACGGTATCATGCTATGTGGATTTTTCTCCATCTCTACACATATGCTTCTTGGATACCGAGTTCTTATATGCATTGGTGATCTGTGTGTTGGATACCCTGTATGATTGAAGCTGATCAACCGCTTTGACTCCTGACCACCCTCCAACTCAAGACCATCCATACTGGGTTCCATTAACCCTCAAGCTTTCTCCGATTTGGGTGGCGTATGCCTCTCCAAATCCGAGATCTTTGGTAAGCCTCCTTCAACTTATCCTTGGTGGTGGTTTTCACATTAGTCCTATACACCGAATATTCTGTATCGCAAGTTCACATCTTGATTGAACACGTTTTCTTTTCTTTTTGGATTGATCTTCACCATTTGGACATTGTATTGATTTTTGTCTGATGGACTTTATTCTATCTGATGGATTTTATTTGATTATAATTCTCATTCTGTTTATTAATATGGGTTATCATATTATTGTTTGACCACTCTAGCAATAGAGACACTCAGCACGCACGATTTTTTGGGTGTTACACGTGTTCACTATATATGATTACCATATGTTTATGTTGTGTATTAATTTGCTCACATATATCATTTTGCCTAGGTAGCGCTACATTTTTTATTTTTCACACTATTCCAGCTTTTTTTCTATTAGCAGTGTTGGCAGCTTCCTTTGGTATATACACAAGCCCAGCGCAGTATACCCCTTTACAACTCACCATCCATGGCCCACCTGGTTTTTCAATGCAGCCTCACCAGTGCCCATCAGTGCAGCCAACTCCAGTGCCCATCAATGCAGCCTGATCACTGGGGCAGGTTACATGGGGTATATGGGGGGGGGAAATGGGGGGTCAGCTAGGGGTGTCAGGGTCTCTCACCTCAGCGATCTCAGCTTAGCAGGTCCTTGCACGCCACGGTCTCCTGGGGGGTAACGCTCCTGATCCTGGGGTCAAGTTGCAGCCACCGCCCAGCCCTGCAGCCCTGCATCCCGACTCCCTGGCATGCCCTGCCTCTGCCTGCTTCCAAGAATCCGGTCCCAGGGAGTTGTAGTTTCCTCTGCGCTGCTGTGTTTTCCACCCACCAGAAGCTTGAGTGCGGACTACAACTCCCGGAATGCAACAGCTAGTGGTCGGCCGCCATGGCCATGCCCCCGGCCCGACTTTCTAGACTAGAATAAAAAAGAAAATGGTAGCGGGCAGCGGCTGCCGGCCATTTTGAACATAAGTTAGGGCGGCCTGGGAGGCAATTGCCACCCTGCCCCCTGGCCCAGCCCTCCCCTGGTAAGAGGCCATGGTCACTAGAGTGTTTTTTGCACAGAAGAGGAGAAAATATTCCCTTGCACTTTGCACATTGCGCTTTTGCACAGGAGAAGAGAAATAATTTTTTGCACTTTGCATATTGCATTTGTAGCACACCCCCGTAGGAGCTGCTGGTTTAATTTGGGCCTTGCACGTTACCTCAGTATTCGTTGTCTAGGGGAAGAAAGTCTGTAAGAACTCCAATGTCCACACAAGATGTAAAACCTTCTGCAGTAGGTTTTATTTCCTTTTTCTCAAAACTTGTGAAGAATAGTAAAAGTGTGAAGGGAAAGGGGTAGGTTCAGGTACGCAGTACAGATCACTGGGATAAACTCCTCAACTATAAAGTCATTCACCACTCCTCCTCGAGTGGGTATTGCTCACCCGGATAGGCCCCTCTCACCTGGCCTAGCAGCCGGAATGATGCACGGACAATGATCAGGACCAGTCTCTGCCACAGACTGGGTGTGCACAAAATTTGGATAATCCGGGATCCTCTGCCACAGGACTTAACGCCCGAACTTCCAACCAAACAGTCAAAGAGCCTTTAAGCCAACCTGGCAGACTGCAAGGTGAACTTTAGCTATGGTGCATCCTAAAATAGAATTACCAGGCCCTCCTCAAGACACCAGCCTTCCACTCTGTCTTTTCCAGGACAGGTCCTCCCCTGGTTTCCTCTATTGAGTGGCTTCCTCCCGCAGGACGGACAGCACAGGATCACCTTTAAAGTGTAGGCCCCAGTCAGCATAACTGGGCCTACTTGGTAGAGTTGCAGCCTCGGACCAACATGGTCCCAAGGCCAAAATCACACAACACACTCCTCGCGCCAGGAGGGCCACGAGGGGAAGAAGGACCCCAAAAGATGACATCTGTCCCTTAAGTATTCTTCCCCAGCATGCTCAGCGGGTAGACTATGCCCACTGAACTGTTCCCGGGGGAAGGTACCTAATACACTTTGGCCTGTCAGTCTTCCACAGTGGCCCGAGGTGGTAACGCCACCTGCAGGCAAACAGTGGGAAGTCTTCCCAACACAGCCATAGCCTTAACAGAGGCTGATTTAGCATAATCACTTAAATCTGAGCCCAACTATTGGCTCAGATACCCACTAAATTTGACATAGTGCCCAGTCATTGGGAGCAGGGCGCTACACATTTATTGCACAGAAGAGGACAAATCACCTTGCACCTTGTATATTGCATAATTTTGCACTATTCCCTTTGCCCTTTAAGGACAAGTCACTTTATAATTACACTCATTTGGACAGTGTACACATCACTTTATGTTTGTTTGCACACTTATAAGATTGTAGTTATTTATCTATTTGTGAATTTTCTCTATTTGTACTACTACCTTTAGCACCCACTGTATATTGCTGTTGATACTCTTGTATGGGGTTTAGGTTGTTTTAGTTTGATAATTTTTAACAGCGCAGCACCAGCTATTTTTTATCTAGTTATCAAGATGCTTCAGTCTCAAACAAGGAACTATTGGAAATTTAGAGAAGCCTCAGATTAAATTTATGGAAATTTATGGAAGCTTCTGTACTTTCCTAATATTGCACAGTTGCACCATTTCTGAATTATATTAGCAGTTCATTGAATTATTTTACTTGGTATCGTTATTTTGTAATGTTTCCAGTGGACATTTAACAGCTGAGCTGTTGTACCTAAGCCAATCATATGCAATATTATTTTGAGGCTGCATGGAACATTATTTACATTATCATGGCAAATTTATGATATTTGACTGCAGGTATGTTTTTAAATGCTGATTTGTAACCAAATATCGAACACAAAACCCACCAATAATGCTTATCTGTAGCCATACTAAAGGTAAACGTATAGCACCCATGCCCATTTAGGTGTGCTTAAAATATATTATTATTTGTAAATTTGAATCTTTGCATATGAAATAACATGCAAGTCCCCCTTGAACAGGGTACAAAAAAAGACGCCACTGCCCCCATCTATAGCTGGCCATCGCAGTAAGCAGCATTGGAAGGCTACATAAGATATAAACAGGGCCAAGGATAAATCCAAGGGAAAAAAACAAGCTTACTTACCGACCAGCTCGCAGACCAACCAATTAAACCTGTCTAACAGTATGTGTTAAAAGCCAGGGATGGGTCCTGGAAGAGAGATATGTGTCCCCATTTTTTGTGGTGTGGCCATAGTTACATAGTTAGTCTGGTTGAAAAAATACACAAGTCCACCCAGTTAAATCAAGAGAAGGGACAAAAATTATACAATCCTATATATACAATCCTTTACGCATAGTTTATCCAGAGGAATGCAAAAAAAATAAACAATAAAGCATGATCCAATTTTCTCCAGCGGGGATAAAATTCCTTCCTGATCCCCCGAGAGGCCTTCGAATTCTCCCTGGTCAACTTTACCTAAAAATGTTAGTACCCAGTTATATTATGTGTATCAAGGAAATAATCCAGGCCTTTCTTAAAACAATCTACTGAGCTGGCTAAAACCATCTCTTGCGGGAGTCTATTCCACATTTTCACAGCTCTTACTGTGAAAAAGCCTTTCTGTATTTAGTGATTACATTTATTTTGCTCCAGACGTAAAGAGTGCCACCTTGTCCTCTGTGATGACCTTAAAGTGAATAACTGAACACCAAGTTCACTATATGGACCACCCATGTACAGTCTTTATACATGTTGATAATTCAGTTCAGCTAATCATTCCTCATAGCTGAGTTCCTCCATGCCTCTTATCAGTTTGGTTGCCCTTCTCTGCACATTCTCCAGTTCCCCAATATCCTTTTTGTTAACTGGAGACCAACACTGAACAACATATTCCAAATGAGGTCTTACTAATGATTTGTACAGGGGCAAAATGATATCTCTCTCTCTGCAGTAAAATAAAGGACTTTGCTTGCTTTGGAAACTGCAGCTTGGCCTTGCATGCCATTATTAAGCTTATGATCTACCAGGACACCCAGATCCTTCTCCACTATTGACTCCCCCAGCAGTTCTACTCCTAGTATGTATGATGTGTGCATATTCTTAGCCCCCAGGTGCATAACTTTACATTTATCAACAATAAACCTCATTTGCCATACAGTGCATTAAGGATGGCTTGTAAGTTGAAGTCGTTATTGAATAGCTTCCCAGATAGCAAGGATAACTTGCCACAAGTTTGTGGCAGTGTTGAATTGTAAGTCTTATTAACTGGCTGCACATTTTTACTGGCAAGTTGTACACTTGCAGAGCACTTGAAGCATAAGTTCTAGTTGACCTTTCCAATTTGTAGCAAATTTGCGTGGCAAGTCTCTAGCAAGTGCAAAGCTGCAGTAGTGAGTCTACAGCAAGAGCTCTGCAAGTCACAGTAACCCCTGTGGAAGGATGACTATTGCACAATATAACTGAACCAGAACTTGCACCAGACTTCCAGAATGTTCGCAAAGAAAATGTATCTGGAGTCATGCGATGCAGACTCTCTGCAATTTTTCAACAAACTTGTGAAGTCTGGCAAGTCTAGCAATAGCTTAGCAAGTCATTTTCAAACTTGCAGCTCAATTGCTTGCTATCTGGGTTAGTGCCATCCGCAAACACTGAAATAGTAATCTTAATCCCAGACGGTATATCATTTATAAATTTAAAGTAAGGGTTCCAACACTGAACCTTGGGGTATACCACTGATAACTTTAAACCATTCAGAGTAAGAATCATTAACCACTACTCTCTAAATTCAGTCTTTTAGACAGTTTTCTATCCATTTCCAAACAGATCTTTCCAAACCTGTAGACCTTACTCATAAGCCGTGTGTGGGGAATGGAGTCAAACACTTTGGCAAAATCTAAATGTATTGTCCCTTTGGGGGGGGAATAAAAGACACTTTCAGGAGTACTTAGGGGTTCCCACTCATGTAGGGAGAGGGGTTCCAGGGTGGCCCAACTCATGTAGGGAGAGGGGTTCCAGGGTGGCCCTGTTGAAGAAGAGAAAACTGATTTACAGTTCTCACAGGATTGGGAAGTCCTCATTTGGGACCCGAAATTTGGAGGTTCAGAGAGACTTTGGGTAGGAAAGAGCCTCCAACCCTGATTACAGGGACTTTGTTCATGAAAGGGTTAACCCACCTGCAGGAGATGCCTGAAAAGAAACAGGAAACCGGTAGCAGGCCTCTCTGGGGTGGAGTGTGAAACAGGAAACTAAAGTCAGCCATAGACAGTTTAATTCGAACCATGTATGGGCAGGCTGATTGTACCCAAGTTAATTGATCGATCAATCAACTTAGGTACAACCAGCCAGTCTGATTTTCATACGACAATTTCCAGTAGTTATAGCCACTAGCAAAAATTACTGTCTATCTCCCATTCGGGATGGCTCCCCCTGCCACTCAATACTGACTGTGTTAATGGGGAAATTGAGTGATTTTCATTCCTGTAACCCTTGGTTTAGGAAACAGAGGGGTGGATTGCTGGTTTCTGAGACACGGCTAAGCAACATGTAACCATACCTTTGGGGACACCTGAGGCAGGCAAGGACATAACCCTGTTAAGGGACAAGGTTTTTAACAGCATTTGCACTTTAATTGTTTTCATAGAAACAAATAATTTTTGTATAAAGTCCTGTACACACAATCGGTTTTACTGATGAAAACAGTCCGATGGACTTTTTTCATCGGACAAACTGATCGTGTATGGGACCCATCGGTCTTTTTTCCATCGGTTTTAAAAAATAGAACATGCTTTAAATTTTTCCGATGGATCAAAAACCGATAGCAAATTCCGATCGTCTATGGGCAAGTCCATCGGATAAAAAACCCAGGCATGCTCAGAATCAAGTCGACGCATGCTCAGAAGCATTGAACGTCATTTTTCTCGGCTCATCGGAGTGTTTTACGTCACTGCGTTTGGAACGGTCGGTTTTTTGACTGATGGTGTGTAGGCAAGTAGGCAAGACTGATGGAAGTCAGCTTTATCGGATTTCCGATGGACAAAACCATCGGATCAGAATCCATAGGATATCCGATCGTGTGTACACGGCTTGATAGATTAATTATTTTATGCAATGGATTGCATGTATTTTCATGTACAGTAAGGGATTAGGTTAATAGCAGTGGGTTTACTATCACCAGATTGTAGGATTATAGATTTGTGCTGCTTGCTGCTTTTTCCTTGCCAAAAATGGAGACTTGCATAACTCTGGCTCTAGACTTGCGGGGCTCTTGCTGTAGACTTGTGCGTTCTTTCTGTAGACTTGGAAGATTCTTGCTGTAGACTTGCGGTGCTCTTGCTGTAGACTTGCGGGGCTCTTGCTGAGACTTGCGGGGCTCTTGCTGAGACTTGCGGGGCTCTTTCTGTAGACTTGCGGTTTCTTTCTGTAGACTTGCGGGATTCTTGCTGTAGACTTGCGGGGCTCTTTGCTGAGACTTGCGGGGCTCTTTCTGAGACTTGCAGGGCTCTTGCTGTAGACTCACCACTGCAAATGTTCTCTTGCTAGAGACTTGCCATGCAAATTTGCTACAAAATGGAAAAGTATCAACTACTAGAGCTTGTGCTTCAAGTGCTCTGAAAGTGTACAACTTGCCAGGGAAGATGTGTAGCAAGTTCACAAGACTTAGGCCCCTTTCACATGGACGGCAAAATTGCCGCAGTAAAAAGCATGTTTTTTGTTCTGTGAAATTCAAGGTTTCAGGCAATGCGATTAGCTGCATTTGTACATTGCGATTACCTGCGTTTACGTGCGTTTATTTGCGGTTGCGTTTAGCTGCGGTTAATTATTCCCATAGCAACCTGTTTATTTTTATTTTTTTGTCCCTTGGATCTACCCATGATGCATTTCGGTCCTCTGCCATCTATTTCCTGTTTCTTTGTTCACTTGCTGAGTGTGTGTTGGAGTTTAGAGGTGAGAGGAGTGATCGGTGTGTTGTGCCTGAGATTTGCAAAAATGAATGCAAATATGATGAGTTTGCTGGCGATGCTCATGTTGCTGATGATGAGGATGAAGAGGAGAAGACAGATCCAGTCTAGGCGACGTCCCCGCCGTTACTGGGTCCATCCCCTAACCTCACAGCGTCTATCAATTGGCTACTTTGCCCTCGTGTTCGGTGAGCTGCGGACCCATGGGGACAAGTTCTACAATTATACTCGGATGTCCGTGGCAAGCTTCGATGAGCTGTTGGAACTCTGTAGAACACGCCTGAGCAGAACCAGGACCAACATGAGAAGAAGCATTAGTGCAGAAGAGCGGCTGTTACTTACTTTAAGGTAGGTTTTCCATATCTTGAACAGATGCTTAAAATTCATGTACATGCAGGTGTACCAATATTATTGACAATAGTGTGTATGTATGTTCTTGCATAATATAAATATATATATATATATATATATATATATATATATATATATGTGTCTTTTTTGTATTGCAGATACCTTGCCACTGGTGCCAGCTTCACCTCCCTTCATCATCAGTTCCTAATGGGAATTTCTACTGTATCGACAATAGTCCATGATACATGTCAAGTTATATGGGAAGAGCTGAAAAGCAGTGTCATGCCGGAACCAACATCCAGTCTGTGGGAGGAAATATCTGAGGAGTTTTGGGAGAAGACCAACTTCCCAAATTGCATTGGGGCTTTAGACGGGAAACATATCCGTCTCATCAAGCCACCAAACTCTGGTTCCCGTTATTTCAACTATAAAAAATATTTCTCCATTGTCCTCCTGGGGCTCAGTGATGCCAACATGCGGTTCATTGCTGTGGATGTGGGAGCTTACGGGAGTTCTGGAGATTCCAGAATTTTCCGTAATTCTATGATGGGCCAGCGATTGGAAAATAGTGAATTCAATGTGCCACAGTCAAGGCCTCTTCCTGGTACTGCTGTGCCGGACCTTCCTTTTGTTGTGCTGGGAGATGAGGCATTTGCCTTATCCACCCACCTTCTCAGGCCCTATACGAGGCATGGTCTCACTGACAGGAGGCGCATTTTTAATTACCGTCTCAGTAGAGCCCGGAGAATGGTGGAGTGCGCATTTGGCATTTGCACTGCCAAATGGCGTGTTTTGATGACAGCCATGCACCTAGAAGTGGATCATGCGGTCAATGTTGTTTTGGCATGTTGTGTTCTCCACAACTATTTGAGGGGTAAGGAGATCATGCCCACTGAATCCCCGTTAGCGTTACCTGTTTCCGCAGAACACAGAGGTCGTGTTACTGCCACTCGTCCCACGAATCAAGCTCTACAAGTGCGTGAGGATTTCACAGATTTTTTTTTTGACAGAGGATGGACAGCTCCCATGGCAATATGACCATTTGTAAAGAGATCTTTGTTACCCATGTTATATCAACCTTATAATACAGTTTAAATTTGTTCTTGAAATAAAGTAGTTGACAATTTTTTACAATTAAATTGTTTTTATTTTTATATCTTTGCCATGTTAAATAACAAAAAGGTAGAAAAAATAGACACACCTTACAAAACATTGAATGCTTGCATGTATAGAAAACTATGTTTTCAATTCCTTAGGAATATAGAAAATTTTCTTCTATTTTCAAGTATAAATTGACCCTGTACCCCCCCCCCCCCTAAAATATAGAGTATTTCTAAAGTGCTGTTAACCATATGTTTGACTATATGTGGACACTGTGAGTGCAGTAAACAGCTTTGAAACATTTTTTCACAACTTTACGAACTGTTGTGTAGCGGCTGTTTGATAACAATGTCCAAATGTAAGCAAAGAATTTAAAAAGGTTTTTTAGTGCTTAAAGCTGACCATACACCTATAGATTATCTGCATAATGTCTATGATTAGATGGAATAATATTTGTCCATGTACACTGCACTGTGTAGATGGGGGAAGGGGGGGGGGATCTCCCACTGGGCCAAGCTTCAGTATCTTTCTAGTCGTCCGAGTAGCAAGATATGGAAGCTTGGAACAGTGGGAGATTTTTACATCCACACAGTTTAGCGGAGATGGAGGAATCTGTTCCACTTTTTCCATCTGAACATAGAAAAACAGAAGATAATCTATAGGTGTATGGCCAGTCTGCTGAGGCATGGCCCCATAGAGAAAGTGTCAAAAACCCAACCTTCGTCTCCTTAATTTAGATTTCGCCATGTATGCTGCACTGTGTAGATTAGGGGATTGGGGGATCTCCCACTGGGCCAAGCTTCAGTATCTTTCTAGTCGGCCATGCTGGCTCTCAACCTAAACAATGCTTTGGTACTGTGAGAGCCAGCGTGGCCGAGTAGCAAGATATGGAAGCTTGGAACAGTGTGAGATTCTTACATCCGTACAGTTCAGTGGAGATTGAGGTAGGTATCAATAAAATTCAAGTAACAAAACATAAAAAATTAAACAGTAATATAACAAATTAGAAGGTCAAAACTACAAGTTTTCATACACCGGATAAGGGGGACGCAGGGAAGAGTGGCTTGGTTCACTGCCAACATCTATGGGTGATCCTGATCCTGATTGGGAAGATGAGGGTGAAGTAACTGGGTGTGGCTGCACGTGCATCCTTTGATAACCAGGATTAGGTGGGTAAGGTGTATACATCAGTGGGGGTCCTGCATAAGGATTAATGGCAGGTGTTGTGTCATGGAACTGCTGATTGGCCATTGGTCGACTCAAAGAGCCACTGGGTGAATTAAAACCCATAGCCCATGGCTGAAATTTTGGATATGGGCGTTGCTCTTTGCAAGCGGACACAATATACGTTAAATAGGCATGTATATCACCCCTGACCTCAGTGCGCTTATCAGGAGGAATCTCCCTGACTACACAAAGCAACATTCTCAAAAACATAACATCTGGGTCTGAGATATTGAGGAATTCATCATCTTTGGCCTGGTTTTGCGATTGGTTTCTCATTTCTGCTATAATACGGTTCAAATATTCCTCAAAAGGTGTCTCTTGTTGAGTACGTTTTTGACGGCTGGTGGAAGTAGACTGTCCTCTCCTACCTACATTTGCCTGCAAATAGATCAAATATATAGATTATGCTTCTGATGTTGAGATCACACTTACATAATAATAAACATGATGCTTGCACAATTATTAAAGTCGTGTCCGAGCTTGCAACACCTGTTTTCAATAGATCAGACACAGGCACTTGTTTTAGCCCCGAAAACCTGTTGTCACTGTATTGGCAGCCAGACCTCCAAAACCAGAAGTACTGAAGTGGTACTTTGCCCAAAAAGTAAGCCTGTTGTTGTTTCTCCTTAAGAACATCTATGTACCAACACCAGCTGCCATTACAATATGTAAGTAATACGTATTTTGTGGACGGAGATTGTGACTAGGGTTGTCCCAATACTAGTATCGGTACCGATAACGAGCATTTGCCTGAGTACTTCTAGTCGGGCAAATGCTCAATTGTTTTTACAATGTTTCAGTTTATGAATGAAGAGAAGCCGCTGTCTTCTCTCCATTCATTATCAGTGCAGCGGAGGCTGCTGAGAAAGGGACTGGGGAATCTGTGTCCCTAGTCCCATTCCCTGTCTCAAAGGGGAGATGTCAGAGGTCTGTTAAGACCCCTGATATCTCACCAAAGAGAGGGCTGATAAAAAAAAAGAATAAAATAAAAATTAATTGTAAAAAAATACAAAAACTAAAAGAAAACACACACTGACACTGCCCCCCCCCCCATTAAAAAATGAAAGCATTGTAAAAAAAAAAATTGTAAAAACCATCATTGTGACGTTTTGAAAGTACATACCACAGGTTCTTCAGTGGATGGTTGATATTCTTGGGATGAAAGTGACTCTGAATTGGTTTCTTGACTGGTGTCTGCGTCATCTGGTGACGAACTTTCACGTCTTGCGCTTGCTCTCTCAGGAACACTTGACACAGTTCTAATAATAACAAAATTACAAGTTTAAAAATAACATGAATACTGTCATGTGTACACTACAGAATAGCCCTCTATATAGAGCAGGGTGGGTTTAGACACCTTTCACACTGGAGCGGTGACGCAACCAAAAATCCTGATAGCAGCATCCTTGGAGTGGTGAAGGAGCGGTGTGTATACCGCTACTACACCTCTCCAGCCCACTCAAATCATTAGGACAGTGCGGCTATACTGCCCACAAATTTGTTAAAAGTAAAATATATAATATATATACTTACGAGCGCATCTCGGTGGTGCGCCTCAAAAAAGACAAAGCCTCTGCATGGGGGTTAGCCCTGCGACGAGTTGAGGGTGCTCCGCTTCTCTCCGCAGACTTCTCTTCATTAACTTCTTTCTTGTACCGGTCACGTAGGGACCTCCAACGTGTATAAACCTCTTTTCCTGCAATATATATATCAAACATAACGCATGTTAGGAAAAGTCGAGAGAGATCTGCTCACCCCCCCACCCAAGAAAAAACTTAAGGGAAGACACCAACCATTTGATTTCCCATTTTCAAATTAGGTTTGTTTGCAGCATTTCACAATTGTCAGTGACGCAGTGCTGGATCGCTAAAAAATGGCCTGGTCATTTAGGGGGTAAATCTTCTGTTTGTGGTTATTATGGGAAACAGCTATGATACATGTGTACCCTGCTTCATAGACACAACAAACATTGCACTCACCTCGGTTATCCTGCTCAGTGGCAGACATATTGTCCCAGTTCGGTGTGACAAATTTGTATACTTCCTCCCACTTGGATCTCTTCAACACTCGATCGGCATATCCTGGGCATTCTGAGTCCCATAACTCTGGTCGGGAATGCACAAGGGATATTATGGCCTCATGTGATATATCTCGCGCCGCCATGCTGCCTTCTCCTCTTTCCAATATCCCTCTGAACTTCCTGTGTCATTTCCCAGGTACACCTACTGGTTATGATGCGCTTCCGGGTGATTATTTTTTTTTGCTCACACTGCTATCCGCAGCTGACTCAAAAGACTGCGATTAAATGCGGTTGTTTGCAGATAGCTGCGCTACATCGCACCTGGACGCATTCAATTCTATTTTTTCTATTCGCACGGAACCGCATGTAACGAAATCGCAGCTAAACGCTGTGTGTGAATGGGGCCATAGGAAAGCATTGTGTGCTTTTAGCTGCGGGAGAAAAATAGAAAATCCGCAGCCAGTGGCGTAACTAGAACCTTCAGGGCCCGGGTGCAAGAAACCATAAAGGGCCCCCCTGACCACCAGCGGGGGTGCACCCATGGTGGCAGAGCGCCAGAGCTTGGTCGCAAGTGCGACCTTTTGGGACCCTGGTAGTACCGACACTGGTGTCAGTATTTTTTATTTTAGTTATTTTATTTGTTACCATTTTATTTATTTAGTTTTTCACAAAAAAAATTTAGGAGCCCGTTGGGGGTGGTGGTGGGGGGGGGGCTTGGGTGAGATATCATATGTGGATATTCGCCAGCACACCTATCTATATGCCAGTCCTCCTATCCAGGTGTACAGGGGACTGCACAGGAATCCTGGAGCATGCAAATGTGACCCCGGCAACTCCTGAACATACACCCTGCTGGTGGGATGGGAAGAGTGACAGTGTTGGGGGGATGGGATGAGTGTCAGTGGTGGGTGGGTGGGATAAGTGTCAGTAGTGGGGGGGGTGAGTGTCAGTGCTGGGGGGATGAGTGGCAGTGGTGGGGGGTAGGGATGAGTGTCAGTTCTAAAGGGGATGAGTGTCAGTGGTGGGGAGGTAGGGATGAGTGTCAGTGGTGGGAGGTAGGGATGAGTGTCAGTGGTGGGGG
The DNA here is from genome assembly GCA_029206835.1 of Rana muscosa. NCBI lineage: Eukaryota > Metazoa > Chordata > Amphibia > Anura > Ranidae > Rana > Rana muscosa. The sequence goes on along the minus strand of CM055127.1, from coordinate 352,037,521 downwards.
GTAGGGATGAGTGTCAGTGGTGGGGGGTAGGGATGAGTGTCAGTGGTGGGGGGTAGGGATGAGTGTCAGTGGTGGGGGGTAGGGATGAGTGTCAGTGCTGGGGGGATGAGTGTCAGTGGTGGGGGGGTAGGGATGAGTGTCAGTGGTGGGGGGTAGGGATGAGTGTCAGTGCTGGGGGGATGAGTGTCAGTGGTGGGGGGGTAGGGATGAGTGTCAGTGGTGGGGGGTAGGGATGAGTGTCAGTGGTGGGGGGTAGGGATGAGTGTTAGTGCTGGGGGGATGAGTGTCAGTGTGGGGGGTAGGGATGAGTGTCAGTTCTAAAGGGGATGAGTGTCAGTGGTGGGGGGGTAGGGATGAGTGTCAGTGGTGGGGGGTAGGGATGAGTGTCAGTGCTGGGGGGATGAGTGTCAGTGGTGGGGGGGTAGGGATGAGTGTCAGTGGTGGGGGGTAGGGATGAGTGTTAGTGCTGGGGGATGAGTGTCAGTGTGGGGGGTAGGGATGAGTGTCAGTGCTGGGGGGATGAGTGTCAGTGCTGGGGGGATGAGTGTCAGTGCTGGGGGGTAGGAATGAGTGTCAGTGCTAGGGGGATGAGTGGCAGTGGTGGGGGGGTAGGAATGAGTGGCTGTGGCAAAACTACAGGGCCCAGTCGCAAGTGCGACTGCTGCGACCCTGATAATTCCGCCGCTGTCCGCAGCTAAAAGCACCATTCTATCCGTCCGTGTGAAAGGGGCCTTATGCCTTGTACACACGATCGGATTTCCGATGGAATAAAATCTGATGGACTTGTTTCATCGGAAATTCCGATCGTGTGTAGGCCCCATCGGAGTAAAAAAATAGAACGTTTTAAATTTTTCCGATGGAAATAAATCCGATGGGAAATTCCAATCGTCTGTGTGGAATTCCATCGGAGAAAAATCCACGCATGCTCAGAATCAAGTCGACGCATGCTCGGAAGCATTGAACTTCATTTTTCTCGGCTCGTCTGAGTGTTTTACGTCACCGCGTATGCAAGACTGATGGAAGTCAGCTTCATCGGAATTCCGACGGAAAATTCCATCTGATTTTATTCCATAGGAAATCCGATCGTGTGCACAAGGCATAACAATTCAATACTGCCACAAATGTGTGGTAAGTAATCCTTGCTATCTGGGGTGTGATCAATTTTCAATGATTGGCACCATAGCTTGTAGATTCTATAACCTTCACAAAGACCAAATAATATACACTGATTTTGGTTATTTTAACCAAAGATATGTAGCAGTATAGCTTTTGGCCAAAATTTATGAAGAAAAATTACTAATTTGCTAAATTTTATAACAGAAACAAAGAAAAAGTTTAATTTTTTTTTAACAAAGTGTTCGGTCTTTTTTTCATTATAGTGCAAAAAATATTAAATACTACCAAAAGAGAGCTCTATTTGTGTGAAAAAAAAGGACAAACATTTCATATGGGTACAGTGTTTCATGACTGAGTAATTGTCATAGTTTGACAGCACTGAAAGCTGAAAACTGGTCTGGTTAGGAAGGGGGGTATAAGTGCCCAGTGGGCAAGAGGTTATGGACTGCTTTTTGCTTAAGAAAACTATTTTTGTTTGCTCTGTTTTGAAAAAAATAAAAAGACTGCTTTTACAGGCTGGTAATCGTGGTCTCTCCATATTACACCCTACTTACAGCACAGGCAGGGCAACGAGGGAATATATGTGACTATTGTGTGCAGAAGTCCCTGTGATTTGGAGCAGTGGAGCCATTGACATATCTCCATTTCACCCTCGTCTACAGTCAAAAAGTCCAATTCCTTAACAAAAATTTGAAATCAATAAAATGTATATATTTAACACAGGGATGACATAAAAAAAACTTTTTAGGCTACAATAAATCATGTTTTGTAAATGAATATATGTTACACTTAGCAGTTCGAAAAGTGGGTTGCAGGTATTCAAAAAATGTGTTGAATTCAATGACGCTTCCAGGGACAAAAACTGTAAATGTCCCTGAAAATGAAAGAAAGCTGGTAAGCATGAACTAAATTATTATGTATTGACACTCCTAATTCCATCTTCAATTCAGCCATGGAGTCCGGCTGCAGACAGCATATGTTTAGTTTGGTAAATAAGACTCCTTTGTAAACATATAACCACAATGCTTAGAGTCAAAAAATGTTTGCCATCTGTTTTCTGGCAATTATGAAGCTGCAGGGTTCTTTTTTTTTTTTGTTAAAATTTTTCCATAGTTAAAATATATTTATGTTTCTAGATGATGCTTTAATGTAACTCAGACCCTGGCTGTCATTCTATTGTTGCAATAGGTATATCATAGCTCTGCAGAGTAAATTAAAGGGAAAGTATAGGGACCTATTTATAAATAATTTGCTTTGCAAATGTCTCATCATTCCTGCATAATATTAATAATATTCATGGTGTTTGTTATATGATTCCAACAAGCCCCCTCCCTGCATACCCCCACAACCACCAGGCCAAGTTTGTGGAGAAGAGACCCTTTTCGTGAAATGTTTCTCACTGGGCTTTTATGCACCATTTCATCACTCACTTTTTAGCATGTTTGATCATTTATGCAGTTTAATGTTGTATTGAAATATAAACATCTTATTTTAATGTTTTCCCTAGACTCTTTATACCGTCAGGTCCATAAATATTGGGTCATCGACACAATTCTAATCTTTTTGGCTCTATACACCACCACAATGGATTTGAAATGAAACAAACAAAATGTGCTTTAACTGCAGACTTTCAGCTTTAATTTGAGGGTATTTACATCCAAAGCAGGTGAACGGTGTAGGAATTACAACAGTTTGTATAGGGGCCTCCCACTTTTTAAGAGACCAAAAGTAATGGGACAATTGGCTGCTCAGCTGTTCCAGGGCCAGGTGTGTGTTATTCCCTCATTATCCCATTTACAAGAAGCAGATAAAAGGTCCAGAGTTCATTTCAAGTGTGCTATTTGCATTTGGAATCTCTTGCTGTCAACTCTCAATATGAGATCCAAAGAACTGTCACTATCAGTGAAGCAAGTCATCATTGGGCTGAAAAAACAAAACAAACCCATCAGAGAGATAGCAAAAACTTTAGGTGTGGCCAAATCAACTGTTTGGAACATCCTTAAAAAGAAAGAACGCACCGGTGAGCTCAGCAACACCAAAAGACTCGGAAGACCACGGAAAACAACTGTGGTGGATGACCGAAGAATTCTTTCCCTGGAGAAGAAAACACCCTTCACAACAGTTGGCCAGATCAAGAACACTCTCCAGGAGGTAGGTGTGTGTGTGTCAAAGTCAACAAGCAAGAGAAGACTTCACTAGAGTGAATACAGAGGGTTCAACACAAGATGTAAACTATTGGTGAGCCTCAAAAACAGGAAGGCCAGATTAGCGTTTGCCAAAAAACATCTAAAAAAACCTTCACAGTTCTGGAACAACATCCTATGGACAGATGAGACCAAGATCAACTTGTACCAGAGTGATGGGAAGAGAAGAGTATGAAGAAGGAAAGGAACTGCTCATGATCCAAAGCATACCACCTCATCAGTGAAGCGTAGTGGTAGTTTAATGGCGTGGGCATGTATGGCTGCCAATGGAACTGGTTCTCTTGTATTTATTGATGATGTGACTGCTGACAAAAGCAGCAGGATGAATTCTGAAGTGTTTCGGGCAATATTATCTGCTCATATTCAGCCAAATGCTTCAGAACTCATTGGACGGCGCTTCACAGTGCAGATGGACAATGACCCGAAGCATACTGCGAAAGCAACCAAAGAGATTTTTTAAGGGAAAGAAGTGGAATGTTATGCAATGGCCAAGTCAATCACCTGACCTGAATCCGATTGAGCATGCATTTCGCTTGCTGAAGACAAAACTGAAGGGAAAATGCCCCAAGGACAAGCAGGAACTGAAGAGAGTTGCAGTAGAGGCCTGGCAGAGCATCACCAGGGATGAAACCCAGCGTCTGGTGATGTCTATGCATTCCAGACTTCAGGCTGTACTTGACTGCAAAGGATTTGCAACCAAGTATTAAAAAGTGAAAGTTTGATTGAGGATTGTTAATCTGTCCCATTACTTTTGGTCCCTTAAAAAGAGGGAGGCACATATACAAACTGTTGTAATTCCTACACCGTTCACCTGATTTGGATGTAAATACCCTCAAATTAAAGCCAAAAGTCTGCAGTTAAAGCACACCTTGTTTGTTTCATTTCAAATCCATTGTGGTGGTGTATAAAGCCAAAAAGATTAGAATTGTGTCGATGTCCCAATATTTATGGACCTGAATGTATCTTTAGATGCATATTGTCCCAACATCTGGATGTTGCTATAATATTTGAGGCCGTTTTGCTTTTCTATTATTTGGAAAATGCACATTCACAGCTGGATCTTCCCCATGCATTTCTTCAATAGAAAAAGGGTGAATGCAGCACAATACTTTGAAGATGACAAAGTATCCAGAGTTAATCTTTAGATTTTTTGTTTGTATTCATATTAATTATGTAGTATATTCTCTGATTGGAATATTACTCGACTAAGCATCACTTTGAAGATGCAGACTTGGACCTCTGGAATTACTCACCTTAGTATTATCCTGGAGAATTCATGTGGACCACTAGAGATACTGGTGTATCCATAGTCATATGATGTGGATGCTCATGGATTATTTACCAATTACCACCTTGGCGTAATACATTATCACACATATTATTTGGAGAACTGTTGGGAATAATAACTTTGTTGATGAACTTGACACAATTTGGTATTGTGAAGTTGTATATATCTTGTCATTTGCTATATTGTACATATCAGATGTGCTCCTCATACTTTAGGGGAAAGAAAATGTCCCCTTTTTTTTATTAGCCAATACACACACACACATGCGTATTTATCGGCGTTACAATGTGGGCATTTGCTTTCAGCAATTTTGAAATTGCCCACATGTAGTGGGGAGGACAGTGGGGAGAGGATTGAACGGAATCTGCACCTGCTGTATACACTGCACACAAATACCACAGTCCTTGTACCTGCAAAATACAAATTACTGCACCAAAACTGCCAACCTCACAGACACAAATTAACCTCTTTACAAAGGAACATTTTTTTTTTTAAATGACAAGTTTTTATGCGCATTCATTTTGTCTTACTGAGCCTAACTTAAAGAAGAACTTAATTAAAACCAGCAACTGTTAAGATAATGTAGCTTTATGTAGAGCATAATATATAGAGTGCAGAGGTCAGGAGTAAGTAACAAACAAAACAACATATTGAGTGCAGCAGTCACGATGAGAGTTATATTCACATCAGAGTCCTCACTTAAATCCAAATTTCCAGCATTCCCCCTATAAATCAGAGTCCCCCCCCCCCTTACATCTGTGTCCCCAGAATCCCACTTTACACCAGAGCCCCTAATAGGAGTTGTAAAGGCAGAAAGTTTTTTATCTTAATGCATTCTAGCTAATTGCATAAAGATAAAAAACCTTCTGTGTGTAGCAGCCTCCCCAGCACCCCCCTAACTACTTACCTGAGCCCCATCTCTCTTCAGAGATGTCTAAGCCATCTGGGACACTCCTCCTGATTGGCTAAAACAAAGCAGCAGCACAATTGGCTCCGGCGGCTGTCAATCAAGTCAGTCAGTCAGCCAATCAGGGGAGAGAGGGGGTGGGGCCAGGTTGGGGCTCTGTGTCTGAATAGACACATGGAGCTGTGACTTGGCTCCAGTGCCCCCATAGGAAGCTGCTGACTGTAGGGGCACTCAATAGGAGGGAGGGGCCAGGAGTAGCAAAGAGGGACCGGAGAGGAGGATCCAGGCTGCTCTGGCAAAATCAACTGCACAGAGGAGGTAAGTATAACATGTTTGTTTTTTTCAGTTTTTTTTTTTAACCACTTCCCGCCCAAGGTACGTCCATGGACGTCCTTGACTTTAAGCGGGGACATCTGAATGATGCCTGCAGCTACAGGCATTATTTAGATATCGTCTTTTAGAGTTGGCGATTCTGTGCACCATAAGAATGATCATAGCGGCTGTTCCACCGCTTGATCGTTCTTACGATCGGTGAGAGGGGACGTCACCCCTCCCGCCGCCCTCTGGTGCTTCTATCGACTCACCGCTGCAATCTGTGAGTCGGAGAACGTATCCGCCGGCCCCAGGTGCCTACCATAGAGATTTCCAGTGGACCAGATGGTCGCCGGAGTCTCTATGATCATTCTGAGGCCTCTGCATTCAAAAAAACTGCGCCGCCTCGGCTGGAAAGCCAGGATACTTTTTTTATTTTTATTTTAGGCTTCCCAGCCTAGAGGTGAGATGTGGGGTCTTATTGACCCCATATCTCACTGTAAAGAGGTCCTGTCATGCTTATTTTTATTACAAGGGATGTTTACATTCCTTGTAATAGGAATAAAAGTGATCAAAAATTTTTTTTTTTAAAGTGTCAAAGTAAAAAGTTTAAAGTAAAATTAACAATAAAAAATATATATATTTTTTAAAGTGCCCCTGTCCCCGATAGCTCGCATGCAGAAGCAAACGCATACGTAAGTCCCGCCCACATAGGAAATCGGTGTTCAGACCACACATGTAAGGTATCGCCACAAACGTTAGAGCAAGAGCAATAATTCTAGCCCTAGACCTCCTCTGTAATTCAAAACATGTAACCATATCCCCCCACGCTCTCCGCTTCCCCCTGTGCTTTAAAAATCCCCCCATGCTCTCTGCTGTCCCCACTGTGCTCTCCACCTCCCCCCATGCTCTCCACCCCCCCTGTGCTCTTCACATCCCCCCATGCTCTCCGCCAGCCCCCCTGTACTCTGCACCTCCCCCTATGATCTCCCCTGCCCTCCCTGTGCTCTCCACCTCCCCCATGCTCTCCGCCGCCCTCCCTGCGCTCTTCATCTCCCCCCATGCTCTCCACTGCCCTCCCTGTGCTCTCCACCTCCCTCCCATGCTCTCCGCCGCCCTCTCTGTGCTCTCCACCTCCCCCCATTCTCTCTGCCACCCTCCCTGTGCTCTCCACCTCCCCCCATGCTCTCCGCTGCCCTCTGTGCTCTCCACCTCCTCCCATGCTCTCCTCTGCCCCCCTGTGCTGTCCTCTTCCTCCCTGTGTTCTCTGCCTCTCCCCTGTGCTCTCACCCCACCCCATGTTCTCAAGGTTTTTCCCTGTGCTCTCCACCTCCCCCCCATGCTCTCCACTTCCCTTCCATGCTCTCCACCTCCCCCCCATCTCACCTCCCCCCATGCTCTCTGCCACCCCCGTTCTCTCTGCCACCCCCCATGCTCTGCGCTCACCCCCTGCGCTCTTCATATCCCCCCACGCTCTCCGCTTCCCCCTGTGCTTTAAAAATCCCCCCATGCTCTCCGCTGTCCCCACTGTGCTCTCCACCTCCCCCCATGCTCTCCACCACCCCCTGTGCTCTTCACATCCCCCCATGCTCTCCGCCAGCCCCCCTGTACTCTGCACCTCCCCCTATGATCTCTCCTGCCCTCCCTGTGCTCTCCACTTCCCCCCATGCTCTCCGCTGCCCTCTGTGCTCTCCACCTCCTCCCATGCTCTCCTCTGCCCCCGTGCTGTCCTCTTCCTCCCTGTGTTCTCTGCCTCTCCCCTGTGCTCTCACCCCACCCCATGTTCTCAAGGTTTTTCCCTGTGCTCTCCACCTCCCCCATGCTCTCCACTTCCCCCCATGCTCTCCACCTCCCCCCCATCTCACCTCCCCCCATGCTCTCTGCCACCCCCGGTTCTCTCTGCCACCCCCCATGCTCTGCGCTCACCCCCTGGGCTCTTCACAATACCCCCATGCTCTCCGCTTCCCCCTGTGCTTTAAAAATCCTCCCATGCGCTCCGCTGTCCCCACTGTGCTCTCCACCTCCCCCCATGCTCTCCACCACCCCCTGTGCTCTTCACATCCCCCCATGCTCTCCGCCAGCCCCCCTGTACTCTGCACCTCCTCCTATGATCTCCCCTGCCCTCCCTGTGCTCTCCACCTCCCCCATGCTCTCTGGCGACCCCCATGCTCTCCTCCTACCCCCGTGCTCTCCACATCCCCCCATGCTCTCCACCTCCCCCTATGCTCTCTGCCACCCCCATGCTCTCTGCCACCCCCGTGCTCTGTGCTCGCCCCCATGTGCTCTTGACATCACCCCCATGCTCTCCGCTCCCCCCCTGTGCTCTCCACCTCCCCCTATGATCTCTGCCACCCCCCCAGTGCTCTCCACCTCCCCCCATGCTCTCTGCTGCCACCCTATGCTCTCCGCCACCCTCCCTGTGCTCTCCACCTCCCCCCATTCTCTCTGCCTCCCCCTGTGCTCTCCACCTCCCCTCCCATGCTCTCCACCTCCCCCCCATGCTCTCCACCTCCCCCCCATGCTCTTCACTTCCCCCCCATGCTCTCCACCTCCCCCCCATGCTCACCTCCCCCCATGCTCTCTGCCACCCTCGGTGCTCTCCGCCACCCCCCATGCTCTGCGCTCACTCCCCTGCGCTCTTCATATCCCCCCACACTCTCCGCTTCCCCCTGTGCTTTAAAAATCCCCCCATGCTCTCCGCTGTCCCCACTGTGCTTTCCACCTCCCCCATGCTCTCCACCACCCCCTGTGCTCTTCACATCCCCCCATGCTCTCCGCCAGCCCCCCGGTACTCTGCATCTCCCCCTATGATCTCCCCTGCCCTCCCTGTGCTCTCCACCTCCCCCCATGCTCTCTGCCGCCCTCCCTGCGCTCTTCATCTCCCCCCATGCTCTCCACTGCCCTCCCTGTGCTCTCCACCTCCCTCCCATGCTCTCCGCCGCCCTCTCTGTGCTCTCCACCTCCCCCCATTCTCTCCACCACCCTCCCTGTGCTCTCCACCTCCCCCCATGCTCTCCGCTGCCCCCTGTGCTCTCCACCTCCTCCCATGCTCTCCGCTGCCCCCCTGTGCTGTCCTTTTCCTCCCTGTGTTCTCTGCCTCTCCCCTGTGCTCTCACCCCACCCCATGTTCTCAAGGTTTTTCCCTGTGCTCTCCATCCCCCCATGCTCTTTCCTGGTCCCACCTCACCTCCCCTCCCCCACACACCTATGCTGGGTTCCCCCCTCCCCTCTCTCAGGGGATCTGTCAGGGTGGAGAGTGGGGAAGGGGTCGGTTAACATGTCATGGGCTGCATTTTTTTGTCCCAGTCCGGACCTGAATATCAGTAATTTTAGATGGAATAATATTGTATTTTGTCGAAATGATTTATTGGCAAGATTATATTGTACAATGTAGTACCACATGATTTGTACACCAACTAGAAATACATCAGAGATTTTTTTTTTCTGGCCAAATCAGCTCTTTCCATTTGCCTTTTAGTTGGAGAAATTCACAAACTGGAATAATATACTTTAATATGAATTACTGTGCTTTGCTTAAATAGGCAGTAAAATGTATGGTGGAAGGCTATTGTGTCAGAAACATGCATTCTTTGCTCTGCCACAATTATAACTATGCGCAACAGCTGCTTCATTACTTAAGGAAAACAGCATAATTCTCAATGACAGTATTTTTCAAAGGAACATTTTTCAAAATATAGTACTGTACTCTGAACAAAAATAATATGATATTAAGTGACCTATTTTATTATATGGCAGTCCCATAGGAAGTGTATTACTTTACTCTTGGCTTGTTTTTCAGTATGTCATAGCTTTCAGCCATTGAAAATAGAATTGTGGTTTGCTGACAACCAATATATCTGTTTCATCACAAGTTTGGCTTTGTGCTTTTAAAACTGCTGGTAGCTGAGTACATGTTTACCACTGAATATCTCATTACTTCTAGCTAAAATTACCTATTACATGGCTGAAATAATGTTTACTATTTTTAAAGTAGTCTCCATCTAAATTAGGAAATTCTGCCTGCTAAGGCAGGCCATACGCGCTGGGAGAAGACAGCGATTATCGCTATCAGCTATAGCAGTCGCTAGAGATAATCGCTAGAGAATCTGTCAGGCTGGTTGTACCCAAGTTGTTCAATCGACCATTCAGCCTGCCCATTCTAATCGAACCATGTATGGCCGGCCTAACTTTTGTAGTGGCAGCATTTACCATCACCAAAGCTAGCTATGTGCTGGATGACCCATCTGCTCAATGACCCCTTCCCTTGTTATCTCTTTAATTGTTGACATTTTTGCAGATTTATTAAAAAAGAAAAACTGAAATATCACATGGTCCTAAGTATTCAGACCATTTGCTCAGTATTTAGTAGAAGCACCCTTTTGCTCTAATACAGCCATGAGTCTTTTTGGGAAAGATGCAACAAGTTTTTCACACCTGGATTTGGGGATCCTCTGCCATTCCTCCTTGCAGATCCTCTCTAGTTCTGTCAGGTTGGATGGTAAACGTTGGTGGACAGCCATTTTTAGGTCTCTCCAGAGATGCTCAATTGGGTTTAAGGCAGGGCTCTGGCTGGGCCATTCAAGAATTGTCACAGAGTTATTGTGAAGCCACTCCTTCGTTATTTTAGCTGTCTGCTTAGGGTCATTGTCTTGTTGGAAGGTAAACCTTCGGCCAAGTCTGAGGTCCTGAGCACTCTGGAGAAGGTTTTTGTTTTAAATTTATCCGATGGAAACAAAAACGATAGTAAATTACTATCGTCTGTGGGGAACTCCATCGGATAAAAAACCCATGCATGCTCAGAATCAAGTCGACGCATGCTCAGAAGCATGGAACTTAATTTTTCTTGGCTTGTCGGAGTGTTTTACGCCACGGCGTTTGGGACGATCGATTTTTTGACTGATTGTGTGTAGGCAAGACTGATGGAAGTCAGCTTCATCAGATTTCTGATGGAAAAATCTATCGGTTTAAAATCCATAGGAAATCCGATCGTGTGTACAGGGCTTTAGTGTCATTTTACCAGGATGGATAAGCCACTTTCCAAGTGTCCCGCTCAGTAGTCCATCAACAAAGTAGGTAATTTTGGAAAAAAGAAGAGAAGAACTTCATAGTGCGATAAAGTATTGGTGTTTTATTCCCAAAGATTCTTTCCAAGCACAACGAAAGCAAAGACATATGAAACACGCAGCTGCAAGCTTTCAGGCTGCCGGATGGTGCGTGGTGACGTCACAAGATTCTCTCCAACCGATGAGTTTCCCTTAACAAGCATCGACAAAAGAATTGTCAAAAGATCTGCGGGAAAAGGTAGTTGAACTCTATAAAACAGGAAAGGGATATAAAAAGATATCCAAGGAATTGAGAATGCCAATCAGCAGTGTTCAAACTCTAATCAAGAAGTGGAAAATGAGGAGTTCTGTTAAACCATACCACGGTCAGGTAGACCAACTAAAATTTCAGCCACAACTGCCAGGAAAATTGTTCGGGATGCAAAGAAAAACCCACAAAAAAACTTCAAGTGAAATACAGGACTCTCTAAAAATATGTGGGGTGGCTGTTTCAAGATGCACAATAAGGTGGCACTTGAAGAAAGATGGGCTGTATGGTCGAGTCACCAGAGGAAAGACATTACTACGCAAGTGCCACAAAGTATCCCGCTTACAATAGCAACAGCACAGAGACAAGCCTCAAACCTTCTGGCACAAAGTCATTTAGAGTGATGAGACAAAAATTTTGCTTTTTGGCCACAACCATAAACATTTAACCACTTCAATACCAGGCACTTATACAGCTTCCTGCCCAAGCCAATTTTGAGCTTTCAGCGCTGTCGCAATTTGAATGACAATTGCGCGGTCATGCTACACTGTACCCAAACAAATTTTTTATCATTTTGTTCCCACAAATAGAGCTTAATTTCGGTGGTATTTGATCGCCTCTGCGATTTTTATTTTTTGCACAACAAATAAAAAAAGAGCGAAAATTTTGAAAAGAACTATGTTTTTCTTTGTTTCTGTAATTTTTTTTGTAAATAAGTACCTTTTCTACTTCAATGATGGGCACTGATAAAGCGGCACTGAAGGGCACTGATAAGGCGACACTGATGGGCACCGATGAGGTGGCACCAATGAGGTGGCACTGATGAGGTGGCACTGATGGGCACTGATGATGGGCACTGATAGGCGGCACTGATGGGCACTGATATGTGGCACTGGTATGCGGCACTGATGGGCACTCATAGGTGGCACTGATTGGCACTCATAGGAGGCACTGATTGGCACTCATAGGCGGCACTGATTGGCACTCAAAGGCAGCACTGATGGGCACTTATAGGCGGCACTGATGGGCACTTATGGGTGGCACTTATAGGTGGCACGGACGGGCACTGATAGGTGGGCACTTATGGGCACAGATGGGCACGGATGGGCACTGATAGGTGGCACTGATGGACACTAGTAGGTGGCACTGATGGACACTGATGCCCAGCAATGCCAGCCACCACACATTGTGGTAGTGCCAGTCAGTGCCCATTTGTGGGCACTGATTGGCATATTTTTGTTATGTTTTTTTTATTTTATTTTTTGTTTTACTACTTGTGGATGGCCATGGGAGCCATCCACATGCTTGAGGCTTCCCTGGTGGTCCTGGGGGGCTTCCCTGGTGGTCCAGTGTGGGTATCCGAGGGGGGCTGCGCTGATAAACAATCAGCGCGAACCCCCCCTGTCAGGAGAGCCGCCGATCGGCTCTCCTCTACTCGCGTCTGTCAGACGCGAGTGAGGAAGAGCCGATCAACGGCTCTTCCTGTTTACCACGTGATCAGCCGTGATTGGACACGGCTGATCACGTGGTAAAAAGCCTCCGCCGGAGGCTCTTTACCGAGATCAGTGTAGCGGTGTGTCAGACTGACACACCGCTCCACCGATCGCCGCGATGCGCGCCCCCCCGGGCGCGCGGCGGCTGTTATCCTGCGCGACGTCATATGACGTCCAGTGTGGATAACACAACCGCTTCCCGGACGTCAATATGCTATTGACTGGGCGGGAAGTGGTTAATTTGGAGAGGAATCAACAAGGCCTATGATGAAAGGTACACATTCCTACTGTGAAACACGGAGGTGGATCGCTGATGTTTTGGAGATGTGTGAGCTACAAAGGCACAGGAAATTTGGTCAAAATTTTTTAATGCAGTATGTTATCAAAATATACTGGAGGAACATTTGCATTCATCAGCCAGGAAGCTGCGCAATGGGACGTACTTGGACATTCCAACAGGACAATGATCCAAAACACAAGGCCAAGTCGACCTGTCATTGGCTACAGCAGAATAAAGTGAAGGTTCTGGAGTGGCCATCTCAGTCTTCTGACCTTAATATCATTGAGCCACTCTGGGGAGATCTCAAACATGCAGTTCATGCAAGACAGCCCAAGAATTTACAGGAACTGAAGGATTTTTGCCAAGAGGAATAGGCAGCTTTACCATCTGAGAAGATAAAGAGCCTCATTTACAAATACCACAAAAGACTTCAAGCTGTCATTGATGTTAAAGGGGGCAATACACGGTATTAAAAACTGGGGTATGTAAACTTTTGATCAGGGTCATTTGGGTAGTTTCTGGTGTCATTATGATTTAAAAAGAGTAAACACAGTTGATTGATAATAAATGGCTTCAGCCAAACACTGACCATGAATGCAAGAAACATTTTTGTGTTATCATTCATCTTCTCTGAAAAATGGCCAAGAAATCATAAATTCTGCCAGGGTATGTAAACTTATGCACAACTGTATACCATAGATTGTAGACTCTATAGCTTTCACACAAACTAAATAATAAACACTGATTTGTTTTTGTTTTTTATTTTACCAAAGAAATGTAGCAGAATCATTTTGGCCTAAATTCCTGAAGGAAGATTATTTATCTGCACAATTTTATAACAGAAAATGTATTTTTTTTTTTTGATATTGTTTTTCTTTATGTATCTAAAAAAAATGAACACCCAGTGGTGATTTAAATACCACCAAAAGAAAACTCTATCTGTCTCAAAAAAAAAAATGTAATTTGGGTACAATGTTGCATGAATGAGTAATTGGCATTCAAAGTGTGACAGCGCTGAAATCTGAAAATTGGCCTGGGCAGGAAGGGGTGAAAGTGTCTGGAATTGAAGTGGTTAAGAAGATGCTCATCTGCAGAAAACACATTTAAAGCAAACTTTGGCTCAACTTTTTATCCTCAAATACACCCATTGTCTAAGTTTTGATCTGCAAATAATTGCATTGTATAATTATAGCTGCCGTGTAAAATACAACATTGTGTGTTTACTATTCCAGTATAAACTGAGCCCTATAAAAATCATTGTGGAACAGAACAGTAAATAATTAGAATCAAACTGTTCTTGTGTGTGTTTGGAGAGTTCCAGGTGATAATTGATCCAATATTTGGTATCTTTTATATAGAAGCAGCGCAAGCGTTCATTATTAGAGGAAAAAAAAAAAGCTTGTAGATTATTTGTTTTACTAAACAAAGAAGGAATGATGTCATTATATCCAGACAGACAGAACACAGGCTGCAAAAAAGACTTTTGAAGGCAAAGTCAATCTTTACACAGGGTTTTCACAGCTGCAGTGTAGGGGGCAGAGCAGATTTGATTTCTGTTATATAGGAGCTACCTGGTGTTTGTTTACATTAGAATGTTGGTAAGTTGCCAAATTTCCACTCTCCATGAAAAGTAATAGGAAAAAGTCATGTGGTTTTTGGGCCTGTGTTGTGAATTTTGAAGACTAATCTCTCCAAAATGCATATAGCTACATACAGTAGATGAATAAGGGCTTGTTTTAATTGCTTTTACAGCTTGTTCAGAATATAGAAGTACAGAATATACATTTGCATAGCCTGGGCACATGTTTACGTAAAGCATATATCTCAACTTTTTGCGGCCAGATAGAGACACAGCTTTTAGCATAGTATATAATGAAAAGACACACCCCTGCTTCACCTTCAGTTAGGTAGACAAGGAATAGTTAACATGCAAAAATCTGCAAAAATATACTGGTTTAATAAGTATCAAAACGGAAAAACTGAAAAAAAAATAGTGCAGTGTACCAGGCTTTAGATATAGGGGCAGTTAAGGATGAGCTGAGAGATTGCTCCAAACCTAAACTAGGACAGAGCGTCGGCTATTCAGACATTCTGATAACATTTTGAAATGCTCATCTGAACATCACAGCAGCTCATTATCAGTGTGTGGTGAAAGATGACAGTATTGCAGGGAGAGAAGGTTTGCAAGATACCGTGCTACTACAAGTATATAGTGCTTTATACAGCACTATATTCATTGTTGTATACTATCAGTGATACTTTGCAGTTTGTGTGGCTGGGGAAGAAGGGGGGGGGGTGAAGTATAATCCCACCATTGCCCACCGGCACACACTTTTATAGGACCTAATAGTCCTTTTACGTCTACTCCTTTCTGTGTGTGGCTCGGTGACAACTTCTATGTTTTTGTTTTGTTTTTTGGGGATGAGGGCATTTTTTTCTTTATTTGCCTTTAGCATTTACTTTTTTCTGCATAAAAAAAAGCTTGTAGAATATTTGTTTTACTAAACAAAGAAGGAATGGTGTCATTATATCCAGACAGACTGAACACAGGCTGCAAAAAATACTTTTGAAGGCAAATTTTTACACAGGGTTTTCACAGCTGCAGTGTAGGGGGCAGAGCAGATTTGCTTTCTGTTATATAGGAGCTACCTGGTGTTTGTTTACATTAGAATGCTGGTAAGTTGCCAAATTTCCACTCTCCATGAAAAGTAATAGGAAAAAAATGATGTGGTTTTTGGGCCTGTGTTGTGAATTTTGAAGACTAATCTCTCCAAAATGCATCTTTAGATCTATTTGATTTGTGTTTAATTTTGTTAGAATATATTTTTTTTTAACCACTTGAACTCCAGAAGGTTTTACCCCCTTCGTGACCAGGGTATCGTTTGCTATTCAGCACCATGCTACTTCAACTGGCAATTGTCATGCAACACTGTAAGCCAATGAAATTTATATAATTTCACACAAATAGAGCTTTCTTTTGGTGGTAATTCATCAGCACTGGGATTTTTATTTTTTATTATAAAAAACAAAAAAAGACTGAATATTTAAAAAACAAAACAATATTTTCTACATTCTGTTATAAATAATATACAATAAAAATTTTTTATTTTTATTTAATTTCTTCATAAATTTAGGACAAAATGCATTATGCTACATATCTTTGGTAAAAAAAAAAATCCCGATAAGTGTATATTACCGTAATTGGTTTATGTGAAAGTTATAGCGTCTACAAACTATGGTATATATACTGGAATTTACACAGCTAGAGATGCTATACTGTAATAGCAGTTATCAGCAACTTATAATAGGACTGTGATACAGTGGCGGGCAGTCTGCCGCTAACAGACACTGGCTTGGAGGGTCTCTAACTGACACTGATGTCGCTAGTGACACAGTGATCAGTGATATTAGTACAGTGTCAGTGTACAGTATTAACACTGGCTAGGAAGGGGTTAACATCTAGGGGCAATCAAACTGTGTGCTTAACCTGTGTAATGTCTGCTGCTTTTTTCTCCCTGCTTTTCAGCATCCAAGAACAGTTTGGTGATAAACAATGCCTTTTCCAGCATGGAGCACCTTGCCAAAAGGCAAAAATTTCTGAAAACATGGGAACCATGACTTACCTACGCCCAACCCTCCCTGAACCCTTCTAGCTTGGGAGTTTTATAATTTTTGTATCTTTTGCTCCCTTTACCCAAGTCTGTGGGGGATGAGTCCCCACATGTCCTATTCTCTTTGTTCCCAGCCCTCTATCTCCTTCCTCTTCTTCTCCACTTTTGGTCTGTTCTGTCTGATTGTGCAGGTCTTTGAGACAATTCACGTTGCCTGCCAATCCCCATTGCTATGTTCATGACTTTATGAATGATTGTTCGGTGTAGCCAACTTTGGATTGCTATATCCATATCTTTGTTTCATCGCCTGTTTATTATGACCTGTCTATTCTAACCCCTGTGCGGGCACACCGTTTGTTAATTAACTTGAAAATTTATAAAAAGCATTGAAAAGAAAAGAAAAAAGGTTGTGATTCCATGCATCAAATCTGTTAAAAAGTATTCAATATTTGGGGAACCAAATTTTAATTTCCTATTTCTGCCTGATAAATGCCCATTCCTTGTCTACGCATATTGCGTCCTTTTAAACAGATTGAGATTCACTGCCTAAAATGTTTACATTGTTTATACTAGGGGTGCCCAACTGCTGGCCCCCTGATGTGGCCCACCACCTCCTGCTCTGGGATAGCAGGTCGGCAAGCCCAGATTGCGGGTTCCCGACCCGCCACCCCCGAGCATCAGTGTGAAGAATGGAGCCGGCACTAGAAGAAGCAGAGCCGATGCTTCCTGTATACAGGCGGAGTGATAGCAAATGTACTCCACCTGTGACAGGAGCCTTACAGAAAGCATCAGCTCTGCTCTCTGCTGCAGCCGCATGCTTCCTCTACTGCAGGCTCCTGAAAATACCTATTGATCTTTCCAAGAATTCAGTGTCCTTGTAACCTACTGTAAACTGAATAGACAGCAAAAACATCCCTATCTTTCTTCTGTAGACTGTAGACTACCAGTCCCATCAAGTCACCATACAATGGAGACAAACAAAGGCAGATATGTTGATGTCCAGCGTATGGAGTGACAACCATAGCTGCCCTTACAGATACACTGAAGAATTGAATGTAAACATGAAGGGAAAATAAGTCTGTTGTTTGATGGATCGCCAGATGAAAATATAGGGAAAAAATTGAAAAATAAGAAAACTTGTGCCGCAACTTTGAAAATGACTTGCTAAGCTATTGCTAGACTTGCCAGACTTCACAAGTTTGTTGCACAATTGCAGCAAGTCCACATTGCATGACTCCAGATCAACTTTCTTTGCAAACATTATGCAAGTCTGCAGCAAGTTCTGGTTCAATTATGTTGTGCATTATTCATCCCACCACAGGGGTCACTGTGGCTGAATGTTCATGCTGTTGACTTGCAGAGCTCTTGCTGCAGACTCACAAATGTGAAAAGTGCTTGTGCACTCAAATGCTCTGATAATGTACAACTTGATAGTGAAAATGTGCAGAAAGTTAACAGACTTACAATTCAACACTGCCACAAATTTGTGGCAAGTTATCCTTGCTATCTGGGAGGCTGGACTGGTAAGCTGCAATGAATTACATTTTTGTTTTTAAGTTTAGATACACGTTAGGTTTACAAAAGTTTTTTTAACTACAACTTTTCCTATATACTGACTTTTTATAACAACAAGTGCAATCATATAGAGGTTTAATGAAGTATGGTGCTTAAAATAGGAAAATAGTACATTTGTTTAGAGGTCTGTATATAAAAAAGGAACAACTGAGTAAGAAGAAGTGCAGAGGGATTTGGTTCCAAAAGAGCGACTGTGTTTAGTGTTCCCCCAATCACGGACGTCTTTTCATCCTCGGACAAGAGAACGTTCATGATAGGCGGAACACTGAACACAGTGTATGCTGGGAAACAGAGTCCGAGAATGAGAGGACCTCCGTGATAGGCGGAACACTCAACACAGTGTTTGCTGGAAATGCCTATCACAGAACGGGACCAGGAGGAAGCCGCGATATTTAAACAATGGACGCCGCCCGCAGTCTAAGAAGATTTTCAGGTACACTGACTCGAGTATAAGCCGAGGGTGGTATTTTCAGCCCTAAAAAAAGGGCTGAAAAACTTGGCTTATACTCAAGTATATACGGTACATGAATTATTTTGAAAAGCACACGTGTGAGACAAGTTCACCTCAATTGTATGTGCGTTTATTACCACAACTTTGCTCATCTTTTGTCTGAGCTTGGTAAAAAGTGATGATATCAGCAACCATCTTGTGACTGTTCATATAAGGTCCTGGTGTGGTAAGTGAGTCAGGGGTGAGCTGAGGCCATATAAATATATACATTTATAGACATGTATGTAAGTTATTTTGTTTGCATATAACATAACAAGCCAGAAAGCTCTTTAGTTGTCTGTAAGCTTTTTCCATCTGACAGTGGTCTGTAAATAAGAGAGAGCTGCGGGTTAAATATATATTGCTGCTCTATCTCTCAGTGTTTGTTCTGCTTGATTATATCATAAAGCAATGCAAAGAAATGTGTCTGTCAGGACAGAGCACACTTGGCAAAGTCTCAACTTGTCGGAGCCAAGGAGTGCAGTCTAGAGGTTCTCGCAGAAAATTTTCCTGAAATCACCTTATTTGAACATGTCCCACTCTGAAATCCAATACCAGGGGGTTAGGAAATGCATGAGTTCAGTTCAAAACAGCCATAAGGATATTTTCTTATTACAAATGCATTCTCAATAAACCACCAAAAAGGAGACGTCTAATTAGAGAGGGAGGTCTGTTTAAGCTTTTGCCGCAAATTCTCATGGGGAGGTTTGTTATTGCAGCCAGAAAGTGATGGCTCACATTTGACTCTTTACCAGACTTCATTTTAACTTAAACGTTCAGGCAGTTCAAACTGTATGCTGTAGTATGTATAAAGCTCTAATGAATGCAAGGGTTAAATTGAAGATATTAAAATCAGTACAAGCGATATTATTTCTGCTGAGGGCCATATATTCACCAGTAAAAAGCTGGCTTTTCTTAGGAATTCTTATATATTTACTTTTAATGTTTAATTGGTAATTTTGTGCATCAAGTTATATTAATGTACAGATTTCAGGGCCACAGGGAGAAAAGGATACTCCATTGGTTTGAAAATGCAGACCAAGGCAAACTGACAAATCTTTTTAGACAAATGCGTGCATAATCAGAATTTTTATTGACAATGGTGAACATAAACAGATTGGTTCTCCCTGCTGAGAAGGTGGAGAAACAGGCATGTACATATGCATAGAAAATTACAGAATACTAGTTTGCATATTCTTTAGCCAGTGAATATGACAGCTATTTTATTTAAATAAGAATTAAAGGTATTTAACCCGTCAAATGTACAGATGGTATGAAAAAATTGCCATCCAAACATCAACATCTTTCGCACAACTGCAAAACATTCAGTACTAAATTCAAGATAACATAAACATAGAAAATATTGATTGAAGTACCAACAGAATATACAAAATAGTTCAAAAGGTATGTAGCACCCTCTAGTTTTCGTTAGTGTAGGAAACTTGTTTAAGCTTGGCTGGCATCCAAGCCTATGTGTTTTTTCTGGGTCAGGGTGAGTGGCTCAGCACTTATGAGACCTCCCCCTATTTCTGGAACTTTCTGGAAACTTCCAGAAGAATGGGAGTGGAGGTGAGGAGGAGCTGCCTTCAGTATTCATAAATGCTCTGACCAATCCCCAACAGATGGGTTGGCAGGGGGCAGGCCTCCTTAAATACTCTGGGTCAGCCCAGCTGGGGCAGTGGAGTTTGGGTGGAAGGAGGAGATGGAGTGTTAGGAGGCTGTCGGAGACCCTTGAGTCTGGGGGGTGACCTTGGGTCTGGAAGCTAGGGTGCGGAAGGGACCCTTTTCATGACACACGGGTGTGTCCTGACCGGAGGCACAGGAGCATGAGAAGGACAGCAGGAGAACACTGCTGGACAAATCTCAGGGAGGAAGACAGCCAGGTGGGCTGGTGAGTGTTAGTCGGGAAGACTGAGAGGCAGCCTGGGAGGACTGGGTGAGATTAGTCTGAGGTGGATGCAGAGTCAGTCTGGGAGGATTTTTAGCAAAGAGAGCTGGAGAAAGGGGCAACTGCAGCCAGGTGGGCTGGCAGTACCTGAATAGGTGGTGCTGGGATCGGTAGCCACAGAAGGACAGCTGGGCACTAGGACTTTGCTACACAAACAGGGGAACAGCGGTCCCTGCCTGTAAAGGGAATTTGCTACCAATCTAACAGTGCCAGATGGTCCTGTGTGTTGTAGTGCTTCAAGCAAGTGTTGTGCTGGAGGAAGCCGAGGAGTAGGGATGGGCCCGGTGCTCGATTCGAACCCATGTTCGAATCGAGCATCGGGCGTTCGCTCGCTCGTCGAGCCCAGAACTATTTGGGCCGTTCGCATCACATTCGTGTGATGCGAGCGGCCCCGCAATGCATTGCGGCCGGCGCGGCCGGCGCAGTGCATTGCTGGCTGATGATTGGCCAAGCATGCACTGTGACCCTGCATGCTTGGCCAATCACAGCGCCCGAAACTCGGAGAGCAATAATTGGCTACAGGCAGGACGCCTGTAGCCAATTACAGCTCAGGGGCTTTAGTACACGCCCCACCATTTAAAAGGCCGCCACGCCATCGGCCCCGGTCACATGAGTTCCGGCTTTAGGAGAGATTAGTCTGCTGATTCTGTCTTTGCTTGATACTGAAAGATTTGCTCTTCTTTGCTAAACCATTGGCTATTTCTTTGCTAAACCATTGCTACCTAAGTCATTGATCGTTCATTGCTGCTGATTGCACAGTTAGTGTGTTATTAGCTGCTGCTGGGGATTAGTCTGGTGCGTGCTTACTGTTAGTACAGTATTGCAGTAGTACCAACCGCAGTGCTGTTAGCACAGCATTGCACCCCAACAGCACCCATAGGACTTCTAGTGTGTTAGTGGCAGCAAACAGAGCTCCTATATTTTCTTCTCAGCAGCACCCATAGGACTTCTAGTGTGTTAGTGGCAGCAAACAGAGCTCCTATATTTTCTTCTCAGCAGCACCCATAGGACTTCTAGTGTGTTAGTGGCATCACACAGAGCTCCTATATTTTCTTCTCAGCAGCACCCATAGGACTTCTAGTGTGTTAGTGGCAGCAAACAGAGCTCCTATATTTTCTTCTCAGCAGCACCCATAGGACTTCTAGTGTGTTAGTGGCATCACACAGAGCTCCTATATTTTCTTCTCAGCAGCACCCATAGGACTTCTAGTGTGTTAGTGGCAGCAAACAGAGCTCCTATATTTTCTTCTCAGCAGCACCCATAGGACTTCTAATGTGTTAGTGGCATCACACAGAGTTCCTATATTTTCATCTCAGCAGCACCCATAGGACTTCTAGTGTGTTAGTGGCATCACACAGAGCTCCTATATTTTCTTCTCAGCAGCACCCATAGGACTTCTAGTGTGTTAGTGGCAGCAAACAGAGCTCCTATATTTTCTTCTCAGCAGCACCCATAGGACTTCTAGTGTGTTAGTGGCAGCAAACAGAGCTCCTATATTTTCTTCTCAGCAGCACCCATAGGACTTCTAGTGTGTTAGTGGCATCACACAGAGCTCCTATATTTTCTTCTCAGCAGCACCCATAGGACTTCTAGTGTGTTAGTGGCAGCAAACAGAGCTCCTATATTTTCTTCTCAGCAGCACCCATAGGACTTCTAGTGTGTTAGTGGCAGCAAACAGAGCTCCTATATTTTCTTCTCAGCAGCACCCATAGGACTTCTAGTGTGTTAGTGGCAGCAAACAGAGCTCCTATATTTTCTTCTCAGCAGCACCCATAGGACTTCTAGTGTGTTAGTGGCAGCAAACAGAGCTCCTATATTTTCTTCTCAGCAGCACCCATAGGACTTCTAGTGTGTTAGTGGCATCACACAGAGCTCCTATATTTTCTTCTCAGCAGCACCCATAGGACTTCTAGTGTGTTAGTGGCAGCAAACAGAGCTCCTATATTTTCTTCTCAGCAGCACCCATAGGACTTCTAATGTGTTAGTGGCATCACACAGAGTTCCTATATTTTCATCTCAGCAGCACCCATAGGACTTCTAGTGTGTTAGTGGCATCACACAGAGCTCCTATATTTTCTTCTCAGCAGCACCCATAGGACTTCTAGTGTGTTAGTGGCAGCAAACAGAGCTCCTATATTTTCTTCTCAGCAGCACCCATAGGACTTCTAGTGTGTTAGTGGCAGCAAACAGAGCTCCTATATTTTCTTCTCAGCAGCACCCATAGGACTTCTAGTGTGTTAGTGGCATCACACAGAGCTCCTATATTTTCTTCTCAGCAGCACCCATAGGACTTCTAGTGTGTTAGTGGCAGCAAACAGAGCTCCTATATTTTCTTCTCAGCAGCACCCATAGGACTTCTAGTGTGTTAGTGGCAGCAAACAGAGCTCCTATATTTTCTTCTCAGCAGCACCCATAGGACTTCTAGTGTGTTAGTGGCAGCAAACAGAGCTCCTATATTTTCTTCTCAGCAGCACCCATAGGACTTCTAGTGTGTTAGTGGCAGCAAACAGAGCTCCTATATTTTCTTCTCAGCAGCACCCATAGGACTTCTAGTGTGTTAATGGCATCACACAGAGCTCCTATATTTTCTTCTCAGCAGCACCCATAGGACTTCTAGTGTGTTAGTGGCAGCAAACAGAGCTCCTATATTTTCTTCTCAGCAGCACCCATAGGACTTCTAGTGTGTTAGTGGCAGCAAACAGAGCTCCTATATTTTCTTCTCAGCAGCACCCATAGGACTTCTAGTGTGTTAGTGGCAGCAAACAGAGCTCCTATATTTTCTTCTCAGCAGCACCCATAGGACTTCTAGTGTGTTAGTGGCATCACACAGAGCTCCTATATTTTCTTCTCAGCAGCACCCATAGGACTTCTAGTGTGTTAGTGGCAGCAAACAGAGCTCCTATATTTTCTTCTCAGCAGCACCCATAGGACTTCTAGTGTGTTAGTGGCAGCAAACAGAGCTCCTATATTTTCTTCTCAGCAGCACCCATAGGACTTCTAGTGTGTTAGTGGCAGCAAACAGAGCTCCTATATTTTCTTCTCAGCAGCACCCATAGGACTTCTAGTGTGTTAGTGGCAGCAAACAGAGCTCCTATATTTTCTTCTCAGCAGCACCCATAGGACTTCTAGTGTGTTAGTGGCATCACACAGAGCTCCTATATTTTCTTCTCAGCAGCACCCATAGGACTTCTAGTGTGTTAGTGGCATCACACAGAGCTCCTATATTTTCTTCTCAGCAGCACCCATAGGACTTCTAGTGTGTTAGTGGCAGCAAACAGAGCTCCTATATTTTCTTCTCAGCAGCACCCATAGGACTTCTAGTGTGTTAGTGGCAGCAAACAGAGCTCCTATATTTTCTTCTCAGCAGCACCCATAGGACTTCTAGTGTGTTAGTGGCAGCAAACAGAGCTCCTATATTTTCTTCTCAGCAGCACCCATAGGACTTCTAGTGTGTTAGTGGCAGCAAACAGAGCTCCTATATTTTCTTCTCAGCAGCACCCATAGGACTTCTAGTGTGTTAGTGGCATCACACAGAGCTCCTATATTTTCTTCTCAGCAGCACCCATAGGACTTCTAGTGTGTTAGTGGCAGCAAACAGAGCTCCTATATTTTCTTCTCAGCAGCACCCATAGGACTTCTAGTGTGTTAGTGGCAGCAAACAGAGCTCCTATATTTTCTTCTCAGCAGCACCCATAGGACTTCTAATGTGTTAGTGGCATCACACAGAGTTCCTATATTTTCATCTCAGCAGCACCCATAGGACTTCTAGTGTGTTAGTGGCATCACACAGAGCTCCTATATTTTCTTCTCAGCAGCACCCATAGGACTTCTAGTGTGTTAGTGGCAGCAAACAGAGCTCCTATATTTTCTTCTCAGCAGCACCCATAGGACTTCTAGTGTGTTAGTGGCAGCAAACAGAGCTCCTATATTTTCTTGTCAGCAGCACACATAGTACCTATAGTGTGTTAGTGTCAGCACCCATAGGACCTACAGTGTGTTGTGAGCACACATAGGAGTTCTATTTTTTATACTATATACACTACCGACTACAATGGCTGGAAGACCGCCAAGGAGAGGCAGAGCGTGCCGAGGCAAGAACACAGGGCAGGCAGGCTCTGTTTCTAGAGACAACAGTGCTGGCCGTGGACGTGGTCGTGCATCGTCATCAGCACGTGGCCATGGGACACGCTTGTCTTTGTTTTCGGCAGCTGGACATGTGGAGCCGCATCATGCCGAAGGCTTGGTAGAATGGATGACCAAGCCCTCCTCATCCTCCTCATCCTCTCTCACCCAGGCTCAGGGTACTGGCAGAGCAGCTGCCAACACGTACTCAATGGCATCATCAGCCACCCCTTCCCTAGACCCACCATGTCCTCCTGAGGAGTCCCCCGAACTGTTTGAGCACAGTGTTGGGTACATGCTCCAGGAGGATGCCCAACGATTCGAAGGCTCGGATGATGATACCCAGCTTGAGGAAGTCAGTAGTGTGCGCGCAGAGAGAGGGGATGCTGAAGGACAGCAATCTGGCAGTAGTGTTCCACCAGCTGCAGCTTACTGCCAGGTTTGCTCTAGTGGTGAAGAGGGAGGGGATGATGAGGTCACTGACTCCACGTGGGTGCCTGAAGGGAGAGAGGAGGAGGAGGAGGAGGATGCAGCGTCACATGTCCAACGAGGCAGGATGCCCCCTGGAGGCCAGCTAGAGGCCAGCACAGCAACTGTACCACACCGCAGAGCTCCGCCTGTGCAGGGCGCTGCCTCTGCACGTTATCACAAAAGTTCTTTGGTGTGGGCCTTTTTTGAGACGAGTGCATCAGATCGCACCACTGCTATTTGCAATATTTGTCTCAAGCGTATCTCGCGTGGCCAAAACATCAGCCGCTTGGGCACCACAAGCATGAGCAGACATATGTCGACCTGCCATGCAGCTCGTTGGCAAGCACACATAAAAGACCCACACCAAAGAACAAAGCGGACCTCTCCTTGCTCCTCATCAGCTGGGATCTCCATCCCCACTATATCTTCAGTCCTCTCTGAAAGCTGCTCTGAGAGGACTGAAGGTGTAGAATTAGGTGTGTCACAACCAAGTACTTGCAGTACACCGACGTCCGATTGTAGCAGGCAAATTTCCCTGCCCCAGCTGCTGGACCGTCGAAAGAAGTATACTCCCAGCCATCCACATGCCCAGCGGTTGAATGCTAGCTTGGCTAAATTGCTAGCACTTCAACTGCTGCCTTTTCAGTTGATAGACTCGGCCCCCTTCCGTGAGTTTGTTCAATGTGCGGTTCCTCAGTGGCAGGTTCCCAAACGCCACTTTTTCTCACGGAAGGCGATTCCGTCTCTCTACTGGCATGTGGAAGGCAATGTCCATGCCTCGCTGGACAGGGCGGTCAGCGGTAAGGTGCATATTACCGCTGACTCATGGTCCAGCAGGCATGGACAGGGACGTTATCTTTCTTTCACGGCCCATTGGGTCACTCTATTGGTAGCTGGGAGGGATGCAGGACAAGGTGCAGTAGTGTTGGAGGTTGTTCCGCCACCACGCCTCCAAAATGCTACTACTGGTTGTGACACACCTCTCTCCTCCACCCCCTCCTCTTCTTCTTCCTCCATGTCCTCTTCGAGTGCTCTGTCCTCGGAACCAGCGGTGCTCCGTAGGCGTACAAGGGGCTACGCGAGTACGCAGGCAAAAAGATGCCATGCCGTGCTTGCGCTGGTGTGTTTGGGGGACAGGAGCCACACTGGGCCAGAGGTTCTGGCAGCTCTGCAGGGGCAGGCCGAGAGGTGGTTGACGCCACGCCAGCTTAAGCCAGGAATGGTCGTTTCTGATAATGGCACCAACCTCCTCTCCGCCCTGCGACAGGGGCAGCTCACCCATGTGCCCTGTATGGCTCACGTCCTCAACCTGGTGGTGCAGCGGTTCTTGGGCAGGTTCCCAGGCTTACAGGATGTCCTGAGGCAGGCCAGGAAAGTCTGTGTGCATTTCCGCCGATCTTATAATGCCAGTGCTCGGCTGACTGAGCTGCAAAAGGAGCTGAACCTGCCCAAGAACCGCCTAATATGTGACATGCCCACCAGGTGGAACTCAACGTTGGCCATGCTGCAGCGACTGCACACGCAGCAGAGGGCCATCAATGAGTACCTTTGCGACTACGGCACCAGGACAGGGTCAGGGGAGCTTGGCTTTTTTTCCCCACGCCAGTGGAGCATGATCAGGGATGCATGCACTGTCCTCTCACCATTTGAGGAGGCCACGAGGATGGTGAGCAGTGACAGTGCATGCATCAGTGACACTGTACCTCTTGTCCACCTGTTGGAGCATACGCTGCGTGGGATAATGGACAGGGCACTTGAGGCAGAACAGAGGCAGGAAGAGGAGGACTTCCTTGTCTCTCAAGGCCCCCTTTATCCAGACAATGTTCCTTCTGTCCCACCCATCACACAGGAAGAGGAGGAGGAGGAGGAGGAGGAGGAGGATTGTGTGAGCATGGAGGTGGAGCCTGGCACTCAGCATCAGCAGCAGCAGTCTTTTAGGGATGATGTACAGTCCCAACAAACCAGTGGACTTGTACGTGGCTGGGAGGAGGTGGCTGGCGATCATGTCATCCTCAGTGACCCAGAAGACTCCGGACCGAATGCCTCAGCTAACCTACGCTGCATGGCCTCCCTGATCCTGCAAAGCCTGCGGAAGGATCCTTGTGTTCTTCGGATCAAGGAGAGTGACCATTACTGGCTGGCCACTCTCCTTGATCCACGGTACAAGGGTAAGGTTGCGGACCTTATCTTGCCGTCGCAGAGGGAGCAGAGGATGAGACATCTCAGGGAGGCCTTGCAGAAAGGTCTGTGCAACGCGTTCCCAGAAACTGGGAGGTTACAAACTCCTGGTCCTGGACGACGAGTTGCTGAGGCTTCGGTCAGTAGCAGAAGGAGCGGTGGGGAAGGTGGACGTCTGACCGATGCGTTCAGACAATTTTTTAGTCCGCAGCCCCAAGGTATGATCGGTTCCAGCAACCATCGCCAGCGTCTGATATACATGGTGCAGGAATACCTAGGGGCAAGGTCAGACTTGGACACCTTTCCCACCGAAAATCCTCTGGCTTACTGGGTCCTGAGGATGGATCACTGGCCAGAGCTTGCACAGTATGCAATTGAGCTACTGGCCTGTCCTGCATCCAGCGTTCTTTCCGAACGCACATTCAGTGCTGCTGGAGGATTTGTCACCGATCATAGGGTGCGCCTGTCCACCGACTCGGTTGATCGACTGACCTTCATAAAAATGAATCAGTCTTGGATCACCACCAGCTACCAGACACCTGAAGCGGATATAACGGAATAATTTATAATGTCACATCCCTTCAAGACTGCCTATGCTGATGCTGAGTGACTGTCCTGTTATGTTCACTGACTATCCTCTTCCTCCTCCTCAATGATCCATGCCACCACACCAGTGCCTAAGGCACAATTTTTCAGTCCCTGTATAACAGGGGCATGTAATTACAATTTTTTAAAAAGATGCTTCGCAACAGGTGTGACTGCTGTGCTCAGAGTACAGTATCTGTGAGGGGTTGCAGTGTTGTGGCACCAGCACCAGTGCCTAAGGCACAATTTTTCAGCCCCTGTTGGGGCGTGTAATTACAATTTTTAGGCAATGCTTTGCAACAGGTCTCATTGCTGTGCTCAGAGTACAGTATCTGTGAGGGGTTGCAGTGTTGTGGCACCAGCACCAGTGCCTAAGGCACAATTTTTCAGCCCCTGTATAACAGGGGCGTGTAATTACAATTTTTTAAAAAGATGCTTCGCAACAGGTGTGACTGCTGTGCTCAGAGTACAGTATCTGTGAGGGGTTGCAGTGTTGTGGCACCAGCACCAGTGCCTAAGGCACAATTTTTCAGCCCCTGTTGGGGCGTGTAATTACAATTTTTAGGCAATGCTTTGCAACAGGTCTCATTGCTGTGCTCAGAGTACAGTATCTGTGAGGGGTTGCAGTGTTGTGGCACCAGCACCAGTGCCTAAGGCACAATTTTTCAGCCCCTGTATAACAGGGGCGTGTAATTACAATTTTTTAAAAAGATGCTTCGCAACAGGTGTGACTGCTGTGCTCCAAGTACAGTATCTGTGAGGGGTTGCAGTGTTGTGGCACCAGCACCAATGCCTAAGGCACAATTTTTCAGCCCCTGTTTAACAGGGGCGTGTAATTACAAATCTTGATCTAATAGTTCACAGCAGGGCCCATTCCTGCGCCCACCAAGAGTAACTATGAGGGCCTACAGTCTTGTGGCAACACCGTCCACCACCACCACCACCACCAAAGGCCCAATTTTTCTGCCCTGTTCAACAGGTGCATGCAATTACAAATCTTGATCTAATAACTCACAGCAGGGCCCATTCCTGCACCCACCAAGAGTAACTGTGAGGGCTTACAGTCTTGTGGCAACACCGTCCACCACCACCACCACCACCACCAAAGGCCCAATTTTTCTGCCCGGTTCAACGGGTGCATGCAAGTACAAATCTTGATCTATTAACTCACAGCAGGGCCCATTCCTGTGCCCACCAGTCTTGTGGCTACACCAACATCTAATAGGGCAAATTTCTGCAGAGTATATACGGCAGGCCCCTACTTTCAAACATCCAACTTACAAACGACTCCTACTTGCAAACGGCAAGAGAAAACAGGAAGTGAGAGGAAATCTACCCCATGGAAGGAAAATTCTATCCTGTTAGATTTAATTTGGGAAAAAGGTATCTCCTCTCTACTGATGCTTTATCACCAATCCTTGTTTCAATTAAAACCCCACTTTTCCAAAAACATTTGTCATTGGGACGGAAAGTGAGGTGACATGTTCTGAACAGATGTGCAAAGACAGCAAATGTTACAGGGGTGATAACCCCTTCCTATGTTCTCCAAAAAGCTTAAAAATGGATTTTTTTGGGATGTAGCTACACTTCATAATGTACCTGTTCAGATTCTACTTAAGAACAAACCTACAGTCCATGTCTTGTTTGCACCACCTATATACTGCTGTTCAGAGTATATAGGGTTGTAGGTATAGGGTTTTATTTTGGGTGCGGGGTCCCCCTTAGTATCCATACAAGACCCAAAGGGGCTGGGGTGGGGGGGGGGGGGGTGATGGGGTAGCCATGCCATTTTTCTCAAGGATTTTCAGCCATATGGCGGCCAGGACAAGACATGACATTAAAGCCGCAAGTGGTTTTAAATGGCTTCTTTTTTTCCTTTACAAATGTCATTTTGTGCAAGGACAGTTCTAAACACGGGAAACACATGCCACTTCACAGGCATACTTTAGACACCCCCCAGGTACCATATTTAAAGGAAAATTTCACTTTTTTTTTTTTCACTTTATGCATCATTAAAATGACTGCTCCCGAAAAAACTTTAGTTTTTAAAATTTCTTTTTGCATTGATATATGTCCCCTGGGGCAGGACCCGGGTCCCCAAACCTGTTTTATGACATTAACATGCATATTGGCCGTTGTAATTAGCAATTTTGATTTCGAACGTTCGCGTCCATTATAACGAATAGGGTTCGAAAATTCGCGCGAACTTTCGGTCCGTTCGAAGGTTCTGGTGCGAACCGAACCCGGGGGTGTTCGGCTCATCCCTACCGAGGAGTGTAAATAGCTGTACAGAAGAAGTTGTCCCTGAAAGTTCTACTAAAGTCAAGTAGACATCCCATATTACCCTTATCCCTATCCAAGTTAATCCCCTAATAAAAATACAAAACAAAGCACTGGCAGGTTCCTTGCCTCAAGTGTGCTGTGGAAATGCGGTGTGCCTGGCTGTGCGCTACAGGTGCATAGGATAATAATGCATCATAAAACAGCACTCCCCTAGGACTAACTTATACATACAATTAAATATCATAACCACTAGTTCCTGATAATCAAGAAAACTGTGGATAGTGGTTGCTTCGTCATGTGTTGATAAAGAACATTTCTTAGTCATGATTTTAGAGTTATAAAATTATCTGAAAGTACCAAGGCCTTGTCATCTCTACAGAGATTTTCAGCAGAAAAATGTTCAAGGTTTGGCAATACAGCTTGTGTTTATTAATCTAATAATCATCATATACATTAATATCCTCAGACTGTGCACATAGTACTATTGTGGCAACCAGCCAAGAATACATCAGTGATGAAGGAATTATACTTAATTAGTAAATCAGAAATGAGAAGTTTCATGAATTTCCCTGTATGATTTCTGTAGTTCTGTTTTCTGTTATTTTAAATATTAAATGATGTTAAAGTTAGTGGGGCCTCATATTTCCCTTGAGACTTTACGAGGTGGTAGCCCAAGGTAGGCTTGGGCCTGTTCCAAAGTCAGGTGATTTGTCTGGTTGCCATGGTGAAAATAGACACCAGTAAAATAGAAAGCAGATGTGAGGGGTCAGAGATCCCTTGCACAACTGTATCTGAGATGGAAAAACATCTGAAGATTATTCTGCTGTGAAAAACAGAACTATTAACTATTCCGTACCATGGCACATGGAAAGCAAAATAAATATAAGCACTCCAACAGTTTCTGAAGTTAGGTCAAGTAAATAATGATGGACATAACAGTCTTTCTTACCTGTGCAGGGAAAAAAGTCTAAGGTGGTACTTCCTTAATAGGAAATAGGCACCTCCAAGTGTGTGCATGCCACTTTTGCTACCCTGTAGACTCGTAGAGCATTGCAGGACCCTCAAAACTTTGTAATGTACTTATTAATTAAGCTGTCTGATAGCTAGTGCTGGCCATACATATCCTATCTCACATTTCCCTGTTATTCCATTCCTTTGATGAGCAGCCATATCAAGCAATAATTAGGCATATACACTCACTGTCCACTTTTATAGGTACAGATTTTGGTCCATATTGACATTATAGCATCACACAGTTCCTGCAGTTTTGTCGGCTGTACAACCATGATGCAAACCTCCTGTTCCACCACATCCCAAAGGTGCTCTTTTGGATTTAGATCTTGTGACTATGGAGGCCATTAGAGTACAGTGAACTCATTATCATGTTCAAGAAACCAGTTTGAGATGATTGGAGCTTTGTGACATGGTACATTATCCTGCTGGAAATAGCCATCAGAAGATGGGTATACTGTAGACATACGGGGATGGAAATGGTCAACAACAATACTCAGGTAGGCCGTGGCATTTAAATGATGCTCAATTGGTACTAAGGGACCCCAAATGTGCCAAGAAAATATCCTCCACTCTATTACACTACCAGCCTGAAATGTTGATACAAGGCAGGATGGATCAATGCTTTCATGTTGTTTACGCTAAATTCTGACCCTACCATCTATATATCTGTCAGGTCCCTTGCGGTCCAAGGGACTAGGAACACCCCGTGGAGGTTGTGGACCCAAAGGCTGACTGCTGAGGGTTCTGGGACGCTGCCACACAGGGTCGCAGCCACGGTCCTGGACAAGGAGTTAGAGCGTAAGATTCCCCAGGGCGCGGGGTCTAAGAGCCAGCAGGTTTTTACCAGAGCCTCTGATGGTAAGGGTGGACTACGCTGCAGCTGACTCCAGGTCGCGGCCCCTAGGGTCTCCCAGCTCACACTCACAGCTGGCTCTGGAGGATGGAGAGGAAGCAGCAGCACAGGGCAACGAGGAATGGTCAGTAGGCAGGCCAAGGTTGGGGTGACAAGCAGACAGGGATGGTCAAGACAAGCTGAACATCGGTATAACAGGCAGGAAGGGATGGTCAGGAGAAAGCCAAGTTGGTACGTGGAACAAAGCACACATGGCACGAATGACATAGGAACGCCTAACTAGGGTTGAGCGAACCCAAACTGTAAAGTTCGGGTCCGTACCGAACATTAGAGTTTTTGGGCACCGGACCCGAACAATTGCGTGTATGTTCGTGTTTGGGTCCGGTGTTCGGCGATGTAATGGCGCATTAGAAAAGCTTCAGGGGGCAGCCAATCACCTTTTGTTTAGCTGGTGTGCCCTTAGAAGCCATCATAGCCATGCTTACTAATGGCATGGCTGTGATTGGCCAGTGCAGCATGTGACCCAGCTCAGTGCAGCATGTGACCTGACCCAGCTTCTATATAAGCTAGAGGCACACAGCACAGCACGTCAGTCTGCTTTAGACAGGATAGGGAGAGGTTCCTGGCTGCTGTTGCTTATTAGGGAGAGATTGAAATACATGAGTTAGTCCTGATTCTGCAATCTGAGAGAAAAGATAGAGAGACAGTGTAGGGGAAGGTTCCTGATGGTGCTTTCAGGGAGAGAGATTTATATAGGAGTCCAGATTCAGAGATCTAATAACTCAGCGATCTGCATAGGTTTACCTGTTTGTGTTGCAGTGCACAGTCTTTTTACACTGCCATGAGCCCAGTGTCAGAGAAAATCTAACTTTTATCTGCAAGCTCAGTGCACCAGCACTGCATATGTTACGTTGAGAGATACACCGTTTCCATACTGTGGGTGTATTGTGCTCTTGCAAAAAGACCCATTTAGGGCAAAAAAAAAATTGCAGTGTTTTCTGCATATATGCAAGTGTGAGATTTACAAATTTATATATTTTTCTTGTATTGTGCTATTCCAAAAAAATGTTTTTAGGGCAAAACTTTTTTTTTAATAGCATTTTCTGTATTGCTGTAGGTGTGAGATACACCGTTTCCATACTGTGGGTGTGTTGTGCTCTTCCAAAAACACCCATTTAGGGCCACAAAAAATATTTCGCAGTGTTTTCTGCATATCTGGAGCTATGTGAACTAAACAATTTCTATATATTTTTCTTCTAGTGTGCTATCCTAAAAAAAGAAAAAAAAATTGGAATAGCATTTTCTGCAGTTCTGTAGCTGTGAGATACAGCGTTTACGTACTGTGGGTGTTTTGTGCTCTCCCAAAAACACCCATTTAGGGCCAAAAAAATATTTTGCAGTGTTTTAAGGTGTGGAGGAGGTCCAGGCACAAACGTAGCACATTCACTTCACTGCTTAGGTTTCTCAAACAGTTTTAGGGGCACGGTCTCTGCCACAGACCGTGAGGTTGGTCTATGCCACAGACTGTGTGTACAAGGCCCCTGCCACGGACCTGGAGAACTTTGGTCTCTGCCACAGACCAGGGTATATAAGGCCCCTGCCACGGGCCGGGTGAATAAGGCCTCTGATACAGTCAGGATGACCTTGAGCTTCTCCTTCTAAGAACTAGCCCATATCAAGGGGAAGAAATCTCTCCAGGGAGTCAACAGACCCTTCCTTCACCGTGCCTCCAGCATCGGGCCATCGGAAGGTTCCTCCCTTCCCTGGAACAGGGTCCCCTACACGAGGCGGCACCCAAAGACTCCTCGACCCTTAGCGGACTCCAGATGAAGGCTCTGGACCTCAGGCTTTACTCCCGCCCCTAGGCCTCCATACCTAGGGCAGCAGGAACTCCAGGATAGTACCTCACCCCAGGCTAAAGGTGCCCGAGATGGAACAGGAACACGTGTACCCAGGCCGAAGGCACCTGGGCGCGGACCCCACTGGACATCAGCCCTCAGGCCAAAGATGCCTGGGGCTCGGACCCTGATCAGGAGGCGTCTGCCCCTTTTATATCCTCTCCCGGCACGCACAGCAGGTTCCCCGCCCCGCTATACTACTGCCAAGAGGGGACACAAAAGGCACAGCACTGTATCGGCGGTTCAACCCTAGCCTACCATGGCAGTGCCACCTGTAGGCCGCAGGGAACTGCACACCAATACTGTCCCCCGAGGACAAAATGGTCCATGAATCCTACAGAATTAGGGTGTTTGAGCCTATTTACCACTCCAACACTTCCCTTAAATTTAGCACCCCGCTACATTTTTATTTCAAAGTATTTTTTTTTCCCACTAGCTTATCCATTAAATTGAATAATGTTTTCCAGAAAGGGCAAATTCTGGGGCATTCCCACCATATGTGTGGCATCGTGACGTTGAGTTTCTGAGGTTCTTAATGACTTCCTGTACCTCTTCTGCTGAAAAGGGGGCCTCCAGCATTTTTTTTCATTTTTTTTATGTTATTTTAAGTTATTTCCCTATCCACATTTGTTTGCAGAGCACTTCCCATGCTCTTAACAACATTTTGCTGTCATTTGCAACCCTCTAGCCCTTTCCATTACTTTTTTAGAGCCTTTTTAGTCCTCAGAAGTTCGGGTCCCCATTGACTTCAATGGGGTTCGGGTTCGGGGTAAAGTTCGGGTCAAGTTCGGTCCCGAACTCGAACTTTTTTCCGAAGTTTGGCCGAACCCGTCGAACCTGAACATCCAGGTGTCCGCTCAACTCTACGCCTAACACAAATGTTGATTGGCAAGGCTTGGCTTGCAGTGCACAGGTTAATATAGTGTTTCCTGTTAGAGGCTGGGGTGGAGCCATGCTTGAGGGAAGACACAGGTGAACAGCGATTGGTCTCTAAGCTGAACACAATAGAGAGGGAAGCAGACAGACATACGTGAAAAGGACTGGCACCCAGTCATCTATCATTTCAAACCAGTCTGCCCATTCTCCTCTGACCTCTGACATCAACAAGGCATTTTTGTCCACACAACAGCTGCTCACTGGATATTTTCTCTTTTTCGGACCATTCTCTGTAAACCCTAGAGATGATTGTGTGTGAAAATCCCAGTAGATCAGCACTTTTTGAAATACTCCCGTCTGGCATCAACAACCATGCCACATTCAAAGTCACTTTAGCAAGTCGTCTTCACCACATCTTGATGCCTAAATGCATTGAGTTGCTGCTATGTGATTGGCTGATTAGCAATTTGTGTTACTGAGCAATTGAACAGGTGTACCTAATAATAAAGTGGACCAGTGAGTGTAGTTGAAAGGGGTAGGCCAGTACCAGTCACTAGAAAGCTTGGCTGGCACTTGCATCACATAGAGTCTCATGCCGCATACACACGACCGTTTTTAATGACGAGAAAAATGCCATTTTTTTAAATGGTCATTAAAAATGATCGTGTGTGGGCTTCAGAGCATTTTTCACGACGAGAAAAATGGCCATGAAAAAATTGGAACATGCTCTAATTTTCTCATTGTTTTTCACATCGTCGTTTTTCTCGTCATGAAAAACGGCCATGTGTGGGCTTTAACGACGTGAAAAAAAATGCGTATGCTCAGAATCTAGTAGGAGACGGGAGCGCTTGTTCTGGTAAAACTAGCGTTCGTAATGGAGATAGCACATTCGTCACGCTGTAACGGACTGAAAAGCACGAGGCTGAAAAGCGCAAATTGTCTCTCAACAAACTTTACTAACATGAAGGGTGGCGCCATCCGAATGGAACTTCCCCTTTATAGTGCCGTTGTACGTGTTGTACGTCACAGCGCTTTACTCAAGCATTTTTTTCCACGATAGTGTGTAGGCAAGGCAGGCTTGAGAAGAATCACGTTGAGAAAAATGCCGTTTTTTTCAATGACATTAAAAACGGTCGTGTGTACGCGGCATCAGATTTTGGGGGCTCAAGAATTAGAATCTTCCATACAAGGCATATCGTTTCAATATTATTCATGAATGCCAGGAGATGAAACTTTAAAATGTGAAAGACCACCAGAATTCCACCTTTGGAAAACAAGTTGTTTTAGACAGAAACTTACTTTTAAAATAGTAAACTATCTGAGCTATTAGAAAGTAAGAAATGTAATTTTAAGATTTGTCAAGCCTTTATTTGTTAATGGTGAACACTTGTTTCAGTCTAGCTAATATAGACTGTTTGAGTTTCACTATTTTTGACTGATCAACTGCATTATGTTTTACATTTTTGTTATAATATTTGTGTTTCTTTGGTATATCCTTTAGTATTGTGATCAATTAACACTGCATACACACAATATCAAATATAAAATGAGCTACTTAAATCTTAATTAAAAAACAAAGAAGGCAGCACTATATATACTGAAAAAACCTTATACAAATGTGAATAATCAATCAAAATTACAATATAAAAAATACACACGTGAAACACAAATACAGTGCATGAAAGTTGATAACTTCCAGTGCACTGTTACAGTATATGAATGAAAAAAAATAATTATTTCTTTAAAACGTTCCCAAAATTGTCGCACGCTACACAAGTAACGATTTTCTCATTTATATACCCCTGGAAACTTTGGACTTTTGTGTATATGTTTATTTTTACAAGTCTATATTTTGTGTTGTCATTTTGATTGATTCTTTAAATGTAAGCTTTCAGTATTTATAGCACTGTCTTTTTGTTTTTGTTTTATATCTCCTAATATTTTATTATTTATATTTTATTTGTTTTCATAACTACGTAACATAATGCAAAATACTGTAAAGGCAACTATGACCTTTCTATGGTAAATCCTCCATAGGTATATTTTTTGGCATGGACGGTCAGCTAGTAGAGAGGATGAATATAAACACCTTTTTTCCAGATTTTAGATTTTGACACAAGAAAGTCAAAATGTTATTGCTCAGCTATATTAGATTATGTGTATTGTTTACTGTTTGGATTGGTTGCTTTGGATTAGTTCCTGTCTAACAAACTTCAGTAATAGAGGACATATACAAAAAAATGCAGGTTGTACACGGGACATTACAATGAATTACAAAAGTATACACTTCCACGAATTGCTCGGCATGCAAAATAGTAAAGCATGTATAAATAATGTGCTACATTCAAAGAAAATACCAAAAAATCGGAATTTACTCCATTTTTAGTGTGAAGTTGATGAAAGGCTTTGTTCTAGTACATTATGCTGATACTGATGACTGTGGTTTAGTAAATATGATAATCATTTGCAGAGTAGCTCCCAGATGTCTCTGTGACTTTCCTGGCCTCAGCAGCTTTGACAGTGGGTTTAGACTTTAAGTATGGGGTAGGAAGAAAGACAGTAGGATATAATCCAGTTTTAGCTCACTCCTAATATCATGATGTACAAGGTCTTAGTTGTCAGACCAAGCTTCATGTAAATTGTTGTCTTTGGATGTAGTAGGACAGAGATTAGGTAAATCAAAGGGAATTTAGAGAATATTTTAAAATTTGGTTTATGGAGTATGCATTGACTAATAGTATTTAAATAGAATACATGGTAAATGGTTACATATCCCCTCTGCTCAGACTTGTAGGAAGAAACACATTTTGACAACACACAGTGGGTGCTTGACATCAAAATTCTCCTACTGGGTCTTATGCCGCGTACACACGACCGTTTTTAATGTCATTGAAAAAAACGAAGTTTTTCTCAACGTGATTCTTCTCAAGCCTGCCTTGCCTACACACTATCATGAAAAAAAATGCTCGAGCAAAGCGCGGTGACGTACGAAATGTACGACGGCACTATAAAGGGGAAGTTCCATTCGGATGGCGCCACCTTTTGGGATGCTTTTGCTGATCCTTGTGTTAGTAAAGTTTGGTGAGAGACGATTCGCACTTTTCAGCCTCGTGCTCTTCAGTCCGTTACAGCGTGTCAAATGTGCTATCTCCATTACGAAAGCTAGTTTTACCAGAACGAGCTCTCCCGTCTCATCACTTGCTTCTGAGCATGCACGTTTTTTCACGTCGTTAAAGCCTACACATGGGCGTTTTTCATGACGAGAAAAACGACGACGTGAAAAACGACGAGAAAAATTAGAGCATGTTCCAAATTTTTAATGCCCATTTTTCACGTCGTGAAAAATGCTCTGCAGTCCACACACGATCGTTTTTAATGACCAAATAAAAAAATTGCCTTTTTCTCGTCATGAAAAACGGTTGTGTGTACGTGGCATTACAGAGCCAGTAACCATTTGGTGACCCTTGCATAGCAGGGGCGATATCGGTACTAACTTTGCATGGTTAGTACAGTGGCTCCTCCTGAGCTGTCAGTTTTTTTTTAAACTACTAGTGTGTACTAGGCTTTAGTTTCTGGCTGATAAATGCTAATTCTAACCTATTCCAAAAAAAAAAAAAATTATATAGATTGTTTCTGCTATTACGGAGTTAAAAAAAATATTCTGTGTCTTTAAATGTACTGCACTCGTGATCAATAAACACCACACATAAATAATAAAATGTCACCGTACTGCTTCCCACACTCTGTATGTTCCCACATGCAGCCCTTAAAATTTGAACTCGCCTACTCGCATTTGGCGAGTAAACAAATGAGGAGGGCGAGTATGGATGGACAGGGCTGTGCTGTCTCAGGAATGTATAGCCAGTGCCCCCCCCCGCCTCGCAGTGCGGCCATTGCAACACATACAGTCAGCCGCCTAGGACCGCCCCTCTCCACCTCCTGCTGCACATCACCGCCCAGGCTCGCAGAGCGTGTTGTTCAATAGGCATTAAAGAGCCACCTGGGACCGCCCCTCTCCACCTCTCTCCTGCTGCACATCTCGGTCCACCCTCAGTGTGTACCGATGACTGACCCCCGTGGCTGCAGAATGGTAAATATGACAATAAAATATTTATTTGTCATAAAATATGACAAATAAACAGGATGTGTGTTGAAAGGAAGGAGGAGGGGGGGCATTGAAATGAGAGCAAGCATGTGCTGGTTTGGAAGGGGGGGGGTTAATTGGAGGCATAGATAAAATGGATTGGGAAGGGGGCGATGGAATTGCCCTGTTGCAAAGTATTGCATCAAAAATTGTAATTACACGCCCCTGTTAAACAGGGGCTGAAAAATTGGGCCTTAGGCACTGGTGCCACAACACTGCAACCCCTCACAGATATTGTACTTGGAGCACAGCAATGAGCCCTGTTGCAAAGTATTGCATCAAAAATTGTAATTACATGCCCCTGTTAAACAGGGGCTGAAAAATTGGGCCTTAGGCACTGGTGCTTGTGCCACGACACTGCAACCTCTCCTAGATACTCTAGTTGGAGTGCAGAAATGAGCCCTGCTGCAAAGCATTGCATACAAAATTGTAATTACATGCCCCTGTTAAACAGGGGCTGAAAAATTGGGCCTTAGCCACTGGTGGCGGCACCCAGAAACAAAAATGTTCTTCCAAGCTATCATCAGGAATCGGATCATTGAGGAGGAAGAGGATAGTCAGTCAACATAACAGGACAGTCACTCAGCATCAGCATAGGCAGTCTTGAAGGGATGTGACATTTCAAAATAAATTATTCTGTTACATCAGCTTCAGGTGCTTGGTAGCTGGTGGTGATCCAAGACTGGTTCATCTTTATGAAGGTAAGTCGATCAACCGAGTCGGTGGACAGGCGCACCCTGTGATCGGTGACAAAGCCTCCAGCAGCACTGAATGTGCGTTCCGAAAGAACGCTGGATGCAGGACAGGTCAGTAGCTCAATTGCATACTGTGCAAGCTCTGGCCCGTGATCCATCCTCAAGACCCAGTAAGCCAGAGGATTTTCCATGGGAAAGGTGTCCAAATCTGACCTTAACCCTAGGTATTCCTGCACCATGTATATCAGACGCTGGCGAGGGTTGCTGGAACCGATCAAACCTTGGGGCTGCGGACTAAAAAATTGTCTGAACGCATCGGTCAGACGGCCACCTTCTCCACCGCTCCTTCTGCTACTGACCGAAGCCTCAGCAACTCGTTGTCCAGGACCAGGAGTTTGTAACCTCCCAGTCTCTGGGAAAGCATTGCACAGACCTTTCTGCAAGGCCTCCCTGAGATGTCTCATCCTCTGCTCCCTCTGCGACGGCAGAATAAGGTCCGCAACCTTACCCTTGTACCGTGGATCAAGGAGAGTGGCCAGCCAGTAATGGTCCCTCTCCTTGATCCGAAGAATACGAGGATCCTTCCGCAGACTTTGCAGGATCAGGGAGGCCATGCAGCGTAGGTTAGCTGAGGCATTCGGTCCGGAGTCCTCTGGGTCACTAAGGACGTCATGATCCGCAGCCACCTCCACCCAGCCACGTACAAGTCCACGGGTTTCTTGGGACTGTAAATCATCCCTAAAAGACTGCTGCTGTTGATGCTGAGTGCCAGGCTCCACCTCCATGCTGACACAATCCTCCTCCTCCTCCTCGTCCTCTTCCTGTGCGATGGGTGGGACAGAAGGAACACTGTCTGGGTAAAGGGGGCCTTGAGAGGCAAGGAAGTCCTCCTCTTCCTACCTCTGTTCTGCCTCAAGTGCCCTGTCCATTATTCCACGCAGGGTATGCTCCAACAGGTGGACAAGAGGTACAGTGTCACTGATGCATGCACTGTCACTGCTCACCATTCTCGTGGCCTCCTCAAATGGTGCCAGGACAGTGCATGCATCCCTGATCATGCCCCACTGGCGTGGTGAAAAAAACCCGAGCTCCCCTGACCCTGTCCTGATGCCGTAGTCGCACAGGTACTCATTGATGGCCCTCTGCTGCGTGTGCAGCTGCTGCAGCATGGCCAACGTTGAGTTCCACCTGGTGGGCATGTCACATATAAGGCAGTTCTTGGGCAGGTTCAACTCCTTTTGCAGCTCAGCCAGCCGAGCACTGGCATTATATGATCTGTGGAAATGCACACAGACTTTCCTGGCCTGCCTCAGGACATCCTGTAAGCCTGGGTACCTGCCCAAGAACCGCTGCACCACTAGGTTAAGGACGTGAGCCACACAGGGCACATGGGTAAGTTGTCCCTGTCTGAGGGCAGAGAGGAGGTTGGTGCCATTGTCGCAAACCACCATTCCTGGCTTTAGCTGGCGTGGCGTCAACCACCTCTCGGCCTGCCCCTGCAGAGCTGACAGAACCTCTGCCCCAGTGTGGCTCCTGTCCCCCAAACACACCAGTGCAAGCACGGCATGGCATCTTTTTGCCTGCGTACTTGCGTAGCCCCTTGAACGCCTACGGAGCACTGCTGGTTCCGAGGACAAAGCACAGGAAGAGGCCCTGGAGGAAGAAGAAGAGGAGGGGGTGGAGGAGAGAGTAGTAGCTTTTTGGAGGCGTGGCGGCAGAACAACCTCCAACAATACTGCACCTCGTCCTGCATCCTTCCCAGCTGCCAAAAGAGTGACCCAATGGGCCGTGAAAGAAAGGTAACGTCCCTGTCCATGCCTGCTGGACCATGAGTCAGCGGTATTATGCACCTTACCGCTGACCGCCCTGTCCAGCGAGGCATGGACATTGCCTTCCACATGCCGGTAGAGAGCCAGAATCGCCTTCCGTGAGAAAAAGTGGCGTTTGGGAACCTGCCAGTGAGGAACCGCACATTGCACAAACTCACTGAAGGGGTCGAGTCTACCAACTGAAAAGGCAGCAGTTGAAGTGCTAGCAATTTAGCCAAGCTAGCCTTCAACCGCTGGGCATGTGGATGGCTGGGAGTGAACTTCTTTCGACGGTCCAGCAGCTGGGGCAGGGAAATTTGCCTGCTACAATCGGACGTCGGTGTACTGTTAGCAGAGTGCCCGCAAGTACTTGGCTGTGACACACCTAATTCTACACCTTCATTCCGCTCAGTGCAGGTTTCAGAGAGGACTGAAGGTATAGTGGGGTTGGAGATCCCAGCTGATGAGGAGCAAGGAGAGGTCCGCTTTGTTCTTTGGTGTGGGTCTTTAAGGTATGCTTGCCAACGAGCTGCATAGCAGGTCAACATATGTCTGGTCAAGCATGTGATGCCCAAGCGGCTGATGTTTTAGCCACGCGAGATACGCTTGAGACATATGTTGCAAATAGCAGTGGTGCGATCTGATGCACTCGACTCAAAAAAGCCCCACACCAAAGAACTTTTGGAATAACGGGCAGAGGCAGCGCCCTGCACAGGCGGAGCTCTGCGGTGTGATTCAGTCGGTGTGCTGCCTTTACGCTGGCCCCCAGGGGGCATCCTGCCTCGTTGGAGATGTGCCTCCTCCTCATCCTCCTCCTCCTCCTCCTCTCTCTTATCAGGCACCCATGTGGATTCAGTGACCTCATCATCCCCTCCCTCCTCATCACTGGAGCCAATCTGGCAGTATGCTGCAGCTGCTGGAACATGACTGCCAGATTGCTGTCCTTCTTGAGCATCCCCTCTCTGCGCTCACGCTACTGCCTTCCTCTAGCTGGGTATCATCATCAGACCCTTCAAAACGCTGGGCATCCTCCTGGAGCATGTACCCAACACTGTGCTCAAACAGTTCGGGGACTCCTCAGGAGGACATGGCGGGTCTAGGGAAGGAGTGACTGATGATGACATTGATACGAGGGAAGAGGACACGTTGGCAGCTGCTTTGCCAGTACCCTGAGCCTGGGTGAGAGAGGATGAGGAGGGCTTGGTCATCCACTCTACCAAGTCTTCAGCATGATGCAGCTCAACACGTCCAGCTGCCGAAAATAAGGACAAGCGTGTCCCATGGCCACGTGCTGATGACGATGCACCGCGTCCACGACCAGCACTGTTGTCTCTAGACACAGAGCCTGCTTGCTCTCTTTTATTGGCTCGTGACTGTCTGCCTCTAATTGTTGGCCTTCCAGACATAGTAATGGCCTGCAGGGAGATGGGAAAACCAGCAATAGGGTAGTGTATATTGTGCTGGAGGCACACAACACCCACTAACTCCTGCAGATGCCTTTATTAGAGAACACCAGCAAAAAAGGGTAGATACAGGTGTATACTGTGCTGGAGGCACACAACACCCACTAACTCCTGCAGATGCCTGTATTAGAGGACAGCAATAAAGTGTAGATACAGGTGTATACTGTGCTGTGCTGGAGGCACACAACACCCACTAACTCCTGCAGATGCCTGTATTAGAGAACAGCAATAACGTGTAGATACAGGTGTATACTGTGCTGGAGGCACACAACACCCACTAACTCCTGCAGATGCCTGTATTAGAGAACAGCAATAAAGTGTAGATACAGGTGTATACTGTGCTGGAGGCACACAACACCCACTAACTCCTGCAGATGCCTGTATTAGAGAACAGCAATAAATGGTAGATACAGGTGTATACTGTACTGGGGCACACAACACCCACTAACTCCTGCAGATGCCTGTATTAGAGAACAGCAATAAAGTGTAGATACAGGTGTATACTGTGCTGGAGGCACACAACACCCACTAACTCCTGCAGATGCCTGTATTAGAGAACAGCAATAAATGGTAGATACAGGTGTATACTGTGCTGGAGGCACACAACACCCACTAACTCCTGCAGATGCCTGTATTAGAGAACAGCAATAAAGCGTAGATACAGGTGTATACTGTGCTGGAGGCACACAACACCCACTAACTCCTGCAGATGCCTGTATTAGAGAACAGCAATAAATGGTAGATACAGGTGTATACTGTACTGGGGCACACAACACCCACTAACTCCTGCAGATGCCTGTATTAGAGAACAGCAATAAAGTGTAGATACAGGTGTATACTGTGCTGGAGGCACACAACACCCACTAACTCCTGCAGATGCCTGTATTAGAGAACAGCAATAAATGGTAGATACAGGTGTATACTGTGCTGGAGGCACACAACACCCACTAACTCCTGCAGATGCCTGAGAAAAGAACACAGTCAACACACTGTCCCTGCCTATCTAGC
Organism: Rana muscosa; assembly: GCA_029206835.1. Taxonomy (NCBI): domain Eukaryota; kingdom Metazoa; phylum Chordata; class Amphibia; order Anura; family Ranidae; genus Rana; species Rana muscosa. Next base: position 351,993,589 of record CM055127.1, on the reverse strand, counting down.
TCTTTCCCTGCACGCCGGAACACACTACACAAGGCCGCCGTGCTGGTGGCCTTTTATAGTGTGGGGCGTGTACCTGAGCTATAATTGGCCACAGGCATCCTGCCTGTGGCCAATTATGGCTCTCCTCGCTGCCGGCGCTGTGAGTGGCCAAGCATGCGGGGTCACAGTGCATGCTTGGCCAATCACAGCGCCGGCAATGCACTGCGATGGCGCAGTGCATTGTGGGCCGTTCGTGTCACACAAATTTGGCGCGAACGGCCCACAAAGTTCTGGATTCGCCGAACAGGCGAACAGGCGATGTTCGAGTCGAACATGCGTTCGACTCGAACACCGAGCTCATCCCTACTAAACACCTTTCCGGTGTCTATTTTATTGAAGACCATACTACATTACCATAGAAAGCCAATGCCGCCAGTATACATTGGCTTTCTATAATAATGTAGTCTGGTCTTCCACAAAATCGCAGATGGAAAAGTGATTAGCTGTTTCCATGGAGATGCTTATTAAAGTGGAAGTAAAAGTAATTTTTAAACAAATGGCTGACAGGCAGGGTATTTATGACAGAAGAGACCCTATTGGCCGCTTCAGTCATAAATGCATCCTTCTGCCTGTCAGCCATCATGTACACTGAGCCGTGCATGCACAGCTCAGTGAACATTTGCGGCCCTAATCTGTGCTGCGGCGATGTGACGCCCGTGCGCATGCACAGGAGTGATGTCATTGCCGCCTGACCTATCAAACGGCTGAAGGCACAGGACCCAGAAGGAAGACCTGGCGAAGATGGAAACACCAGGGCACCATATAACAGGTAAGTCTGCCATAATGTACTAATATGCTGTGCATACTAGCACATTATAGCATAACCCACCTGGGGGGCCCTAAAAAAATAGGATTTTTTGTACTCACCGTAAAATCCTTTTCTCTGACATCCATGGACTGACACGGTGTCTCTTTACACTTTACACGTGGGTTATGTCCCTGCTTGCAGGAGAAGACCTAGGCAGAATGTGAGATGTTATACATACATTCTAAAAGCCAGAGCTGAACAGCCCCACCCAGGGGGCGGTCCCTCCGGGCATAACCCTCCCACTACAGTCAGCAGACTTCAGTTCGTAACAAAGCAGTACAAACTTAAAAAGGAAGGGTGGGTGCCGTGTCAGTCCATGGATGTCAGAGAAAAGGATTTTACAGTGAGTACAAAAAATCCTATTTTCTCTTATCATCCATGGACTGACACGGTGTCTCTTTACACTTTACACGTGGGATGTCCCAAAGCAGTGTCAAGAGGGATGGGAGCAGTATAAATGGAAAAACCAAAAACTTTCACTCCAAGAAGGCAGATCTCCTCAACGGAGGAGTCGCAACTTTAAACAGCGGCCTGCAGCACCCTGCGGCCGAAGGAAGCATCCGAAGATGCAGCCACATCAACCTTATAAAAAACTTAAAAGGTATGAACAGACGACCAGGTCGCCGCCTTGCGCACTTGTGCAACCGACGCTTGATGTCGGAAAACCCAGGAAGCACCAATTGCCCTGGTGGAATGCGCCGTAACCGGAAAGGGAGGCGCCCGCCCTTTGAGAGCATAGGCTTGAATGACGGTTTGTCTGATTCCCCTAAAAATGATGGCAGACGAAACCGCTTGGCCCTGTTATGGACCAGGGGCAGTCACAAACAGTGAGTCAGACTTCTGAATAGAAGCAGTAGCAGACAGGTACACCCGTAAGGCTCGTACCACATCCAATATGTGCAGCGCAAACTCTCTGGGATGCGATGGGTGAGGACACAAGGACGGGAGGACAATGTCCTCATGTAGGTGAAAGGTAGACACCACCTTTGGCAAAAGGGAAGGTCGCGGATGCAACACCGCCTTATCCTTATGGATGACTAAATATGGCGACTTGCAGGACAAAGCCGCCAACTCAGACACTCGTCAAACAGAAGTGATTGCCACTAAAAGGCCACCTTCTGAGACAAGACAAGAGAGGAATATCCCGGATATTCCCAAAAAGGAGGTTCCTGGAGGACCTAGAGCACCAAATTCAGATCCCACGGTGGGAGAGAAGGCTTGACAGGAGGGAGCACATGGCGAACCCCCAACACAAGGTGCTAACCAAGAAATGACCCGCTAGAGGTCGCTGAAAGAAGACGGCCAAGGCCGAAATCTGATCCTTGATGGTACTCAAAGCAAGCTTTTGGGTCACTCCACACTGTAGAGGACGCAGGATTCTGGGGACGGAATACGTCCGAGGACGCCAGTCCAGCGCTTTGCATATGGAGATATAAGCTTTCCAGGCACGGTGATAGATCTGCCTGGAGGAAGACTTCCGTGTCCTTAACATGGTCAAAATGACAGAGTCCGAGAGACCTCGGTCCCTCAACACCTGGCTTTTAACAGCTCTGCCGTTAAAGCCAGAGACTGTAAGCCGGATGAAACATAGGACCTTGAGACTGAAGGTCCTCCCTCATCGGCAACCGCCAGGGAACGTCCGCAACGAGACGTACCAGATCAGCGTACCAGTGACGCTGAGGCCAATCCGGAACAATTAGGATCACCAGAGTTTATATCAGGCGATAAGGACCCTATGGGGCCACCAACGCATCCGAGTCATCGCCCAAGGATCCCTGGATCTGGCCACAACCTCGACCCTTGCGACTGAGTCGAGAGGCCATCAGGTCCACATCCGACGTGCCCCCCCGTCGGCAAAGGAGTTGAAATATGCAAGGACCACTCCAACTGGTCCGGCGTCTGGCGATTGGCGACTCAGATAGTCCGCCCCTACAGAGCCGGCACGTTTCTTCCGGCCCACTTCAGGATACGGATTACCTCGGAAGCCGCAGCTGAGCTCCGAGTCCCCCCGTGATGGTTTACATACGCCACCGCCGTGGCGTTGTCCGACTGGCTCCTGATGGAGCGACTCCGTACTCTCTCCGACCTGAGGAGAGACACAGTCTGATGGCCCGCATTTCCAGAACAGTGATTGGTAAACGGGCTCGTCCGGAGTCCAAGGCCTTGAGCCGACAGGACTCCCCAGACTCCACCCCAGCCCGCCAGGCTGGCGTCCGTCGTGAGTACCGTCCATTGGATGGGAGGGGAACGACTTTCCGGACCGAAGAGCCGAGGGTCCCAACCACCCTGTCAGGGACGCCCTGACCAGGTGAATCACCTGGATCCGAAGATCCAAGGACAACGGGGATTTGTCCCAGGTGGACAAGATCTCCTTCTGCAATGCCCTGGTGTGTGATTGGGCATACGGAATGGCCGCAAAGGAGGCCACCAGGAGTCCCGGGACTCTCATGCAAACAACGGATTGACAACCATGTTCGGGATGTCAGCACCCGCACCGCAGACTGAAGTGTCAGCAACTTCTCCAGAGGTAGGATACCTTTGCCTCCAAGGAGTCCAGAACCAGAACTAGAGACTCCAGACACTGAGTCGGGACCAGGACTGACTCCTGAATGTTCAGGAACCACCCGAAGTACCTGAGGGTCTAATTGACGATAGTCACCTTTCCTCTAAGTCTGAGCCACTTTCTGCTCATAGCAGAAGACCGTCCAGATAGCCCACGACAGCAATACCTCGCTGTAACAGAAGGCTAGAACCGGAGCAAGCACCTTGGTGAACACCCTTGGTGCCGAGGCAAGGCCGAAAGGAAGAGCCACAATCGAGAGTGGACTTCGCTGATCGCAAGGCGCAGAAACTTCTGGTGACTTGCGCAGATCGGAACATGCAAGTAGGCGTCCTTGAAGTCCAAGGACGCCAGAAGAAAATCCCTTTGGTGGAGTGTAGCGATCACCGTGCGAATGGATCCCATGCGGAATTTCTGCACCTTCTCGAAGGCATTCAGGGCCTTGAGGTCCAGGATAGGCCGAACCACGACCTATTTTTGGGACGACAAACAGATTCGAGCAGAATCCCTGAAAACTCTCCTGTGACGGAACCGGCACAATCACTCCGGACCTGATCAAATCCTGTACAGCCCCCAAGAGGGCTGCCCGACAGGTAGGAAGGAGCGGAAGATTCAAGGGAAAGAATCTGTGTGGGGGCCAGGATCGGAATACTATCCTATAACCTGAGGTGACCACCTCGCACACCCACCAGTCGGAGATTCGGGAGATCCACCGATCCGTGAACCTGCGAAGTCGCCCCCCCCCCCCAGAGTCGGGCGGAGGCAAGACTTCACGCGGAGGCGGGCTTGGGGGCCGCTTGTTTGGCTTACGCACCCAGGGGCACTTGTGCCCACCAGCCGCACTGCCGTCAGTCTGAGAGGGCCTACCTGTGGACTCTGACTGACGAAAAAACCCCTGTTTTGCTGGAAAGGAAGGCCCCTGTTTGCGGCGGGCCTCCTCACCCTTGCTAGTCTAAGGAAGAAGAGTGCGTTTACCTCCCGTGACATCCATGACGATGTCATCCAGAGCAGCACCGAAAGGTCTACCGCCTTTAAAATAGTAGATCCGTCAGGAGCTTCCTAAGGCTAGGTCAGCAGACCAGCATTTCAACCAGATAAGACGACGCAATACCACCGCCGAGACAGAGGCCCTGGATATTAAAGGGGCCGCGTTCAGCGTGGCGTTGCACACAGAAACCAGGCCCTGAACCAGTTGGTGGGCCAGAGCAACTGTGTCTGGAGGAAGAATATGCTCCTGTACAGCTAGGTGCAACATTTTTGCCCAACCTGTAAGTGTTTTAGACACAAGGGTCGCCGCTACCACAGGTCGTAGGGCGGATCCCAACAAGGCAAACATGGTTCTGCTCACCACTTCTGACCTCCTGTCAGTGGGGTCCTCAAATGCAGGAGTCCCCTCCATCGGGAGAGTGATGGCCTTGTTCAACCGGGCGACTGGAGGGTCGACCACTGGGGGAGAAGCCCACTTTTTAAGTAGGGCATCTTCAAGGGGTACCTGATAGACAAACGCCGCGGGACCATAAAAAAATTCTTCTGCGGCTTTTCCCAGACCTTATCAATGAGCTGGTCAAAGAAAGTACAATGGAAAAAAACCCTTTAGAAGGCCTGGCCTTAAAAGAACCAAAGGAGACAGTATCCGCCTGAGGTTCTGCATCCGCAGCATTTGAGCTTGAGAGTGTCCCTCACCGCAGTCATGAGCACACTAACAAGCGCCCTGTCATTTACTGACTCAGAACTGGAGTTTTCCTCATAAGGAATGTCCTGTTCAAAACCATCCATACATTCAGAACTAGGGTCCTGAGCGATAGTGGCTAGGCCCATATCTGAATCAGCGCACTGCCCTCGAGTAGATAAAGTGGGGAGAGGGCGGCTTTTTGCACCTTGCGCTTGCACACAGCTCCCATCCTGGTCAGAAATTGATTCCAGGGCTGCCCACAACAGGTCCATAGGGACCGCAGTGCTGAAGCACTGCCTGTTGCCACTGACATTTTTAGGGGAAGCTGGTGACACAGACTCCATATTGTCCCTCTCTGAGACTCTCTCAGATAAAAAGTCCACCCACAGGCTGTGCTGACTGAGGAGGGGGCGCCCAGGGGACTCACCAAACCGGACCAGGGACCGCTTAGTTCCGCTGTCTGTACCGCGCTGTGTCAGCGCTGGTAAGCTGTGAGGAGACTGAGGAGATTTGCGCTGCTATAGCAGCGCTAGAGGCCAAACTAGTGCTGAAAAGCGCGTGGGCTACAAGAAAATGGCCGCCGCACTTCACTGAGGCGATCCGCGGCAAGATGGCCGCCATGACGCAGTTAAAATGAAACAGCACACACGCACAGCGCCACTCGGCGCTCAGGCCCCAAAAAAAAAAAAAAAAAACACACAAAAAAGCCCCAAGGCATACATTGCAGACCAGCATGAGCCCCCCAAGAACAGTGTGACCCCCAAGCACCCCACACAGTCAGCGCCAGTAATGGTGACAGAGAGCGACAATAAAATACAGGGGGAGACAGGGAAAATCCCCCACAGAGAAACACACAGCCCTTTGTACTCACCTGCAGGCAGGAGAGACTACTTACCCGTCCCCTGAGGGACACACTGGTGTTTCTGACAGGACTATCACAGTGCAGTACTGAGTAGCTGTCGGCCCGGTCCACCGCGAAAGATACAGTCAGTCAGGAGCTGTTCAGTCTTGAGAGGACCGTGGGAGCATGAAAGCAAACCCGGCCACCCCTGGAGTCATGGGGCCTGTCGTGAACTGAGTCTCACGCACAGAAGGCGAGGATCAGCACGCTCAATGGTCGGACAGGGAAGACTACGAGGATATCTTGTACCCAACCTGTTGCCCAGCCGACAGTTGATAGAAGATTCTCAAAAATAAAATAAAAAAGAATTCCAAAAAGGAATAAAATAGGTCAGGAGACTGGCTCCTGAGGGAGCCACGTCTTCTCCTTCTGCTAGGCAGAAAAAAACTGAAGTCTGCTGACTGTAGTGGGAGGGTTATGCCCGGAGGGACCGCCCCCTGGGTGGGGCTGTTCAGCTCTGGCTTTTAGAATGTATGTATAACATCTCACATTCTGCCTAGGTCTTCTCCTGCAAGCAGGGACATAACCCACGTGTAAAGTGTAAAGAGACACCGTGTCAGTCCATGGATGATAAGAGAAAAACAAATTTTATAGTGTACTTTACTTCCGCTTTAACCTGTCTATATATATAGCGGCTTGAACATCCTGGCCCCTTATTAAAAATTACCTTTTCTTTTTAATCTGAAACACTGTAATTTTCTGTAAAATGCAATGCAATACGGACCTGGAGGCATTCTATACACAGATGGTATACAGAACGCCCTCCAGAAATGTAATTTCCTGCCTGTTGTAAAATTGGCTTACTGATTTTCCAAGAAGTCTGCACTAAGATACAAATAAGATTTTTAACATCCCCTGTAACAAAAATGTCATTTTTGGTGAGATACTCCCAAAGTGAAATCATGTCTAAAGGGATGCAGACCTTGCAACTTTCCTCATTGGAGCCCTGCAGGAGCAGCAGCTGATTGCTAATTATAAAGACACTGCCATACAGATTCACTTGGACATCTGTGACAAAATTTTTAAAATGAAATCCGGGGACAATTTTTTATTTTTTTACTAGTAATGGCGGCAATCAGCGTCTTTCTGAACATCGCCCGCCGCTGCCCGCCTCACAGCCTGTCAAGTCTTACTCTCCGGGCCCCGGCTACTACTGGGTGGGGAGCGGAGGAAGATCACTGTGCCATGGAAGGCAATGAGATAAGCTAATAGGCGGTGGAGCGGGGGTGTGTAATTTATTTTTATTTTTTAATTCTGCACTGACTGTCTCAGCCCCTGTTCAAATCCAATCCGGGGACAAAACCGGGGACAGACTTGGTCTGGGCACAGTGTCCTCAATCCGGGGACTGTCCCCAGAAACCAGGGATGTCTGGTCACCCTACTTTAATGGGACTTCAATTAGAGGCATAGGTACCAGCATCTTTAGAAAATGTTGTTGAGGTGCATTAATCTGATGCTCTGTGCAAGATTTACAATCCTTAAGCCTGGTACACACTAGCAGTTTTTTTTGTTCAACCCAGCAGACTGAATGAAAAAAAAACTGAAGAGCTCCAGAGGAGCTGCTGTACTAACTATCTAATGTTTGTGCAGCGATCTCCCGCGCCAAAATATTGTGTTCTGACAGGGGGACTTCCTGCATCAGAACACACCGGTCAGTGCTCTAAGCCATTGGATGCCAATCGGTAGACCTTTTTCTGTCATGCCCCTTCGAACGTCCGGCCGGCTTCTGACGGACTGGCTGCCGTACACACGGGTTTCTATTGGATCAGCTGAACTGCCCGATATTTGGTCGCTTTGTATGGGGCTTTAGCTACTTTGCAAAAACCAGGCTAATTAAAAATAATCACTTTTGATCTTAAATGGTTGACTGCATGCTATCCCTCTCTCAACCTTTTCATTAAGTACTTTAACTAAAGGGCACTCTCAAACAATGCATTGCCACCTAAGAAAGTTATCAAAGAGACAGTTTAGTACTACAAACAAAGACAAAGGCAGAAGTGATAATTATATAGCTTCATGAATCTAAATCTAATCACTTTGCATCCATGGGACACTTGTCAAGATCCACTAAGTCTCTAGAAGCAAAATCTTCCACTTTCCACCAACAACCTGTTGAAGCCAAATTGGTCCTGTCTAACAGTTTACACTGAAAGCAGAGGCAACATCTGTCTGGGTAATGTCAGGAGGTCACACAAGGTAATAACAAGGCCCTTAATCTCTGGGATGATAATGTAGGCACCACAGTGTTTGATGTAACAACTAAAGATAATAAGCTGGCAGCCACCATGGAAGACAAGGAGTTCCTAAAAATATCTATCAGGACAATCCTGACAGCTGGGGGACACTACCATCATTTTGTGCCTCAAGAAAGAAACTACCAAATAATGTTCAGCTTGCAGAAGTGTAATTTACTTCTTTACAGAGCACCCTTAACAGAAAACCTGAGATGGGAAAACACTTTGTTAACTTTATGCAGAATTTGTTTGTGAGAGATCATGCTGAGCTTGCACCACCTATTAGGGAAGGAGAGTAATGTTAGTACCTCCCATGTTTGGTGTGTACTATCCTCGCAAGCCAGATCAGATCAGGGTGGTTGAGTCTGATAAGGGAATCAGAGCTAACACTTAACATTCCTGTGAAGTTCACACCGTTTTGAACACTTTTTGAAGTGGTCTTCTGTTATCTATGTTGCTCATCAATTTGCAACCAATTCTGTGGACCATGAAGAGTGTCATAGATGGCAAATCCATAAAGGGCCTCTCACTATCAAGGGAATTTCACAAGCAGAAAAAGTCATTATTCAATGTGTTCAACATGAAGTGTACTCAAGAGATTGATAGGGACTCAACCTTTCTAATGGAAGCTCTCTCTACAAATTGAACCCAATGATAGCTCACAACACATTGCTTTGCGTTAGAGGTCCAATCTGTTCAATGGAGAACAGACTCCCCTTATTGTTATGTGTAGACTGGCAGCACTCCCATTTGACAGATTAAGCACAGAACCACCCTTCACTAATGTTCATGGATGACAGTGGAAACGGTTAAGCCTTGGGGCCTATGGGTCTCATTACAAAGGCATGAGACCAAGTAATGATAAAATCAGGCCAAATAATGATACAAAAAATTTGGAATGTAGAAGTTAAGGTAAGTTAGGGAGGATCAACACAACTCTACTTCAGGCCTATCGACAAACTGTTAACTTCTTTTGCCAAAGGAATAGCATTCATCTTCAACACCAATGACTTGATTCAGAGGGAGGTAAGAAGGACTGGTGCATTTTGTTGTCTTCCCCTCTGAAGAACTGGATTCAAAGGGAAGTAAGAAGGACTGGCATATGCTGCTGCCTTCCCCTCTGAAGATACACTCGTAAACTGTCTTATGTGCCATCTTTCAGATACCATTAAAGACCTTACAAGTTATAATTGTTTGCATTATTCTTACATGAAGAAAGAAACAGGGGAAGTGCCACTAAGTGCAGTATCACAAGGGGGATTTTAATGCCAAAGGTTAAAAACACTTATGCCTCGTTTCCACTGAGCGGATCGGTTCGGTACGGTTCGGTACGGTACGCTATTTTGGGTGTTTCCATTATAAAAGCGCGCCATAAAACCGAACCGTACCATTCTGGGTCCTGCTTCAGATGTGGGACCATAGAAAATGGAACGGTTTGGTTAGGGTGGAGCTACAATACATTCCACTGATTGGCGGACACGCAATGCATTTTTCGAAACCCTGAATGGTCCCTGTCGGTCCGACTTGCAGTGGAAACGCTCACCAGAATAGACCGGACCATTCAAACCGTTCCAAACTGTACCGACCCAAACCGTTCCGTACAGTGGAAACAAGGCATTGCAGGATAAAAAAGAATAGATCGCCTTTCACATCAATGTTGATGTCAGCCATGGATCCTCTGTCCTGCAGGCCCCGCCGGAATCTGGTCCACGATAAATGAATGTGGGGGGAATAGATCCTCTGGGATGACAGGCAGATTACAGGCTATGCGCTCAGACCTCACTGCTCCTTCAAAAGCCTTCTCCAGATGTCCAGAAGTCCAGCCTTCTCTCTTCCTCCCTGGTGACGTCACGTCCAGCACAGGTTGGCGTGCACTCCCTGTCTGCTACAGAGGGTCCATTCCCCTCACATTCATCCACCGTGGACCAGATTCCGGCAGCGCCTGCAGGACAGAGGATCCATGGCTGACATCCACATTGATATGAAAGGCAATCTATTATTTTTTATCCTGTAAGTGTTTTTAACCTTTGTCATTAAAATCCCCCTTGTGATACTGCACTTAGAGGCCCTTCCCCTTTTTTCTTCTTGTATCTAACAGAGCTGGCTATACTCTGAGGACAGAAGACAAAAGGAACCAACGTTTGCAAAATTATATTTGTTTAACAGTCACCACATCCCAAATGAAGTAAATAAAACAAAAACCCCCTTGGAGGTGGGACTTTGAAAGTGACTGAAAACACACCAAAGTATATCAAAAATATATATTTAATAAATGAGTACAAAGAAAACACCAACTGGATATAAAACACATAGATTATGCACAAATCCAGAAAGTTGATTACATTGATGAAGAGAGACTTTTAACATTTATGATCAAACCCCACAGCTGTTTCGGTACACCCTTCTTCGGGGGAATTGTAGACATAAAGTTCAAAAAATTGTCTATAAAGAGACAGATTCTGTTGAATACATAAAAAGATACAAATGAATATCACAATATATGCTTGTACATACACTACAAAAAAATATATATACACAAGTGTGATAAAATGCACAAAATTATTAAATAAATATATGCTTACAAAAATGTATCCAAAATTAATTCGACACTCCATGCACCAGCGAACCACATGCACAGTCGTAAATGTGGGGTGAAAGAGAGAACACCCCACAAATGGGGGGGCTTCAAAGTTGACAGGATCCAAAAAGGCCTCAACGAGGGTCCCCAGGTGGCGATAAGCAGCATAAACAAGGGGAACTCGATGGATCCAGTGAGGCAGACCACTAGAAGATGAAGAGATAAGGAAGGGAACAAGAAAGGGGAATCACATTAGTGAACCCCTAATTTTTAGTAAAGCCCCCCTAGAATGTCCAGACCCTGACTTAAACCCAGTATGAAAAGTAAAAATCCATTCAGTATATATATATATATACAAAAAAAAAACTACCAGTGTGGAGAGGAACTCCAAGTCAGTAGAGTATCTGATGGAAATTTGAAAATGCTTCAAAAATAGAGGAAGTCCTCAATTCAAAAAATGCATCAAATATGCACTATTGTAGAAATGAAGCAATTATATACATAGTTCCAAACTTGCGATTTCAAAAGAATATCTAAAAAAATGAAATAAGGGTGGAAAAACAAAGAAAAATAAATGGGTATAACGTCCAGAGTATCCAAGATGGATTCCCATAATATAGTGTCTCAAACGACTTAATCCTATAAGGAGTCTACCTGTATGGATCCCGAGTATTCCAGTAGCCGCTGCGTGAAGTGCCTCGTGTGGACCTCCACTAGTCCTTGAGGGCTTTAAATGGTGTCTGATAGACGTCCGCGCATGCGTCAAAAAGCGCCGTGAAGGACGGAAAAGTGGTGACGTCAGTGCGCTGTCCGTCGCATACATATGACGCTCCGGACAGACGCATAGGAAATTAGATAATCCTGGGCAACGATACGTAAAAGCGGTAAGAATATCCCTGTGTACAGGGGATATACCGCAGTATGCTCAAGAAGACATAAGCGCGGTACAGAGATGGTAGAACTAAGCCTACTTAAAGCGGAGCTCCGCCGGAAAAAAATATATTAAAAGCCAGCAGCTACAGCTACAGCAGCTGCTGGCTTTTAATATTTGGACACTTACCTGTCCTGGAGTCCAGCGACGTCCGCAGCAGAGGACGAGCGACCGCTGGTCGCTCTGCTGCTCCCTTCGCCATCCTCGCTGAGGGAACCAGGAAGTGAAGCCCTGCGGCTTCATGCCTGGTTCCCTACGGCGCATGCGCGAGTCGCGCTGCGCCGTTCTGATTGGTGCTCCTGTGTTCTGGGAGCCGAGTGTCTCCCAGAACACCAAGGGAAGTCTGCGGGAAGTGACGTAACTCCCGCAGATTCCCGGAGAGAGGACTCCCGGATGTGGGTGAAAATACCTGTCTTAGACAGGTATCTTCACCCACCTCCCCCCTGAAAGGTGTCAATTGTGACACCGGAGGGGGGGAGGGTTCCAAATAGCAAAAGTTGCTATTTAGGGTGGAGCTCCACTTTAATGCAAAAAGAGGAGGGAGTATATATATACACACAGCAAAACAAAGAAAAAGAGGGGAAAAGATATTATTGTTTAAAATCCATTTGAAATTGTATATCCCTATATTATATTGGAACTACGAATATCCATAGTTCGAATGAGTAGACCATTAAACCCAAGTAGAGAAAATATAAGATTGTAAAAAGTAAGAATAAAAATGAAAAATAGAGTGGGAAGAAAAGAGTTTAATGGTGACCGCCACTCATAATTCAATAGAAATTAGAGCAGCCCTACTCATTCTGTGCATGGAGGGTAACCTGCACATATATATTCCATAAGGGAACCGTATATCAACTGTAACATTACATCTATGGAAAAATATACTAATTATCAAATAGATAAATTCTCCCTCTAATAAAATTAATGTTGTTAATACAATAAATGGGCACATAGACAGCAGGCAAGTTCATGGTATCAAATCAAAGGACTAAGTCGCCACTAGGGGGCCCCCCGCGCGCCATCTGCCAAAAGCCATCCCAGGTGACGGCAATTGGCACATGACGCGCGCCGACGCACACATGCAAATAATTGCATAAAAAAGGGGGGGGGGGAAAGATCCCACCCCCTGTGTGCGCCGTGTGAGGAACAGAGGACCCACAAGGAGCCCAAAATTACATATGCATGTGGGCCACTGATACATCAAATGAAGAACAAAATATGGTAGGGGAAGGAAAGGGGAAGGGAAAGGGGGGATTAAATGTTGGAACCTTAAAGGAGAGGGGAAAAGAAAAAAAAGGGGGGAAGGGGTTGATACATAGTATACATCGATAAGCATGTCCAATATTGACAAAGAGTGTGTAATATCACCTATGCTTCTACTCTTCCCAACCGCCCGAGGAAAAACCCTCAAGAAACGGACGGTAACTTATAAGATCGTTCAATCCTGGAGGCATGGTGGCATTTAAAGTGAAAATCCATCTAGTCTCTCTTTGTAAAAGAGTTCTATTCCAATCCCCTCCTCTATTACTAGGGTGTATCCTATCCAGAATTAGAAATTTTATTCTGGGGATTCTGCCATTATGAATGTCTTTTATATGCCGTCCAAGAGGGAGATCTGAGTCACATTTCTTCATACAGGTAATATGCCTAGCCGCTCTCTTAAAGAATGGCTGTTTGGTTTTGCCAATTGTGACAGCAGGAAGGTAAAGTCACCTGGTTGCATCCAGGGGGGTAGGTATATTTCTCCCAGATTCAGGCTTTATGCCGACTTATACAACTAGGGAGAGAGTTGATGAAGCCCAGCTGAGGCTAGTGGGCTCATGGATGATTCATACCTCTAGGGAGAGTGCTGGGCGTCGTGCAGGCAGGGAGTTGATGAGACCAGCTGAAGCTTGTCAGCTCGTTTAAGGCCTCTATAAAAACTCCCAGCTTCATTAGGTGTTTGCTCATGCCTGGACCCAGACCTGTGTGGACTGTCTAGGGAGAGTGAACCCCTGTGCGGTGAGACAAAGCCTGTGTGGCTATTTGTTTGGACATTTACTAAACCAGGGACTTAGGGACTAGGACAGCACCAGGCTGATCCCAGTTGTTAGTTAGGGAAACCTGCATGTTTAGTCAGAGGTCAAGCTGACCAGGATTTATTTTGTTTATGTTTCTTTTTGCTTTGCTGTGTTTTTGTCACTGTAAATAGAGAAATAAACCGCACCTTTTGATCTTGAAAACCACAACCTCCGTCTGCTGGGCCTGTTTTTGTGTGGGGAGCCCATCCAGGGGGTCACACACACCCGCTACCGAGCAAACCCCCTCACAGTTGGTGGAGAACCAGTGGCAGTTTTTTTTTAAGCCAGCATGGAGGAGATACTGAAACAGCTGGCTCTAGCAAATGCCAATCAACAGCAGACAAATGCAGGTTTGCAAAAGAGCCTTGCAGCTCAACAACAGAGCTTCGCAGCCCAGCAACAAGCCCAGCAGCAATCTGAGGCCCGCTTCATAGACCTGTTGCAGAAGCAAGAGCAGAGACTACAACAACAGATGGAAGCAGTAATGCAGCAACGTCCGCAGACCAGTGAGGAAAGCCGTCCCACTAATACCGCGTCCTTTGGGGTGAGTCGTTTATTGACAAAAATGACTGGAGAGGATGATCCAGGAGGTATTTTTGACCACATTTGAAAGGACTGCTGAAAGAGAAAAGTGGCCTGAGGAGCAGTGGGCTGGACTGGTGGCTCCTCTGTTAACTGGTGAATCGCAGAAAGCTTACTATGACCTAGAGCCTGACCAAGCAAAAGACTATGTGATGCTAAAAGCTGAAATATTGGCAAGGCTGGGTGTCACCCTGGCTGTCCGGGCTCAGCGTGTGCATAACTGGACTTTCCAGCTTGGAAAACCCCCCAGGTCTCAAATGTATGATCTCATTCACCTGAGCAGGAAGTGGCTACAGCCAGAGACATTGTCCGCACCGGAGATTGTGGAACGTGTTGTGATGGATCGTTTCTTGAGAGCTCTTCCTACCGCCATTCAAAAGTGGGTAAGCCATGGAGACCCAGAAACGGCCGGTAAACTTGTGGATCGTGTAGAGAGATACTTGGCTGCAGAGAACCTGACGGCCTCTTCCAGAGACTCTCGGACTTTCCACCCTAAGACCAGACCATCCCCAGGGGCGGATAAGATGATTCCAAGGGGTGAGGGTGGAGAGAGTGAGAGGGTGGGAGCTCTGCCCAGGGTTTGGCGAGAACAGCCTGGGAAGTCGGGGGCTCAAGAGGCAGCCAAAAGGATTGTTTGCTACCGCTGCCGGCAAGCGGGACATATTGCAGCAAATTGCCCGGTTGTGGAGGAACCCATGCAATGTGACTTTCTGACGGACAGACGTCAGTCGCTGTGTGCGACAGTCGCATGCACTGCCATTCGGGGAACTGAGAAACATTTATGCAAAATGTGTATTAATGGTAGAAATGTTGTGGTATTGCTGGATTCAGGTAGCCTTGTGACCCTGATAAAGGCTGAATTAGTTAAAACAGAGGTCTCTGGGAATAGCAAGGTAGCTGTTATTTGTGTGCATGGGGACACCCGAGAGTATCCAGTGACTACAGTGTGTTTCAAGACCCCCAAAGGTACCCTCTCTCATCCAGTGGGGTTAGTATCTCAACTACCGCATGATGCCATTGTGGGAAGGGATTTTCCGAAGTTCTGGGAACTGTGGGATGATCCTGAGCCCCCCACTGGTGCCCCTATGTACCAGGAAGGTGATAGCCAGAACTCCTCTGAGAGTGGTGAGGACTCTCCAGAATTTCCCTTGTCAGTATTGGCAGGCGAGACTCAAGAAACTGGAGAGGAGCCCACCTCCTCAGACGAAAACCTACCGTCTGTGGAGTTTTCTGATCTTGAGGTTCACAGGGAAAATTTTGCCACAGAACAGTTAAAAGACCCCGCCCTAATAAAGGCACGGGAAAACGTAGTGGAAATAGATGGCGAGTTAGTGAACCCAGATAATACCTGCACTTACCCATACTTCAGCGTAGAGAAGGACCTACTGTATCGGGTGGCAAAAAGGGCAGAAGAAACCGTTGAGCAGCTTGTGGTGCCCAAACCTTACAGGAAGTTGGTGTTGGAGTTGGCCCATGGGCACATTCTTGGAGGTCATCTGGGGACAGAGAAAACCCGAGAGAGGGTATTACAGAGATTCTATTGGCCTGGGGTGATGAAGGACATAGAAAATTATTGTTCCTCCTGCCCTGTGTGTCAGAGGTCGGCCCCGATGCCACATTTCCGTAGCCCGCTGGTCCCTCTACCCATCATTGAGGTCCCGTTTGAGAGGATTGCAATGGATTTGGTAGGTCCTATAATCAAGTCCGCTAGGGGGCACCAGTACATATTAGTTATAATGGACTATGCCACCCGTTATCCAGAAGCGATCCCTCTCCGAAATACCTCGGCCAAAACCATAGCCAAAGAGCTATCTCTTGTTTTTAGCCGGGTGGGTATTTGTAAAGAACTGCTTACGGACCAAGGTACACCCTTTATGTCCCGGGTTATGAAAGAGCTGTGTAAATTGTTCAAAGTGACGCAATTGC
Organism: Rana muscosa; assembly: GCA_029206835.1. NCBI lineage: Eukaryota > Metazoa > Chordata > Amphibia > Anura > Ranidae > Rana > Rana muscosa. The sequence continues at coordinate 351,977,295 of CM055127.1, read as the reverse complement.
GTACGTCTGTGTATCACCCCCAAACCGATGGGCTGGTTGAAAGATTCAACAAAACCCTAAAACAAATGTTGAAGAAAGTGGTGGATAGAGATGGAAAGGATTGGGACTGTCTACTTCCTTATTTGATGTTTGCTATTAGGGAGGTGCCCCAATCCTCTACGGGATTCTCCCCCTTTGAGTTACTGTATGGGAGACACCCAAGAGGGCTGTTGGATATTGCCAAGGAAACTTGGGAAAGTGAGAGTTCTCCCCACAGGAGTGTGATTGAGCATGTCGCCCTGATGCAAGATCGAATTGCACAGGTAATGCCCATCGTGAAGGAACATTTGGCCCAAGCGCAGTTGGCACAGCAGAGAGTGTACAACCGTGGAGCCAAGACCCGTACCTTTTCCCCGGGGGATAGGATATTGGTACTTGTCCCTACGGTTGAAAGTAAATTCCTTGCCAAATGGCAAGGCCCCTACGAGATAATGGAAAAAGTGAGCGAAGTGAATTACAAGGTCAGACAACCAGGAAGGCGAAAGCCCGAACAGATCTATCACGTTAATCTGTTGAAAGCCTGGAGGGATAGAGAGTCCCTAGTCGCAGAAACTTGGTCACCAGCTCAAACTGGTTGCGTGATTCCGGAGGTTGGAATAGCAGCCACCTTGTCACAACCCCAACAACAGGAGGTTAAGGAGTTTGTGCTTCGCAACAAGGAGGTGTTCTCTGAGCTGCCGGGACAAACATCTGGGGTAGAGCATGATATTATTACCCCGCCCGGTGAAAGGGTGAAGTTAAAACCCTATCGGATCCCAGAGGCCCGACGGGAGGCAATACGGGAGGAAGTACAGAAAATGCTGAACTTAGGGGTGATAGAGGAGTCCCAAAGTGATTGGTCTAGTCCCATTGTGTTGGTGCCTAAACCGGATGGGAGCTGGCGATTTTGTAACGATTTTCGTCAGTTGAACAAAGTTACAAAATTTGACACCTACCCCATGCCACGTATAGATGAGTTGATCGACCGGCTGGGAACAGCCCGATACATGACGACTCTTGACCTCACAAAAGGGTTTTTTCAAATTCCCCTGGCCAAGTCGGCCAAAGAGAAAACCGCATTTGTAACCCCAGACGGGGCGTTCCAATATAAGAGAATGCCGTTCGGGTTACAGAATGCGCCGGCCACATTCCAGCGGAAAATGGACCAGATACTGAGGCCCCATCGGAAGTATGCTGCGGCTTACCTGGATGACGTAATTGTCCATAGCACAGATTGGGCCTCACATCTGCCAAAAGTGCAAGCAGTCCTAGACTCTATCCGGGAAGCGGGGTTTACGGCTAACCCCAAGAAGTGTACCATTGGGCAGGAGGAGGCCAAATATCTTGGGTACACCATTGGCAGGGGAGTAATAAAACCCCAACTCAACAAAGTCGAGGCCATCCAGAGTTGGCCACGTCCCAACAGCAAGAAGCAGGTACGAGCCTTTCTGGGAATTGCGGGTTATTATCGGCGCTTCATTCCCCACTTTGCTTCTAAGGCTGTGCCCCTAACCAACCTGACGAAAGGGAAAGGGTCGGTCATGATTAAATGGACCCCCGAGGCTGAGGCAGCATTCCAATTCTTGAAACAAGCCTTATGTAGCCAGCCAGTGTTGTACTCACCCGACTTCTCTAAAGACTTTGTCGTACAAAGTGATGCGTCAGATGTGGGGTTAGGAGCAGTATTGTCCCAGGTCTGGAACGGGGAAGAGCACCCAGTCATTTACCTCAGCAGGAAGTTGAAGTCCCATGAGGTAAATTACGCCACAGTTGAAAAGGAGTGTTTAGCGGTGAATTGGGCTCTAGATTCCCTTCGGTACTATCTGCTAGGTAGGCACTTTGACATGGTTACGGATCACGCTCCGTTAAAGTGGATGGCTCAAAACAAGGAGACAAATAGAAGAGTAAATAGGTGGTTCCTGGCCCTACAGGAATTCAACTTCACAGTAAAGCATCGCCCTGGCGTTCAAATGGGGAATGTGGATGCTTTGTCTCGAGTACATGAATGCCTGATTGCTGGTGTTCCAACCCCAAGGTTAAAACAAGAGGGGGGGGGGGTATGTGACAGCAGGAAGGTAAAGTCACCTGGTTGCATCCAGGGGGGTAGGTATATTTCTCCCAGATTCAGGCTTTATGCCGACTTATACAACTAGGGAGAGAGTTGATGAAGCCCAGCTGAGGCTAGTGGGCTCATGGATGATTCACACCTCTAGGGAGAGTGCTGGGCGTCGTGCAGGCAGGGAGTTGATGAGACCAGCTGAAGCTTGTCAGCTCGTTTAAGGCCTCTATAAAAACTCCCAGCTTCATTAGGTGTTTGCTCATGCCTGGACCCAGACCTGTGTGGACTGTCTAGGGAGAGTGAACCCCTGTGCGGTGAGACAAAGCCTGTGTGGCTATTTGTTTGGACATTTACTAAACCAGGGACTTAGGGACTAGGACAGCACCAGGCTGATCCCAGTTGTTAGTTAGGGAAACCTGCATGTTTAGTCAGAGGTCAAGCTGACCAGGATTTATTTTGTTTATGTTTCTTTTTGCTTTGCTGTGTTTTTGTCACTGTAAATAGAGAAATAAACCGCACCTTTTGATCTTGAAAACCACAACCTCCGTTTGCTGGGCCTGTTTTTGTGTGGGGAGCCCATCCAGCGGGTCACACACACCCGCTACCGAGCAAACCCCCTCACACAATGTAGAATGATCCACATTGGCATGTGAGTAGATAAACAACTCCTTCCGTTTTGCAGTTCGCAAAGTGAGTAGCTTTGAAGATTTTACCATTTGGTAATAGTGCTTTGTTATCAATGTTCATATACTGGCATAGATTGCAACTAGGGATGAGCTTCGTGTTCGAGTCGAACATACGTTCGACTCGAACATTGGCTGTTCGATCGTTCGACGAAGATCGAACGATTTGGGCCGTTCGCGCCAAATTCGAGTGACGCGAACGGCCCACAATGCACTACGCCATCGCAGTGTCATCCAGGCGCTGTGATTGGCCAAGCATGCACTGTGACCCCGCATGCTTGGCCAATCACAGCGCCGGCAGCGAGGAGAGCAATGATTGGCCACAGGCAGGATGCCTGTGGCCAATTATTGCTGAGGGTGTTTAGTACACGCCCCACACTATAAAAGGCCGCCAGCACGGCGGCCTAGTGTAGTGTGTTCCGGAGCAGGGATAGAGTAGCATAGGCAGGGACAGTGACTGTTATTTCTTTCTTGCTTAACCTGGATTCCTTTAGTTTAGGGAAAGAGAAGGATAGGTAGGGAGAGTGTCAGTGTGTTTTGTGCTTCTGCTATAGTGTGCTTAAAAAAAACATTTATTCTAGGGACAGAAAACTCTAGGTAGGGACAGTGTCAGTTTCTTTCACTCTGCAAGTCCTTGTTTCCAGGGACCTGTAAGGACAGTGAGTTAATTGTCCTTGTGCTATATTGTGCTTAAAAAAAACATTTATTCTAGGGACAGAAAACTCTAGGTAGGGACAGTGTCAGTTTCTTTCACTCTGCAAGTCCTTGTTTCCAGGGACCTGTAAGGACAGTGAGTTAATTGTCCTTGTGCTATATTGTGATTAAAAAAAACATTTATTCTAGGGACAGAAAACTCTAGGTAGGGACAGTGTCAGTTTCTTTCACTCTGCAAGTCCTTGTTTCCAGGGACCTGTAAGGACAGTGAGTTAATTTTCCTTGTGCTATATTGTGATTAAAAAAAACATTTTTTCTAGGGACAGAAAACTGTAGATAGGGAGAGTGTTTTTTTTCTTTCACTCTGCAAGTCCTTGTTTCCAGGGACCTGTAAGGACAGTGAGTTAATTGTCCTTGTGCTATATTGTGCTTAAAAAAAACATTTATTCTAGGGACAGAAAACTCTAGGTAGGGACAGTGTCAGTTTCTTTCACTCTGCAAGTCCTTGTTTCCAGGGACCTGTAAGGACAGTGAGTTAATTGTCCTTGTGCTATATTGTGATTAAAAAAAACATTTATTCTAGGGACAGAAAACTCTAGGTAGGGACAGTGTCAGTTTCTTTCACTCTGCAAGTCCTTGTTTCCAGGGACCTGTAAGGACAGTGAGTTAATTTTCCTTGTGCTATATTGTGATTAAAAAAAACATTTTTTCTAGGGACAGAAAACTGTAGGTAGGGAGAGTGTTTTTTTTCTTTCACTCTGCAAGTCCTTGTTTCCAGGGACCTGTAAGGACAGTGAGTTAATTGTCCTTGTGCTATATTGTGCTTAAAAAAAACATTTATTCTAGGGACAGAAAACTCTAGGTAGGGACAGTGTCAGTTTCTTTCACTCTGCAAGTCCTTGTTTCCAGGGACCTGTAAGGACAGTGAGTTAATTTTCCTTGTGCTATATTGTGATTAAAAAAAACATTTATTCTAGGGACAGAAAACTCTAGGTAGGGACAGTGTCAGTTTCTTTCACTCTGCAAGTCCTTGTTTCCAGGGACCTGTAAGGACAGTGAGTTAATTTTCCTTGTGCTATATTGTGATTAAAAAAAACATTTATTCTAGGGACAGAAAACTCTAGGTAGGGACAGTGTCAGTTTCTTTCACTCTGCAAGTCCTTGTTTCCAGGGACCTGTAAGGACAGTGAGTTAATTTTCCTTGTGCTATATTGTGATTAAAAAAAACATTTATTCTAGGGACAGAAAACTCTAGGTAGGGACAGTGTCAGTTTCTTTCACTCTGCAAGTCCTTGTTTCCAGGGACCTGTAAGGACAGTGAGTTAATTTTCCTTGTGCTATATTGTGATTAAAAAAAACATTTTTTCTAGGGACAGAAAACTGTAGGTAGGGAGAGTGTTTTTTTTCTTTCACTCTGCAAGTCCTTGTTTCCAGGGACCTGTAAGGACAGTGAGTTAATTTTACTTGTGCTATATTGTGCTTAAAAAAAACATTTTTTCTAGGGACAGAAAACTGTAGGTAGGGAGAGTGTTTTTTTTCTTTCACTCTGCAAGTCCTTGTTTCCAGGGACCTGTAAGGACAGTGAGTTAATTGTCCTTGTGCTATATTGTGCTTAAAAAAAACATTTATTCTAGGGACAGAAAACTCTAGGTAGGGACAGTGTCAGTTTCTTTCACTCTGCAAGTCCTTGTTTCCAGGGACCTGTAAGGACAGTGAGTTAATTTTCCTTGTGCTATATTGTGATTAAAAAAAACATTTTTTCTAGGGACAGAAAACTGTAGGTAGGGAGAGTGTTTTTTTTCTTTCACTCTGCAAGTCCTTGTTTCCAGGGACCTGTAAGGACAGTGAGTTAATTTTCCTTGTGCTATATTGTGATTAAAAAAAACATTTTTTCTAGGGACAGAAAACTGTAGGTAGGGAGAGTGTTTTTTTTCTTTCACTCTGCAAGTCCTTGTTTCCAGGGACCTGTAAGGACAGTGAGTTAATTGTCCTTGTGCTATATTGTGCTTAAAAAAAACATTTTTTCTAGGGACAGAAAACTGTAGGTAGGGAGAGTGTTTTTTTTTTTTCACTCTGCAAGTCCTTGTTTCCAGGGACCTGTAAGGACAGTGAGTTAATTGTCCTTGTGCTATATTGTGCTTAAAAAAAACATTTATTCTAGGGACAGAAAACTCTAGGTAGGGACAGTGTCAGTTTCTTTCACTCTGCAAGTCCTTGTTTCCAGGGACCTGGAGAGACATTGAGTGAATTGTCCTTGTGCTATATTGTGATTAAAAAAAACATTTATTCTAGGGACAGAAAACTCTAGGTAGGGACAGTGTCAGTTTCTTTCACTGTGAAAGTCCTTGTTTCAAGGGACAGAGAAGGACACCTGAAGGTAGCCCTTATTGCTTTTTTCCCATCTCCCTGCAGGCCATCTATTAGAATGTCTGGAAGGCAAACAAGGAGAGGCAGACAGTCAGGAGGCAATAAAAGAGGGCAAGCAGGCTCTGTGTCTGGGGGCAACAGTGCTGGTCGTGGACGCGGTGCATTGTCATCAGCACATGGCCATGGGACACGCTTGTCCTTCTTTTCGGCAGCTGGACATGTTGAGCCACATCATGCCGAAGACTTGGTAGAGTGGATGACCAAGCCCTCCTCCTCCTCCTCATCCTCTCTCACCCAGGCTCAGGGTACTGGAAAAGCAGCTGCCAAAGCGTCGTCTTCCCTGGTATCAATGTCAGACAAATCATCAGTCACTCCTTCCCTAGACCCACCATGTCCTCCTCCTGAGGAGTCCCCCGAACTGTTTCAGCACAGTGTTGGGTACATGCTCCAGGAGGATGCCCAGCGTTTCGAAGGGTCTGATGATGAAACCCAGCTAGAGGAAGGCAGTAGCGTGAGAGCAGACAGAGGGGATGCTCAAGAAGGACACCAATCTGGCAGTCATGTTCCAGCAGCTGCAGCATACTGCCAGATTGGCTCCAGTGATGAGGAGGGAGGGGATGATGAGGTCAATGACTCCACGTGGGTGCCTAATAGGAGAGAGGAGGAGGAGGAGGATGAGGAGGAGGCACATCTCCAACGAGGCAGGATGCCCTTTGGTGGCCAGCGTAAGGGCAGTACACCGACGGAATCACACCACAGAGCTCCGCCTGTGCAGGGCGCTGCCTCTGCCCGTCATTCAAAAAGTTCTTTGGTGTGGGCCTTTTTTGAGGCTAGTGCATCAGATCGCACAGCTGCTGTTTGCAACATATGTCTCAAGCGTATATCGCGTGGCCAAAACATCAGCCGCTTGGGTACCACATGCCTGACCAGACATATGTTGACCTGCCATGCAGCTCGTTGGCAAGCCTACCTCAAAGACCCACACCAAAGAACAAAGCGGACCTCTCCTTGCACCGCATCAGCTGGGATCTCCAACCCCACTATAACTTCAGTCCTCTCTGAAACATGCACTGAGAGGAATGAAGGTGTAGAATTAGGTGTGTCACAGCCAAGTACTTGCGCCCACTCTGCTAGCAGTACACCGACGTCCGATTCTAGCAGGCAAATTTCCCTGCCCCAGCTGCTGGACCGTCGAAAGAAGTTCACTCCCAGCCATCCACATGCCCAGCGGTTGAATGCTAGCTTGGCTAAATTGCTAGCGCTTCAACTGCTGCCTTTTCAGTTGGTAGACTCGGCCCCCTTCCGTGAGTTTGTGCAATGTGCGGTTCCTCAGTGGCAGGTTCCCAAACGCCACTTTTTCTCACGGAAGGCTATTCCGGCTCTCTACCGGCATGTGGAAGGCAATGTCTTGGCCTCGCTGGACAGGGCGGTCAGCGGTAAGGTGCATATTACCGCTGACTCATGGTCCAGCAGGCATGGACAGGGACGTTACCTTTCTTTCACGGCCCATTGGGTCACTCTTTTGGCAGCTGGGAAGGATTCAGGACAAGGTGCAGTAGTGTTGGAGGTTGTCCCACCGCCACGCCTCCAAAATGCTACTACTGGTTGTGACACACCTCTCTCCTCCACCCCCTCCTCTTCTTCTTCCTCCATGGCCTCTTCCTGTGGTTTGTCCTATGAACCAGCGGTGCTCCGTAGCCGTTCACGGGGCTACGCAAGTACGCAGGCAAAAAGATGCCATGCCGTGCTTGCGCTGGTGTGTTTGGGGGACAGAAGCCACACTGGGGCAGAGGTCCTGTCTGCTCTGCAGGGCCAGGCCGAGAGGTGGTTGACGCCACGCCAGCTTAAGCCAGGAATGGTGGTTTGCGACAATGGCACCAACCTCCTCTCCGCCCTCCGACAGGGACAACTGACCCATGTGCCCTGTGTGGCTCACGTCCTTAACCTGGTGGTGCAGCGCTTCTTGGGCAGGTACCCGGGCTTACAGGATGTCCTGAGGCAGGCCAGGAAAGTCTGTGTGCATTTCCGCAGATCTTATAATGCCAGTGCTCGCCTGGCTGAGCTGCAAAAGGAGTTGAACCTGCCCAAGAACCGCCTTATATGTGACATGCCCACCAGGTGGAACTCAACGTTGGCCATGCTGCAGCGGCTGCACACGCAGCAGAGGGCCATCAATGAGTACCTGTGCGACTACGGCACCAGGACAGGGTCAGGGGAGCTTGGTTTTTTTTCTCCACGCCAGTGGGGCATGATCAGGGATGCATGCACTGTCCTGGCACCATTTGAGGAGGCCACGAGGATGGTGAGCAGTGACAGTGCATGCATCAGTGACACTGTACCTCTTGTCCACCTGTTGGAGCACACGCTGCGTGGAATAATGGACAGGGCACTTGAGGCAGAACAGAGGCAGGAAGAGGAGGACTTCCTTGCCTCTCAAGGCCCCCTTTACCCAGACAGTGTTCCTTCTGTCCCACCCATCGCACAGGAAGAGGAGGAGGAGGAGGAGGAGGAGGAGGAGGATTGTGTCAGCATGGAGGTGGAGGCTGGCACTCAGCATCATCAGCAGCAGTCTTTTAGGGATGATTTACAGTCCCAAGAAACCAGTGGACTTGTACGTGGCTGGGAGGAGGTGGCTGCGGATCATGTCGTCCTTAGTGACCCAGAGGACTCCGGAGCGAATGCCTCAGCAAACCTACGCTGCATGGCCTCCCTGATCCTGCAAAGTCTGCGGAAGGATCCTCGTATTCTTCGGATCAAGGAGAGGGACCATTACTGGCTGGCCACTCTCCTTGATCCACGGTACAAGGGTAAGGTTGCGGACCTTATGTTACCGTCGCAGAGGGAGCAGAGGATGAGACAACTCCGGGAGGCCTTGCAGAAAGGTCTGTGCAACGCGTTCCCAGAGACTGGGAGGTTGCAAACTCCTGGTCCTGGACAACGAGTTGCTGAGGCTTCGGCCAGTCAAAGAAGGAGCGGTGGGGAAGGTGGCCGTCTGACCGATGCGTTCAGACAATTCTTTAGTCCGCAGCCCCAAAGTATGATCGGTTCCAGCAACCATCGCCAGCGTCTGATAAACATGGTGCAGGAATATCTAGGGGCAAGGTCAGACTTGGACACCTTCCCCACCGAAAATCCTCTGGCTTACTGGGTCTTGAGGATGGATCACTGGCCAGAGCTTGCACAGTATGCAATTGAGCTACTGGCCTGTCCTGCATCCAGCGTTCTTTCGGAACGCACATTCAGTGCTGCTGGAGGATTTGTCACGGATCACAGGGTGCGCCTGTCCACCGACTCGGTTGATCGACTGACTTTCATCAAGATGAACCAGTCTTGGATCACCACCAGCTACCACACACCTGATGCTGATATAACAGACTAATTGATTTTAAAATGTCACATCCCTTCAAGACTGATGCTGATGCTGAGTGCCTGTGCTGTTATGTTGACTGGCTATCCTCCTCCTCCGAGTCCTCAATGATACGATTGATGATGATAGCTTGGAAGATCATTTTTGTTTATGGGTGCCGCCACCAGTGCCTAACGCCCAATTTTTCAGCCCCTGTTTAACAGGGGCGTGTAATTACAATTTTTGAAGCAATACTTTGCAACAGGGCTCATTGCTGTGCTCCAAGTACAGTATCTGTGAGGAGTTGCAGTGTTGTGCCACCAGTGCCTAAGGCCCAATTTTTCAGCCCCTGTTTAACAGGGGCGTGTCATTACAATTTTTGAAGCAATACTTTGCAACAGGGCTCATTGCTGTGCTCCAAGTACAGTATCTGTGAAGGGTTGCAGTGTTGTGCCACCAGTGCCTAAGGCCCAATTTTTCAGCCCCTGTTCAACAGGGGCATGTAATTACAATTCTTGATCTAATAATTCACAGCAGGGCCCATTGCTGCACCCACCAAGAGTAACTGTCAGGGCTTACAGTGTTGTGGCACCAGCACCACCATCAAAGGCCCAATTTTTACTACCACTGTTCAACAATTATATGTAATTAAAATTCCTGATATAATAGTTGACAGCAGGGCGTTCCAGCACCAACCAAGAGTAACTGTGAGTGCTTACAGTGTTGTGCCAACACCAACAACTAAGGGGCCTATTTCTGCAGAGTATATACGGCAGGTCCCTACTTTCAAACATCCAACTTACAAACGACTCCTACTTGCAAACGCAAGAAGACAACAGGAAGTGAGAGGAAATCTACCACTAGGAAGGAAAATTCTCTCCTGTAAGAATAAATATGGGAGAAAGGTGTCTCCTCTGTACTGATGCTTTATCAGCAATCCTTGTTTCAAGAAAAACACCACATTTCAAAAACAGTTGTCATTAGGACGGAAAGTGAGGTGAAATGTTCTGAACAGGGGCACAGACAGCAAAACAAATGTTACAGGGGTGATAACCCTTACCTATGTTTTCCAAAAAGTTTAAAAATAGATTTTTGGTCTGGAGCTACACTTCAACAATGTACCTGTTCAAAATTACAAACAGATTCTACATAAGAACAAACCTACAGTCCCTGTCTTGTATGCACCGCCTGTATACGGCTGTTCAGAGTATATAGGGCCTTTTTTATTTTATGTGCGGGGTTCCCCTTAATATCCATACAAGACCCAAAGGGGCTGGTAATGGGCTGGGGTAGGGGGGGGGTCATGGGGTAGCTATGCCATTTTTCTTAAAGATTTTCATCCATATTACCGGGACCAGACATTACATTAAAGCCGCAAGCAGTTTTAAATGGCTTTTTTTTCCTTTAGAAGTGTCATTTTGTGCAGGGACAGTTCTAAACACGGGAAACACGTGGCACTTCACAGGCATACTTTAGACACCCCCCAGGTACGATATTTAAAGGAATATTTGACTTTTTTTTTCACTTTATGCATCATTAAAATGACTGCTCCCGGAAAACGACCGTTTTTAAAACTTATTTTTGCATTGATACATGTCCCCTGGTGCAGAACCCGGGTTCCCAAACCCTTTTTAGGACAATAACATGCATAATAGTTTTTATAATTAGCACTTTAGAATTCGAACGTTCGCATCCATTGTATTTAATAGGGTTCTAATGTTCGTTCGAACTTTCGGTCCGTTCGCGGGTTCTGGTGCGAACCGAACCCGGGGGTGTTCGGCTCATCACTAATTGCAACCTCCACATCGATATGTGCCAGGTCGCCTACAGGGGTCAACACGGAATTCACCCGTGTATTCACTCTGTATTAAATTGTCCTTAATTGAATTAGCCTTCCGATAGGTAATTGATGGTTGAGCTGGCACAAATGGAGCTAGTGATGGATCAATCTGCAAGAGATGCCAATATTTGGAGACAATTTTTCTAATCTGTTCGCTCTGCCTATTAAATTTGGTAATGATACGTACAGTATTCAAATCAGAGTTGTCAGATCTAACACTAGGTTGTTTTTTTGTTAGAAGCTGATCCCTAGATTTAAGGGTAGCCCTTCTAAAAGATTTTTTGAGGCTACTACGAGAGTACCCTCGTACCAAGAGGCGATCTCTTAGGGCATTAGCTTTGTTCTGAAAAGTAACATCATTCGTGCAATTTCGGCGTAGCCGCAAATATTGTCCGAACGGTATAGATTTCACTAATGATGCAGGATGTGCACTTCCCGCATGTACTGTAGTATGGATATACATGCTGTATCTTTACGATACAGTGCGCTTGTTAATTTACCATTTTTATCCTTTAGTATAGTGATATCCAAGAAGTTGATAGACGTCTCACTATACATCATAGTAAATCTAAGATTGTAGGAATTGTCATTCATAGCATCCAAACAGGACAACAGCAATTCTGGAGTGCCTACCCAGACGATAAAGATATCGTCGATGTAGCGACTCCAGTTAACAATGCATTCGGTCAATGGCAAGAGAGTTTCTTCAGATAGAAAATTCTGTTCCCACTCCCCCAGATACAAATTAGCGTAGGATGGGGCGCAGCAAGTCCCCATTGCCACGCCTTGTATCTGGAGGTAGTGGGACCCATCAAATGAAAAAGCATTGCATGTAAGAATATGTTCAAGGGCAGAAAGCAAAAATAAGTCAAAAGAGCGGTTGTCACGATGAGATTGGGATAGAATATGTCTGATGACCCCAATGCCCCGCTGGTGGGGGATGGAGCTGTATAGTGCTTCTACATCAACAGCCACCAGCAGGGCATTGGGGGACACAGACATTTCATCCAATTGGTTGATTAAATGCATTGTATCTTTCACAAATGAAGGCAGGTTGTTCAGTAAGTTCATAGATGAACAGATTCGTCCATATGTGATGTTTTCCGTAATGCTGCCGCATCCCGATACAATAGGGCGACCTGGTGGCATAGTTTGATTTTTGTGTACCTTAGGGAGACTATAAAAAGTCGGGATTCTAGGGTGAAGAGTTCTAATAAAGTTCCAAATCTGTAGGGCGATAGTCCTATTGGTATAGGCATTGTCGATCAGCAGATAGAAAGCATCATTGAATTTCCCAATCAGAGTTCTTGAGATTTTTCTATACCAATCACTGTTATTTAGTATTTTTAGACACATCTCCTTGTATTGGAGATTCCCCATGATCACGATATTGCCCCCTTTATCTGCCGGTTTTATTGGCAATTGGGTTTGTTTGGTCAAATTTTTAAGGGCCTTCTTTTCGCCTTTAATCAAATTGGATGAGGTTTCGCAGTTAGAATTAATGTTGAGTTTCTTAATGTCATTGGTTGTCATAGTCAAAAAAGCTCCCAAATTGATATTCGTGCCTATAACGGGAAATTTATCGGATTTCTTTTTTAGAGAGGATTGTATCTTGGGTAGGATGACCTTTTTATTATTGATCGATGGTGGTACATCACACCTCAATAAACTATCCAAGTCAATCCTATCTATAAGATCTACATTTCCATTATCCATAGACAGATCAACAGGGATCTGATCATGCTCATGTTGAATTACAATTTTCTCTTTTTCTTTACTAGGGACTTCAATTTTGGTATACATACTTTTCAATAACAATTTCCTTGAAAACAACTGCAGATCCTTGATTACCTCAAATTTATCCAAATCTGAGCTTGGACAGAAATTCAAACCCCTGGATAAGACAGATCTTTCATCCTCCGATAGTGTGTAGTCTGATAGGTTAATAATGTTTAACCTATCACTACTGTTTTTTTGGCTCTTTAGCTATGATGCCATATTAGATGAACCAATATTCATCTCTGCCAAGGGTTCAGTCACCTCTGACACATTGTTGTGGGGAAATAAAGTTCCCGATATAGACTGTTCCAGTGGACCACCACGTGGTCCTGTTACCTTCATGTTCGAAATCCCATTCTGAGGAGGGATGGGCATTGCCTCCAACATACGTTTTTTGGTCTGTCCCTTGTTTGGTGATTTCCATTTGTTCTTGAGTGGCTTTTTCTTATCCGTGACTGAACGCTGTGAGGATGAGGAAAGAGAAGAGTTGAGTGAAACATTGGAACCCCTCTCAGCAGTCGCACCCCTTATTTTGTTGAATTTGGGGCACGTGCGTGGGTTGTTGTTTCTTTGCCAATGATATGCTTTCGATTCTTTGAAAGCAATCTTGTCTCTCCAGAATTTTTGTTCCTTAGCTGGCAAAACATTACCAGCCAGCAAATCAAGATGGATTTTTATACCCTCTTCTAGAGTTTTATAGTTGTCAAGATTTTCACACGGTTTGAGCTGTATATATTGTGACAGCAGGAAGGTAAAGTCACCTGGTTGCATCCAGGGGGGTAGATATATTTCGCCCAGATTCAGGCTTTACGCCGACTTATACAACTAGGTGGAGAGTTGTATAAGCCCAGCCGAGGATAGTGGGCTCATGGATGACTCATACCTCTAGGGAGAGTGTGGGGCGTCGTGCAGACAGGGAGTTGATGAGACCAGCTGAAGCTTGTCAGCTCATTTAGGCCTCTATAAGAACTCCCAGCTTCATTAGGGGTTAGCTCATGCCTGGAAGCAGACCTGTGTGGACTTCCTGGAGAGAGTGAACCCTTGTGCGGTGAGACAAAGCCTGTGTGGCTATTTGCTTGGACATTTAAAACCAGGGACTTAGGGACTAGGACAGCACTAGGCTGATCCCAGTTGTTAGTTAGGAAACCTGTATGTTTAGTCAGAGGTCAACTTGACCAGGATTTATTTTGTTTATGTTTCTTTTGCTTTGCTGTGTTTTTGTCACTGTAAATAGAAAATAAACCGCACCCTTTTGATTTTGAAAACCACAAGCTCCGTCTGCTGGGCCTGTTTTTGTGTGGGGAGCCCATCCCGGGGGTCACACACACCCGCTGCCGAGCTAACCCCCTCACAGTTGGTGGAGAATGCGGGCAGTTTTTTTTAAGCCAGCATGGAGGAGATACTGAAACAGCTGGCTCTAGCAAATGCCAATCAACAGCAGACAAATGCAGGTTTGCAAAGGAGCCTTGCAGCCCAGCAGCAAGCTCATCAACAGAGCCTTGCAGCCCAGCAGCAAGCTCACCAACAGAGTCTGGAAGCTCAGCAACAAGCCCAGCAGCAATCTGAGGCCCGCTTCATAGACCTGTTACAGAAGCAAGAGCAGAGACTACAACAAATGGAAGCAGTAGTGCAGCAACGTCCGCAGACCAGTGAGGAAAGCCGTCCCACTAATACCGCGTCCTTTGGGGTGAGTCGTTTACTGACAAAAATGACTGGAGAGGATGATCCAGAGGTATTTTTGACCACATTTGAAAGGACTGCTGAAAGAGAAAAGTGGCCTGAGGAGCAGTGGGCTGGACTGGTGGCTCCTCTGTTAACTGGTGAATCGCAGAAAGCTTACTATGACCTAGAGCCTAACCAAGCAAAAGACTATGTGATGCTAAAAGCTGAAATATTGGCAAGGCTGGGTGTCACCCTGGCTGTCCGGGCTCAGCGTGTGCATAACTGGACTTTCCAGCTTGGAAAACCCCCCAGGTCTCAAATGTATGATCTCATTCACCTGAGCAGGAAGTGGCTACAGCCAGAGACTTTGTCCGCACCAGAGATTGTGGAACGTGTTGTAATGGATCGGTTTTTGAGAGCTCTTCCTACTGCCATCCAAAAGTGGGTAAGCCATGGAGACCCAGAGACGGCCGGTGGTCTTGTGGATCGTGTAGAGAAATACTTGGCTACAGAGAACCTGACGGCCTCTTCCAGAGACACTCGGACTTTCCACCCTAAGACCAGACCATCCCCAGGGGCGGATAAGATGATTCCAAGGGGTAAGGGTGGAGAGAGTGAGAGGGTGGGAGCTCTACCCCAAGTTTGGCGAGAACAGCCTGGGAAATCAGCGGCTCAAGAGGCGGTAAGAAGGATCGTTTGCTACCGCTGCAAGCTCCGTCTGCTGGGCCTGTTTTTGTGTGGGGAGCCCATCCCGGGGGTCACACACACCCGCTGCCGAGCTAACCCCCTCACAATATACATTCTCAATGTCTGTGTTTAGAATCACAACTCTTCTGGAATATTCTTCCATTAATAACCTCATCATTATGAGGCTACACTGTTGAAGATTTTTTTCCCATTGTTTTTTGAAGGATTCGTCAATATTGTCAAAAGTTGGGAAGATCTGAATACGTAGACCCAATGGGTTCAGATCCTCCCTAATATATTGTTCGAATCCTTCAATATGCCATAGTAGTTGTGCCTTCTTTTCAACCAATTTGGATAGTTGGGAAAATAGGGCTGACATTTCAGAGGTTTGAGCTTCTTTTTTTGCTTGCTCTCTATATCTAGACATATGTCCTTCAAAGTCCTTAGATTTAAACATGATGTATACCAAACACAGAAAGATTAGAAAAAATGTATATGTATAGTGTAAAGATAATGTAACAACAAACCACCCAAGGGAAGGGGGGGGGGGGAGGGGGGGAAAGAATGGGAAAGAAAACAAACAAATTATATAAGCAAATAAAGTAAATATAACATCAACAGTGCAATATCTCTCAAATCTCCAATATATTGTACACAAGAAATTGTTAATACACATACATATACATACACATACATATATACATATACACATATATATATATATATATATATATATATATATATATAAAATAAGATTGTAAATGTCAGAAAAAGATTGGGGGTATGGGTATTTGCTACCCTGTTGTATAGAAGACAAAAGGAACCAACGTTTGCAAAATTATATTTGTTTAACAGTCACCACATCCCAAATGAAGTAAATAAAACAAAAACCCCCTTGGAGGTGGGACTTTGAAAGTGACTGAAAACACACCAAAGTATATCAAAAATATATATTTAATAAATGAGTACAAAGAAAACACCAACTGGATATAAAACACATAGATTATGCACAAATCCAGAAAGTTGATTACATTGATGAAGAGAGACTTTTAACATTTATGATCAAACCCGACAACTGTTTCGGTACACCCTTCTTAGGGGGAATTGTAGACATAAAGTTCAAAAAATTGTCTATAAAAGAGACAGATTCTGTTGAATACATAAAAAGATACAAATGAATATCACAATATATGCTTGTACATACACTGCAAAAAAATATATATACACAAGTGTGATAAAATGCACAAAATTATTAAATAAATATATGCTTACAAAAATGTATCCAAAATTAATTCGACACTCCATGCACCAGCGAACCACATGCACAGCCGTAAATGTGGGGTGAAAGAGAGAACACCCCACAAATGGGGGGGCTTCAAAGTTGACAGGATCCAAAAAGGCCTCAACGAGGGTCCTCAGGTGGCGATAAGCGGGGTGAAAGAGAGAACATGGTGCATGGAGTGTCAAATTAATTTTGGATAAATTTTTGTAAGCATATTGTGAGGGGGTTAGCTCGGCAGCGGGTGTGTGTGACCCCCGGGATGGGCTCCCCACACAAAACAGGCCCAGCAAACGGAGGTTGTGGTTTTCAAAATCAAAAAGGTGCGGTTTATTTTCTATTTACAGTGACAAAACACAGCAAAGCAAAAGAAACATAAACAAAATAAATCCTGGTCAACTTGACCTCTGACTAAACATACAGGTTTCCTAACTAACAACTGGGATCAGCCTAGTGCTGTCCTAGTCCCTAAGTCCCTGGTTTTAAATGTCCAAGCAAATAGCCACACAGGCTTTGTCTCACCGCACAGGGGTTCACTCTCCCTAGACAGTCCACACAGGTCTGGTTCCAGGCATGAGCTAACATCTAATGAAGCTGGGAGTTCTTATAGAGGCCTAAATGAGCTGACAAGCTTCAGCTGGTCTCATCAACTCCCTGTCTGCACGACGCCCCACACTCTCCCTAGACAGTATGAGTCATCCATGAGCCCACTAGCCTTATACAACTCTCCACCTAGTTGTATAAGTCGGCGTAAAGCCTGAATCTGGGCGAAATATATCTACCCCCCTGGATGCAACCAGGTGACTTTACCTTCCTGCTGTCACATACCCCCCCCTCTTGTTTTAACCTCGGGGTTGGAACACCAGCAATCAGGCATTCATGTACTCGAGACAAAGCATCCACATTCCCCATTTGAACGCCAGGGCGATGCTTTACTGTGAAGTTGAATTCCTGGAGGGCCAGGAACCACCTATTCACTCTTCTATTTGTTTCCTTGTTTTGAGCCATCCACTTTAACGGAGCGTGATCCGTAACCATGTCAAAGTGCCTACCTAGCAGGTAGTACCGAAGGGAATCTAGAGCCCACTTCACCGCTAAACACTCCTTTTCAACGGTGGCGTAATTTACCTCATGGGACTTCAACTTCCTGCTGAGGTAAATGACTGGGTGCTCTTCCCCGTTCCAGACCTGGGACAATACTGCTCCTAACCCCACATCTGACGCATCACTTTGTACGACAAAGTCTTTAGAGAAGTCGGGTGAGTACAACACTGGCTGGCTACATAAGGCTTGTTTCAAGAATTGGAATGCTGCCTCAGCCTCGGGGGTCCATTTAATCATGACCGACCCTTTCCCCTTCGTCAGGTTGGTTAGGGGCACAGCCTTAGAAGCAAAGTGGGGAATGAATCGCCGATAATACCCAGCGATTCCCAGAAAGGCTCGTACCTGCTTCTTGCTGTTGGGACGTGGCCAACTCTGGATGGCCTCGACTTTGTTGAGTTGGGGTTTTATTACTCCCCTCCCAATGGTGTACCCAAGATATTTGGCCTCCTCCTGCCCAATGGTACACTTCTTGGGGTTAGCCGTAAACCCCGCTTCCCGAACAGAGTCCAGGACTGCTTGCACTTTTGGCAGATGTGAGGCCCAATCTGTGCTATGAACAATTACGTCATCCAGGTAAGCCGCAGCATACTTCTGATGGGGCCTCAGCATCTGGTCCATTTTCCACTGGAATGTGGCCGGCGCATTCTGTAACCCGAACGGCATTCTTTTATATTGGAACGCCCCGTCTGGGGTTACAAATGCGGTTTTCTCTTTGGCCGACTTGGCCAGGGGGATTTGCCAATACCCTTTTGTGAGGTCAAGAGTCGTCATGTATCGGGCTGTTCCCAGCCGGTCAATCAACTCATCTATACGTGGCATGGGGTAGGTGTCAAATTTTGTAACTTTGTTCAACTGACGAAAATCGTTACAAAATCGCCAGCTCCCATCCGGTTTAGGCACCAACACGATGGGACTAGACCAATCACTTTGGGACTCCTCTATCACCCCTAAGTTCAGCATTTTCTGTACTTCCTCCCGTATTGCCTCCCGTCGGGCCTCTGGGATCCGATAGGGTTTTAACTTCACCCTTTCACCGGGCGGGGTAATGATGTCATGCTCTACCCCAGATGTTTGTCCCGGCAGCTCAGAGAATACCTCCTTGTTGCGAAGCACAAACTCCTTAACCTCCTGTTGTTGGGGTTGTGACAAGGTGGCCGCTATTCCAACCTCAGGAATCACGCACCCAGTTTGAGCTGGTGACCAAGTGTCTGCGACTAGGGACTCTCTATCCCTCCAGGCTTTCAACAGATTAACGTGATAGATCTGTTCGGGCTTTCGCCTTCCTGGTTGTCTGACCTTGTAATTCACTTTGCTCACTTTTTCCATTATCTCGTAGGGGCCTTGCCATTTGGCAAGGAATTTACTTTCAACCGTAGGGACAAGTACCAGTATCCTATCCCCCGGGGAAAAGGTACGGGTCTTGGCTCCACGGTTGTACACTCTCTGCTGTGCTAACTGCGCTTGGGCCAAATGTTCCTTCACGATGGGCATTACCTGTGCAATTCGGTCTTGCATCAGGGCGACATGCTCAATCACACTCCTGTGGGGAGAACTCTCACTTTCCCAAGTTTCCTTGGCAATATCCAACAGCCCTCTTGGGTGTCTCCCATACAGTAACTCAAAGGGGGAGAATCCCGTAGAGGATTGGGGCACCTCCCTAATAGCAAACATCAGATAAGGAAGTAGACAGTCCCAATCCTTTCCATCTCTATCCACCACTTTCTTCAACATTTGTTTTAGGGTTTTGTTGAATCTTTCAACCAGCCCATCGGTTTGGGGGTGATACACAGATGTACGTAATTGCGTCACTTTGAATAATTTACACAGCTCCTTCATAACCCGGGACATAAAGGGTGTACCTTGGTCCGTAAGCAGTTCTTTACAAATACCCACCCGGCTAAACACAAGAGATAGCTCTTTGGCTATGGTTTTGGCCGAGGTATTTCGGAGAGGGATCGCTTCTGGATAACGGGTGGCATAGTCCATTATAACTAATATGTACTGGTGCCCCCTAGCGGACTTGATTATAGGACCTACCAAATCCATGGCGATCCTCTCAAACGGGACCTCAATGATGGGTAGAGGGACCAGCGGGCTACGGAAATGTGGCATCGGGGCCGACCTCTGACACACAGGGCAGGAGGAACAATAATTTTCTACGTCCTTCATCACCCCCGGCCAATAGAATCTCTGTAATACCCTCTCTCTGGTTTTCTCTGTCCCCAGATGACCTCCAAGAATGTGCCCATGGGCCAACTCCAACACCAACTTCCTGTAAGGTTTGGGCACCACAAGCTGCTCAACGGTTTCTTCTGCCCTTTTTGCCACCCGATACAGTAGGTCCTTCTCTACGCTGAAGTATGGGTAAGTGCAGGTATTATCTGGGTTCACTAACTCGCCATCTATTTTCACTACGTATTCCCGTGCCTTTATTAGGGCGGGGTCTTTCAACTGTTCTGTGGCAAAGTTTTCCCTGTGAACCTCAAGATCAGAAAACTCCACAGACGGTAGGTTTTCGTCTGAGGAGGTGGGCTCCTCTCCAGTTTCTTGAGTCTCCCCTGCCAATACTGATAAGGGAAATTCCGGAGAGTCCTCACCACTCTCAGGGGAGTTCTGGCTATCACATTCCTGGTACATAGGGGCACCAGTGGGGGGCTCAGGATCATCCCACAGTTCCCAGAACTTCGGAAAATCCCTTCCCACAATGGCGTCATGCGGTAACTGAGATACTAAGCCCACTGGATGAGAGAGGGTACCTTTGGGGGTCTCGAAACACACTGTAGTCACTGGATACTCTCGGGTGTCCCCATGCACACAAATAACAGCTACCTTGCTATTCCCAGAGACCTCTGTTTTAACTAACTCAGCCTTTATCAGGGTCACAAGGCTACCTGAATCCAGCAATACCACAACATTTCTACCATTAACACACATTTTGTATAAATGTTTCTCAGTTCCTCGAATGGCAGTGCATGCGACTGTCGCACACAGCGACTGACGTCTGCCCGTCAGAAAGTCACACTGCATGGGTTCCTCCACAACCGGGCAATTGGCTGCAATATGTCCCGCTTGTCGGCAGCGGTAGCAAACGATCCTTCTTGCCGCCTCTTGAGCCGCTGATTTCCCAGGCTGTTCTCGCCAAACTTGGGGTAGAGCTCCCACCCTCTCACTCTCTCCACCCTCACCCCTTGGAATCCTCTTATCCGCCCCTGGGGATGGTCTGGTCTTAGGGTGGAAAGTCCGAGTGTCTCTGGAAGAGGCCGTCAGGTTCTCTGTAGCCAAGTATTTCTCCACACGATCCACAAGACCATCGGCCGTCTCTGGGTCTCCATGGCTTACCCACTTTTGGATGGCAGTAGGAAGAGCTCTCAAAAACCGATCCATTACAACACGTTCCACAATCTTTGGTGCGGACAAAGTCTCTGGCTGTAGCCACTTTCTGCTCAGGTGAATGAGATCATACATTTGAGACCTGGGGGGTTTTCCAAGCTGGAAAGTCCAGTTATGCACACGCTGAGCCCGGACAGCCTGGGTGACACCCAGCCTTGCCAATATTTCAGCTTTTAGCATCACATAGTCTTTTGCTTGGTTAGGCTCTAGGTCATAGTAAGCTTTCTGCGATTCACCAGTTAACAGAGGAGCCACCAGTCCAGCCCACTGCTCCTCAGGCCACTTTTCTCTTTCAGCGGCCCTTTCAAATGTGGTCAAAAATACCTCTGGATCATCCTCTCCAGTCATTTTTGTCAATAAACGACTCACCCCAAAGGACGCGGTATTAGTGGGACGGCTTTCCTCACTGGTCTGCGGACGTTGCTGCATTACTGCTTCCATCTGTTGTTGTAGTCTCTGCTCTTGCTTCTGCAACAGGTCTATGAAGCGGGCCTCAGATTGCTGCTGGGCTCGTTGCTGAGCCTCCAGACTCTGTTGCAAAGTTGCGTTTGTCTGCTGCTGGGCTGCAAGGCTCTGTTGATGAGCTTGCTGCTGGGCTGCGAAGTTCTGTTGTTGAGCTGCAAGGCTCTGTTGATGAGCTGCAAGGCTCTTTTGCAAACCTGCATTTGTCTGCTGTTGATTGGCATTTGCTAGAGCCAGCTGCTTCAGTATCTCCTCCATGCTGGCTTAAAAAAAACTGCCACTGGTTCTCCACCAACTGTGAGGGGGTTAGCTCGGCAGCGGGTGTGTGTGACCCCCGGGATGGGCTCCCCACACAAAACAGGCCCAGCAAACGGAGGTTGTGGTTTTCAAAATCAAAAAGGTGCGGTTTATTTTCTATTTACAGTGACAAAACACAGCAAAGCAAAAGAAACATAAACAAAATAAATCCTGGTCAACTTGACCTCTGACTAAACATACAGGTTTCCTAACTAACAACTGGGATCAGCCTAGTGCTGTCCTAGTCCCTAAGTCCCTGGTTTTAAATGTCCAAGCAAATAGCCACACAGGCTTTGTCTCACCGCACAGGGGTTCACTCTCCCTAGACAGTCCACACAGGTCTGGTTCCAGGCATGAGCTAACATCTAATGAAGCTGGGAGTTCTTATAGAGGCCTAAATGAGCTGACAAGCTTCAGCTGGTCTCATCAACTCCCTGTCTGCACGACGCCCCACACTCTCCCTAAACAGTATGAGTCATCCATGAGCCCACTAGCCTTATACAACTCTCCACCTAGTTGTATAAGTCGGCGTAAAGCCTGAATCTGGGCGAAATATATCCACCCCCCTGGATGCAACCAGGTGACTTTTCCTTCCTGCTGTCACAATATATTTATTTAATAATTTTGTGCATTTTATCACACTTGTGTATATATATTTTTTTGCAGTGTATGTACAAGCATATATTGTAATATTCATTTGTATCTTTTTATGTATTCAACAGAATCTGTCTCTTTATAGACAATTTTTGGAACTTTATGTCTACAATTCCCCCAAAGAAGGGTGTACCGAAACAGCTGTCGGGTTTGATCATAAATGTTAAAAGTCTCTCTTCATCAATGTAATCAACTTTCTGGATTTGTGCATAATCTATGTGTTTTATATCCAGTTGGTGTTTTCTTTGTACTCATTTATTAAATATATATTTTTGATATACTTTGGTGTGTTTTCAGTCACTTTTAAAGTCCCACCTCCAAGGGGGTATTTGTTTTATTTACTCTGAGGACAGCAGCCTGAATTGCTTCACATACAGCCCTCGATATTATCTCATCCCAAAGACTATTACAGCTTCTAGTGCTGTATTCCTACTAGACAGTGGCAGCTGGTGAAGTTTTAGGATGGGGGGACACCAGACCCCGCCCTTTCTTTTTGACCCCTCCCACTTCTCATAAGCCCCACCCCTATAGAATACACACTCCGTCCCCTGTATTCCACTTGCTTCCACCCATAGTGTCAGGAGTATACAGCCCCAGCATCACAGCACAGAGTATACAGCCCCAGCATCACAGCACAGAGTATACAGCCCCAGCATCACAGCACAGAGTATACAGCCCCAGCATCACTGCACAGAGTATACAGCCCCAGCATCACAGCACAGAGTATACAGCCCCAGCATCACAGCACAGAGTATACAGCCCCAGCATCACAGCACAGAGTATACAGCCCCAGCATCACAGCACAGAGTATACAGCCCCAGCATCACAGCACAGAGTATACAGCCCCAGCATCACAGCACAGAGTATACAGCCCCAGCATCACAGCACAGAGTATACAGCCCCAGCATCACTGCACAGAGTATACAGCCCCAGCATCACAGCACAGAGTATACAGCCCCAGCATCACAGCACAGAGTATACAGCCCCAGCATCACAGCACAGAGTATACAGCCCCAGCATCACAGCACAGAGTATACAGCCCCAGCATCACTGCACAGAGTATACAGCCCCAGCATCACTGCACAGAGTATACAGCCCCAGCATCACTGCACAGAGTATACAGCCCCAGCATCACAGCACAGAGTATACAGTCCCAGCATCACTGCACAGAGTATACCACCCCAGCATCACTGCACAGAGTATACAGCCCCAGCATCACTGCACAGAGTATACAGCCCCAGCATCACAGCACAGAGTATACAGCCCCAGCATCACAGCACAGAGTATACAGCTCAGCCTCACAGATCAGGGTATATAGTGCAGTCACAGATATATTACACCCCCCTGTACATATTACCCCCCCTGTACATATTACCCCCCCTGTACATATTACCCCCCTGTACATATTACCCCCCCCTGTACATATTACACCCACCTGTACATATTACCCTCCTCCCTGTACATATTAGACCCACCTGTACATATTAACTCCCATCCCTGTACATATTACACCCTCAAGTTCATATTCTCCCCCCCTTTCCCTGTACATATTACCCCCTCCTCCCTGTACATATTACCCCCTCCTCCCTGTACATATTACCCCCTCCTCCCTGTACATATTACCCCCCTCCTCCCTGTACATATTACCCCCCTCCTTGTACATAGTACACCCACCTGTACATATTACCCCTTCCTGTACATTCTACCCCCCCTGTACATATTACCCCCCTTCCCTGTACATATTACACCCTCCTGAACATATTAACTCCCCCTGTACATATTAACCCCCTCCTTGTACATATTAACCCCCTGTACATATTAACCCCCCTGTACATATTAACCCCCTCCTTGTACATATTACCCCCTGTACATATTAACCCCCTCCTGTACGTATTATCCCCCCTGTACATATTAATCCCCTTCCCTGTACATATTACACCCTCCTGTGCATATTAACCTCCTCCTGTACATATTACCCCCCCTGTACATATTAACCCCCTTCCCTGTACATATTAACCCCCCCTGTACATATTAACCCCCTTCCCTGTACATATTAACCCCCCCTGTACATATTAACTCCCCTCCCTGTACATATTACCCCCATACATATTACCCCCCTCTCTGTATGTAGTACACCCTACCTGTACACAATACCCCCTCTTGCCCACATTTACCCCCCTTCCTTTTACACGTCCCCTCATGTATTGCATCCTCCATGTACATATTGGCCCCCATCCCCCTACACATTGCCTTCTTGTTCCTGCACTTGTCCACCATCTCCAAAAATATACCTGGCAGGGGTTAAAGCTGAAGCTGTCACTGACTCACATTCTCTCCTCACATTCTTGAGATCGCTAATCTGCCGACCTGTCAGTTCCTTGGAGTACACAGAACGCAGAGCTGAGAAAAGTCAGATGACATAATAAGTCACTGAAGTCAAGCCAGAGCACTGCAGCTTCCGTTCCCAGAGCAGAGAGAGGTCTGAATCTAAGGAAGGCATGGCGCCGGGAGCTTCAGCTTACCTGTTGATGTACCGCTCGGGCAGTGCGTTCCACGGAGCTGTGAATGCTGACGTCACTTCCTGTAATCGCCTAGTGTATATACCGGAAGTGACGTCGGAACAGAAAAGTCTATGCAAATGCACCCGCCCGGCTGTGCCATAATACAGTCTATCGCGCCAGAAGCTGTGGCGCGATCGACCGCGCCACAAAGGCGATTTTTGGCTGCAAATGAAGCGCCTCGTCTGCAATCTCGTGATTGCATAGACGTGGCGCTTCCCATACTTCACTGCGCCCGGCGCCCAGCGCCAGGACACATAAGGACCTTTTTTTTCAACTTTTTTTTTTTTTTAAAGGGACATTTAAATATAAAAACTTTTTTTTTTTTTGACTGCCTGTGGGGGGGGGGGGGAGGGGCGGCGCCCAGGCGCCCCCTATGGACGAGCCGCCACTGCTACTAGAACTTGCTACGTTTGCTGGCATGCACCCCTTGCACCTGAACCTCTTGACTTTGATTATTCTTACATGCTCTCCATCTTTCTTCTCCTTTTATTTTTTTTTAGATGTTCCATGAATATTGTTCTCTTTCAATGTTTGGACTTGATTTTGAATTGTTTAATACTTAAAATAATAGATTTCAACAAGGAGTATCATGTTACACATGCATAGTAGTTTGTTTGCCTTTAAATAATATTGGCCCTTCCTAACTCCGCAGCTAGGAGATGCTCTGTAGAGCTAGCCCCACCTTCTTTTTGGTGTGATCCTGTTCTGAGCACATGTAATTGCTGGAGCTAGACATACTATGATTTTTTTTGACCTAGCTAATTTTCAGAAGTCATTTCGATCGAGTTACTGTCTGCCAACGCTGCTGAGATTGTAATTCATAGCGATCTCACCACAACTGAATCAGTTCTAAAGATCACACTTGCAATGCTTATATTGGAGAAGCAGAACAGCCTGTATCTGCTGCTGAGATAGGTTAGCTTGCTGTTGTCCCTCTAAGGAGGCCTGGTGGGCTCCAGTCAGCTGTTGGGCATTTATTTGGTTTGCCTTTTGCAGTGGCTGATCAGTCTGTTGTTGGATAGTGTTTACTATTTTATTCACAATAGGTCTCTCTCCAAGCACCAAGTTGTAAGGGGGGCAGGCTCAACTAATAGTGACAGCGGTAAACCATGCATGAGACACCCAGGAAGGAACACTCCAAATGTTTTAGTTTTTTTTTACTTTTAGGTGAAACTTACAAAGATAATTCACTGATAAGCAAAAATATGCAATTTTTTCTCTTTTTTTATTAGGGCCATTATTGTTTTTCTCTTATCTCCCTGCACTTTTCTCACACATTGGACTCCACTGTACAGCAAACATCCTATTATGGCCTTTGGCTCAAAAGAGAATGAATGACTGCTCTGAATTATTCACCACTGTCTGTAAGCCATTCCAATGTGGCCAAATTATGTCATGTCACACATCCACATTTGTATGCCAAAGGTGTTTAGACCATGTCTCCCGACACATACAGTATGATATCACCACAAACTAGGTTTATCACACCAGGAAAACACCCTTCAGAAAGTTCACATATAATGTTCTATGATGTAAATGTGGTACTGCTTCAGATAGTAAATATTGTACTATGAAAAATAAAATGGTTGGAAATGCTTCTTTTTCTCAAAAAGCTAGTTGCTTGGCTGCTTCTTACCTTATTACTTTTGGAGTCATTGAAACAAGCAGAAAACAAATAGGACAAAATGAAAATCAAAACATTGGATTTTCATACTTGCAATGGATTTGCGACTCAAATGGTATGAATGCCTTTTCATCATAAAACAAGAGTTTGGCAATGACAATCTACACACTCTCTGAGCACATGCAGCGAGTGAAGTCAGAAATGGAAATATGCATACTTAGACTAAGCCACTGACGAACAATTGAAGCCAGAGGAACAGGATGACATCCAGACAGATAGCATTTTCAAAAGGAGAGGTCCACATTTGGCCCTCATGGCAGCCCACATATTTCTTATTTTTCCATTAGGATGTATCCAAACCCAATTAACCAGTCCTTGGATTTGGTGGCTTATTTTTTTTCAGACTTTTTTCCTTCAGTTTAATATGGTTACACTGCCAGTAATAAACTTCCTGTTCTAGGGTGCCAACATTCATTTACCATATTGTATCTATGGAGAAGCAGTGTTGTTAACCTAGGACAGGACTACAAACTTCTTCTTCTTCTCTTTTCTATAACATGGGGTAAGGGATTCTGTAGTCAAGATAGTATTGTAAAGGCCCATACACACGATCAGACTTTCCGACAACAATGGTCTGACGGATGTGTTTTATCGGACAATCCGACCGCCTGTAGCGGAGGATTGAGCCCTTGGGTTCCACAGACACTGCATTTCTGGCAAAATCAACAGGTGTTTTCTGTACAAGCTGAAACTGGAAACTAACACAGTCACCATGCCTTTGGACTGCTATCGTATTTATGTGTACGGACTGCTGTGACTTGGTGGGACACATGTAGTTGATCTTCTACTTCCTGGTGCAATCCTGGTCCTTCCACTCCATATACAAGCCAAAGGCTCTTTGTGCTTGCCCTCCGGTAAGCTGACATCTTTCTACGGTGGTGGTGGTGGGCACTCTTGTATTATGTGAATCACCGGCGTGATGTTAATGAGATTGAATTCATCATAAGGACTACAATTCACTTGGCATCATTTCACCTTTTATCTACGTGACATGCTTTATCAATACTTTGGACATGACTGCTGTCTGCTCTTATGAATAGTTGGTACAACATCTAATTCAGAGACTTGGTTTTGACATGATTGTCGGTTCTCAGTTTTTGGCATGTCAGCCTCTGGATGTTAATGTTAAAATGTATCCATTTTATTGGCGCTGCTTATTATTCTTTAGTTTTATATTGTGTTTATCCCATTTTTGCTGCAGCCTGTATTTTTTTTTTTTATTATTTTTTTTTTTTTTTGTATTTTTTTTTATTTGTTACTTGTCCAGCACGGTTTTCCTTTTTCCACATCTGTATGCTCCATCGGACAATTGTTGTCGGAATTTCCACGGACAAATGTTCGCTGTACATGCTCTCAAACTTTCCGACAACAAATGTGTTACGTCGGATCATCCGATCGTGTGTACACAAGTCCATCGGACTAAAATCCAAAGTACAAACACGCATGCTCAGAACCAATGCTAAACATCAGACAACAATAGCAGAAGTTGCCCAAAGGGTGGCGGTAAAGAGCTGAAAAAACAAGTGATTTGGTGAATGTTGGCTGAAAATGTTCTGCCGTGTGTATGCACACCAAGTTCATGGCCAACGCCCCTTCGGACAAAAATCCACGGAAACGTCAGATGGAAGTCCGATCGTGTGTATGAGGCTTAACTTGTAACATAAGATTGCAGCACAGGCAGAGTGCACAGGAAGTTATTATCTGACAAAAGTTCTGTAAATTTCTGTAAAGATCAAGAGGTATTTGTTTTGCATTTATGGAACAGATATAACAAAACACTTTCCACTGTATATAACAGACAAAGGCAAGCAAAATAATAAAAGTTCATTATTTGAGTTAACTTATCCTATAAGTTGAGGTTTATGCACGGTAACTCCTAACTTTTAAATGCTACTGGCCCCATTCCCCCCACCACACTACAAGCAATTATGCACAAATCACAATGCAAATACTTCTGTTTCATTTTCTATGCAGGCACATGACCATAAAGCCTTGACCCCTCTTTGTGATGTGAAACTGGTGGGAGGAAGCTATCTCACCTACAACAGTGGAAGTCAGTGCTCTGAGAAATTCTCAATGTTGTTGTTGTTTGTACATTGCACAGATGAATTGGGCTCTGTAGTCCCATGACCGGATAGAAATGCGCAGGGGGGGGGGGCAGCATCATTTAAAAGGTGAGAGTTATAGTGCCAAAACCATTACTTTAAATCTATACTGGACCTAGAATATGATTTTATTTACAGGCAGTCCCAGAGGTAGATACATGCAAATTGTGGTTTTGCCAATGGGAAATGGCATTGGCCTATGTAGAAATACCCCCAGCTAAGAGGGCTGCTGGTATGGATTTTTGGGCCTGTACACACTGCTGTCAACCCCCAGTAACTGACTCTAACCTCCCTTGGCACAGATAGCAGTAAAGATGGGATTGTGAAACCCGTTAGCTATGGGGATCACAATACCGCAACAAACATATAACCACACAGCGGATTGGCTTAACCACAAGTACTTTTTACTGAATATAAAGCATCAAGTTAAACAGTAATACGTATGCATATGCAGAGCCCTGCAATGTTAACCATTCAGCATATAACAAGCACTAAGTTCCAATAGTATTACACACGCTAAATGTCATTTAACTATGCTCGCAAGCTTCCCCCTCGTGGGCAAGATGGTTCCCAAACAATATCTAACAGTTCTACAGTCAGGCCTGACTATTGCAGATGTGGTGCCTCCGTTGGGAAGGATCTTCGCTAGCAATGGTGGTGCACTTTGTAGGTTATTTGTAATCCACAGGCATCAAAACAGTTAAATTCTTGGCATGTACTAAAGAGTTCAACTAATGCTGCACAGCACACTGTCCCTCTGGCGTGCAATATAACACTCTGGTAACGGTGGTCCCTGAACAAAGGAAACTGGGCCTAAGATTAGTCAGTTAAACTCTGAGCAAGTGCTCTCTCACCCGACCGGACCAGTTTGTACAACCGACTTCCGTAGCTGGGGCTCCAGCACACAGTCTCACGACACCCGTAGTCTTTGATCTTCCCGACTGTCCTTGGAAGGATGATGGACAAAATGACTCCTGGGTTCTCCCGTGAAGGTCGGAGGGCTCTCTGGATCTCAAGGCCCAAAACTCTTAGGCCCAGTCCAGCGGCAGACTCAGCATTGGTTCCACTTGCTAGGGGGTGGTGTCCAAAGAGACCCGCGTGTAGCTCCGCTCCTCCTTAAATAGGCCTTCCCCAGCAGACCTTGTGCCGGGCAATGCACTCTGGGTGTCCCGCTGTACACTGGGGATGGTAGTCTTTTGAGCTCCTTAAAGTGACACCCCGCTACACCTAAATTACTTACCTTTTATGTAGTACAGTAGGGGTGATATGTACACTATGTTGCCAAAAGTATTGTCACATGAATTTTAATGTCATCCCAGTCTTAGTCCGTAGGGTTCAATATTGAGTTAGCAGCTATAACAGCTTCAAATCTTCTGGGATGGCTGTCCACAAAGTTTAGGAGTGTATCTATGGGAATCTTTAACCATACTTCCAGAAGCGCATTTGTGAGTTCATGCACTGATGTTTGATGAGAAGTCCTGGCTCACAGTCTCCGCTCGAATTCATCCCAAAGGTGTTCTATCGGGTTGAGGTGCAGGACAAGTTCCTCCACCCCAAATTCGCTCATTCACATTATATTGTCAAAAGTATTGGGCCACCCCTCCAAATCATTTGTTGGGGGGGGGGGAGGATTATGGTGTGTGATTGTTTTTCAGGGGTTGGGCTTGGCTCCTTAGTTCCAGTGAAGAGAACTCTTAAATCATCAGCATTCCAAGACATTTTGGACAGTTTCATGCTCCCAACTTTGTGGGAACAGTTTGGGGATGGTCCCTTCCTGTTCCAACATGTGCATCATTGCACAAAGCAAGGTCCATAAAGACATAGATGAGTGGGAGGGGCTGAGCGACCAGCACAGCAGTCACGTAACCTCCCCGGCTGGCATCAGAGGGGATCTTGGCCCCTCCCACTGTAGCCTTTAGATAAGAGGAGGAGAGCAGCCGAAGGTCACGTGACCGGCCAGAAAAGATCAGATGTAAGGTATTTAGTTGCATCATTTTACGTTTACACTTACACAGTGTAGGATAGATTCATAAAACAGAGGGGCTGGCAATGATTTTTTTTACTACTTTAAGACAATTTCCCTTTACTTCTGTCCTGATAACAACATATACAGTATCTTGCATCTGATTCTTAGAACTCATTTATAATATGTTTATATCCAGCAAATTCATTAGTCCATTAAAGCGGGGGGCCCCAACCACTGGGCTGCGATCTGGTACCAAATGCGGTGGGCTGGCGAGCGAGCAGAGAGATGACATCCTCTCTCACTGCCCGCCCTGCATCACCGTAGTTCCACCCTCACTGTGCAGCCGCTGGCAGCAGAAAGATTACATCAGCTCTCACTGCCTGCCCTCTTTTTGGGACCCAGCCAATGCGCATGTGCTGAAAAGCTGGGGAGAGACTGCCAGAACCCTATTTGTCTGCTGTCACTGCTGCCTGCCACTAAATTTACTTTACATTTAAAAAGTAACAAGCTGTATCTGCATTTTTTGGTGGCAGGCAACAGTGGGAAGCTTTAGCTGGTGGCAGAATAATGACAATCTGCATCTGGTGGCAGGCGACGTGGCAAGTGACAATCTGCATCTGGTGGCAGGCGACGTGCAAGTGAAATCCACATTTGGTGGCAGGCAACGTGGCAAGTGACAATCCTCATCTGGTGGCAGGCGACATGGCAAGTGTCAATCCGCATCTGGTGGTAGGCCACGTGGCAAGTGACAATCTCTATCTGGTTGCAAGTGACAATCCGCATCTGGTGGCAGACGACATGGCAAGTGACAATCCACATCTGGTGGTAGGCGACGTGGCAAGTGACAATCCCCATCTGGTGGCAGGCGACATGGCAAGTGACAATCCGCATCTGGTGGTAGGCGACGTGGCAAGTGACAATCTCTATCTGGTTGCAAGTAACAAACCTCATCTGGTGGCAGGCGACATGGCAAGTGACAATCTGCATCTGGTGGTAGGCGACGTGGCAAGTGACAATCTCTATCTGGTTGCAAGTGACAATCCGCATCTGGTGGCAGACGACATGGCAAGTGACAATCCACATCTGGTGGTAGGCGACGTGGCAAGTGACAATCCCCATCTGGTGGCAAGTGACAATCCACATCTGGTGGCAGGTGACGTGGCAAGTGACAAGCTGCATCTCATGGGAAGTCGACAGTGGCAAGTGCATCTGGTGGCAGGTGATGTGGCAAGTGACAATCTTCATTATGTGACAGGTAACAGGGGCAAGTGACAGACTCAGGGCTCCCACTGATTCTGCATTATGGTTAGTTGAACTATTTAATTTTATATTACAATGTAATAATAGAAATAATGCGCTTCAATTATCCTGACACCATATCAACCATGGTGCCGTGATGATTGAAGCGCCAATACCAGCCATTGAACCGACAAATTGCCTGGGAAAAACCGCAGCCTGTCCCCAGTGCCAAAAAAAGTTGGGGACCGCTGCATTAAAGTATTGGATAGTTCTTTCAGCAAACATTTCAGAATTTTATATATATATATACCATATATACTCGAGTATAAGCCGAGTTTTTCAGCCCTTTTTTAGGGCTGAAAGTATACCCCTCGGCTTATACTCGAGTCAGTACCTGAAAATCTTCCTATTCCGCGGCCGGCGTCCATTGTTTAAATCTCGCGGCTTTCTTCTGGTCCTTTCCGCGATAGGCGTTTCCAGCAAACACTGTGTTGAGTGTTACGCATATCATGGACGTTCTCTTGTCCGACGTCTGTGATTGGCTGAACACTGAACACAGTGCCTGCTGGGAAATAGAGTCAGAGAATGAGAGGATCTCCGTGATAGGCGCAACACTCAACACAGTGTTTGCTGGAAACACCTATCACGGAAGGGACCAGAAGAAAGCCGCGAGATTTAAACAATGGCCGCTGGCCGCGGAATAAGAAGATTTTCAGGTACACTGACTGACTCGGGCACAGGGAGGCTGCAATGGACACAGTAAGGTAGCAATGGGCACAGTGAGGTGGCAATGGGCACAGTGAGATGGCAATGGGCACAGTAAGGTTGGGCAATTGGCACAGTAAGGTTGGGCAATTGGTACAGTGAGGTGGCAATGGGCACATTTCCCCCCCTAGGCTTATACTCGAGTCAATAAGTTTTCCCAGTTTTTTGTGGTAAAAGTAGGTACCTCGGCTTATACTCGGGTCGGCTTATACTCGAGTATATACGGTATATATATTTTTTATATATGAAAATATTGATAATTTAACTGTGAATCTGATCTTTTAACTGGGACTTGTAGTTTGTTTACTTTAATCTTTTGGCACAAATTTGGGATTTTTTCCCCCACAAGTTAAACAGTCAGTATTCAAACATTCAGTATGTGAAGACACATTAGGTGATCCGTTGGGTGTCTGTAATCATAAAAAGAACCTCTCACATAGTACAGAAGACATTTTATAAACATTTTCAATCAATTCAAACATTCTACACATACAATGAGAACCAATGAAAATCTTAAGAAGAGCGAAAAAGAGGAGAAGCTTTTAAAACACAGGAACTTTCTCTGGAAACTGAGGACCATTGGCAAGTATGCTGAACTCCCTGGGATGGAGAAAAGACAAAGTAAAGCGATGACAACACACGATTAGTGTTTAAACCAGATTGTGTTCCTAAATTGCAGCCAAAGTGTGCTTTAAAGGTTTTAAAGAAAGCTGCTTAGAAGCTTCTTTGCAACTTTGCAAACATAGAAGAGTGATAGCAAAAATAGCCCATGTGATCCATCAAATCTGCCCCATTTAAATATATAGTACTGTACAAAGGTTTTAGGCAGGTTCCTATGTTTTTTTGCATAGGATGTGGAAACAAGGCTAAGCTACTCAACTATGTAGGAAAACATAGGAACTGGGGTGCAGAGAAATGGCAAGCAGGTGCTTTGGACTGATAAGTCATAATTTAAAATATTTGGCTGTAGCAGTAGGCAGTTTGTTCATGAAGGTCTGGGGAGTAGTACAATAACTAGTGTCTGCAGGCAACAGTGAAGCATTGTGGAGGATCCTTGCAAGAATGGGGCTGTATTTCTGCAAATGGAGTTGGAGAGTTGGCCAGGACCAATGGTGTCCTCAATGCTAAGAAGATCTGTGGTTAGTTCTTCAAGATGTTTTGAATAACCTACCTGCCGAGTTCCTTCAAAAACTGTGTGCAAGTGTACCTAAAATAATTGAAGAGTTGATGCACTTTAAGACCGGACCTATTTTTCAAACTTGTTGTTTACAAGTTAAAATCATTTTTTTGCTATAAAATTACTCAGAACCCCCAAACATTACATATATTCTTTTCTAACACCCTAGAGAATAAAATGGCGGTCATTGGAATACTTTCTGTCACACCGTATTTGCGCAGCGGTCTTACAAGCACACTTTTTTTGGAGTGCAACAGTAAAGTTAGCCCAATTTTTTTTTAGATTGTGAAAGATGATGTTACGCCGAGTAAATTGATACCCAACATGTTAAGCTTCAAAATTGCGCCCACTCGTAGAATGGCGACAAACTTTTATCCTTTAAAATCTCCATATGTGACATTTAAAAAGTTCTACAGGTTGCATTTTTTGAGTTACAGAGAAGATCTAAGACTAGAATTATTGCTCTCGCTCTAACGATCGCGGTAATATCTTACATGTGTGGTTTGAACACCGTTTTCATATGCGGGCGGTACTCACGTATGCGTTTGCTTCTGCGGGACAGGGTGCGTTAAAAATGTATTATTTTTTCTTATTTATTTTACTCTTTATTTTTACACTGTTCTTTTAAAAAAATGGTGTCACTTTTATTCCTATTACAAGGAATGTAAACATCCCTGGTAATAGAAAAAAAAGCATGACAGGACCTCTTAAAGTGGTTGTAAACCCTCTTTCACATGATTGGCTAAATATATTACCCATAACACAGGCAGCTGAACGCTGCCTGTGTAACAGTACTCACTGCTTTATTTTCTGTACAAATGTTATTTTTCGATTGCAATGACGTAACCCCGCATGCGCAGATTACCGCGTGAAAACCGGCAAGTAATGCTTGCCGGTTTTCATTCACTATATTTCCGGAAATCAGTATGCGATAACTTCCCCTCTATCAGGCACAGAGGAGAAGTCACGCGCTCTTTACAACCACCAACACTTCCTTGTACTCCCCCTTGTGACTACAGAAGACGTCACAAAAGGGGTGTGAAAACAAGACTGTCATTCATTTTCATTTCCTAGTATACTGGTTGCCGCGGTAACCGCTATCCAGATTGAGGCTTAGTTACGGCGCTACGGCACATGCACGAGATTTCTAACAGGGACCTAGTAAGGGCGGAAGTGACGTCAGAAGTAGATTCAAAGAACAGGAGTAGTAATGGAGATTTCTATACCCGGAAATACAGAGAAAAGAAACGCTACAATAAAGGTATTTGCAGGTATTTGGGGGCCTCATTTTTAAAAATAATATATGGCAGAAGCATTGTAATAACCTTGAGTACCCTAATAATTGTAAAATAGGAAAAGTGGACCGGGGTTTACTTCCTCTTTAAATATAAGATCTGGGGGTCCAAAAGACCTCAGATCTCATATTTACATTAAAATGCAATAATAAAAAAAGTCCCTTTAGGAGCTATGGGCGGAAGTGATGTTTTGACGTCGCTTCCGCCCTGCAATGGTATGGAGGGGGGCCATCTTCCCCTCACTCAGCTCCATACCACAGAGGGGACAGGATCCGATCGCCTCCGCCGCTGCCCGCAGCTCCGGTAAGTGGCAGAGAGCAGCGTAGCGCTGCGGGAGGCCCCTTTCCCGCCACTGATAAAAGTGATCTTGCGGCGAATACGCCGCTGAGACCACTTTTATCTGAAAGCAGACCACCCACTAGAAGTAGATACCAGGGTTATGGGAGGTAGCTGCTGCCATAACAACGATATTCCACTTCAAAGTGCTGCCGTATAATGACAGTTAAAGGCAAAGTGTGGTCACACCAAATATTGATTTGATTTGTATCTTCTGTTCTTTTACTTTCCATTTAGTTAATTTTTCAGCATAATTTATGTATGTTATATATATACATATATATATATATATATATATATATATACTGTGAGGGGGTTAGCTCGGCAGCGGGTGTGTGTGACCCCCGGGATGGGCTCCCCACACAAAACAGGCCCAGCAAACGGAGGTTGTGGTTTTCAAAATCAAAAAGGTGCGGTTTATTTTCTATTTACAGTGACAAAACACAGCAAAGCAAAAAAAACATAACCAAAATAAATCCTGGTCAAGTTGACCTCTGACTAAACATACAGGTTTCCTAACTAACAACTGGGATCAGCCTAGTGCTGTCCTAGTCCCTAAGTCCCTGGTTTAGTAAAAGTCCAAACAAATAGCCACACAGGCTTTGCCTCACCGCACAGGGGTTCACTCTCCCTAGACAGTCCACACAGGTCTGGTTCCAGGCATGAGCTAACACCTAATGAATCTGGGAGTTTTTATAGAGGCCTAAATGAGCTGACAAGCTTCAGCTGGCCTCATCAACTCCCTGTCTGTACGACGCCCCACACTCTCCCTAGAGGTATGAGTCATCCATGAGCCCACTAGCCTTAGCTGGGCCTATACAACTCTCCACCTAGTTGTATAAGTCAGCGTAAAGCCTGAATCTGGGCGAAATATATCTACCCCCCTGGATGCAACCAGGTGACTTTACCTTCCTGCTGTCACATACCCCCCCCTCTTGTTTTAACCTCGGGGTTGGAACACCAGCAATCAGGCATTCATGTACTCGAGACAAAGCATCCACATTCCCCATTTGAACGCCAGGGCGATGCTTTACTGTGAAGTTGAATTCCTGGAGGGCCAGGAACCACCTATTCACTCTTCTATTTGTTTCCTTGTTTTGAGCCATCCACTTTAACGGAGCGTGATCCGTAACCATGTCAAAGTGCCTACCTAGCAGGTAGTACCGAAGGGAATCTAGAGCCCACTTCACCGCTAAACACTCCTTTTCAACGGTGGCGTAATTTACCTCATGGGACTTCAATTTCCTGCTGAGGTAAATGACTGGGTGCTCTTCCCCGTTCCAGACCTGGGACAATACTGCTCCTAACCCCACATCTGACGCATCACTTTGTACGACAAAGTCTTTAGAGAAGTCGGGTGAGTACAACACTGGCTGGCTACATAAGGCTTGTTTCAAGAATTGGAATGCTGCCTCAGCCTCGGGGGTCCATTTAATCATGACCGACCATTTCCCCTTCGTCAGGTTGGTTAGGGGCACAGCCTTAGAAGCAAAGTGGGGAATGAATCGCCGATAATACCCAGCGATTCCCAGAAAGGCTCGTACCTGCTTCTTGCTGTTGGGACGTGGCCAACTCTGGATGGCCTCGACTTTGTTGAGTTGGGGTTTTATTACTCCCCTCCCAATGGTGTACCCAAGATATTTGGCCTCCTCCTGCCCAATGGTACACTTCTTGGGGTTAGCCGTAAACCCCGCTTCCCGAACAGAGTCCAGGACTGCTTGCACTTTTGGCAGATGTGAGGCCCAATCTGTGCTATGGACAATTACGTCATCCAGGTAAGCCGCAGCATACTTCCGATGGGGCCTCAGCATCTGGTCCATTTTCCGCTGGAATGTGGCCGGCGCATTCTGTAACCCGAACGGCATTCTTTTATATTGGAACGCCCCGTCTGGGGTTACAAATGCGGTTTTCTCTTTGGCCGACTTGGCCAGGGGGATTTGCCAATACCCTTTTGTGAGGTCAAGAGTCGTCATGTATCGGGCTGTTCCCAGCCGGTCGATCAACTCATCTATACGTGGCATGGGGTAGGTGTCAAATTTTGTAACTTTGTTCAACTGACGAAAATCGTTACAAAATCGCCAGC
The DNA here is from genome assembly GCA_029206835.1 of Rana muscosa. Taxonomy (NCBI): domain Eukaryota; kingdom Metazoa; phylum Chordata; class Amphibia; order Anura; family Ranidae; genus Rana; species Rana muscosa. Next base: position 351,939,803 of record CM055127.1, on the reverse strand, counting down.
TCCCATCCGGTTTAGGCACCAACACGATGGGACTAGACCAATCACTTTGGGACTCCTCTATCACCCCTAAGTTCAGCATTTTCTGTACTTCCTCCCGTATTGCCTCCCGTCGAGCCTCTGGGATCCGATAGGGTTTTAACTTCACCCTTTCACCGGGCGGGGTAATGATGTCATGCTCTACCCCAGATGTTTGTCCCGGCAGCTCAGAGAATACCTCCTTGTTGCGAAGCACAAACTCCTTAACCTCCTGTTGTTGGGGTTGTGACAAGGTGGCTGCTATTCCAACCTCAGGAATCACGCAACCAGTTTGAGCTGGTGACCAAGTGTCTGCGACTAGGGACTCTCTATCCCTCCAGGCTTTCAACAGATTAACGTGATAGATCTGTTCGGGCTTTCGCCTTCCTGGTTGTCTGACCTTGTAATTCACTTCGCTCACTTTTTCCATTATCTCGTAGGGGCCTTGCCATTTGGCAAGGAATTTACTTTCAACCGTAGGGACAAGTACCAATATCCTATCCCCCGGGGAAAAGGTACGGGTCTTGGCTCCACGGTTGTACACTCTCTGCTGTGCCAACTGCGCTTGGGCCAAATGTTCCTTCACGATGGGCATTACCTGTGCAATTCGATCTTGCATCAGGGCGACATGCTCAATCACACTCCTGTGGGGAGAACTCTCACTTTCCCAAGTTTCCTTGGCAATATCCAACAGCCCTCTTGGGTGTCTCCCATACAGTAACTCAAAGGGGGAGAATCCCGTAGAGGATTGGGGCACCTCCCTAATAGCAAACATCAAATAAGGAAGTAAACAGTCCCAATCCTTTCCATCTCTATCCACCACTTTCTTCAACATTTGTTTTAGGGTTTTGTTGAATCTTTCAACCAGCCCATCGGTTTGGGGGTGATACACAGACGTACGCAATTGCGTCACTTTGAACAATTTACACAGCTCTTTCATAACCCGGGACATAAAGGGTGTACCTTGGTCCGTAAGCAGTTCTTTACAAATACCCACCCGGCTAAAAACAAGAGATAGCTCTTTGGCTATGGTTTTGGCCGAGGTATTTCGGAGAGGGATCGCTTCTGGATAACGGGTGGCATAGTCCATTATAACTAATATGTACTGGTGCCCCCTAGCGGACTTGATTATAGGACCTACCAAATCCATGGCGATCCTCTCAAACGGGACCTCAATGATGGGTAGAGGGACCAGCGGGCTACGGAAATGTGGCATCGGGGCCAACCTCTGACACACAGGGCAGGAGGAACAATAATTTTCTACGTCCTTCATCACCCCCGGCCAATAGAATCTCTGTAATACCCTCTCTCGGGTTTTCTCTGTCCCCAGATGACCTCCAAGAATGTGCCCATGGGCCAACTCCAACACCAACTTCCTGTAAGGTTTGGGCACCACAAGCTGCTCAACGGTTTCTTCTGCCCTTTTTGCCACCCGATACAGTAGGTCCTTCTCTACGCTGAAGTATGGGTAAGTGCAGGTATTATCTGGGTTTACTAACTCGCCATCTATTTTCACTACGTTTTCCCGTGCCTTTATTAGGGCGGGGTCTTTCAACTGTTCTGTGGCAAAGTTTTCCCTGTGAACCTCAAGATCAGAAAACTCCACAGACGGTAGGTTTTCGTCTGAGGAGGTGGGCTCCTCTCCAGTTTCTTGAGTCTCCCCTGCCAATACTGATAAGGGAAATTCCGGAGAGTCCTCACCACTCTCAGGGGAGTTCTGGCTATCACATTCCGGGTACATAGGGGCACCAGTGAGGGGCTCAGGATCATCCCACAGTTCCCAGAACTTCGGAAAATCCCTTCCCACAATGGCGTCATGCGGTAACTGAGATACTAAGCCCACTGGATGAGAGAGGGTACCTTTGGGGGTCTCGAAACACACTGTAGTCACTGGATACTCTCGGGTGTCCCCATGCACACAAATAACAGCTACCTTGCTATTCCCAGAGACCTCTGTTTTAACTAACTCAGCCTTTATCAGGGTCACAAGGCTACCTGAATCCAGCAATACCACAACATTTCTACCATTAACACACATTTTGCATAAATGTTTCTCAGTTCCTCGAATGGCAGTGCATGCGACTGTCGCACACAGCGACTGACGTCTGCCCGTCAGAAAGTCACACTGCATGGGTTCCTCCACAACCGGGCAATTGGCTGCAATATGTCCCGCTTGCCGGCAGCGGTAGCAAACGATCCTTCTTGCCGCCTCTTGAGCCGCTGATTTCCCAGGCTGTTCTCGCCAAACTTGGGGTAGAGCTCCCACCCTCTCACTCTCTCCACCCTCACCCCTTGGAATCCTCTTATCCGCCCCTGGGGATGGTCTGGTCTTAGGGTGGAAAGTCCGAGTGTCTCTGGAAGAGGCCGTCAGGTTCTCTGTAGCCAAGTATTTCTCCACACGATCCACAAGACCATCGGCCGTCTCTGGGTCTCCATGGCTTACCCACTTTTGGATGGCAGTAGGAAGAGCTCTCAAAAACCGATCCATTACAACACGTTCCACAATCTTTGGTGCGGACAAAGTCTCTGGCTGTAGCCACTTTCTGCTCAGGTGAATGAGATCATACATTTGAGACCTGGGGGGTTTTCCAAGCTGGAAAGTCCAGTTATGCACACGCTGAGCCCGGACAGCCTGGGTGACACCCAGCCTTGCCAATATTTCAGCTTTTAGCATCACATAGTCTTTTGCTTGGTTAGGCTCTAGGTCATAGTAAGCTTTCTGCGATTCACCAGTTAACAGAGGAGCCACCAGTCCAGCCCACTGCTCCTCAGGCCACTTTTCTCTTTCAGCGGTCCTTTCAAATGTGGTCAAAAATACCTCTGGATCATCCTCTCCAGTCATTTTTGTCAATAAACGACTCACCCCAAAGGACGCGGTATTAGTGGGACGGCTTTCCTCACTGGTCTGCGGACGTTGCTGCATTACTGCTTCCATCTGTTGTTGTAGTCTCTGCTCTTGCTTCTGCAACAGGTCTATGAAGCGGGCCTCAGATTGCTGCTGGGCTCGTTGCTGAGCCTCCAGACTCTGTTGCAAAGTTGCGTTTGTCTGCTGCTGGGCTGCAAGGCTCTGTTGTTGAGCTGCAAGGCTCTTTTGCAAACCTGCATTTGTCTGCTGTTGATTGGCATTTGCTAGAGCCAGCTGCTTCAGTATCTCCTCCATGCTGGCTTAAAAAAAAACTGCCACTGGTTCTCCACCAACTGTGAGGGGGTTAGCTCGGCAGCGGGTGTGTGTGACCCCCGGGATGGGCTCCCCACACAAAACAGGCCCAGCAAACGGAGGTTGTGGTTTTCAAAATCAAAAAGGTGCGGTTTATTTTCTATTTACAGTGACAAAACACAGCAAAGCAAAAAAAACATAACCAAAATAAATCCTGGTCAAGTTGACCTCTGACTAAACATACAGGTTTCCTAACTAACAACTGGGATCAGCCTAGTGCTGTCCTAGTCCCTAAGTCCCTGGTTTAGTAAAAGTCCAAACAAATAGCCACACAGGCTTTGCCTCACCGCACAGGGGTTCACTCTCCCTAGACAGTCCACACAGGTCTGGTTCCAGGCATGAGCTAACACCTAATGAATCTGGGAGTTTTTATAGAGGCCTAAATGAGCTGACAAGCTTCAGCTGGCCTCATCAACTCCCTGTCTGTACGACGCCCCACACTCTCCCTAGAGGTATGAGTCATCCATGAGCCCACTAGCCTTAGCTGGGCCTATACAACTCTCCACCTAGTTGTATAAGTCAGCGTAAAGCCTGAATCTGGGCGAAATATATCTACCCCCCTGGATGCAACCAGGTGACTTTACCTTCCTGCTGTCACAATATATATTTATATTATTTTTACATTTTTGTCTGAGAATAGTTTCTTGTTTATCCTAAGCACACACCTGCTGTACACACTGCTGTTATACAATCTGAACATCACGTACAAGGCCATGAAAAAAGTCAGAAGGGATCCCATGAAACAGATTTGAGTTCTGGTAAATGGAGCAAGTTAGAATGAAAGGAGTCGGCTGTGACCCAGCCGCGGCCTTTATAAATGGATCACCAGGAACCACGTCCAATTAGTGACGAAACGCGTCTGGGAGCGACGTGCTGACGTCACCGCGCATTTCCTGAGGGAAGGGTGATCATTTTTGTTTGCCGGCCGGCAGAATTTTATGGCTTTCATTACGCGACCTTAATGTAAGTGTTTTTAATCTGTTATTAAATTAAATTAAACTACACCGACGTTACTACTCCATGGTCTATGTCCTTTTTTCCCTTGTTGGATCAGATGTGGGTGTACTAACGGTGGAAGGATTGGATGCTGGATGTGTGGCTTACTGGCTCCTGGTTCCTGGTGATCCATTTATAAAGGCCGCGGCTGGGTCACAGCCGACTGCATATCGGGGGCTTATCTTTGGTAAGCAGCCATTTCATGTGGTGGAGGGCACCGTCAGTCCATACAGTCACTGGGTGTTATTGGAATTTTCTACTATCTTCTGAACTCCCATTATACATCTACTAGGTCTTGGTCTGACCTATATGCTACTCACTATTATTCCTTGGTCTGGATCTTGTCATATATGAACTAGCGTGAGTGGTAATAGCCACATATTTTTGATTCATCTTGCGGCCACTACCATCTGTGAACTTTTTATATAACCCTTATATAATTTTTTCCTGCTTATATTAATGTTTATGTGGGCATTTCTATGTGAGTGATTGTCCTTCAGCGGATTTGAATTTATATTCTGACATTTGTGTTACAAGCTGTCAGTGGTTTACACAAACCAGCCTCTAGCTATTTATTTAAAGTTGTTTTCCATATTGGCGCAAATTTTTTATGTTTATGTTGTTTTGTGTTTATATCACTATTTTTGCCGCCTTTAGCTTACTTAACATAAAGCACAGTTTTTCTTCTTTTTTGTTAGAATGAAAGGAGAACAAGTTTCTAATCACTCTACAGTTGCTAAAATTTAAAGTGCATTCTATGCATTAAGATAAAAAACCTTCTGTGTGTAGCAGCCCCCCTCAGCCCCCTAATACTTACCTGAGCCCCATCTCTATGCAGAGATGTGCTCGAGTGCCTCAGCCGTCCGGGACTCTCCCTCCTGATCGGATGAGACACAGCAGCGGCGCCATTGGCTCCCGCTGCTGTCAAAGTTAGTTAGCCAATCAGGAGAGAGAGGGACAGGGCCTAACCACAGCTCTGTGTCTGAATGGACACACAGAGCTGCGGCTCGGCTCAGGTGCCTCCATAGAAAGCTGCTTGCTGTGGGGGCACTCGACAGGAGGGGTCAGGAGCACCGAAGAGGGACTCGAGAAGAGGAGGATCTGAGCTGCTCTGTGCAAAACCATTTCACAGAGCAGGTAAGTATAACATGTTTGTTATTTTAAAAGGAAAAAATATATAAAATGTTCGCATACCTCCCAACCCGCGCGGTCCCGCGAAGGACACTGTATTCCCGCACAGCAAGAGCCAGAGGAGGGAGGAGGAGGAGGCAAGACCGATCGGCGGACCCCGCCGCACAACAGTGTGTAGATGTAGAATATCCGAATATCCCAGCGGCACCCCCCGCTCAACATTGTTTCAAAATTGCGGTCCCGCGCCCCCCCCGCTCAACAACTTCTAAAATCAATTCATAAGTCCTGCAAAAAACAACTAACTGTCCCGCAGCACTCTGCCCCCCCCCCCGGTCATCGTCAAGTTCTAAAATAAATAACTTTTGTCCCGCAGTGCAATTTTTAAATGCTGGGAGGTGTGTGTTCGAATCACTTTAAGGTGTATTTCTGCATCATCAGGGACCAGCTATATGTAGCTCCATGCGTGCTGCCAAATGTAAGAGCAGGAATTACCTTGAACATGTTGACTTGCTTGAAGCATTTTGAAGCTTAGCTGCCAATTAAAGCGGACAGCCACAGCAGGCATGGTAAATGTTTGTCTTAGATTTCTTAGATTCATGTGTTTCTGTAGCTTGGGGGCAGTTTTTGGTACTATCTCAGCTGCATGAGGACTTTCCCTAAGTTCTTTTCTTTTCTTCTTGTAGTGCACATAGAAGTAGTTATTCTGGATGCTGGGCATTGTAATAGTTAACCCATCAAGAATTGTTCGACCTCACTGCTGATTCTTGCCCTGTGGGGTGATTATATCAGGACCAGATGCGTCAGTTCTTGTACAGTTATCATCCTGTAATCTGCTTTTAAACTGTTAACATGTGGCGTTAAACAAACAAACAAGTTGAATAAACCTATTTCTATTTGGACAGATTTGTATATAGAGAGCACAATTTTGCAAATTGTCTCCCCATGGCTAAGCTTTATGCCATGTCACAAATACTTAATTTTTGCTGTGACACACTACTAGAATTTCAAAACTTTGTATACACAAGAGCCAGCAAGGCAAAGCAAGCACTTAACTTAGAATATGTCTGAACAAGCCTTAAAGGTATCCCGTAGCAGTTTTAAACATTAAAAACTATAAGTCCTGTCTAAAAACCTGAACCACACATTTTCTGTTATGATCTTCCTAAAGCCTAAACAAACCTGCTTAATGTGCATAACTGATTTAGTTTTATTTTGTTACTAGAGACGGTGGGACCTAATGTCCTGCCCAGCTGCTGTCCTGTTGTCCAATGAAGGTACTTCAGTGTCCATCAGAGGCATCCATATTGGATAGTACAGGAAAGATCAGTTGTGGTTAGCCCAGATGTCAGGGTGGTCAAGTCCTTAGCAACAAGTTAAAAAATAGGGTTCTCTTGTCAGAAATAAAAGCTGGCATTTGTGATGTCTGGTCTTAGGACTAGGTCTTAGGGAGGACTTTTACACATTTCTGTTGAACCTTATTTTTTTAAGAGTTTAAGGCATTACGGGTAATCCAAAAAACAAAACAAAAAACAAAACATACTGTATGTATAAGGTGCATTTTCTAATCGAGTAGTATATACAATAATCTCTACCCGAGTATGGTAGAATAAGCATTTGAAAAGTCTAGGTATTCAGTAGACAGAATACATCCATATTATGTAAGGCTATATTTGCATTAACATCGTTGGAAGCAAATTATTCTAATACATGATTGCCTGATGTAAAATAATGGGAAGGACAGAAGTGGTCAGTACACATGGGAAGCCCCGGAAACAACTGGATCCTCAAGTTTTCTCAGGAACAAAAGGAGTCAAAATCAGAGGAATATCTGAAATGGGACCACATTGTCCAGATGAGGTTGTAGGATTCAGACCTGTCATCATTCCATGCAATCATAAGTTCCAGATTGTCTGGTTCACTTCACAAGCCCATTCAGCCAACGGTGGGGTCTCATTACGATGCCAGTGTCTGGCGATTACAAAGTGAGCTGCTGTAGTAAAGTAATAAAAGGAAAGGAGGGCATAAACGCCTAATGCATTACCTTCAATACTAAAATCTATTTAGTAAAATGCCTAAAACATACTGTGAGGGGGTTAGCTCGGCAGCGGGTGTGTGTGACCCCCGGGATGGGCTCCCCACACAAAACAGGCCCAGCAAACGGAGGTTGTGGTTTTCAAAATCAAAAAAGGTGCGGTTTATTTTCTATTTACAGTGACAAAACACAGCAAAGCAAAAGAAACATAACCAAAATAAATCCTGGTCAAGTTGACCTCTGACTAAACATACAGGTTTCCTAACTAACAACTGGGATCAGCCTAGTGCTGTCCTAGTCCCTAAGTCCCTGGTTTTAAATGTCCAAGCAAATAGCCACACAGGCTTTGTCTCACCGCACAGGGGTTCACTCTCCCTAGACAGTCCACACAGGTCTGGTTCCAGGCATGAGCTAACATCTAATGAAGCTGGGAGTTCTTATAGAGGCCTAAATGAGCTGACAAGCTTCAGCTGGTCTCATCAACTCCCTGTCTGCACGACGCCCCACACTCTCCCTAGAGGTATGAGTCATCCATGAGCCCACTAGCCTTATACAACTCTCCACCTAGTTGTATAAGTCGGCGTAAAGCCTGAATCTGGGCGAAATATATCTACCCCCCTGGATGCAACCAGGTGACTTTACCTTCCTGCTGTCACATACCCCCCCCTCTTGTTTTAACCTCGGGGTTGGAACACCAGCAATCAGGCATTCATGTACTCGAGACAAAGCATCCACATTCCCCATTTGAACGCCAGGGCGATGCTTTACTGTGAAGTTGAATTCCTGGAGGGCCAGGAACCACCTATTCACTCTTCTATTTGTTTCCTTGTTTTGAGCCATCCACTTTAACGGAGCGTGATCCGTAACCATGTCAAAGTGCCTACCTAGCAGGTAGTACCGAAGGGAATCTAGAGCCCACTTCACCGCTAAACACTCCTTTTCAACGGTGGCGTAATTTACCTCATGGGACTTCAACTTCCTGCTGAGGTAAATGACTGGGTGCTCTTCCCCGTTCCAGACCTGGGACAATACTGCTCCTAACCCCACATCTGACGCATCACTTTGTACGACAAAGTCTTTAGAGAAGTCGGGTGAGTACAACACTGGCTGGCTACATAAGGCTTGTTTCAAGAATTGGAATGCTGCCTCGGCCTCGGGGGTCCATTTAATCATGACCGACCCTTTCCCCTTCATCAGGTTGGTTAGGGGCACAGCCTTAGAAGCAAAGTGGGGAATGAATCGCCGATAATACCCAGCGATTCCCAGAAAGGCTCGTACCTGCTTCTTGCTGTTGGGACGTGGCCAACTCTGGATGGCCTCGACTTTGTTGAGTTGGGGTTTTATTACTCCCCTCCCAATGGTGTACCCAAGATATTTGGCCTCCTCCTGCCCAATGGTACACTTCTTGGGGTTATGACAAGGTGGCTGCTATTCCAACCTCAGGAATCACGCAACCAGTTTGAGCTGGTGACCAAGTGTCTGCGACTAGGGACTCTCTATCCCTCCAGGCTTTCAACAGATTAACGTGATAGATCTGTTCGGGCTTTCGCCTTCCTGGTTGTCTGACCTTGTAATTCACTTCGCTCACTTTTTCCATTATCTCGTAGGGGCCTTGCCATTTGGCAAGGAATTTACTTTCAACCGTAGGGACAAGTACCAATATCCTATCCCCCGGGGAAAAGGTACGGGTCTTGGCTCCACGGTTGTACACTCTCTGCTGTGCCAACTGCGCTTGGGCCAAATGTTCCTTCACGATGGGCATTACCTGTGCAATTCGATCTTGCATCAGGGCGACATGCTCAATCACACTCCTGTGGGGAGAACTCTCACTTTCCCAAGTTTCCTTGGCAATATCCAACAGCCCTCTTGGGTGTCTCCCATACAGTAACTCAAAGGGGGAGAATCCCGTAGAGGATTGGGGCACCTCCCTAATAGCAAACATCAAATAAGGAAGTAAACAGTCCCAATCCTTTCCATCTCTATCCACCACTTTCTTCAACATTTGTTTTAGGGTTTTGTTGAATCTTTCAACCAGCCCATCGGTTTGGGGGTGATACACAGACGTACGCAATTGCGTCACTTTGAACAATTTACACAGCTCTTTCATAACCCGGGACATAAAGGGTGTACCTTGGTCCGTAAGCAGTTCTTTACAAATACCCACCCGGCTAAAAACAAGAGATAGCTCTTTGGCTATGGTTTTGGCCGAGGTATTTCGGAGAGGGATCGCTTCTGGATAACGGGTGGCATAGTCCATTATAACTAATATGTACTGGTGCCCCCTAGCGGACTTGATTATAGGACCTACCAAATCCATGGCGATCCTCTCAAACGGGACCTCAATGATGGGTAGAGGGACCAGCGGGCTACGGAAATGTGGCATCGGGGCCAACCTCTGACACGCAGGGCAGGAGGAACAATAATTTTCTACGTCCTTCATCACCCCCGGCCAATAGAATCTCTGTAATACCCTCTCTCGGGTTTTCTCTGTCCCCAGATGACCTCCAAGAATGTGCCCATGGGCCAACTCCAACACCAACTTCCTGTAAGGTTTGGGCACCACAAGCTGCTCAACGGTTTCTTCTGCCCTTTTTGCCACCCGATACAGTAGGTCCTTCTCTACGCTGAAGTATGGGTAAGTGCAGGTATTATCTGGGTTCACTAACTCGCCATCTATTTTCACTACGTTTTCCCGTGCCTTTATTAGGGCGGGGTCTTTCAACTGTTCTGTGGCAAAGTTTTCCCTGTGAACCTCAAGATCAGAAAACTCCACAGACGGTAGGTTTTCGTCTGAGGAGGTGGGCTCCTCTCCAGTTTCTTGAGTCTCCCCTGCCAATACTGATAAGGGAAATTCCGGAGAGTCCTCACCACTCTCAGGGGAGTTCTGGCTATCACATTCCTGGTACATAGGGGCACCAGTGAGGGGCTCAGGATCATCCCACAGTTCCCAGAACTTCGGAAAATCCCTTCCCACAATGGCGTCATGCGGTAACTGAGATACTAAGCCCACTGGATGAGAGAGGGTACCTTTGGGGGTCTCGAAACACACTGTAGTCACTGGATACTCTCGGGTGTCCCCATGCACACAAATAACAGCTACCTTGCTATTCCCAGAGACCTCTGTTTTAACTAACTCAGCCTTTATCAGGGTCACAAGGCTACCTGAATCCAGCAATACCACAACATTTCTACCATTAACACACATTTTGCATAAATGTTTCTCAGTTCCTCGAATGGCAGTGCATGCGACTGTCGCACACAGCGACTGACGTCTGCCCGTCAGAAAGTCACACTGCATGGGTTCCTCCACAACCGGGCAATTGGCTGCAATATGTCCCGCTTGCCGGCAGCGGTAGCAAACGATCCTTCTTGCCGCCTCTTGAGCCGCTGATTTCCCAGGCTGTTCTCGCCAAACTTGGGGTAGAGCTCCCACCCTCTCACTCTCTCCACCCTCACCCCTTGGAATCCTCTTATCCGCCCCTGGGGATGGTCTGGTCTTAGGGTGGAAAGTCCGAGTGTCTCTGGAAGAGGCCGTCAGGTTCTCTGTAGCCAAGTATTTCTCCACACGATCCACAAGACCATCGGCCGTCTCTGGGTCTCCATGGCTTACCCACTTTTGGATGGCAGTAGGAAGAGCTCTCAAAAACCGATCCATTACAACACGTTCCACAATCTTTGGTGCGGACAAAGTCTCTGGCTGTAGCCACTTTCTGCTCAGGTGAATGAGATCATACATTTGAGACCTGGGGGGTTTTCCAAGCTGGAAAGTCCAGTTATGCACACGCTGAGCCCGGACAGCCTGGGTGACACCCAGCCTTGCCAATATTTCAGCTTTTAGCATCACATAGTCTTTTGCTTGGTTAGGCTCTAGGTCATAGTAAGCTTTCTGCGATTCACCAGTTAACAGAGGAGCCACCAGTCCAGCCCACTGCTCCTCAGGCCACTTTTCTCTTTCAGCGGTCCTTTCAAATGTGGTCAAAAATACCTCTGGATCATCCTCTCCAGTCATTTTTGTCAATAAACGACTCACCCCAAAGGACGCGGTATTAGTGGGACGGCTTTCCTCACTGGTCTGCGGACGTTGCTGCATTACTGCTTCCATCTGTTGTTGTAGTCTCTGCTCTTGCTCCTGCAACAGGTCTATGAAGCGGGCCGCAGATTGCTGCTGGGCTCGTTGCTGAGCCTCCAGACTCTGTTGCAAAATTGCGTTTGTCTGCTGCTGGGCTGCAAGGCTCCTTTGCAAACCTGCATTTGTCTGCTGTTGATTGGCATTTGCTAGAGCCAGCTGCTTCAGTATCTCCTCCATGCTGGCTTAAAAAAAAACTGCCACTGGTTCTCCACCAACTGTGAGGGGGTTAGCTCGGCAGCGGGTGTGTGTGACCCCCGGGATGGGCTCCCCACACAAAACAGGCCCAGCAAACTGAGGTTGTGGTTTTCAAAATCAAAAAAGGTGCGGTTTATTTTCTATTTACAGTGACAAAACACAGCAAAGCAAAAGAAACATAACCAAAATAAATCCTGGTCAAGTTGACCTCTGACTAAACATACAGGTTTCCTAACTAACAACTGGGATCAGCCTAGTGCTGTCCTAGTCCCTAAGTCCCTGGTTTTAAATGTCCAAGCAAATAGCCACACAGGCTTTGTCTCACCGCACAGGGGTTCACTCTCCCTAGACAGTCCACACAGGTCTGGTTCCAGGCATGAGCTAACATCTAATGAAGCTGGGAGTTCTTATAGAGGCCTAAATGAGCTGACAAGCTTCAGCTGGTCTCATCAACTCCCTGTCTGCACGACGCCCCACACTCTCCCTAGAGGTATGAGTCATCCATGAGCCCACTAGCCTTATACAACTCTCCACCTAGTTGTATAAGTCGGCGTAAAGCCTGAATCTGGGCGAAATATATCTACCCCCCTGGATGCAACCAGGTGACTTTACCTTCCTGCTGTCACAATACTTACAAACAAAAGAAGAAATATAAGCCCATTAAAATCACAACTCCAGTATGGTGGATACCTAGTATGTGTAGTTGGAAAGCTGATGCGTTTCGGGAGACAAGCCCCCTTCCTCTGAGCTTGGACCAGCTTGAAGGGGGCTTGTCTCCCGAAACACGTCAGTTTTGCAACTACATTTACTGGGCATCCACCATACTGGAGTTGTGATTTGATGGGCTTATATTTTCTTCTTTTGTTTGTAAGTATGTTTTTGGCATTTTAATAAATTGATTTTAGTATTGAAGGTAATGCACTAGGCGTTTGCACCCTCCTTTATTTTTATTATAGTGTTTTGGAGTCTCCCGCCACTCAAGAAGAGCAGCACCGCCTCTAATTTTGCCACACTGTCGGATGTGAGTCTTAGTGAGCGCTGAGGTTTTGTCTGTGATCTAGAGGCGCTGTAATAAAGTGCCTAATTAAGCTCTTTTTAATTTGTTTATAGGCGCCTGGCAACATGGATAACACAGTAATCTGAGGGTTATTCAGGAATTTATCCCCGACAAGCTTATCATACAAATGTAAGATTTTAGCCCAAAAGTAAGGAAATATCTGGCAAGTACCCCAAATATGTGTCATATTGCCAGGACCCCATAAATCGTGCCACCAAGTGTCTGGGATAGAGGGATCGATTCTATGCAGAAGCGTAGGGCAGCTATACCATGTAGTTAAAATATGGTAATTAAGCTCTTGCACAAGAAGAGATAGACATCTTGTATGTAATTGCTAGTATGTTGTCCCATTCCATATTGTCTGAAGATACATGCAATTCATGTTCCAATTTTGAAAGCAATGGAAGTGGGTTCAGATATGACTCCTCCCAAGAGAGTCACCGGGCCCATATGAGAAAGTCTTTTTCAGGTTCCTTACTCCAGCAAGGTCCTTCTCCTGGCTCTCAGTCTTTGTTCAGCTGCCTCCTTGACTAGACAGCTTCTAAGAACTACTTTTGACCTAACTCCAGCTCTAATCACTGAGCACATGCTACTAGGCATACCATACCAGACAATTCAGCAGCACTTTCCCAGGCTGCAGCCTTGAGGAAGAACGTGTTCACAAGGTCCACCCCAAAAATGTATGCTCTCCCCCAGCATTCACCAGGGGCAATAAAGCCCCTACTGGTTGCACAGGAGAAACATTACTATTGATAATTTAGGATTACAGTGGCATCTCACTATTGCCAGAGATAACAGTGGTACCTACTGCCAGCAGAAAGGAACACATCAACACTAAGCTATGGGGAATACCAAATGAACAAATAACCTATAAATCAGCCTGGGCTGAATATCATCCAGCAAGACTAATTTAAACCACTTCAAGACCAGACCTTCCTGCCCAGACCATTTTTTCAGACTTCAGCGCTGTCACACTTTGAATAATACACGTAACAATGTACCTAAGTTAATTTTATATCACTTTTTTGAGACAGATATAGCTTTCTTTTAGTGGTATTTAATCACCACATGGTTTTTGTTTTTTTGCTTAATAATTACATTTTGCTTTATTTTAAAAAAATATATATTTTCTTAGTTTTTGTTATAAAATCATCTTTTCATAAATTTAGGCTAAAATGTATTTTACTACATTTCTTTAGTAAAAAGACAAACAAATCAGTGTATATTATTTAGTCTGTGTGAAAGTTATAGCATCTCCAAACTATGGTGTATATATATTTGAAAATGAATCATTCCTGATGTACAGACGGCCTATCTCATTTCCCAAAATACCAAGACAGTACAAATATACCCCAAATGACCCCTTTTTGGAATGTAGACAGTCCAAGGTATTTAGTACGAGGCATGGTGAATTTTTTAAGTTGTCATTTTTTCTCACAATTTTTAGAAAAATAAAAAAATTGAATACAATTTTTTTTCAGAACATTTTTATTTTAACCGCTTGTCAACCGTCCACCATCAAATTATGGCAGGCGGAAGACCCTGTTGTTCTGGGCGGACGTCATATGACGTGATCGCCTTCAGAAGCCACTAGGGGGTGCGCGCGCCCGCCGCGTCCCTGGGGACCCAATGCGCGTACCGGGCACCCGCGATTGCCCAGTAACTGAGCACGTCCTGTCAGGGAAAGGAGACCGATGGTGTGTCCCTTGTACATAGGGACAACCATCGGTCACCTCCCCCAGTCAGTCCCCTCCCCCCACAGTAAGAATCACAATCTAGGGAACACATTTAACCCCTTGATCGCCCCCTAGTGTTAACCCCTTCCCTGCCAGTCATATTTATACAGTAATCAATGCATTTTTATAGCAGGGATCGCTGTATAAATGTGAATGGTCCCAAAAATGTGTCAAAAGTGTCCGATTTGTCCGCTGCAATATCGCAGTCACGATAAAAATCGTTGATCGCCGCCATTACTAGTAAAAAAAATAAAAATGCTATAAATCTATCCCCTTTTTTTGTAGCTGCTATAACTTTTGCGCAAACAATCAATATACGCTTATTGCGATTTTTTTTTACCAAAAATACGTAGAAGAATACGTATCGGCCTAAACTAAGGAAAAATTTAGTTTTTTTATAGATTTTTGGGGGATATTTATTATAGCAAAAAGTAAAAAATATTTAATTTTTTTCAAAATTGTCGCTCTATTTTTGTTTATAGCGCAAAAAATAAAAACCGCAGAGGTGATCAAATACCACCAAAGGAAAGCTCTATTTGTTTGGAAAAAATTATAAAACTTTTATTTGGGTACAGTGTTGCATGACCGCGCAATTGTCATTCAAAGTGTGACAGCGCTGAAAGCTGAAAAATGGCTTGGGCAGGAAGGGGGTGAAAGTGCCCTGTAGGCAAGTGGTTAAAGAGGAGCTCCAGTCATTTTTGTGTTTATTAAATGTCAGCAGCTACAAAAACTATATCTGCTGAGTTTTAATAAATAGACACTCACCTGTCCCAGGATCCATCCAGTGATGTGCTCACTTGAGCTGTTCCTTCCTTTGGTCTTCTGTCCCCGGCGCCGGCATCTCAACTGGCTGTGACAGCTTGCGGCTTTGAGTGTCTCAAAAGACTGTGGGGAGGGAGTGGAAGAGGAGAACTTCTGTTCGGATCGCCTAAGCGATCTGAGTGTAAGTGGAAGATGGTACCGGTCAAAACCAGGTGCTATTTAGTAAAGAGAAGGGGGAGGAGGCCTTAAAAATGAACTTCCTGTTTTGGGAGGAGCTCCACTTTAAGTTATTTCTTGCATACAGTTTAGTCATACTTATAACTACAACCTAAAACACATTCTGGTATGCCTCCCGAATATGGGGATACCACATGCATGAGACATTTTCACAACCTAGACACATAGGTGTTGATTTACCAAAGGCAACTAGACTGTGCACTTTGCAAACGCAGTAACGCCAGAGTTTAGTAAATGGGGGGGGGGGGAGCTTCGCTGACTTCCATCATTCAATCATAAGCAAGCAAAAATGCAACCACAGATCGCGCAGCTGTGCGCGAAGGGAGTGCAGGGTGGAGAAAAGTAAAGATTGGCTATATTACAGGGTACATGTAGAATTGTTAATTGTTCTTAACTACTTTTAAGGTATGTTAAGTAGCCATTAGAGATACATATGGTTATTGATAAAGTTGCTCAAATATCATGACATCTATTCGTATGCACTTGTTTCAGCCCTACAGAACTGGAAAGATACATAACAATATTTTTAGGGCTTGTAGGCGTTGGCTGACTGCCTTCCCACATGGCTTGCTTTTGGCTGCTTGACCAATGGCATCATAAAGTGCTTTATTTTTTCCAGACTCTTCAGTACAGGGTTCATCATCATATTTTATGAACTGCAACATTAATTTACTGTTTAAGTAAACCAAACCCTTAAAGGTGAAGTCCAGCCAAAGCTTGTTTGGCTGGGCTTCTCCTATGGATCACAAGAGTGGAATTAGTTTTGCACTCCTGTGACCCGTTTTCAGCAGAGAGTGGGCTGAAGTACACTCTCTGCTGACATCACAGTAATCAGTCCAGGCCCCCCCGTCATCACGACATTAAAGTCTGGATCCGCCTGATACCCGTCTCAGCCTCTCAGCGAGCCGCTTAGAGCCTGAGACAGCCTCTCCCCGCCCCTCCACAGCTCAGCGCTCCAGGGAGCACGGGGGGGGGATGAGAGGAGAGCTGTTGATTGACAGTCAGCAGCTCTCTGCTCAGGGAGCTGAGAGAACTGAGCCATCGGCGGTGTTCGATTGCTCGTTTCTCAGTGCAGAGGCACCGGGGGACAGATGCAGCATCGGACCAATGCCGCATCCACCTAGGTAAGTATGATTCTGGAAAAAACAAAAGCATACTTCTCTTTTAAACATTAACAACCCACCACCACTGTGCTAATATTCATCTAACTCTCTCTGAGAACAAGTTTGCCACAAATTTAGGCTGTAGTCATGCTTGTGGGGTAGGAGGGGGAAAGCTGTCCAGTAGCCACTTTTATTTAAAAGGTTTTCACCGGCAGAGCCACTGATTGAGTGGTATACAGAGCTAGTCAATCAGTGGCCCTGCCTTAAAGCTGATCTCCAGGATACTTGCTCTACAAATACTGCCATATATGTACATTGGAAAGCTTTTAAGTATTTACATACAAATATAGTAGAAACGTACCTTCAAAATCTGTGACATCATCACTCTCATTGAAAAATGCAGCTTTGGATGGGGCTGGGCACCTGGAGGAAGTATTATTGAGAACAGATATGTCACATCTGCTCTCTGTGCTGTGCCGCGAGGATAAACTACAATTCTCATCATGCAATGGGAATCATAGTTGTGAATGGGCTGAATGTGTTTGGAGATGTAGGGATGGATATGCTCCAATGTAAACATTGCCATTGTGGTCATGGCCAGGAATAAAACAGGAGACTTCTGGCCAGTAACTCAAAAAGCACAATGTGAGTGGCAGGTCAGACCCAGAGTCTGAGATGCCCAGGCCTGCCCACTACACCGAGCCAGGTCTTAATTATATCACCCCACACTGAAAAATAGACTACAGAAGGTATGCTTAGTAGACCAATGGCCAGAGTATAGCATGCATAGCGGTCACCAGTATTATAAAAACAAAAAAGAGGGGTGATAGCCATTTTTATATCTGATTCCAGCATTGGCATCTACACACAACTGTATAAAAAGGTAAGAAAGGACCTCCTGCTCCAGCTTTAAAATACTTTCCTGGATAATTATAGTGGCCATGTGACTTCCCAGCCATGACTTCAGGTTGAGCAGAATTTTATGTTTTGGTCACCGAGACAGTTCACAAAAAAATGTGCTTCAACTGTGTGTTTATATGTTTGCTTACACTTACATTTTAATTTGAAACGGGATATTATTTACAGATCATATTTATATTTTATCATTATGCTATGTCTGTTTTCATTGGAAATGCCTAATCGTACAGCACAGCGAGTGTTCTCTGTTCTTTCTTAGTGCAAATCTATCAGTTTGTAAGGACTGAAAAAAGTTACAAACTCTTAATGCAGCTTATCCTGCCAGCATGAGGACTACTCTGACTGATTTTTGATTAGTCAAGAAAAGGAGACTGAATAAACTTGTTTGAAACCATGAGCAAGTTACAATGCAAAAAATCACATCCAAAATTATTTTAAAGAATATCAATCACAATAAAAATAAAATAAAAAAATTAGGCTCTCTCTGGTTAGACTTAGGGTTAGTCTTAGTGTTAGGGTTAGGGTTAGGGTTAGGGATAGGGTTAGGGTTCTCCTTTTAAGAACAAGGCTAGGACCCAGGCTCTTGAACAGGGACCTCCCCCAGAGGTCAAAGGTCAGAGGGCGGGTCTCCAGAGGTCAAAGGTCACTGGGCGTGGCTGACCCCCACCAAAGTGTACCGCCTACCCCAACTAAGTCGGGGAATGAACAAGTCGGGGAATGAACAACACTGCTCATCTTGACTCTCTTGAAGAACTAAACTTCATGCTGAATCTTCAACATCTCAGAATTCTGGGTGAGTCAGTAGTCTGATCCTCACTGCACAAATGCTATAATTCCTCCTGCTTGTTTCTACCATATCAGGGGAAGCTTTTATCTTCAGTGAGAGTAAAAACTGACCCACAGGAGGGACAAGTATGTAATAATTCTTTACTATGCAAATAGGCATTTTTATGAGTTTTTTTAATTTAACGAAAGTCACTTTAAGTAACCATGGCTGTAAGTGTTCTCCTTCAGTAATCTAAGCACTGAAGGTGTGATATCTATAACTGATCCAGTTATGGTGAGATAGCTTAAATTACAATCTAGTAGCTTGGCAGTTTATTGATTCAATCCAAATTACATCCTGCAGATCATAGACAGGTTTAATCCAAAAAAACGTGTTCAAATCACAACAGATTAAGATCAGATAGGTCAAAAAAATCATAGTGTGTTTAGCTCCAGCAGAATACAGTATATGTGGTGAATGGAGACCAAAGCATGAAAAAGAAGAAGGTGGGACTAACTACACAGAGCATCCCATAGCTATGGAGTGAGACAGGACAAAATTATTTAAAGGCAAAAAAAAAACAACATATGCATGTGAAATATGATAGTAAGAACTCAAGATCGACTAGTTTTCCATTAAACAATAACCGATACTGAGCAAAGCATGTAAGTAGCTGCTAACTACCCAAACCTTTGGCTTTGATAACTTTTGAGTCATTGATTAGAACAAGTGTGCTACAAATAAAGTCAGAGCTCCTAAATTTGCATTCTTGTTCAAGGTGGACAGTAATTCAGAATTTGAACACAAAACACCCTTGCAATGGGGTCCCCTAGTTCTGCAGAGGTTAAATGCTTGTGTAGCACCCTGGGGTTTAGTCAGGGAGCTCCTCGCCAAATTCCTCGTCAGGAGTAGCTACTGTAGTTAATTACTAGGGATCAAGTGACTTCTTCCTAAGTTTGTCCTTGTTGTACTTTCCTCTTCTACCACCCGGTGGCTGGGCAATTGGATATATTAGATTAGATAGGTTCTTGTGTGCCACCTGGACCGCCGTCTAGGTGGACATGTGTCATTTGCCCCGGGCTGCTAGGCAGGAGAATGTTTCTATCCTGAGGCCATCAAGCTGCCAGGCTGTGTGAGGGCCTATCCTGAAGTAAGAGGGCAGCCCATGGTTGGGACTGCGGCTTGCAGTCCAACCAAAAGTGACGGTTCTGCCAGCCGGAGAACCTGTCAGTGGTTGGAGTTAGAAGGGAAGTTGTCGCCCCAAAGGGACCAATCACCTTTACCAGGGACCACAGTGAGTAACTGAAGCAAGTACCGGAGTAGTATTCTCACCGAACGGGCACGATAAAGAATCAGGAAACTTCAGGCGGTGATCAAGTCAGGGACCCAATTAGTGGAGGTGACGTTTGCAGAGCAGCCTTGTGTGCCAATCTAGGGACTGAGCCGGTCAGCAGTGGTGAAGCTTGAAAGTATCCGGAGTGCCAAGCCAGGGACCCAGCAGGGAAGCGTGCATGGCGCTTGAGGGAGATACCACCGCAAAAGCCTTGAGGAGCTCAGAGGATTCAGAGTAGTGAATCAGAGGGTCTAGTGAGAGACCAGGAGCTCAAGGAGGCTAAAGAACTACAATGAGAAGTTATAGTACAGCTAAGAGAACTGTTACTTTGAGTTAGGAACTGTTTAAGTACTGTTACCATAGGAGACAGCAATCCTGCACATGCAGAAGTTGCACCTTGCAACCTGTCCTCCTGTTGAAGTCTCTGCCAATTGAAATTGCAACTACTTAAGGGTGTCCTGGCCCTAACCCTCTTTACCTTGCAAAATATAAAAAAGATTGTCAAATAAATAAAACCTCTTTTACATCCAAGAAGTGTCTGGCGCTCAATGACTTTTATCACCTTAGCACTCACTATGCCTTACAACCCACCACATATTGAAGGATGTCAGTTATCTTTGGCCTTGAAGGCTCTCATTAGACTGGAAGAGGTAAGAGATTCTGCTACACTTGTTATTTCTAGAGGGTTGAGACACAGGAAGTATTATTCTCTTCCCGATTCCCAGCAGGCTCCAGTGCTGTCCTCCTCTACCAAAAGCTCTGACCTATGGATGGTCTCTTCAGCCTCATCACATACAATGCAAAGCTATCAACCCTGCATTGTTTGTAGAGAGTGCAATGACAGTTGTGTGAGCATCTTAGAGAGGAGGCAGATCTAGACCAATTGCACGGATAGAGGGACCCTGCTGGAGCACAGAATAAGATATTTCTCCCTATTCTGGCATCCCTAGACATAGCAAACATTTAACCCTTTCATCACAAATACATTTTTTCTTCCAGCCTGGTTTAAGTATTCATACCACTGGATGCAAATCAGGCATTTCCAAAAGTACAGATTTTCATTAATCAACAGTCAGGACTATTATAACAAGAGCTGTGCCTGCACTGAAGTTTATAATGTATATACTCACACCTGTATTAACAAAGGTTTTTATAGCGTGGTGTCTCCAATGTTGTAATGGATTTAAAGCAGAGCTTAAAGAAGAACTTCACCCTGGAAAAAAATTTACAAATCGTCAGCTACAAGTACTGTAGCTGCTGACTTTTTTTTTTTCCAGAGAGTTAGCTGCTGACTTTTAATAAACATGCACTTATCAGTCAAGAGATCCAGTGCTGTCCTCACCCAGGCTGGTTCTTTGGGTTCCCGGTGCCGCCGTCTTGGATATGGGAAGCTGGCCATGACTTTTTGGTGGTTCACAGCCAGCTTGATACTGCAAATGCAGTGCTGTGTTGAACCGGCAGCCTCCGGGGACATGTGACGTGTCTCAGGAGGTTGCGGGCAGGTAAGAGATGCAGAGGCAATCCAAGTGTAAGTGGAGCAGGTAACTGACAGAAATAGATACCCACTCCAAAAAAACAAAAAACAAAAACAAAACACACATCTAAAAGTAGTAGAGCAAGGGGGAGGAGGAGAAAAATCAGAACTTTCCCTTTTAAGTGAGGTTCCGCTTTACCTGTATCTGAGCACAACAAACTGAAAACACTATTTAACTTTTTTATTTTATTTTTCATATTCACTGCAAACTCCAACCTCCATCCATGTCACCATGCTTTTTTTCTTTGAGAAACTGCTCTGAAAAACACCCCTGAGCTTTTTTTGCCATGGACATCTTGATTAAGGGCAGATGATTCATGTAGAGTTTACTTTCTGGAATCCATCTTCCCTTAGTTTAGGCATGCAGGCAGGCAGGTGTGCTTAGCTGAGAAAGCCCCTCCTCCAGATGAAAGAAAAAAAATGTCTATGAAAACTCCTGGGATGTATGACAACATTTTGGCCAAGGCCAGAAATCAGGAAACGACTGAAGAACCACACAAAAAAAAAAAAACAAGTAAATATAATATACCTTCCTATCTATTCATTAAGGCTAGCAGAATAAGGATTAAAAGTAGTTAACAGGGTTATAAACCCTTCTTGTTTCCTATGCATTAAGGTGAAAATACTTCTGACACTGGCCGGCCCCTAGCCCCCCCGTTTTACTGACCAAAGCCCATTCGTTCCCTCGGTGGAGACACGCTGTACCTCTCTGCCTGGGGTTCTCGGCTCTTGATCGGATAGATTGATAGCAGCGCAGCCATTGTCTCCCGCTGCTGTCAATAAAATCCAATGTGTCTATGTACGCAAATGCTGGACTCGGCAGCGCGCCCGCAAGGTAACCCCCAGGGAGAGCGCCTCTCCCAGGGGGTTTACCGATGCGAGGAGGAGCCGCGAGCGCTGCCGGGGGGACCCCAGAAGACGAGGTTCGGGGCCACACTGTGCAAAACGAACTGCACAGTGGAGGTAAGTATGATATGTTTGTTATTTTTAAAAAAAAAACTAGGGTTTACAACCCCTTTGAGATTGAGAGATTTTAGTTCCACTCTAGTAACAATCTGAAATGGCCTGGTCTATCCACAAAAACTGTCCATTCTCAAGCAGTCCTTTGTTGTATACTGCAGTCACATATGCACACCTCCCAACTTTTTGAGAACAAGGGACAACGATTAGCAAAAGTATGTAGGCATAGGACACACCCCTTGTCACGCCCCCTTAAAGGAGAATTATATATTAAAAAAAAGATTAGTTAAACCCATAAGTGCTTTTTTTACCACTACTATTCCTTTATACTGGCTTTTGAAATGTACAAATGCAGCAATTTAGAAATTAGATAAAAGGTTTAGCACTGGGAAATGCTTTTTGAAAGATAAAAAATGCATTTTATATACAACTTTTTAGATCAGACCAAAATGAGGAGGAAAGAGGGACAGCGGGACTTTGTTACAAGTCAGGCACAATCCCTTGAATCAGGGACAGTTGGGAGCTATGCATATTTAACAGTCTTCTTCTGCCAATCAATTCATCCAAAAACAAAATACAGCTCTTCTTAGGGCTTATTACTATTTTGTTTGGCGTTTTTCTTTAAGTCTATAATTGGGTTAATACTGCAGACTGATGAAACAATTCCTTTAAGCAGTCCAACAATCTAGTTTAAACACTTTGTTCGCTCTTTCTAGTTTCTGTCTCTTTGTGGTGTTTGATCATTGGCCAATTCCCAGGATAGCCCCAATTACTTCCCTGTTTTGCAGATCTGTTCCCCCACTGTTCCCACTCCTACACACGTGACACCAGAGACTATCAAGAGACCTCTCTGTATTTTGGGCACACAATGTTTCCATTCACAAAGTATGCCGTTGCCCAGTGTTTTCCTAACTCACCCCTAATACACCTCCTATATGAGACAGCAAACTTCCTAAAATAGCCATAAAGTTCCCGCTGGACATGTTAGTCAGGGCTGTGGTATTTTT
Organism: Rana muscosa; assembly: GCA_029206835.1. NCBI lineage: Eukaryota > Metazoa > Chordata > Amphibia > Anura > Ranidae > Rana > Rana muscosa. Next base: position 351,916,675 of record CM055127.1, on the reverse strand, counting down.
TCTGCAAAAAAAAAAAACCTTCAGTGGTCATTAACTGCTTTCTTTCCCTATTTCAACATGACATCTTGCTGAGTGTCCACTGACATTCAGACCGTATTCACAAGTTTTTAGACGATATATAACATTTCAACGCAAAATATAAAGCTTCAGTCTTGTTAAAACATATCAGTGATAGCAGAAATGATGTTGACTTTTAGAATATGATTACGCATAAGTGGTTTTATATCTAATTTTTGGAAAAACATATAAAAACAATGCAGAAACCCCCAACAAGGGGATAGAAGCAGAATTTCCTCCCCTATCCCCTTATTGGGGTTTTCTGCATTATATATAGGGATAGATACCCCCTTACCCTGGACCTAAGAACCGAGCTGCATTTAATTCATATAAAAACAAAATGGTTGACAGAATTTGTTTTTGTTATTACCAGTGAATGGAATTCCTTGAATCCAAAAGCATATGCATTCCTGGATTAATTTCTTACATCCAATGCACACACATTTACAGAAATCCCTTTTTTTAAAACTGATAATTGCACATTAGTGAGGGAATAGTGTCAAATAGTACGTGACAATTCTGGGATCAACATCCAATAGATCATCCTTAGTTCCAATCAGGGATTTTTTTTTTCTCAGAGAATAGGTGCAGGAACTCCTCCATTCCAAGTTACCCCTTTTCTCCACCCCTACCCACCTCCGAGCACCATTCCTTGGTTCCATCCCCTACCCACCTCCGAGCACCATGCCTTGGTTCCATCTCCTACCCACCTCCGAGCACCATTCCTTGGTTCCATCCCCTACCCACCTCCGAGCACCATTCCTTGGTTCCATCCCTTACCCACCTCCGAGCACCATTCCTTGGTTCCATCCCCTACCCACCTCCGAGCACCATTCCTTGGTTCCCTCCCCTACCCACCTCCGAGCACCATTCCTTGGTTCCATACCCTACCCACCTTCAAGCATCATTCATTGGTTCCATCCCCTACCTACCTCCGAGCACCATTCCTTGGTTCCAGCCCCTACCCACCTCTGAGCACCATATCTTGGTTCCATCTCCTACCCACCTCCGAGCACCATTCCTTGGTTCCATACCCTACCAACCTCCAAGCACCATTCCTTGGTTCCATCCCCTACCTACCTCCGAGCATCATTCCTTGGTTCCATCCCCTACCCACCTCCAAGCACCATATCTTGGTTCCATCCCCTACCTACCTCCGAGCACCATTCCTTGGTTCCATCCCCTACCCACCTCTGAGCACCATTCCTTGGTTCCATCCCCTACCCACCTCCCAGTACTGCCCTTTTAGACAATACAGAACCAAGTATCAACTTGTGGTGCTAAGTAATTTCTATAAAATTTTGGTAAGGATAACAAGAAAAGCAGTAAAATAGATCCCCTGTAGCCAGTAACCATACACCCCCCGCCAGCAACAATAGATCCCCCTAACAACAATGAACCACCCGTATCAAAAAGTTCTTCCCTAGTAACAATAGACTTCTGGCAACAACAGCAGATCTCCCTATAGACAGCATCAATTGATTCTCCATCAGCCAGCAACAATAGACCCCTCCCTCAACAGAAGATCTCTCCCAGCAACAACTGACCCCCCAGTAATATAAGACTCACCCCCAGCAACAGTAGGTCCCCCACCAGCAACAATAGACCCAATCACAAACAAAAGAACCTCCCTGCAAAAATAGATCCTCTCCAGCTAGAATAGATTTCCCAGCAACGAGCAACAATAGACTCTGCAGCACACCCCAGCACCCCTTGCCATTACATAAGTCAGTCCTGAAGGTGCCGGTATTGTGTTCCCCCACGTTCCCACTGAAAAAAAAAAACCCTGGTTCCAATTGACAAATATTCTATAATAAGATTTTCCACATCAATGTAATTTAAAGTGATTGTAAAAAGTCTGTTTTTTTTCCCAATAAAAATAACAAACATGTTATACTTATCTGCTCTGTTGCAGTGGATTTGCACAGAGCACCCCCGATTCTCCTCTTTTCGGGTCCCTCTTCTGTGATCCTGGCCCCTCCCTCCTGTTCAGTGCCTCCACAGCAAGCAGCTTGCTATGGGGGCACCCAAGCTGAGTCACAACTCCCTGTGTCCATTCAGACACGGAGCCCTGACCCGGTCCCGCCCCCTCTCTCTCCTGATTGGCTGGCTGACTTTGATTGACAGCAGCGGCCTCCAATGGTGTCGCTGCTGTATCCCAGCCAATCAGGCAGGGAGAATCTCAGACAGCTGACACACTCGTGGACATCGCTGGACAGAGAAGTACGTAGTAGGGGTGCTGGGGAGGCTGCTGCACACAGAAGGCTTTTTATCTTATTGCAGCAGCAATGCATAGAATGCAATAAGATAACAAAACATTATACCTTTACATCCCCTTTAATGAAAGTCAGCAAATCTCATCAGATGTGACTGGCTTTTAGAAATGTAGTGCAGTGTGACACAACCAATTACCAAAAATCATATGACCACGTTAGTCTATATAAATAGAACTCAATGTTTCAAAACTAATAGAGACCTACTATGACCAATAAATATTTACAGGCTGACTAGACCAATAAACCCAAAGAAAAAATGGGTCATTCTTTTCAGCCCTAAATTTCCACATGCTGTTTTTTTTTTTTACTGCTGCTAAATCAAAGGTTCATAAAAGTGTACATCTCTGGCCGAATAAAGTGAAAATAACAGGAAAAGTGTTTCTTATAAGATTTTTTTAAAGCTTATTTCTGGGCACAAAAACGCTCATGTTAATATATGTCTCAATAGCCCCAACCTATATAAATTAATTTTGGTGCACCAAATGCCTTTGCAAACCCAGTTTCTACTTTGCAAAGCAACAGTGACATCATCATTGTACATGACCTGTGTAAAGAACAGAGCTGTGGAAGCAGGGCGGATCCAGAGTCTAATCTTGGGAGGGGCACTGACAAAAAACTTGTGGGCAATTTGTTGGGGCAATGGCTGATGTTGGCGCTTCAATCATCATGGCACCGTGGTTGTATGGTGTCAGGATGATTGAAGCACAATATTTCTATTATTACATTGTAATGTATAATGAAATATTTCAACTCACCATAATGCCGAATCAGTGGGAGCCCTAAGTGTATCACTTGCCACCATCGCCTGCCACCAGATGCATATTGGCACATGCCAGTGACAGTGTCCCGGTTGTCCCAGAGTGAGGGCGGGCAGTGAGAGATGATGTCATCTCTCTGCTGCCTGCTGCCTGCACAGTAATGGCAGTCTTCTTTTAGATGCAGAAATGCAGTGATGTAGGGGGACAGTGAGAGACAGTGGCATCTCCAGCTTTTATATTTAGGGGGGGTACATGGGGGACAGGGACAAAAGTAGGGGGGAGCAACTATAAAATGCAATTATATACACACACACATATAAATACACAGTAAAGCAGCCAGGTGGAAGGGAGGACAGAGTTGGAGCAGCCAGGTGAAGGGGAGGACAGGGTGGATGCAGCCAGGTGGACGGGAGGACAGAGTGAGAGCAGCCAGTGATAAGGTCCTGTACCTCTATGGAAACCTGCATCCCTGCCCCCCCTCATCCCTCTCGCTCCCCTTGCCTGGAGGCAAGTTCTTACCTTGGGGGATATATAGTACAATCACTGGCATTTTGTCTCTGGCTCCCTCCACCTGACAGCCTTGTGGTCCCTCTTCTCCTCTCACGGTCTTCTCTCCCCTCTCCCTCTTCCCCCTCCTGAAAACAAGGATGATTAGGACAGCCGCACTCCAATCCAACGTAGCTTTATTGTCAAAATAAGATAAGAACAGACACTACATATCACAGCAACGAAACCTTAGGACAGCTGACGCGTTTCACACTTATTCAGTGTTTTCTCTTTACTCAGTGTTTACGCGTCAGCTGTCCTAAGGTTTCGTTGCTGTGATATGTAGTGCCTGTTCTTATCTTATTTTGACAATAAAGCTATGTTGGATTGGAGTGCGGCTGTCCTAATCATCCTTGTTTTCAATTGCCTTGTGCATTGCCAGCACCCTTGGTTCCTGAGAGAAAGATTGCAACTAAGTTGGACCTGTTTGGAGCGGCAATTTTTGTCTTTCTTACCCCTCCTGCTCGGCATGTTGGGGGCTGCAGTGCACTCTCAAGCAATTGTCCTAGGGCCTGCTGGTATCTGGGACTACATGTACCATAATCCTCTTGTTGTTAGTTTCCCAGCCATTGGCCCTGGATGTAGCCAATAGGAGAGAGCATTCCCAGGTGAATGAGAGCTGCTCGGCTCAAGGAGGAGAAGGAGGGGTGGAAATCTCCCGCAGCTGCAGCTCTGCCTGTGTCACTCCCTTCACAGAGCCTGTAAATTTCGGCGCTGCTGCCCTGTGTCCTGTGGCAGCGACGCTGATGGAATGTTCAAGGGGGGGTCGGCATCAGAACAAGCTACAGAAAAGAAAGGCATTTTAATTGGGAGGGGGCACAGTATAATGTTGCCACTGGTGAGAGATGATGTCATCTTTCTGCTCACTCACCCGTGGCGGCGGCCTGCTAAGTCACTGACAACCTGCTTACTATTTTCTCGGAGGTGGCAAATTCCCCGTTGCCCCCCATGAATCCGCAGGCAAAGTTTTACACTGGATTACTGCAGAGATCTAGAAGAAATACACAAAGCACACCAAGAATAAACATGCCTCTTGTATTTATACAATATTTGTTTATAGCAAGCTTTGTTTAAAAGAGCTGCGGAACTGTGGGGATCCCAAGTAGATTTTCACTGTTTGCAACTCTTGTGCTTATTGATTTAAAGTGTTACTAAACCCAGGACCCTGCATTCACTATATCTGGTCTCCCACAGTACACAGAACATGGACATGCAATTATTTTAGTAAATATAAACCGCTAAATACCCTTTCTCATCAGCAGTATATAGCAGTCTTGTGTCTTTTATCAGTGTCTTGTTAAAGCTTGTAGGAGGGGATTTCATTCTTCACTGACTGTCCTATGAGGCTGCAGTACCCCTGGCCCTCTATTTGGACAGTGCTGATTGGTCCTGTGCTGATCACATGCACCCTCCCAAGAAAAAAAAACTTTCTAGCAATACACACCAAACTGAGCATGTGCAGTCTGTCCCCTGGCTCTGTATTATCAGAAAACATATTGGGGACACTGGAATAAGAGGAGGTTCAGAGAAGACAGTATCAAACAGCCTTTTTACACAATGCAGAGTGAGTATAACAAGCATGCTTTACTGCAAATACAAACCGATTTTACTGTTGAGGGTTTAGTACACAAACAGAGTTGTAATTAAAAGTCACACAGTCCTGATGACTGCAAATGTCATGGAAATAGTTAATGATTGTATTGTCCAGGCCTTGAGGTAATAGTTGGTAAAATGTAATTGAGTAATATACCGTATTTATCGGCATATAACACGCCCCGGTGTATAACACGCACCCCAAGTTTAGGAGGGAATTTTAGGGAAAAAAACTTTTAGGAGGGAAGTTTAAGGAAAAAAAACGTACATTTAAATGCAGCCTTATCAGTGTCATTTGCAGCCTTGTCACAGTGCAGCCTTGCCCCAGTGTCCATTGCAGCCTTGTCACAGTGTCCATTGCAGCCTTGTCACAGTGCAGCCTTGCCCCAGTGTCCATTGCAGCCTTGCCCCAGTGTCCATTGCAGCCTTGTCACAGTGTCCATTGCAGCCTTGCCCCAGTGTCCACTGCAGCCTTGTCACAGTGCAGCCTTGCTCCAGTGTAGCCTTGCCCCCAGTGTTCATTGCAGGCTTGCCCGAATTTAAAATTGGCGCCACCGAGATTGCCGCCGAGCGGGGCGAACGCAGCCGAGAACGCAGGGAACGCAGGGACTGGGCGGAGCCGAGATACACATAGCCGAGTGTACTCGGCTCTACTCGGCTCTTCTCGGCTCCGCTCACAGTCACGCCGAGTCCCGCCCTATGATGGACATAACACAGGTCCAATGGCGGGACTGGGGCGTGACTGTGAGCGGAGCCGAGAAAAGCCGAGTACACTCGGCTATGTGTATCTCATCGGCGATCGCTCCGCTCCACTCACAGTCAGCGGAGATCGACGGGGATAGGTGGGTATCGGCGTATAACACGCACCCACGATTTTCCCCTGATTTTAAGGGGAAAAAAGTGCGTGTTATACGCCGATAAATACGGTAGTTGATATAATGTAATTATGATGAAATACATATACTAAAGCTGTTATACCTGCGAAATTTGTAGATTTGTATTTCTGTCCATCCATTAGAACTTTTGTAGTGCAAGTGTACATGGTATTAGACATGTGCGCCGTCAATAAATTTGTTTAGTTTCTTTCCGTAGCCGTTAATTCGTATTCCGTAATTCGTGTCCGAAATTAATTTTGGATTCGTACGAAATACAAATTTTCGTTAGGTTCGTTAACTTTTTGTAACAATTACAAACGTTCCTTATGATGAATTTAAAAAGCAAGGAATAACTTTCTCAATATGGCAGTCGTCGACTCATTATGCTCATTATGAGGGGCTCCCACCATCCCTGTGCTGTGCTGACTTCCTCCCGGGGCTGTACCCCTGCTGTGCTTATTATGAGGGGCTCCCACCATCCCTGTGCTGTGCTGACTTCCTTCTGGGGCTGTACCCCTGCTGTGCTGATTATGAGGCACTCCCACCATCCCTGTTATGTGCTGACTTCCTTCTGGGGCTGTACCCCTGCTGTGCTGATTATGAGGGGCTACCACCATCCCTGTGCTGTGCTGACAGGGATGGAATTTGGATCCAAAAATTCGTCAACAAAATTTCATATTTCGTATACAATTTGGAAGCACAGCAATTCGTATTTCGGATGCTTCCGAATGTACAAATTTTCGGAAATTCGTACGAATTTTCGAAAATTCGTACGAAACGAACCGCACATGTCTACATGGTAATCATTCATCTCTAAAGCCTCGTTCACATGGCCGAAAATCTCATCAAGAAAAAACACGTTGTTTTTCTTGACGAGATTCTTGGACAAGAAACTTGTCCCGGCCGAGTGTACACACGCTCCTTTCAAAGAACCCGCAGTTCTTTGAATGGAGCGAACGCGGTGACGTCATCGACTACGACGAGCGTGCGCTCGTCACATTCGATGCCGTCGCTGCCATCTTGCTACACTCTACCTATGCCTAGGAAGCTACCGCGCATGCGTCAAAGTCATTTCGAGCATGCGCGGGCTTCCCGGAGGACAGGTAAGTGTACACACACACAATTTTCTCGTCGAGAAACATGCTGACAAGAATCTCGACGAGAAAATAGAGAGCAGGTTCTCTATTTTTCTCGTCGAGATTATTGTCGGTTTTCTTGACGAGAAACATGATAGCCGCGTACACACGACCAATTTACTCGGCAAGAAGTTTCTTGCTGGTTCTTGCCGAGAAACTCGGTCGTGTGTACAAGGCTTAAGACAAGAGGTCTGCCGTAAGAGTGAGTATTCCCCCACGGCAGCCTCAACCTTGCTCCAGGGCATGGATTAAAATGGCATGAAGCAAAGTTACCCCATGTGTGGTAAAGTGACCCTGTATAAGGTGCCTAGTATAGCCCAGAAGAATCCACCCTGGGGGTTAACCTCTCGTGTGACCCTTGCTTGGCACCCAACAAGGAAGGAAACATGGAGGATGTGACCACCTCCCACGCAGCCCTCTACCTCCTGCCTGCAAGCTCACTGCCATATCTTCTGTATTCAGTTATTATTTCAGTGAGTCATTATTAAATTCCATTTTTCGTAAGCAGTGGATCTCTTATTAAACTAAGATTCTGGAGAACACTGTGTTTACAAATTAGTTTTAATAATTCATACAAGGGTTGTGCAGCACTCTCAGCATGGTATTCTCTCATTTACAGAGAATCAAATTAATAAACAGCGAATAGAGTATGGTATGGTCAACTATGTAAAATGTTTTATAATTAAGGCCTAATATGGTCTTCCAGGACGGGGGATGGACACTCTTGGTTTGTACTGCTGACTGCTTATAATAATAGTAGTCAAAAATTGAATAAGACATGTCATTTTTAACTAGCTAAATAACTGAGTTTAGCATTGGGCTGAAGAATGACCAGGAAAGGCAACCTCTTTGTAAATGCCTTTGCTCAGCAGTACAACATCAGGATGACGTCTTTGGTACAAGCTTTGTTCTCTCCAATCAAACTACTTTCCACAATCAGAAATGTTCCTTGATGCCTCGTACACACGCTCGGAGATCCCGACGGGAAAAAAGAGAGCTGGTTCTCTTTTTTTTGCCGGCGTTTTTTGGCAGTTTTTCTGTTGGAAAAACAGCGAGGGAGCATACACACGGCCAGGGATTCCCAGCCAAAAGCTCTCATCGCAGTTTTCTCGTCGGAAAACCCGGTCGTGTGTACGAGGCATGAGACATCTCTGTTTAAAGCTCATTACACCAGTTTAATCTGAAGGCTACTTTTGCAGCTACTACATGGATACAACTATACATGGGCAACAAATATACAAAAAAATGTTGCAGCGCTTATAAATGAATCCAAAGATAAGTCCCAATAAAATCAGGTAAATTAAAAAAAGTCCATATTGTAAAGTAAATATATGTGTAATCCAGCAATCACCAACGTGCTCCACCACCCAGTGTAATGCCGCGTACACACGATCGTTTTTAATGTCATTTTCAAAAACGTCATTTTTCTCGACGTGATTTTTCTTGTTTCCTCTCAAGCCTGTCTTGCATACACACGTTCATTAAAAAAACTGCTCGAGCAAAGCGCAGTGACGTACAACACGTACGACGGCACTATAAAGGGGAAGTTCCGTTCGAATGGCGCCACCCTTCATGTTAGTAAAGTTTGTTGAGCGACGATTCGCGCTTTTCAGCCTCGTGCGTTTCAGTCCGTTACAGCGTGACGAATGTGCTATCTCCATTACGAACGCTAGTTTTACCAGAACGAGCGCTCCCGTCTCATACTTGATTCTGAGCATGCGCTTTTTTTTCCCCACTGGTAAAAGCATACACACTACCGTTTTTCACGTCGTTAAAAAAAACGACGTGAAAAACGACGTGAAAAAATAGAGCAGGTTCTCATTTTTTTTAGGCCATTTTTCACGTCGTTAAAAATGCTCTGGAGCCTACACACGATCGTTTTTAATGCCCAATTTAAAAAATGGCATTTTTAACGACGTGAAAAACGATCGTGTGTACGCGGCATAAGATGGATTCTTACCAGAATGACAGGACTCTATAACAGAGTGAAATAGATGAATGAATATATCCTCAGCAATTAAGCCACTATGAATCCTCCAGGAACAGATGCTGTTTGGTGGTTCAGATAAATGCAGGACAAGTATGTGCCTCGTATATGCAATAAAGGAAACATCCAGATAGTGTAATACCTTAGACACTCTTTAATGGTACAGACGAGATACAGTACTCACACTTCAGAAGGCAAAAATGAGCATCTAAGACTCCAAACGCTGCAAAAGTCAGTCCAGAGCCAGCATATGGCAATGACCGGACACTGGCGGCCCCTGCTCAGTATGTTCTGTAATATAGACAGTAATTGGATTCCTCCGGCTCCCTTTCCCGGTCTTTCCGCCTACGCGCGGCACCCTGCCAGCCACTCCACACGTTACCGGCTCCACAGCTCTCCTATAAATGGGGTCCTAAATACAGAGAGAGCTGGCTCCCTCTTATGATGTTACTTCACCTAAATAAAGTAGAAGACCAAAATTGTAATAATTTTACTACAAAGGCAGGCCATACATGATGCAATTTTCATTCCTGAAACCAAGTGGTTGTAGGAAAGAAAATTGCTTGATTCCCCCATCAACACAGTCAGTGTTGATGGGGGAATCTTTTGTGTTCTTCTGGCAGAGAGGTGTGGGAAGCCATTCCTGACAGAAGAACACAGTGATTATTGCTACTGTCTATAGACACTGTGAAAATCCGACATGGTTGTACCCAAGTTGAAAGATAGATTGACTTAGGTAAAATCAGCCTGCCCATAGATGGTTCTTTTTTTTTGTAATTCCTTTATTTCTTAAATGCGCACAGAACAGTCAAACAGTGGCATGTCATTTGAAAGCATCACAAAAGAATAAAGTATTAATCGAGCAGCAATAACCAGACTGCCATTACCAGTAAGAGACAGACACAAGGTGGTGTAAACAAATCGACATTTGTAACCAAGAAGATAACCAGAGCAACATTGACGGGTACAAAGACGGGTAGTGAGTACATTATGGCAGACACGAAGATGAACAAAACATTCTTTCGAGTTCCCATCATGAAAAATCCACAAAGGAAACGTTGCCAACTATGAGGCTGAGATTATATAGCCGGGTAAAAGCAAACAGAGTGTAGAGAATCAGGTAAAAAAACAGAAATAATAGACAAGAGATGGGGAAGAGAGCAGGAGGATAGACAAGGAGAAGAGGATTGAGGGGAGAACAGTGGGGAAAGAGCCAGAGGGTGGTGAAATGGGGTGGGTACCCTCTCCCTGGAAGAGAAAAAGAGCCAGGATGGGGTTGGACTCACTGAAGTAGGGAGAATTTGTTCAGATATGCGTCCGTGAAGATGAAGTATTGCCAGGGCCTCCAGGTGTCCCTGATGGTCTCTTCAGTATTACACAGAGTGGCTGTGAGGTCCTCTATATTTCTAAGATCATTTACCCTTGAGAACCACAGAGACAGCGTGGGAGGGTTAGTGTCCTTCCAACAAATACAGGCCTTTGCCGCGTTCAGCTGAATGGTGAGAGAGGCGTCAGGTGCAGCAGGCAGGCTGCTGGGTCATCATGAAGGTCTACAGCAGTGAGTTGTTTTATAACATCAGTTACCCCCTGCCAAAATGACTGGAGCATGGGGCATTGCCAGAAAACATAGCGAAAGGAGCCAGTCTCTTCTCCGCATCGCCAGCAAACATTTGGTATCTGCGGCGAGATGCAATGGAGTTTGGTCGGGACCTGGTATCATCTGGTGAGAAGTTTGTAATTGGTCTCTTGAACCCTAGAGGCCATAGAACAGGGGTCTCAAACCTGCGGCCCTCCAGCTGTTGCGGAACTACAAGTCCCATCATGCCTATGGGAGTCATGCTTGTAACTGTTTAGCCTTGCAATGCCTCATGGGAATTGTAGTTCTGCAACAGCTGGAGGGCCACCAGTTTGAGACCCCTGCCATAGAAGATTTTTGGGCAAAATGTTTTCCTTCTGCACAGTCGTAAGGGACAGACCCAACTCCAATTCCCATTTAGTGAGAAATGGGAGGGGGGGGAGTGGTCTGCACCTGGCTGGACAAGAAATGAGTAGATTAGGGAAAGGCTATGGTGACCTTTATGACGCCCATAGATAATTTGATAAACTGGCCAAGATTCGAACCATCTATGGGCAGCTTAAAGTGGTTGTAAACCCACTTTTGCAACTTGCACCTACAGGTAAGCCTAGACTAAGGCTTACCTGTAGGTGCAATAAATATCTCCTAAACCTACACGGTTTAAGAGATATTTACTAAAATCACAGGCGCCGCTGTCTATGGCGCATGCGCGCCGTAGACAACGGCGCATTCATGTGGTTAATCCCATTCACAAATTCGGCTAAGTCCCAGCAATGCTTGCGCTTAGCCGAATTTGACGGCTCCCGCGCGCATGCGCAGAGTCACGTCTTTGCCGCTCCGGCCAATCATTGGCTGTGATTGGCTGGAGCGGCCATACCACCCGGAAGTAACATTGATGGCTGCGGCTGGAGAGAGGGACACGGACGGCTTCGGGGGCCCCGATCTAAGGTAAGTGGTACATAATGAGCTAGTATGCTAGTTATACTAGCTCATTATAGCTTTGTCTTGCAGGTGGGCTAGAAAAAAAAAATAAGTTATATTGGTTTACAACCACTTTAACTAATCCTATTTTTTTATGTTTTTCTTCCATATTTGTATGCTGTTTTCCTTCCTGGGGGAATTTCTTTCATTTCATCACATTTCCTTTGTAATTATTTTCTTGGTTCATACTGCATTTTGTTTGTTTTGTGTATTATTTCTGCCAATCTTTCCAATTTTGAAAAGGTGAAAATGTGGTTGACAGAAGAAAGGAACAAGTAAAAGTGGTCAGAAATGTTACCCTGCTCTGCATGGGCAAGTGTCATTGTTTTTATTTTTAAGTGTAGGAGATTTAAGGGTTCTTTTTAGGCATTGGTTAAATTCACGGAGGGTGATTAATTGAAAGAGATAAAACACTGGCCAGATACCTTATTCACAAATATACAGAAGCACCTGCAGAATCAGCATGTAGCCCCACTTTGCCAGTCTACAGGCCTGGCCAAATGTTTTGAGAATGACACAAATATACATTTTCATAAAATCTGCTACCTTTGTTTTTATGAAGGCAATTTACATATACTCCAGAATGTTATGAAGAGTGATCAGATGAATTGCAAACAATTGCAAAGTCCCTCTTTGCCATTAAAATGAACTTAATCCCCCCAAAAAACATTTTCAGTGCATTTTAGCCCTACCACAAAAGTACCAGCTGGCATCATGTCAGTGATTCTCTCATTAACACAGGTGTCAGTGTTGATGAGGACAAGGCTTTAAATCACTCTGTAATGCTGATTGAGTTAGAATAACAGACCAGCTTTAAAATGAGGGTGGTGCTTGAAATTATTGTTCTTCTTCTGTTAACCATGGTTACCTGCAGGGAAACACATGCAGTCATCATTGCTTTTCACAAAGAGGGATTCACAGGCAAGGATATTGCTGCTATTAAAATTTCACCTAAATCAGCCATTTATCGGATCATCAAGAACTTCAAAGAGGAGGTTCAATTGTTGTGAAGAAGGCTTCAGGGTGCCCATAAAAAGTCCAGCAAGGGCCAGGACTGTCTCCTACAGTTGATTCAGCTGCAGGATTGGTACACCACCAGTGCAGAGCTTGCTCAGGAATGGCAGCAGGCAGGTGTGAGTGCATCTGCACACACAGTGAGATAAAGACTTTTGGAGGATGGCCTGGTTTCGAGAAGAGCAGCAAAGCCACTTCTCTCCAGGGAAAAAATCAGGGACAGACTGATATTTAGCAAAAGGTACAGGGATTGGACTGCTGAGGACTGGGGTAAGTCATTTTCTTTGATGAATCCCCTTTTCAATTGTTTGGGGCATCCGAAAAAAACCTTGTCCGGAGAAGAAAAGGTGAGTGCTACCATCAGTCCTGTGTCATGCCAAATGTAAGGCATCCTGAGACAATTCATGTGTGGGGTGGTTTCTCAGCCAAGTGACTTGCAATTTGAAATCAGCCATGAATAAAGAATAGTACAAAAACATCCTCCAAGAGCAACTTCTCCCAACCATCCAAGAACAGTTTGGTGATGAACAATGCCTTTTCCTGCTAGATGGAGCACCTAGCCATATGGCAAAAGTGATAACTAAGTGACTTAGGGAACAATTAGCATTAGATTTCTGGAATATACTAGAGAGCTTTCTTGAGCTCTGCCTAAGCATCAAGTCACTCCTTGATGAGTGTTGCTATTTGTTGTTTTCAGTATTTGAGAAGACATTTGTATGGTGGGAGGTCATTGGGCATGCATGTGCTGATTTCCAGCAACAAAGAATGTCTCTGCCTCTGACTGTAGGATATGGGACTTTAGCAACTGTGTCAGTTCCTGTTCATGGAGCACCATGCCTGATTAAGCATTCTATTGACTGTCTGGACAGCGTTGTTTTTTTCCTGTTTAGTGAATGCAGAAATCAAGATGAAAGTCTCAATGCTCAAGAAACAATATTGTACTTTTGTGGATGTGAGAAAAAAATGAATCTTAGCCAGTTTCATTACATCCTTATGTCCAGACAGTCTTTAATTATCATAGCTAGCTTGTTTCACACTTACTAAAGACCTGTAAAAAAGTGATCTTAGAATATTACTTGGTCTTAAAGTACCTAATACCCTAATCATTCTGAGCAAATAATTGTCCTATGGACAACAGCCAAAATAAAAAAAAAGGAAAGTAAGTGATTAGTGAGTGGGAGTTTGGCCAGACTACAGATCTGATAAATGTATTTAGTGCCCAGAAGACAGTCTTGGTGAGTTGAGGCATTCCTGTACATTTCCCTGTATTTCTTGTCTTCATAATTCAGAGCTATATAAACATGATATACACACATCTGAGAACACTGACTTCACACTACAGGAACATTTTATACCCACCATCAGCACTTAGCTAATGTTAACACAAAGCATCTGTTGCACATCATAGTAGCGAATCCCATGGAAAACAAAGGCTGGTACAACTGCATGCAGCTTAATGTACAAATATTTTGAAAGTTTACAAACTAAGATTCAATTTCAGAACATTAGCATTTCCTTTAGAAATAATAGATGAAAAAAATATTTAGATAGTAATCAACAATGGCATGTTGTAACTTGTTTTGGCTGTATTTTATTAATCTTTACACTGTGTAATTTAATAGCACCCTAGGTGTACCAAGTTTGGAAAGACGGCATAGAACAAATGTGGCAAAAGAAAGCAAACTGTACATGCTATGTGTTATTCTTGGTTTATTTATGCAGTTTACATTTGATAAATATATCAGAAGTGTATATGAATAGATTTACCTATCATGCATTGATTCCTAAACTGAAACTTTCAGCAAACAGCCAAACACATAGTTGAATTGCATATACATGAAATGTATCTATGAAAGCATTTTTTTTTCTCTACTGCCAGCTTTGTGTTCCCAGCACCACTGCCAGAAAGCACAGCCAGGTTGGTGGCCTCGCCTTTCTGCATCTTGTTTTCCTGTCGCATCTTCATGGCAGCATACACCTGTGGGTTGTGGCTCCGCCACCACAACCTGATAGGACCGTTTAGCTATTAAGCCCAGAGAGGGCCCCCGCCCAGGTATTATCCTTTTTTTCCTCACCTGACCTGACAAGGACATCAAAGATGAAGAACCCCCTTACCGCTTTCGCCCCAGCCAGGTTCTAGCCTCTCCTGGGTGGAAGTCCTATCCTGTACAGCCTCTAAATGAGCTATATGAAGGAACCCCACTCTGATGGTCTCAGGGGTATGTTGCCAGCATTACACAAACCTTAAATAGGTTTATCCTGCAGCGACCTCCAGCTCTTCTGTGCACCTAGCTCTTCCTGAGCCTTGTAGTCCTCCAGCAGGGATAGATGCAGCTCCTCACAGACCTTAATCAGGTCTCTATAGCGGCCTCCAGCTCTCCTGTGTATTCTTTTTGTTTCTCTCTCACAAAAACGGTCTTTCTGCACCCTGTAGTACCACAGCAGTATGGCGCTGAGCGCCCAGTCACTTCCGCGCATGGGCAGACAGGCGGGGAGGTCTCCTACAGGTTCACAATGGTAATCCTATGTTTTCCAGCTTCCAAGATGGCGCTGGCTTGCTCACGACGTTATGGCGCATTCGCGGTCATGATGTCATCACCGAGCAACGGCAGCGGCAATTTTAAAAACCTAAACTTTTTTTGCTGTTTCCTCTTGAACACTGCACCTGTCACTAGCATTTTTCAGTGGGATAGAACTGCACTGCTGTTCCTTACTTCAGGTAAGCTCCTCGGGTCACTTTTCCATTTTTTTCTTTGGTTTCACCTTCTGCTACCTGCATGCTCATTTCCTACTATCTGTTGTAGGGGGGACTTTATCAATTCTCATGGAGGTCGCTGCCCCGGTAGACCATCACCAGCCTAATAGGTAAGGGGGGGAAGATTGGTAAGTAGTGAAGATTGAAAAAGAGAGCCTGTCACTAATGCTGTCTAAATTGGACAGCCCTATCAGGTCGGCCAGATCGTCAGATTCAAGACGACAAGAGCCATCCAGAAGAAGCCGCTCAAGCCATAGACAAAGCCGCTCAGACCACGGTAGAAGTCGCTCATGCACGAGGTGAAGTCGCTCAAGTTGCAGGAGGAGCCGTTCAAAATCGCATTTACGGCACAGCCACTCCTACTACAGGAGGTCTCATTCACACAGATGCTCTCCTCCCCTTCAGCGTTCCCGTCCATCAGGGAATTCATGCTGGGTTTGCGGTGCCATAGCACTTCCGGACAAGCTGGCCTGTCGCACATGCTTGGATGAAGCAACCAGAGAGAGAGAGCTAAGCAGAGAGTCGGCTAGAGATACATCCCTGCAAATCGCAGAATCTGAAACAAGCAGATCAGTGCAAGGCACTTCACCTGCGACTCCCTCCACATCTAAAAAGTCAGACCCCCTATCTGACAATGAGGACTTGGAGGTATCCACAGGATTTGACTTCTCACTTATAGAACCCTTCATAAAGTCAGTGAAGGAAGCTATAGAATGGGAAGAGGAAAAAGAAACTCTGCAAAAGGCAAAGAAATATTTTCCGAACCTCAAAAAAGAACCAGAAACCTTCCCATTTATCGATGAGCTGGAAGACTTAATAAAAGATGAATGGCAAAAACCTGAGAAGAAGACCAGTCTCAGCAATAGACTTGTCAAGCTGTATCCGCTAAAGGAATCCAGTGTCAACCCACTAGTAACACCACCAGTGGTAGACTCCTCCCTGATGCTCCTAGCCAGGCATGTAACCCTTTCAATAGAAGATGCGGTCACATTCAAAGATGTACTGGACAGAAAGATCGATCTGGATCTTAAGAGAGCCTACCTATCTGCAGGTGGTGCCTGCAGGCCAGCAATAACGCTAGCAGCAGTGGGAAGAGCTATCTCAAGCTGGTCCTCCAACACCAAGAATTTGGTAGCAGAAGGCGTTGAACAAGAGAGAGTAATCACAGCTCTCCAGGAACTCAGCCTTGCAGGCGATTTTGTCACAGAGGCCTTTGTAGACATGATAAAGTCAACATCAAGAGCAATGTTAAGCTCAGTGATGGCCAGGAGGGCACTCTGGCTAAAACTGTGGTCAGCAGACCCCTCCTCAAAGTCTAATTGGTGTAAGATCCCATTTGACGGCACAAACCTCTTCGGAGAGAAGCTGGACTCAGCCATTTCAAAGGTCACCGGCGGAAAGTCTGGACTCATTCCTTCAGACAGAAGACCTAGGCAACAAAGGCCACCTACCTTCAGACGGAACCTCCCAGATAGATATAGGGAGGCAAAATCGTACAAACCCCGGCAGGAAGTACAGGAAAAATTGGAAGAATCCACAATCATCCTTCCTAAAACTCCAAAAATCCAAGACCCCTGCCACGGGGGACCAGAAGTCTTTTTGAAGATGTGTCTGCCCAACCAGCTGTAGTAGGAGCCAAACTGAAGGACTTCAAGCAGGTTTGGGCGGAGATAATAAAAGACCCATGGACAGTGGCTAGTGTCCAGGACGGACACAAATGGAGGTTCAAGAATCGTCCTCCCAGAGACCAATTTGTCATAACCAGAATCCCAACATCTCGGGAAAAGAAACTTATTTTGGCAGAATATGTCCAATATCTAATCCAAAAACAGGCCATAGTGGAAGTCCCACCACCACAAAGGGGGAAAGGTTTCTACTCCCCTCTGTTTTTGGTGAAGAAAAAGACCGGGGATCTGCGCCCCGTCCTAGACCTAAAAAATCTCAATGGCTCAATCCTAGTGGAGACATTCAAGATGGAAAGCTTACAGTCAATCCTCTATGCCATAAATATCGGCGATTGGATGCTCTCCGTGGATTTAAAGGACGCTTACCTGCATGTTCCTATTCACACTGCATTCCAGAAGTTTCTCCGCTTCTCGGTAAACCATCAACACTTTCAGTTTCAAAGCCTTCCGTTCGGGATTTTTACCGCTCCCAGAACATTCACCAAAGTCCTGCTACCAGTGATAGCCCTACTAAGGGTGCAAGGATTAAGAGTCCACCATTATCTGGACGACATCCTACTGCTCGCAGACAACCAAGAGTCTCTTCTACTCCACGGAGACACTCTAACATCCACCTTGCAAAAATTCAGGTGGCTAATAAATTGGAAGAAAAGCAATCTCCAACCTACTCAGAGAATGGTCTTCCTGGGGGCAGAACTCAACACCATAGAGCCTCCTCAGGAGAAAATTCCAATTATAATCCAAAAGGCAAAGAGATTACTCTTATCCAACACACTCCCAGCCAGAGAATGTCTCAGCATCATGGGGTCGCTATCAGCAACCATCCCTATGGTCCAATGAGCCCAGTGGAACACAAGACCTCCTCCAGCTGTCATTCTTGAGACAATGGAACGGGGTATCGATGTCTCAACGAATCAACATCCGAAAGGAAGTCAAACAATCACTATGGTGGTGGACCTGATTGCACAACCTAAAAAGGTACAAGTGCATAGTTACCCCTCCCCAGGAGGTGATCACTTCGGACGCCAGCAGGCAAGGCTGGGGAGCACACTACCAGCAACTTGCAGTCCAAGGCCGTTGGTCTTTCGAGACACAGGATGTGGTATCGAACATCCTAGAGATGAAAGCAGCGTTTCAAGCTCTCCTAGCTTTCAGTCCTCTCCTGAAAGGGAAAGAAGTCCTATTGAAGATGGACAACAGGGTGGCAGTTGCCTATATCAACAGGCAAGGAGGCACCAAAAGTCGCTCCATGATACAGGAAGTCCGCCCAGTCCTTGAATGGGCGCAAGTGAATCTGTCGGGGTTAAGGGCGATGTATGTCCCAGGAACCCAGAACCAGCTGGCCGACACGCTAAGCAAAAGCTTAATTTCCAACAACGAATGGGCTCTGAGTCACCAAGCCTTTTCCCTCATAACAAGAACTTGGGGCAGGCCAGATATAGACCTGGCAGCGACTTCAGACAATGCGAAGTGCCAGGGGTATCTGACAAGAACCCCCTGCCCGTTAGCGGAGGGGACAGATTGCCTACAACACGAGTGGAACTTCCATCTGGGTTACATCTTTCCCCCGACACCTCTCATACCGAGATTTCTTCTCAGACTCAAGAGGTCATCACCCACAGTAATAACAGTCCTTCCCTTTTGGCCGAGACGGCCATGGTTTACCACTCTCCTTCAGCTGAATACAGCAAGACAATTATCGCTTCCACCAGCAGCAGATCTACTTTCCCAGGGGCAACTTCTTCATCCATCCCTAGAAAGGATGCATCTGACAGCCTGGAGATTGAAAGGGCTAGGTTCTTAAACCAAGGTTGCTCCCAAAAAGTGGTAGAAACTCTTCTTCAAGCCAGAAGATTCACCACCAACAGTACCTATAAGAGGATCTGGGAGAAGTTTCTCTCAGTTGCACAGCAACAAGACTGGAACCCATCATCTCCAACAGTTGCTCAAATCCTTGAGTTTCTCCAGTTAGGCCTAGAGAAATGCCTCGGGTCAAGCACCTTAAAAGTTCACATGTCAGCATTATCTGCCATGACAGGAGTCAAGCGGGCGCAAGAGCCTCTATTCATTCAGTTCCAGAGGGCCTGCCTAAAGATAAGGCCACCTAGAAAGCCTTCCTTTCCGACCTGGGATCTTTCGGTTGTACTAGAAGTTCTATCACATGAACCATTCTTTCCATTGGAAAACACCTCCTTGTGGGACTTAACACTCAAAGTCACCTTCTTAATTGCAATAACATCGGCCAAGAGAGTCTCAGAGATGCAAGCTCTATTGGCGAAAGAACCATACCTAATCATCTACCCAGACAAAGTAGTCTTAAGACCATCTGATCGGTTTATTCCGAAGGTATCATCCTCCTTCCACTTCAATCAGGAGATTAACCTTCCTGCTGTCTCCACAGAACAAGCGGATCCACATCTGCTGGATGTAAGAACTAACATTCTAACCTACCTTTCAACAACAAACGACCTTAGGAAGTTGGAAAACCTCCTGGTCACCCCACACGGCTTTAGAAGTGGTCAAGCAGCAACCTCTCGCACCATCGCAGCATGGCTGGTGAAGACCATCAAAAAGGCTTTTTCACTGAGTCAAACGCAAATACTTGAAGGCACATTCTACAAGGGCAATGGCGACCTCCTGGGCAGCCTACTGGAGAGTGTCCTCGGAAACTATTTGCCGAGCAGCGACCTGGTCTTCCAGGAACACCTTTATTTCTCATTACAAGGTGGACTCTGCCAGATTGTCCACGGCAGAGTTTGGACGAGCAATTATTCAGTCCCACACCTCTATTCCATGTAAATAAAAAATTGTCATTATGCTCAGACCCACCCAGTTTGTGAGTTATTCACCCAAAGGTGTATGCTGCCATGATGCGACAGGAAAATGGAAAATTGTATACTCACCTTTCCGTAATTTTCCTTTCCCGTCGCATCTTCATGGCAGCATACAGATGCCCACCCGTCTGAGGTGAGGTATATATATACTGAGAATACCTGGGCGGGGGCCCTCTCTGGGCTTAATAGCTAAACGGTCCTATCAGGTTGTGGGGGCAGAGCCACAACCCAAAGGTGTATGCTGCCATGAAGATGTGACAGGAAAGGAAAATTACGGAAAGGTGAGTATACAATTTTCCATTTTTGCTGCATCGTTGAAGCAAATATAGTTTGGACACCAACCTACCCTCAGATTGTGATTGGATAAGGTACCCTGATGAGTATACCAAGGTAGTTTAATTCAAACTGCTGTCTGACAGCACTGTGCAAGCAAACAGACCATTCCACTCCCAGTGCAGTTCTGCACTGGGAGTGAAAAAGTGTATTCTGTGATTTTTAAAATAAATAAGATGGTTGTAAAGGCGGTAGTGGCCAGCCATACATGTGCATTCAAATGTATGTTTCCTGTTAGAATGCACATGTACATGTGCTTTGTGTAAGAAAGTGCCTTTCTTATGTTGATTCACACATGAGACAGTGTATTTGGGCCTACTGTTTAAGGAGCACCAGTGTATACATATCATAATGTTTTCCTAATTCCTAGCTCTGTATTCTTCTGCTTATCAGACTCTGCGTGGGATCTGTTATTCATTGGTTCTGATCTAGGGCTTTCTTATGGCAACATCTTGTCCCATATCCTGCTCACCAGATGCAAGTTGCTGACCTTGGCTTGTCTTTCATTTAATGGATTACAGTATATGCTTTTTGACCTAACCATGGAATAAAGTGCATATTCTTGATTCTTTGCATCAAAGGGATGCACTTGGAGGATCACAACCTAATGCTGCATACACACGACCGTTTTTCACGACGTTAAAAAAGCAATTTTTTAAATTGGGCACTAAAAACGATCGTGTGTAGGCTCCAGAGCATTTTTAACGACGTGAAAAATGGCCTAAAAAAAATGAGAACCTGCTCTATTTTTTCACGTCGTTTTTCACGTTGTTTTTTTAACAACGTGAAAAACGGTAGTGTGTATGCTTTTACGAGGGGAAAAAAACGCGCATGCTCAGAATCAAGTATGAGACAGGAGCGCTTGTTCTGGTAAAACTAGCGTTCGTAATGGAGATAGCACATTCGTCACGCTGTAACAGACTGAAAAGCACGAGGCTGAAAAGCGCGAATCGTCGCTCAACAAACTTTACTAACATGAAGGGTGGTGCTATTCGAACGGAACTTCCCCTTTATAGTGCCGTCATACGTGTTGTATGCCACTGCGCTTTGCTCGAGCGTTTTTTTAAATGAACGTGTGTATGCAAAACAGGCTTGAGAGGAAACAAGAAAAATCACATCAAGAAAAACATAGTTTTTGAAAATGACATTAAAAACGATCGTGTGTAAGCGGCATAACAGTTTTCATACAGTCAAATCCACATTTCATTAAATGGGTCCTTGTGGAAATTTTGGTTTAGATTCTGCACTCCATTAGAGAGCCTGTGACTATCACGGATCACAGTTAAGGAACTATGTGCTTAAAACTAGCTTGTCCATCAAGCCAGCCATCATGACTTCACTAAACATTGTCACATTAGATTAAATGCTGCTGCTCACAAAGGTTGATTTCCTGTCCCACTGTGCGTCAGATTCTCCTGCATGACTTGCCTTACCTCGCAATCATCCGTTGACACCATTTAAATACTGTATGTTTTACATTTAACTTCCATATAAGAATATTTTTCTGGGACCAACATTTGATTAATTAGCTCACAAGAAACCAGTGACATTCTCAGAGTAGTAAAGCATGAGTCTCATTCTTGACATTGATTGACCTATTATGTACTGATGAGGTATCTGATGCTATCAATAATTTTGGTAACATTTTTGACATAAAGCAACTAATATCAAGAGCTGTGTTAGTCATAAAAAAAAAAAACCATAATGGTTGTCCTTTCCTTGAGAACAGAAAATCATTCCTTTGCATGCCACTAAAGTAACATTGCAGGAGTCAGATGGAAAGTCATAGGAGATCAGAAACTTTATTGTGAAAAAAAAAAAAAGAAAAAAAAAAAGGACATCAGATATGTGGCAGTGGTGACAACATGTGAAGGGAAGGTGTACCGCTCGAAGGTTCCAGGTTCCTTCAATTAGCTCCCGCCCTGCTCCACTTCCAGGTGCTGGCTATGCTCTAATGCTTGAGGAGAAGAAGTTATCTGGACTGCCGCACTCTGGTTAAACGCTTTATTAATGAAGAAAATTAAAATGCCAAAAAAATCCAAAACGAAATAAATAAACAAAATCCATCCAAAGGCAATCAAAGGTGAAGGGACATGCAGGGTAACGGCTAATGCGTTTCACATCAGGGTATGATGCTTACTCATAGCACATGTGAAGGGCTTGTAAAAAGTTACACATATTTTCTTCTCTAAGGTAACATAAAAAATGTCACAACCTTGTGTCGTGTATGAGTTGTTTTTCCCCCCCCTCCCTTTGTATATAATCTTTGTGATGCCTATTTGTAAACTATTTAAAATTAATCAAAAGTTTTAAAAAAAATTCACAACCTATTACTTGTAGTGAGGTGAAGAATCACCCAACCTTTTAATACATTTACAGTCTTTATATTTCCAGAAGCAGAAACAGAGTACCAGTTTACTGAAATGTGTCAAGAAGAATTTTACTGTTCAGGGGCATCAATAAAAATGGGCAGCAAGTTTTGGGGGGTTCAGAAGGCCCTCTTCATTGGGGCTAAACAAATAAAAAGAAGGGTTTTATGAATCAACAAATATGGTTAATAACCAACTTTATATGAAGTCACATATAAGATCAATACATGTAATTGTTAATCTATATTATATATTGATACATTAACACACATTAGAGTATTACCAAACCCAGGACCCTGCATTTACTATATGTGGTCTCCTACAGTACACAGAACATGGAAATGAAAAAGTTTTAGAAAATATAAACTGCTAAAGAATTTTTTCTCATCAGCAGTCTTGTGACTTCTATCAGTGTCCAGCAGAGCACTGGTTAAAGCTTGTAGGAGGAGTTTTTATTCTCCCCTGATTGTCCTATGAGGCTGCAGGACCACCGACCCTCTGTCTGGACAGTGCTGATTGGCCCTGTGCTGATCACATACTCTCTCCCAAGAAAAAAAAAACTTTCTAGCAATACACACTAACCTGAGTACGTGCAGCTTGCCCCCAAGGCTCTGTTCTATCAGAAGATGGATTTGGGACTGTGGAAAAGGGATTGGATCAGAGAAGACTGGATCAAACAGCCTTTTTACACAATACAGAGGATTAACCCCTTAGGTTCCACAGTGCGTATAACAAGCATTCCTTACTGCATATACACACTGATTTTACTGTTGTGGGTTTAGTAACACTTTAACCACTTTCTGCCCACGCTATAGCCGAATGATGGCTACAGCGCAGGCTTCCAGTGCCGGGAGTCCTTCCGACTCGACTGATCACAGAGCAGGTTAAAGGGCCAATCACAGCAGGCCCTTTACCGTGTGATTAGCTGTCACCCAATGACAGCTGATCACAGAAGTAAACAATACAATTATCAGAAAGCTGGTAACAGGCTCCAGTTACAGGGACATCAGTCCCTGCCTCAGTGCCCACCAGTGCAGCTAATCAGTGCCCACCAGTGCCACCTATCAGTGCCCACCAGTGCCACCTTTTAATGTCCAACAGTGCTGCCAATCAGTGCCTCACCATCAGTGTCACCTGTCAGTGCTGCCTATCAGTGCCGCCAACCAGTGCCCATCAGTACTACCTATCAGTGCCACCTATCAGTGCCCATCAGTGCCATCTATCAGTGCAGCCTCATCAGTACCTCCCAGTGCTACCTCATCAGTGCCGCCTCAGTGTCCATCATTCCCGCCTCATCAGTGCCCAGCAGTGCAGCTTCAACAGTGCCACCTATCAGTGCCCATCAGTGCAGCCTCATTAGCGCACATCAGTGAAGGAGAAAAATTACCTGTTTTCAAAATTTTATAACAAACTACAAAAATACATGTTTTTTCAAAATTTAAAAAAAAAATTCTTTCTTTAGCAAAAAAATAAAAAACCCAATAGTGATTAAATACTACCAAAATAAGGCAACTTGAAGATGGAGCTCTATGGGTCAACTTCAAAAAGTATATATAAAAAAAAAACATAAATTCAATAAAATATTTGTTTATTGCACTTGAGGTCAATCAAGCAGAGACTGAAAAAAAGTTTATAAAACTTGGAAACTGTAATAGACAAGGTATATGACAAAATTGGAAAGGTTGTATTAAAAAGCAAATGATACCACTTTATGGCTTCCGGGTGGAGAGGGGTTAACACGATCCGAACGGCTTGCTGGCGAAACATGGAGAAAGGCTATTAGCCATGTTGAGCCTGATGGAAAACTGGTTGGAGAGGTTGTAGCCCTCTGCCAGCAGAGTGAGCTGAAGCTGGACCTGTATCCAAAAAGCAGGGAAAACACCGCCAACAGCTAAGGGTTCCTGGGTTGGTGACAGGAGGAGGGGGACATCACCCGTGCAGATGGTATGAACACTGTACTGTATTGTAATTGTACTGTCCCTCCTCTACATTGTAAATCGCTGCGTAAACTGTTGGCGCTATATAAATCGTGTATAATAATAATAATAATAATTACAGTTTCCAAGTTTTATAAACTTTTTTTCAGTCTCTGCTTGATTGACCTCAAGTGCAATAAACAAGTATTTTATTCAATTTAATTTTTTTTCTTTATATACTTTTTGGAGTTGACCCATAGAGTGCCATCTTCAAGTTGTCTTCTTTCTGTATATCCATTGTTCCAGTGGTTGATGGCTGCTTTGGGTTTGGCCCATCAAATCTTGTTGGATTATGACATTTCCACATATGACTCATAGCTTTAGTGCTTATGGATTTTTGTTTTAGCTTTTAAATACCACCAAAAGAAAGCTCTATTTGTCTGAAAAAAAAGATAAAAATTTCATAGGGGGTACAGTGTTGCATTTCTGCGCAATTGTCATTCAAAGTGCGACAGCTCTGAAAGCTGAAAATTGGCCCGGGCATGAAGGGGGTATAAGGCTGCATTCACACCTGAGCGTTTTGTAGCCTGAAGCCTGAAGCTAGAGGGGAAAAAATCCATTATTCTCTATGAAGATGGTTCACATCTCCACTCCAAAACGCCTGAAGCCGAACGCCTGAAGCTCAAACAAGTTCCGAATCGGGCAGATTTGGGCGTTTTTCTGCTTTTTACATTGGTGACCCTTGGACCTGTACAAAATCGCTGCAAAAACGCGGTAAAAACGCCGCAAAATCGCGGTAAAATTGCGCGACTTTCTGCCTGAAAATGCCATGTTCAGGTGTGAATGCGGCCTAAGTGTCCAGTGGGCAAGTGGTTAATGGACAGCAACTCTGATCCTTTTCTCCTTTTAACAAGCCATTACTGAAAATGGATACTGGTAATGGATATATTTGGGACCACAGGTACACCACGTACCTTTAATGGTACTTTAGAATAAATTTAAAGCAGGCAGGCAAACTTTCAAGTGAATAGAAATAAGCAAAGCACATTAATTTCATACACATGAGGTTGAAGCCACAAGACCCGCTACTTTCTCATATGATGCTGTTATTTACTTACATTCTGTCAAATGTACCTTCAGCAGGGAAGGGCATGAGAGTCACAGCTGAATGGAAAAAAACAGCACAGATGGTTTGCGGACTAAGTAGACATTATTCTCTTCAGTCTTCTTCTCCGTGACTCATATTGTGAACTCTGTAACTTCACTGACTGTTAGATTCCTGACCACTGGGTAGTGTCCATCATTCTTCCCTTGTAAAATACATCACTGTAACCACTACAAATAAACAGGAGTTCAAACTACCCCTGCTATCCTGCTATCCTCCTGACAATATATAAAATAGGACATTTTATCCCACAAGAAGACAAATGTTTCTTATCTGTCAGCATTTTCTTTGTCTGAATATTTCCTAAGCCCTGGGGCTATTTCTAAGACTGTTTAATCACTTTGGTCTTGTGTATTCAAAATGCAACATCACTCAAATCTAGGAATGGGACACATGACTGTACAGCCTACTTACATGACTGGCTTCATAGAATCAGCGCTGAGCTTCTCATGGGCCGAGAAAGAGTTGGTACTGCTGCCCTGGACCAATGTGAATCAATGTATCAGTGTGTCGTTAATCAGAATACCTCGTAATACCCCACAGCAACCTTAGATTCAAGCTTTTTGTTCAGTGCAAATTGTCATCTATAGGTGACTGTGAAATAATTCAGACAGTTTTTGTATCTGATACTTCCATACATGAGCCAAACAAGTGTCTTGTTATCATCCATTCTATACAGTACAAAAACTACTGACTAGGATGAAAGAGACAAGTCTCAAAGATAACAGTAGTGATGAGCCGAACACCCCCGGGTTCGGTTCGCACCAGAACCCGCGAACGGACCGAAAGTTCGAACGAACATTAGAACCCTATTAAATACAATGGATGCGAACGTTCGAATTCTAAAGTGCTAATTATAACAACTATTATGCATGTTATTGTCCTAAAAAGGGTTTGGGAACCCGGGTTCTGCACCAGGGGACATGTATCAATGCAAAAAGAAGTTTTAAAAACGGTCGTTTTTCGGGAGCAGTCATTTTAATGATGCATAAAGTGAAAAAAAAAAGTCAAATATTCCTTTAAATATCGTACCTGGGGGGTGTCTAAAGTATGCCTGTGAAGTGCCACGTGTTTCCCGTGTTTAGAACTGTCCCTGCACAAAATGACACTTCTAAAGGAAAAAAAAGCCATTTAAAACTGCTTGCGGCTTTAATGTAATGTCTGGTCCCGGTAATATGGATGAAATTCTTTAAGAAAAATGGCATAGCTACCCCATGACCCCCCCCCCTACCCCAGCCCATTACCAGCCCCTTTGGGTCTTGTATGGATATTAAGGGGAACCCCGCACATAAAATAAAAAAGGCCCTATATACTCTGAACAGCCCTATACAGGCGGTGCATACAAGACAGGGACTGTAGGTTTGTTCTTATGTAGAATCTGTTTGTAATTTTGAACAGGTACATTGTTGAAGTGTAGCTCCAGACCAAAAATCTATTTTTAAACTTTTTGGAAAACATAGGTAAGGGTTATCACCCCTGTAACATTTGTTTTGCTGTCTGTGCCCCTGTTCAGAACATTTCACCTCACTTTCCGTCCCAATGACAACTGTTTTTGAAATGTGGTGTTTTTCTTGAAACAAGGATTGCTGATAAAGCATCAGTACAGAGGAGACACCTTTCTCCCATATTTATTCTTACAGGAGAGAATTTTCCTTCCTAGTGGTAGATTTCCTCTCACTTCCTGTTGTCTTCTTGCGTTTGCAAGTAGGAGTCGTTTGTAAGTTGGATGTTTGAAAGTAGGGACCTGCCGTATATACTCTGCAGAAATAGGCCCCTTAGTTGTTGGTGTTGGCACAACACTGTAAGCACTCACAGTTACTCTTGGTTGGTGCTGGAACGCCCTGCTGTCAACTATTATATCAGGAATTTTAATTACATATAATTGTTGAACAGTGGTAGTAAAAATTGGGCCTTTGATGGTGGTGCTGGTGCCACAACACTGTAAGCCCTGACAGTTACTCTTGGTGGGTGCAGCAATGGGCCCTGCTGTGAATTATTAGATCAAGAATTGTAATTACATGCCCCTGTTGAACAGGGGCTGAAAAATTGGGCCTTAGGCACTGGTGGCACAACACTGCAACCCCTCACAGATACTGTACTTGGAGCACAGCAATGAGCCCTGTTGCAAAGTATTGCTTCAAAAATTGTAATTACACGCCCCTGTTAAACAGGGGCTGAAAAATTGGGCGTTAGGCACTGGTGGCGGCACCCATAAACAAAAATGATCTTCCAAGCTATCATCATCAATCGTATCATTGAGGACTCGGAGGAGGAGGATAGCCAGTCAACATAACAGCACAGGCACTCAACATCAGCATCAGTCTTGAAGGGATGTGACATGTTAAAATCAATTAGTCTGTTATATCAGCATCAGGTGTGTGGTAGCTGGTGGTGATCCAAGACTGGTTCATCTTGATGAAAGTCAGTCGATCAACCGAGTCGGTGGACAGGCGCACCCTGTGATCCGTGACAAATCCTCCAGCAGCACTGAATGTGCGTTCCGAAAGAACGCTGGATGCAGGACAGGCCAGTAGCTCAATTGCATACTGTGCAAGCTCTGGCCAGTGATCCATCCTCAAGACCCAGTAAGCCAGAGGATTTTCGGTGGGGAAGGTGTCCAAGTCTGACCTTGCCCCTAGATATTCCTGCACCATGTTTATCAGACGCTGGCGATGGTTGCTGGAACCGATCATACTTTGGGGCTGCGGACTAAAGAATTGTCTGAACGCATCGGTCAGACGGCCACCTTCCCCACCGCTCCTTCTTTGACTGGCCGAAGCCTCAGCAACTCGTTGTCCAGGACCAGGAGTTTGCAACCTCCCAGTCTCTGGGAACGCGTTGCACAGACCTTTCTGCAAGGCCTCCCGGAGTTGTCTCATCCTCTGCTCCCTCTGCGACGGTAACATAAGGTCCGCAACCTTACCCTTGTACCGTGGATCAAGGAGAGTGGCCAGCCAGTAATGGTCCCTCTCCTTGATCCGAAGAATACGAGGATCCTTCCGCAGACTTTGCAGGATCAGGGAGGCCATGCAGCGTAGGTTTGCTGAGGCATTCGCTCCGGAGTCCTCTGGGTCACTAAGGACGACATGATCCGCAGCCACCTCCTCCCAGCCACGTACAAGTCCACTGGTTTCTTGGGACTGTAAATCATCCCTAAAAGACTGCTGCTGATGATGCTGAGTGCCAGCCTCCACCTCCATGCTGACACAATCCTCCTCCTCCTCCTCCTCCTCCTCTTCCTGTGCGATGGGTGGGACAGAAGGAACACTGTCTGGGTAAAGGGGGCCTTGAGAGGCAAGGAAGTCCTCCTCTTCCTGCCTCTGTTCTGCCTCAAGTGCCCTGTCCATTATTCCACGCAGCGTGTGCTCCAACAGGTGGACAAGAGGTACAGTGTCACTGATGCATGCACTGTCACTGCTCACCATCCTCGTGGCCTCCTCAAATGGTGCCAGGACAGTGCATGCATCCCTGATCATGCCCCACTGGCGTGGAGAAAAAAAACCAAGCTCCCCTGACCCTGTCCTGGTGCCGTAGTCGCACAGGTACTCATTGATGGCCCTCTGCTGCGTGTGCAGCCGCTGCAGCATGGCCAACGTTGAGTTCCACCTGGTGGGCATGTCACATATAAGGCGGTTCTTGGGCAGGTCAACTCCTTTTGCAGCTCAGCCAGGCGAGCACTGGCATTATAAGATCTGCGGAAATGCACACAGACTTTCCTGGCCTGCCTCAGGACATCCTGTAAGCCCGGGTACCTGCCCAAGAAGCGCTGCACCACCAGGTTAAGGACGTGAGCCACACAGGGCACATGGGTCAGTTGTCCCTGTCGGAGGGCGGAGAGGAGGTTGGTGCCATTGTCGCAAACCACCATTCCTGGCTTAAGCTGGCGTGGCGTCAACCACCTCTCGGCCTGGCCCTGCAGAGCAGACAGGACCTCTGCCCCAGTGTGGCTTCTGTCCCCCAAACACACCAGCGCAAGCACGGCATGGCATCTTTTTGCCTGCGTACTTGCGTAGCCCCGTGAACGGCTACGGAGCACCGCTGGTTCATAGGACAAACCACAGGAAGAGGCCATGGAGGAAGAAGAAGAGGAGGGGGTGGAGGAGAGAGGTGTGTCACAACCAGTAGTAGCATTTTGGAGGCGTGGCGGTGGGACAACCTCCAACACTACTGCACCTTGTCCTGAATCCTTCCCAGCTGCCAAAAGAGTGACCCAATGGGCCGTGAAAGAAAGGTAACGTCCCTGTCCATGCCTGCTGGACCATGAGTCAGCGGTAATATGCACCTTACCGCTGACCGCCCTGTCCAGCGAGGCCAAGACATTGCCTTCCACATGCCGGTAGAGAGCCGGAATAGCCTTCCGTGAGAAAAAGTGGCGTTTGGGAACCTGCCACTGAGGAACCGCACATTGCACAAACTCACGGAAGGGGGCCGAGTCTACCAACTGAAAAGGCAGCAGTTGAAGCGCTAGCAATTTAGCCAAGCTAGCATTCAACCGCTGGGCATGTGGATGGCTGGGAGTGAACTTCTTTCGACGGTCCAGCAGCTGGGGCAGGGAAATTTGCCTGCTAGAATCGGACGTCGGTGTACTGCTAGCAGAGTGGGCGCAAGTACTTGGCTGTGACACACCTAATTCTACACCTTCATTCCTCTCAGTGCATGTTTCAGAGAGGACTGAAGTTATAGTGGGGTTGGAGATCCCAGCTGATGCGGTGCAAGGAGAGGTCCGCTTTGTTCTTTGGTGTGGGTCTTTGAGGTAGGCTTGCCAACGAGCTGCATGGCAGGTCAACATATGTCTGGTCAGGCATGTGGTACCCAAGCGGCTGATGTTTTGGCCACGCGATATACGCTTGAGACATATGTTGCAAACAGCAGCTGTGCGATCTGATGCACTAGCCTCAAAAAAGGCCCACACCAAAGAACTTTTTGAATGACGGGCAGAGGCAGCGCCCTGCACAGGCGGAGCTCTGCGGTGTGATTCCGTCGGTGTACTGCCCTTACGCTGGCCACCAAAGGGCATCCTGCCTCGTTGGAGATGTGCCTCCTCCTCATCCTCCTCCTCCTCCTCTCTCCTATTAGGCACCCACGTGGAGTCAGTGACCTCATCATCCCCTCCCTCCTCATCACTGGAGCCAATCTGGCAGTATGCTGCAGCTTCTGGAACATGACTGCCAGATTGGTGTCCTTCTTGAGCATCCCCTCTGTCTGCTCTCACGCTACTGCCTTCCTCTAGCTGGGTTTCATCATCAGACCCTTCGAAACGCTGGGCATCCTCCTGGAGCATGTACCCAACACTGTGCTGAAACAGTTCGGGGGACTCCTCAGGAGGAGGACATGGTGGGTCTAGGGAAGGAGTGACTGATGATTTGTCTGACATTGATACCAGGGAAGACGACGCTTTGGCAGCTGCTTTTCCAGTACCCTGAGCCTGGGTGAGAGAGGATGAGGAGGAGGAGGAGGGCTTGGTCATCCACTCTACCAAGTCTTCGGCATGATGTGGCTCAACATGTCCAGCTGCCGAAAAGAAGGACAAGCGTGTCCCATGGCCATGTGCTGATGACAATGCACCGCGTCCACGACCAGCACTGTTGCCCCCAGACACAGAGCCTGCTTGCCCTCTTTTATTGCCTCCTGACTGTCTGCCTCTCCTTGTTTGCCTTCCAGACATTCTAATAGATGGCCTGCAGGGAGATGGGAAAAAAGCAATAAGGGCTACCTTCAGGTGTCCTTCTCTGTCCCTTGAAACAAGGACTTTCACAGTGAAAGAAACTGACACTCTCCCTACCTACAGTTTTCTGTCCCTAGAATAAATGTTTTTTTTAAGCACAATATAGCACAAGGACAATTCACTCACTGTCCTTACAGGTCCCTGGAAACAAGGACTTGCAGAGTGAAAGAAAAAAAACACTCTCCCTACCTACAGTTTTCTGTCCCTAGAAAAAATGTTTTTTTTAATCACAATATAGCACAAGAACAATTCACTCACTGTCCTTACAGGTCCCTGGAAACAAGGACTTGCAGAGTGAAATAAACTGACACTCTCGCTACCTACAGTTTTCTGTCCCTAGAAAAAATGTTTTTTTTAATCACAATATAGCACAAGGACAATTCACTCACTGTCCTTACAGGTCCCTGGAAACAAGGACTTGCAGAGTGAAAGAAAAAAAACACTCTCCCTACCTACAGTTTTCTGTCCCTAGAAAAAATGTTTTTTTTAATCACAATATAGCACAAGGACAATTCACTCACTGTCCTTACAGGTCCCTGGAAACAAGGACTTGCAGAGTGAAATAAACTGACACTCTCCCTACCTACAGTTTTCTGTCCCTAGAATAAATGTTTTTTTTAAGCACAATATAGCACAAGGACAATTCACTCACTGTCCTTACAGGTCCCTGGAAACAAGGACTTGCAGAGTGAAAGAAAAAAAACACTCTCCCTACCTACAGTTTTCTGTCCCTAGAAAAAATGTTTTTTTTAATCACAATATAGCACAAGGACAATTCACTCACTGTCCTTACAGGTCCCTGGAAACAAGGACTTGCAGAGTGAAAGAAAAAAAACACTCTCCCTACCTACAGTTTTCTGTCCCTAGAAAAAATGTTTTTTTTAATCACAATATAGCACAAGGACAATTCACTCACTGTCCTTACAGGTCCCTGGAAACAAGGACTTGCAGAGTGAAATAAACTGACACTCTCCCTACCTACAGTTTTCTGTCCCTAGAATAAATGTTTTTTTTAAGCACAATATAGCACAAGGACAATTCACTCACTGTCCTTACAGGTCCCTGGAAACAAGGACTTGCAGAGTGAAATAAACTGACACTCTCCCTACCTACAGTTTTCTGTCCCTAGAATAAATGTTTTTTTTAAGCACAATATAGCACAAGGAGAATTCACTCACTGTCCTTCCAGGTCCCTGGAAACAAGGACTTGCAGAGTGAAAGAAAAAAAACACTCTCCCTACCTACAGTTTTCTGTCCCTAGAAAAAATGTTTTTTTTAATCACAATATAGCACAAGGACAATTCACTCACTGTCCTTACAGGTCCCTGGAAACAAGGACTTGCAGAGTGAAATAAACTGACACTCTCCCTACCTACAGTTTTCTGTCCCTAGAATAAATGTTTTTTTTAATCACAATATAGCACAAGGACAATTCACTCACTGTCCTTACAGGTCCCTGGAAACAAGGACTTGCAGAGTGAAAGAAAATAAACACTCTCCCTACCTACAGTTTTCTGTCCCTAGAATAAATGTTTTTTTTAAGCACAATATAGCACAAGGACAATTCACTCACTGTCCTTACAGGTCCCTGGAAACAAGGACTTGCAGAGTGAAATAAACTGACACTCTCCCTACCTACAGTTTTCTGTCCCTAGAATAAATGTTTTTTTTAAGCACAATATAGCACAAGGACAATTCACTCACTGTCCTTACAGGTCCCTGGAAACAAGGACTTGCAGAGTGAAAGAAAAAAAACACTCTCCCTACCTACAGTTTTCTGTCCCTAGAAAAAATGTTTTTTTTAATCACAATATAGCACAAGGACAATTCACTCACTGTCCTTACAGGTCCCTGGAAACAAGGACTTGCAGAGTGAAAGAAAAAAAACACTCTCCCTACCTACAGTTTTCTGTCCCTAGAATAAATGTTTTTTTTAAGCACAATATAGCACAAGGACAATTCACTCACTGTCCTTACAGGTCCCTGGAAACAAGGACTTGCAGAGTGAAATAAACTGACACTCTCCCTACCTACAGTTTTCTGTCCCTAGAATAAATGTTTTTTTTAAGCACAATATAGCACAAGGAGAATTCACTCACTGTCCTTCCAGGTCCCTGGAAACAAGGACTTGCAGAGTGAAAGAAAAAAAACACTCTCCCTACCTACAGTTTTCTGTCCCTAGAAAAAATGTTTTTTTTAATCACAATATAGCACAAGGACAATTCACTCACTGTCCTTACAGGTCCCTGGAAACAAGGACTTGCAGAGTGAAAGAAAAAAAACACTCTCCCTACCTACAGTTTTCTGTCCCTAGAAAAAATGTTTTTTTTAATCACAATATAGCACAAGGACAATTCACTCACTGTCCTTACAGGTCCCTGGAAACAAGGACTTGCAGAGTGAAATAAACTGACACTCTCCCTACCTACAGTTTTCTGTCCCTAGAATAAATGTTTTTTTTAATCACAATATAGCACAAGGACAATTCACTCACTGTCCTTACAGGTCCCTGGAAACAAGGACTTGCAGAGTGAAAGAAAATAAACACTCTCCCTACCTACAGTTTTCTGTCCCTAGAATAAATGTTTTTTTTAAGCACAATATAGCACAAGGACAATTCACTCACTGTCCTTACAGGTCCCTGGAAACAAGGACTTGCAGAGTGAAAGAAAAAAAACACTCTCCCTACCTACAGTTTTCTGTCCCTAGAAAAAATGTTTTTTTTAATCACAATATAGCACAAGGACAATTCACTCACTGTCCTTACAGGTCCCTGGAAACAAGGACTTGCAGAGTGAAATAAACTGACACTCTCCCTACCTACAGTTTTCTGTCCCTAGAATAAATGTTTTTTTTAAGCACAATATAGCACAAGGAGAATTCACTCACTGTCCTTCCAGGTCCCTGGAAACAAGGACTTGCAGAGTGAAAGAAAAAAAACACTCTCCCTACCTACAGTTTTCTGTCCCTAGAAAAAATGTTTTTTTTAATCACAATATAGCACAAGGACAATTCACTCACTGTCCTTACAGGTCCCTGGAAACAAGGACTTGCAGAGTGAAATAAACTGACACTCTCCCTACCTACAGTTTTCTGTCCCTAGAATAAATGTTTTTTTTAAGCACAATATAGCACAAGGACAATTCACTCACTGTCCTTCCAGGTCCCTGGAAACAAGGACTTGCAGAGTGAAAGAAAAAAAACACTCTCCCTACCTACAGTTTTCTGTCCCTAGAAAAAATGTTTTTTTTAATCACAATATAGCACAAGGACAATTCACTCACTGTCCTTACAGGTCCCTGGAAACAAGGACTTGCAGAGTGAAATAAACTGACACTCTCCCTACCTACAGTTTTCTGTCCCTAGAATAAATGTTTTTTTTAAGCACAATATAGCACAAGGACAATTCACTCACTGTCCTTACAGGTCCCTGGAAACAAGGACTTGCAGAGTGAAAGAAAAAAAACACTCTCCCTACCTACAGTTTTCTGTCCCTAGAAAAAATGTTTTTTTTAATCACAATATAGCACAAGGACAATTCACTCACTGTCCTTACAGGTCCCTGGAAACAAGGACTTGCAGAGTGAAAGAAAAAAAACACTCTCCCTACCTACAGTTTTCTGTCCCTAGAAAAAATGTTTTTTTTAATCACAATATAGCACAAGGACAATTCACTCACTGTCCTTACAGGTCCCTGGAAACAAGGACTTGCAGAGTGAAATAAACTGACACTCTCCCTACCTACAGTTTTCTGTCCCTAGAATAAATGTTTTTTTTAAGCACAATATAGCACAAGGACAATTCACTCACTGTCCTTCCAGGTCCCTGGAAACAAGGACTTGCAGAGTGAAAGAAAAAAAACACTCTCCCTACCTACAGTTTTCTGTCCCTAGAAAAAATGTTTTTTTTAATCACAATATAGCACAAGGACAATTCACTCACTGTCCTTACAGGTCCCTGGAAACAAGGACTTGCAGAGTGAAATAAACTGACACTCTCCCTACCTACAGTTTTCTGTCCCTAGAATAAATGTTTTTTTTAAGCACAATATAGCACAAGGACAATTCACTCACTGTCCTTACAGGTCCCTGGAAACAAGGACTTGCAGAGTGAAAAAAAAAAAACACTCTCCCTACCTACAGTTTTCTGTCCCTAGAAAAAATGTTTTTTTTTAAGCACAATATAGCACAAGGACAATTCACTCACTGTCCTTCCAGGTCCCTGGAAACAAGGACTTGCAGAGTGAAAGAAAAAAAACACTCTCCCTACCTACAGTTTTCTGTCCCTAGAAAAAATGTTTTTTTTAATCACAATATAGCACAAGGACAATTCACTCACTGTCCTTACAGGTCCCTGGAAACAAGGACTTGCAGAGTGAAAGAAACTGACACTCTCCCTACCTACAGTTTTCTGTCCCTAGAATAAATGTTTTTTTAAGCACAATATAGCACAAGGACAATTCACTCACTGTCCTTCCAGGTCCCTGGAAACAAGGACTTGCAGAGTGAAA
Source organism: Rana muscosa (assembly GCA_029206835.1). NCBI lineage: Eukaryota > Metazoa > Chordata > Amphibia > Anura > Ranidae > Rana > Rana muscosa. The sequence goes on along the minus strand of CM055127.1, from coordinate 351,880,584 downwards.
GAAACTGACACTGTCCCTACCTACAGTTTTCTGTCCCTAGAATAAATGTTTTTTTTAAGCACACTATAGCACAAGCACAAAACACACTGACACTCTCCCTACCTATCCTTCTCTTTCCCTAAACTAAAGGAATCCAGGTTAAGCAAGAAAGAAATAACAGTCACTGTCCCTGCCTATGCTGCTCTATCCCTGCTCCGGAACACACTACACTAGGCCGCCGTGCTGGCGGCCTTTTATAGTGTGGGGCGTGTACTAAACACCCTCAGCAATAATTGGCCACAGGCATCCTGCCTGTGGCCAATCATTGCTCTCCTCGCTGCCGGCGCTGTGATTGGCCAAGCATGCGGGGTCACAGTGCATGCTTGGCCAATCACAGCGCCTGGATGACACTGCGATGGCGTAGTGCATTGTGGGCCGTTCGCGTCACTCGAATTTGGCGCGAACGGCCCAAATCGTTCGATCTTCGTCGAACGATCGAACAGCCGATGTTCGAGTCGAACGTATGTTCGACTCGAACACGAAGCTCATCCCTAGATAACAGTAAGGAAGGGTTCATGAGACGGGACTGTGAGGGCACTCAGTTAAAAGAGAGAATGATGAGAAACTTTGAAAGCATCCTGTGTTTATATAGCTTTTGAGTGTCTATAAAAGAACCCACGTGTCAGAGTATGCTAGACCTCCATTTTATTTCACGAGCAAATACATCTTGTTGCTATGACAAGAACTGCAGGCCCATTACATGTTTTCTGTACAACCAGGGTGCCCATACATGGATCGAAATTCGGCCAGTCTCTGCTGAACCAGGTGAATTTTGATCCATACATGGCCCGGCTTTAGATTAATGTTGGAATAAGAAAGTATATTTCTGGACAGCCGCACTCTGAAAACGTTGCCTTTATTAAAATAAGAACAGCACTACAAGCCACAGCAAAACAGCAATCTGGACAGCTGACGCGTTTCACACTATTCTGAGTGTTTAGCTATGATTAAGCACTAGGAATAGTGTGAAACACGTCAGCTGTCCAGTTTGCTGTTTTGCTGTGGCTTGTAGTGCTGTTCTTATTTTAATAAAGGCAAAGTTTTCAGAGTGCGGTAGTCCAGAAATATACTTTCTTATTCCTGCCTTGCTGAATGCATCGCCAGCACCTGTGGTCTCTGTGAGGTGGATCACCATCAAGGCCTCTTACCTGGAGTGGCTACCTATTTCTCCTTTAGATTAATGTTGCTAGACAGGATGACAATTGCTACGTTCACAAGGGATTTGAGGTCGAAGAAAACACTTCTGCTAGGTCATTCTTTGTTGTAGGGGGCAGTCAGTCTACACCAACTGACTGTCATTATCGCCTTGAGATAAAAAAAGCCTCACCTGCTAGATCGGGATTAATGTTTTCGCACATACAGTATTTGCAAAGCAGACCACCATCTTATGGTTAACTTTAAACTCACATCCAGTTTTTAACACCAACCTCCCAACATACATTGTTGATTACTTTATCATATCTGTACACTTTTTTATTTTATTTTTACAGACTTTTGACAGGTCACGTGATGTCTTTGGGTCATCTTTTGCTGAAAGCAGTGGTGGATGGTTCTGAATATAAAAGTGAAGAGTACTATGTAATGACATTAGTGCTGTTCTCTGCAAAATTGTACTGTGTGTAGGGCAATACAATTAAGTACCCCCTTGCCTGAAAGTTGCTGTCCTGTGGACTGACTGACTGCAAACACTATTCGCAGACATTTGAGTGTGGTGGACACTGTGAGGTCAGACACTCAGGTTTTAGGTGACCTCTGACAGTACAGGTCAAACGTTTTAAAGAAGGTGTGAAGAAATGCTGTAAAGTAAGAATGCTTTAAAAATATATACAGTGGGGAGAACAAGTATTTGATACACTGACGATTTTGCAGGTTTTCCTACTTACATAGCATGTAGAGGTCTGTAATTTTTATCATATGTACTCTTCAACTGTGAGAGATGGAATCTAAAACAAAAATCCAGAAAATCACATTGTATGATTTTTAAGTAATTAATTTGCATTTTATTGCATGACATAAGTATTTGATACATCAGAAAAGCAGAACTTAATATTTGGTACAGAAACCTTTGTTTGCAATTACAGATATCATACGTTTCCTGTAGTTCTTGACCAGGTTTGCACACACTGCAGCAGGGATTTTGGCCCACTCCTCCATACAGAGCTTCTCCAGATCCTTCAGGTTTTGGGGCTGTCGTTGGGCAATACTGACTTTCAGCTCCCTCCAAAGATTTTCTATTGGGTTCAGGTCTGAAGACTGGCTAGGCTATTCCAGGACCTTGAGATGCTTTTTACGGAGCCACTCCTTAGTTGCCCTGGCTGTGTATTTCGGGTCGTTGTCATGCTGGAAGATCCAGCCACGACCCATCTTTAATGCTCTTACTGAGGGAAAGAGGTTGTTGACCAAGATCTCGCGATACATGGCCCCATCCATCCTCCCCTCAATACGGTGCAGTCATCCTGTCCCCTTTGCAGAAAAGCATCCCCAAAGAATGTTTCCACCTCCATGCTTCACGGATGGGATGGTGTTCTTGGGGTTGTACTCATCCTTCTTCTTCCTCCAAACACGGTAAGTGGAGTTTAGGCCAAAAAGCTCTATTTTTGTCTCATCAGACCACATGACCTTCTCCCATTCCTCCTCTGGATCATCCAGATGGCCATTGGCAAACTTCAGATGGGCCTAGACATGCGCTGGCTTGAGCAGGGGGACCTTGCATGCACTGCAGGATTTTAATCCATGACGGCATAGTGTGTTACTAATGGTTTTCTTTGAGACTGTGGTCCCAGTTCTCTTCACAGGTCATTGACTTGGTTCTGCCGTGTAGTTCTGGGCTGATCCCTCACCTTCCTCATGATCATTGATGCCCCACGAGGTGAGATCTTGCATGGAGCCCTAGACGGAGGGAGATTGACCGTTATCTTGAACTTCTTCCATTTTCTAATAATTGCGCCAACAGTTGTTGCCTTCTCACCAAGCTGCTTGCCTATTGTCCTGCAGCCCATCCCAGCCTTGTGGCGGTCTACAATTTTACCCCTAAGGTTCCTACACAGCTCTCTGGTCTTGGCCATTGTGGAGAGGTTGGAGTCTGTTTGATTGAGTGTGTGGACAGGTGTCTTTTATACAGGTAACAAGTTCAAACAGGTGCAGTTAATACAGGTAATAAGTGGAGAACAGGAGGGCTTCTTAAAGAAAAAATAACAGGTCTGTGAGAGCCGGAATTCTTACTGGTTGGTAGGTGATAAAATACTTATGTCATGCAATAAAATGCAAATGAATTATTTAAAAATCATACAAGGTGATTTTCTGGATTTTTGTTTTAGATTCTGTCTCTCACAGTTGAAGAGTACCTATGGTAAAAATTACAGACCTCTACGTGCTTTGTAAGTAGGAAAACCTGAAGAATCTGCAGTGTATCAAATACTTGTTCTACCCACTGTATATTTTAATGACATTATGCGTTTGGAGGGCATGTTGGCACTCGATAATGACTCTTTTGACAAGTATAAAGTATTATGGTAAATTCTGCAAATGGAGTTGCGCTTTGGTCAGGATCAAATAGTGTCCTCAATGTTGAGAAAGACAGGCAGATAGTTAGCAATCATGCCATACCATCAGGGAGGCGTGTGATTGGTCCCAAGTGTATTCTGCAACAGGACAACAACTCCAAACATACAGCCAATGTCATTAAGAACTATCTTTAGTGTAAAGAACAAGGAGCGCATAGAAGAACTGGAGAGGGGAGAAGAACCGGCAGAGGCAGAAGACATCAGTGGAGGAGGGAGAAGAGCCAGAGAGGGGAGAAGGGAGAGATGCCGGAGGTGCCTTAATAAATTACTTTAAAAACCTGTGTATTGTGTTTTATTTTTGACACTTTTTTTTTTTGACACTTTTTTTAGGTGAATGGGTAGGGGTACAATGTACCCCATACTCATGTACATAGGGTGGGGGGCTGGGATCTGTGGGCTTCCAGATTCCGATAAGCACCCCACCAGCAGGCCCCAACAACCAACGACCAGGATTGTCGGGCAGAGCCCCCCCTGCCCCAAAGCACCCACCCCCTATGTTGAGGCATGAGGCCTGGTATGGTTAAGGGGGGGGGCGCTCGCTCCTCCCCTCCCTTTTCCTGACCTGCCGGGATGTGTGCTCGGATAAGGGTCTGTGTTGATTTTGGGGGGACCCCACAGCGGTTTTTTTTTATTTGCCCTTTCCCCTTCAAAATCTTCAGAGCACAAGTCGCATGCCAAAGTCGGATCAGTTAAGACGGCGATCCAACTTCAGTGATATTCAATGGGCTGAAGTAGGCTCAAAGTCGGACCAAAGTAGTGCAGGGAGCATTTTCAAAGTCAGACCGGCTTGTGTCGGAACAGTTAAGATGGCTCCCATAGGAAAACATTGATTTTTACACATCATGTGACATGAGCTCCCAAAGTTGGAGCGTTTGTCGCACCAGGGTGAACCCGGCCTAATATCTGTATTATATCTGTGCAGGGCTTCATTTAGCTGTGAACACAAGACATCTCTCATCTACAAACATGCCTTCTTCATAAAATATTTCGTCAGATTGGATACCCTTACAGAAGAATAAAATCTTAATGAAATTCTCAGTTATGTCATTGTATGGTATTATTATACCGCTTGTACACTGCCAGGGTTAAATTGTTTTCTATGAAGCAATGGAACAAAAGACAGAGCATATGTTTGTCATTACTGGAAACAGTTAAAAAAAGGGAAAAGAAAGTAGAGTCTGATGGAGTGAATGCTGAATGCGAGAGTAATTGATCCCAGCTGCACCTTACCCCATTCCAGCTCCTAGATTGTATTTGCATCCTGATGTAAACGAAGGGTTCAACCAAAGGGGATCTTATGTCGCCTCCATTAAAAATAAATAATTGTCTTTATGCACACAAGGGACAGACAGCATTCTTCTGAAAACTTGCCATAAGCTTTATTTTTATGTTAGATTTTCTTTCTCTGGAGAGCTTTTACTGTCCTGTGGGCACTGTTAACTCCTAGGAGTTCTCCACCTAGTTTTGCCCCCGTTGTTGCAGCCTTTTGTGACACATCACAGGCCCCAAAAGGCTGCGAGATGATTTGCAAAGTACAGAGTGGCTCGCGCATGCGCAGGTGAAAGTCAACTGTGAGGCTGAAAGGAGTCAATAAAATAATATACAAAAACACTAAACATGCCTTTGGTATACTCCCCAAATTTCCCGGATTCCACGGGATGATTTTGGCAAGATATTGGCGTCTCACAGGTCCACAAGTCAGTCTCCAGGAGAATCTTGCAACTTCCAGCACCTGATCTATGCCAGCACCCTCAGGTAAGTGATCTCCTACTTGACAGTGCTTTCATATTCCCAGAACATATATAACTTTGGTACAGGCATGGGCATCCGCTCCATAGGGCAAGGGAGGGCGTTTGCCCCCCCCCCTGAAATCCAGTGCTGTGATTCTCGGGGAGGAAAACAGTGGGCAGGAAGCAAGGCGGCAGCACGGCAAATTCAATTAGAGACGCTCTCTCTTTCTCTCTTTTCGGCTGACAGAAAGGGGGAGGGGGCGATCGGAGGAGATATACAGACAGCCCGCAGCTCTCCTCTCCCTGTCACATCGCCGCTGCCGAGTTCTCTGGTAAATGGAGCAGCGGCACTGTGACAGGGAGAGGAGAGCTGCGGGCTGTCTGTATACCTCCCCCGATTGCCCCCCTCCCCTTTCTGTCAGCTGAAGCTAGAAGAGAGAGAGAGAGCGGCTCTAATTTGATTCGCCGTGCAGCCTCCCCGCTTCTGCCCGCTGTTTACCTCCCCATGATTGGCCACAGCAGAGGGCCAATCAGAAGACTTTGGGGACTAGGGGTATCATGGGAAATGTAGTCCCTGAAGAGTTGCGGCCCCAGCATGTACACAGACACCATGCTACAGCCCCCAGCATGCAAGCACTCTGCTGGGGGGGAGTGTTACAAGAGGAGAAAAGAGAATACTGTGCTGGGGGAAGCCAGAGAGGGAGCCACGCTGTACCTGCACCACCAGAGAGGGAGCCACGCTGTACCCGCACCACCAGAGAGGGAGCCACGCTGTACCCGCACCACCAGAGAGCCACGTTGTACCCGCACCACCAGAGAGGGAGCCACGCTGTACCCGCACCACCAGAGAGGGAGCCACGCTGTACCCGCACCACCAGAGAGGGAGCCACGCTGTACCCGCACCACCAGCGAGGGAGCCACGCTGTAACTGCACCACTAGAGAGGGAGCCACGCTGTACCTGCACCACCAGAGAGGGAGCCACGCTGTACCCGCACCACCAGAGAGGGAGCCACGCTGTACCCGCACCACCAGCGAGGGAGCCACGCTGTAACTGCACCACTAGAGAGGGAGCCACGCTGTACCTGCACCACCAGAGAGGGAGCCATGCTGTACCCGCACCACCAGAGAAGGAGCCACGCTGTAACCGCACCACCAGAGAGGGAGCCACGCTGTACCTGCACCACCAGAGAGGAAGCCCAGCTGTACCCGCACCACCAGAGAGGGAGCCACGCTGTACCCGCACCACCAGAGAGGGAGCCACGCTGTACCCACACCACCAGAGAAGGAGAAAGACCGAGCCACTGCCAGGGTACAGGCATGCTACACTACTGACTAGAGTCACCCCGGGCAACCCAGAGTGAGCGAACGTCCAGCCAGAGGGATCACTGTTGCCGTTTCACCAGGTCTGGTAAGAGGGCCTGTTGGCCATTATCCATTACTATTCCCAGGGACTCAGCCATTAAGAAGTGTCTAACCTGATATCCTCCCATCTATGCTGGGGGCAATTATTGCAGAAAATAACACCAAATGCTGGGAGTTTTTAGTGTGGAAACTGACACCAGTGCTAAGGGTCATTATTATGTACACTGTCTGGTAAAGATGCTGAAGTTTTTATTCTAGAAATCTGCACCGATGTGGGGGGTTATTATTATTGCTACTGACACCAATGCTGGCGATTTTTATTGCGGAAACTGAGAGCAAAGCTGTGGATTGTTATTGAAGAAACTGGCACTGATCCTGGGGGTTGTTATTTCCTTGGGGGGGAACTCCATTTTTTATGATATTGTTATTCAAAGTTGCTAGTTGCTTGATAGTTGCATCAGGTTTCTCAAACCTTTGTATGTCTGCGCTTTATGTGATAATGACTAAGCCCCTCCCCTTCATGGCATTGTCAAAAAGGGACAGAGTATGACCTTAAAATGATGCCCCCCCCCCCCCTGAAAAAAGTTCAGCGGACGCCCATGGGTACAGGGATCCTCTGTGTCTTAGGTATGCAAGCCATTGAACACCATTGATATGTTCCTGACTGAGCTCCCACTGACACCACTGCAGATGGGGGCTTGTTTATCCCACTGACACCAATGGTGTTTTTTTTTTCTCTATTTACAGCAATAATGGGTATTAAATTCCTTTCATTGGTTGCCAATGCCAGGGCATCTTTCTTCTTTCACTGACTGCCAGTGCCCAGGCATTCTTCTTCCCATTTATTGACACTATGTTACATATCCCTGCTCACTGCACTCTGCAAGCTGTGCTCATGCTACATACCCCTTATTAAATTATCTCAGTGGTTGCCAATTAGATTCCAACTACTTTCTTTAAGATAGAAATGGACAAAGTGTTATCTCTATGTCAGTGTTGACAACCGCCAGTATTTTTACTGGCAGCCAGTAAAAATCTGTCACTTTTCTCCTGCCAGTAAATGTCAGTGACAGGAAAATGTTGCCAGTAAAAAAAAAAAAAATGGCGGTTTGGAACTGTGCATGCGCAGTTCCGGTATGGAACCGGCAGAGACCATCCGAGAGCCTGCTGCAGTGTGTTCGGGTGGAGCTAGGCAGGTCTGGTGGAGGCTGTGTGTATTGTGTGATGTCATGGTGCAAGGGCCCCGAGCGGAACGGTTGGAGCCTTGTATGTGGGTTTGTGGGACAGGAGCAGGACAGACAAGCCGGCAGCGGGACTGTCAGAGCTGTTTGGACTGAAAGGACCGCCTGGCGTGGAGAGAGAATGTCACTGTGACTCAGGAGGGGACATGTCCCGTCTATGTCATCATCATCTTTGCTGTTGCGCACTGCTGTCAGTGTCACTGTGAGAGTCAACTTTATGTGTGTGTGCCTGCCCATTTTAATTTCCTATCCCTGAGCTACTTACTATATCGAAAATAAAATAAGAAATTCGTTTTTTGCCTTATCTACCGTATTTATCGGCGTATAACACACACCCCAAGTTTAGGAGGGAAGTTCAAGGAAAAAAACTTACATTTAAATGCAGCCTTGTCCATCATTGCAGCCTTGCCCAGTGTCCATCTGCAGCCTTAGCCAGTGCCTTTGCAGCCTTGCCCAGTGTCCATCTGCAGCCTTGCCCAGTGCCTTTGCAGCCTTGCCCAATGCATTTGCAGCATTGCCTAGTACCTTTGCAGCCTTGCCAGTCTCTGCGATATTTAAAATTGGCGCAGATTTCCATGTGGAGAGGAGTGAGCGGGGCTGAGTGTACTTCGGCTAGACTCCGCTCTTCTTGCAGCCCCGCCCATCTCCACTGACATACAGAAAGCCGAGTGTACTTCGGCTAGACTCGGCTCTGCTCACAGTCAGGGGCGGGACTGCGAGAGGAGCCGAGACTAGCCGAAGTACACTCGGCCCCGCTCGCTCCTCTCCACATGGAAAGGCTTTCTGTATGTCAGTGGCGCAATCAGTGGAGATGGGCGGGACTGCGAGAGGAGCCGAGTAAAGCCGAGTGTACTTCAGGTTTGTGTATCTCGGCTCCTCTCGCTCGTTTCAGCGGGGGATTGGCGTATAACACACACCCACGATTTTCCCCTTATTTTAAGGGGAAAAAAGTGCGTGTTATACGCCGATAAATATGCTACTTTAAATCACATTGCTAATTGCATATTGTACTTGTTTGTAGCATAAATTATGAAATGTGCCATTTAAATTGTAATTGTGTAACTTTTGGAAAAGCCAGTAAAAACGTGGCTGTGTCAGTAAATGTTGGGTGTCGCGTCAGTAATTTTCAATCTGGTAGGATGGCGACACTGCTCTATGTTTATATGCTGTGTCTGAAGATGTTGCGGATACAAAGACTCCTGCTTATGGATATAGTGTATACTGAGAGAAGGCTGACACTGGCCATTTTTTGGTGTGGTATAATGTCGTCCCCATGTCAAAGTGTGTCCCATTTACTAATGTTCAAACATTGTGCGGTATGCTTTTGTGCATTTACCCTTCACTGAAATATTTTTAGGTAATATCTTGAAATTAGTGATATGTAGAGTCACAATTTGGCACTAACAACACACAAATAAAGAATTTACTTTACATTTTAAAAGACCATCTCATGACTTGTAAAAATCTGATGTCTTTTATGAGGTTTCCAGTCTTGGCTGGTGCAAAATAAAGTCTCTGCAGAACATTTCTTGCCAGCATTGATTAGACTAATCATGCAACAGTGCCATCTACTGAGAATTTGATGGGCACTGCAGTTTTTTTGTTATACACTGGAAAAATAAAATAGTATGAAATTCCCAAAACAGTATATGCTTTACATAGCATGAAATACAAGTAAACTGTAGTGCTAAAAAAGACAAATCTTCAGAGCATCTTCTCAAAGGCTTGTTTGATTTCAGTTGTAGACAAATACAAGTTGCAGATATGCGATGATCAAGTAGCAGGTTACCTCGGTGTCTCTGGAGTTCTCCTATTTGCAACAGGCCAGAATCTAAGAGGGTGATGGAGAGAGCTGTGCCACCCCCCTAAGGTTGCCACCTTTTCTTCCAGCCAAACACTTTAGCGGCGCATGGCAATTTTTTGGTGGTATACACTATAGGATTTTAAAGACCTGGAGGAGAGCAATAATGCGTCACACTTAGTGGGCCGTGGCAAACAGTGGGTGTGGCCAATTTGCATTAACAGATGGCAACAGATTGGTGTGTGACTATCTCGGTTACTGTATGAAGAGGAAAAATAAAAAATATGGACAGCCGCACTCCAAAGAACCTTTATTGTAAAAGATGGAAAATTACACCAAAATTCATCACAGCATAGCCGGGGTAACTGCTTACATGTTTCGCACTGCAGGTCAGTGCTTACTCATAGCTAATTTGTTACAAACATCACACCTCTAATACAGAAAGAAAAGACATGTACTCATGTGATCTAAAGCCTCAATTAGGAGCCAATTAAGAACCAATTAGTGTTGGAAAGTATTGTGAGTGAAAAACCCATTGCATGTATATGGTTGACAACTATTATCTATGTGACACTTAACCACTTAACGACCGCTCACTGTATATATACGTCGGCACAATGGCACCGACAGGCACAATCACGTAGAGTGTACGTGATTGCCTTTGTACAGTTGGGGGGTCCAATCGGACCCCCCTTCTGTACAGTGAGCGGTCAGAATTCGTCTGGGAGCGTTCCGAGATGGGGGGGTGGCCGTTCAATTCCGGTCACCCCCCGCGATCGCTCCCGGCGAATAGAAATGCCCCTCTGTCTGTGTAATGTTTACACAGACAGAGAAAGCAGGAGGAAGTGATGTCATCTCCTGTGCGGCACTCACATATACCGAGCGTCGTACAAGAGAAGACACACAGGTCAGTGCACTAACACTACACTAACACCAGAACACATAGGCACATAAATCGCCCCCCAGGCCCCCCCAGATCACCCCCCAGCCCCCAGTCACAGTGTCACTGATTGCAGTGACCATTTATTTACTGATCACTGCAATCAGTGACATTTGTGACTGTAAAAGTGTCACTACATTTAGTTTTAGGTCCAGTGTAGCCCCCTAACCCCCCCTAATAAAGGTTTAACCCCTTGATCACCCCCCAGATAACCCTTTCACCCCCTAGCACCGCCGTCGCTTGGCGATCATTTTTCTGATCGCTGTCTTGGCGTCGGTGATGCAGATCGGTACCCAGTAATTTTTTTTAGGTTCGCCACAGGTTTTTATAGCGTCGGGTACCCCCATAAATTATCTAATAAAGGTTTAACCCCCTTGATCGCCCCCCAGGTAACCCTTTCACCCCCTAGCACCGCCGTCGCTAAGCGATCATTTTTCTGATCGCTGTCTTAGCGTCGGTGATGCAGATCGGTACCCAGTAATTTTTTTTAGGTTCGCCGCAGGTTTTTATAGCGTCGGATACCCCCATAAAATATCTAATAAAGGTTTAACCCCCTTGATCGCCCCCCAGGTAACCCTTTCACCCCCTATCACCACTGTCGCTAAGCGATAATTTTTCTGATCGATGTCTTAGCGTCGGTGATGCAGATCGGTAGCCAGTATTTTTTTTTTAGGTTCGCCGCAGGTTTTTATAGCGTCGGGTACCCCCATAAATTATCTAATAAAGGTTTAACCCCCTTGATCGCCCCCCAGGTAACCCTTTCACCCCCTATCACCACTGTCGCTAAGCAATCATTTTTCTGATCGCTGTCTTAGCGTCGGTGATGCAGATCGGTAGCCAGTAATTTTTTTTAGGTTCGCCGTCAGGTTTTTATATAGCGTCAGGTACCCCCATATATTACCTAATAAAGGTTTTAACCCCCTAATTGCCCCTAGTTAACCCTTTCACCAGTGATCACCATATAAGTGTTACGGGTGACGCTGGTTAGTTAGTTTGCTTTTTATAATGTCAGGGCACCCGCCGTATATAACCCAATAAAGGTTTAACCCCCTGATCGCCCGGCGGGTGATATCAATTAGGTTTTAGCGTCAGGGAGGGTCTGCGTCACACCCCAGGCAGCGTCAGGTTAGTGCCAGTAACGCTAACACCCACGCGTGAAGCATACACCTCCCTTAGTGGTATAGTATCTGAACAGATTAATATCTGATCTGATCAGATCTATACTAGCGTCCCCAGCAGTTTAGGGTTCCCAAAAACGCAGTGTTAGCGGGATCAGCCCAGATACCTGCTAGCACCTGCGTTTTGCCCCTCCGTCCAGCCCAGTCCACCCAAGTGCAGTATCGATCGATCACTCTCACTTGCAAAACACAACACACATAACTGCAGCGTTCGCAGAGACAGGCCTGATCCCTGCGACTCCAGTGCTGTAGGAGGTGATTTCACCACCACAGTTAAAAAAAAAAAGGAAATATGCCGAAGCATTGGGGCAGCAGGGGCGGAGGAGTGATTTTGCTCCTAATGCCGCGTATATACGGTCGAAATTCCGACGGAGGCTTGCCCGTGGAAAAGTCCGACCATGTGTGTGCGGCATAACTTTTTTGCGGGAGGATGCCCCCATGCTTCGGCATATATAAATGGTGCATGTATGCCCATCATTAGAAGTGGGTGGATGAAGGGCGGTATTCTAATGGTGGGCATACCCACCGATCAATCTCTTTTTTCGTTCAGCCACCTGGCTGCATGAAAAAAAAAGATTACAATACATGTCCAACAAGGACCTGCAACGTACTGGTATGTTGCTGGACTTTGAATGTTTATACCAGAATGATGCCTGCGGGTTTAGGTATCATCTTGGTATCATTCTTTTCAGCCAGCGGCCGGCTTTAATGTAAAAGCAATCCTAGTGGCTAATTAGCCTCTGGACTGCTTTTACAAGCAGTGGGAGGGAATGTCCCCCCCCCGGATATAAAAAGCGCCATTGGGAAATTGGGAAAGCATTTTATCACACTGATCTTGGTGTGGTCAGATGCTTTGAGGGCAGAGGAAAGATCTAGGGTCTAGACCCCAGTTTTTTCAAAAAAAGAGTACCTGTCACTACCTATTACTATCATAGGGGATATTTACATTCCCTGAGATAACAATAAAAATGATTAAAAAAAAAAAATATGGAAGGAACAATTTAAAAATAAAATAAAAAAGCAAAATTAATAAAAAAAAGCACCCCTGTCCTGCCCTGCTCTTACCCAATGGCGAACGCAAGCGTCGGTCTGGCGTCATATGTAAACAGCAATTGCACCATGCATGTGAGGTATCACCGCAAAGGTCAGATTGAGGGCAGTAATTTTAGCAGTAGACCTCCTCTGTAAATCTAACGGGGTAACCTGTAAAGGCTTTTAAAGGCTTTTAAAAATGTATGTAGTTTGTCGCCAATGCGCGTTTGTGCGAAATTTTAAAGCATGTCGTGTTTGGTATCTATGTACTCGGCCTAAGATCATCTTTTTTATTTCATCAAACATTCGGGCAATATAGTGTGTTTTAGTGCATTAAAATTAAAAAAAGTGTATTTTTTCCCCAAAAAATGCGTTTGAAAAATCGCTGCGCAAATACTGTGTAGAAAAAAAAAATGCAACACCCACCATTTTATTCTGTAGGGCCTTTGCTTTAAAAATATATATAATGTTTGGGGGTTCAACATAATTTTCCTGCAAAAAAAAATATGTTTTCATGTAAACAAAAAGTGTCAAAAAGGGCTTTGTCTTCAAGTGGTTAGAAGAGTGGATGTAAGCTTCCTAATGTTGTATATAAAATGCCAGAACAGTTCAAAACCCCCCCAAATGACCCCATTTTGGAAAGTAGACACCCCAAGCTATATACATGTCGAGTCCATGGAATATTTTATATGTTGACACAAGTTGCGGAAAAAAGACAATATTTTTTTTTTTTTTGCACAAAGTTGTCACTAAATGATATATTGCTCAAACATGCCATGGGCATATGTGGAATTACACCCCAAAATACATTCTGTTGCTTCTCTTGAGTACGGGGATACCACATGTGTGAGACTTTTTGGGAGCCTAGCCGCGTACGGGACCCCAAAAACCAATCACCGCCTTCAGGCTTTCTAAGGGTGTAAATTTTTGATTTCACTTCTCACTGCCTATCACAGTTTCGGAGGCCATGGAATGCCCAGATGGCACAAAACCCCCCCAAATTACCCCATTTTGGAAAGTAGACACCCCAAGCTATTTGCTGAGAGGTATTGTGAGTATTTTGCAGATCTCGCTTTTTGTCACAAAGTTTTGAAAATTGAAAAAAAAAAGAAAAAAAAAATTCTTTCTTCATTTTCAAAAACAAATGAGAGCTGTAAAATACTCACCATGCCTCTCAGCAAACAGCTTGGGGTGTCTACTTTCCAAAATGGGGTCATTTGGGGGGGTTTTGTGCTATTTTGGCATTTTATGGCCTTCGAAACTGTGATAGGTAGTGAGGAGTGAAATCAAAAATTTGTGCCTAGAAATCCTGAAGGCGGTGATTGGTTTTCGGGGGGCTGTACGCGGCTAGGCTCCTAAAAAGTCCCACACATGTGGTATCCCCGTACTCAGGAGAAGCAGCAAAATGTATTTTGGGGTGCAATTCCACATATAACCATGGCATGTGTGAGCAATATATCATTTAGTGACAACTTTTTGTAATTTTTTTTTGTCATTATTCAATCACTTGGGACAAAAAAAAATATTCAATGGGCTCAACAGGCCTCTCAGCAATTTCCTTGGGGTGTCTACTTTCTAAAATGGGGTCATTTGGGGGGGTTTTGTGCTATTTTGGCATTTTATGGCCTTCAAAACTGTGATAGGTAGTGAGGAGTGAAATCAAAAATTTGCGCCCTTAGAAATCCTGAAGGCGGTGCTTGGTTTCCGGGGTCCCGTACGTGGCTAGGCTCCTAAAAAGTCCCACACATGTGGTATCCCCGTACTCAGGAGAAGCAGCAGAATGTATTTTGGGGTGCAATTCCACATATAACCATGGCATGTGTGAGCAATATATCATTTAGTGACAACTTTTTGTAATTTTTTTTTTTTTTGTCATTATTCAATCACTTGGGACCAAAAAAAAAAATATTCAATGGGCTCAACATGCCTCTCAGCAATTTCCTTGGGATGTCTACTTTCCAAAATTGGGTCATTTGGGGGGGTTTTGTACTGCCCTGCCATTTTAGCACCTCAAGAAATGAGATAGGCAGTCATAAATTTAAAGCTGTGTAAATTCCAGAAAATGTACCCTAGTTTGTAAACGCTATAACTTTTGCGCAAACCAATAAATATACACTTATTGACATTTTTTTTACTAAAGGCATGTGGCTGAATACATTTTGGCCTAAATGTATGACTAAAATTGAGTTTATTCGATTTTTCTTATAACAAAAAGTAGAAAATATCTTTTTTTTTCAAAATTTTCGGTCTTTTTCCGTTTATATCGCAAAAAATAAAAATCGCAGAGGCAATCAAATACCATTAAAATAAAGCTCTATTTGTGGGAAGAAAAGGACGCAAATTTCGTTTGGGTACAACATTGCATGTCCGCACAATTTACAGTTAAAGCAGCGCAGTGCAAAATTCTGAATTCACCTCTGGTCCTTTAGCTACCAAATGGTCCGGGGCTTAAGTGGTTAAAAGGTAAGTGAAAAGAAAATTGAATGAAATAAAACTTAAATGAAAGAAACAATCCCTCGGGAGCCAAAAAAGTAACCCAGAGAGAAAGAAAAAGAAAAAGAAAAACTGTGGTTGTTACGATTATTGTGTATACGGAGGTGTGATGTAAGAAAATTAACTAGTGCATGAAATAAACTAAAAATAGTAAACTATGTGTATGCATATAATATGTGTGCAATTAATGATAATTGTGATAATTAACAGTGGACAAATAAAGTATATGTGTGTGTTGCCGTTATAAAAAATAAATAAAAAAAAAATGAAATTAAATGTGAAATAAAAATGTGTGTGACAATATAGTATACAAAGAAATATAATGAATTATTATATGAATGAGTGAATATCATGAATAGAATTCGTGATAATAATGAAGGGTAAACTGATGTGAAAATAAATTATTGAAATTAAGAAAAAAAAAAAAATATAAAAAAAGTTAAAAAGTTAATATAAGAGAAAAGGAAAATAAATAAAATGAAAACAAAAGAAATAAGAAAGAAGAAAAGAAGGAATAAAAGTGTCTCCATACATAAAAATATATGTCCGTAAGATCAATAAGTGTGTCTTACATACTGTTTGTGGTCTATTAATAAAAACAAACTAGTGTATAAATATATTGTGCAAGCTATTGTTAACATGTTTTACATATATATATATATATATATATATATATATATGTGTATTTTTATCATTTTTTTGTAGTTATCGTCATGGTGTCCCCAGAACTGGATGTTATAAATTTGTTTTGTGTATACGTATGTATTCACATACTAAAATTGTACTAATGTAGCTAAAACAATTGTTGTACCCAATTACTAAGAAACCATAACCGATACCAATATTACACTGTATAAAAAACAGTTTCAACATATATATATAAAAAAAAAAACATTATAAGAACATATATAGCACAATAAAATGAAAAAGGAAAAGAGGTACAAAAAGAATAGTGATCGTAAAAAAAATTATTGTTTATAACTGCTCCGACATTTGCCATCATAGTCTATAATTTCTTGCGGCTTAATAGCATGCAAAAGTAGACATACAACCGTCCTGGCAAATCTGTGTTTTTTTCACTTTATCCCGAAGTAGCAAAATATCTAATTTTAAGAGGGGAAAATAAAAAGTGAAACACTTGTGAGCGTAAGTGATTATTCTATTCTTTACTTTTTGTTATTTTATGTGTTTTTTAGTAGAACTCGGATTATTATAAACAGAGCCTTATATTAATTTTATTAGACAAATCCCCATAGATGCAACTGTAAGATATATGGTATTGCTGTGTTTTTAATGTTACATCGTATATCAGCCCTAGTCCCATCGTGGTGTGTGTGGCTGTGTGTAAATCTAAACAGCCAATTATCCCAGGGACTGCACACGGGCATGGGAGATAGAAATAGCAATCATGTCGTGCAAAAAACTTCCCAATATATCTATATATGGGTAAGCACAGACATTGATTGCAAATACTGCTAGACCCATTCGACTGTGGTCGGTCCAAACATATTTTCCATGGTTGCTAATAAAGAAAAGTCAAAAAATGGAAAGAAGGGGCAGAGAAAAGAGAGATAAATAGGACACAATGGAACAGCCAAGGTAACCAGAAGAGGAAGGAGGAGCAGAGAAACGACAAAGAGAGTAGAGCATAGAGGATAGAAAATGGTGAATAAAAACCAGGAGAGGGTAAAGAGGGGACACTCCTTATACTATTTAGTCATAATAGTGAGAGATGTCCCACTCAAAATTTAACCCCTGAGGTATTCTAGTATTAAGGGAAAAAATCCAGAATACTTCTTGTTTACAAAGCCTTCTGAACTTATCCCCTCCTCTTATTGAAGTGGTGATTCTCTCTATTCCCTGAATCGACAGGCTTGATGTATCCTTAAAGTGCACATTATTCCAATGTTTGGCTACTGTACATTGGTGTTGCCTTCTTTTTCTATGTCATATAGGTGGTCGTATAACCTATCTTTTAGCCTGCGAATGGTTCTGCCCACATATTGGATTTTGCAGTGCTCACAATTAAACACATAAACTATATACCTGGTGTTGCAGTTAATGAACTCTTGTACTAAAAAGCTCTTTTCAGTCACATAGGAGTGGATGTGTGGACCTGTTTTTATGCGGATGCAATATTGGCATCCCTTTACTCCACATTTATCTGGGGGAGCCACAGTCCGGTCTGAATAATCCGTCTGGGATTTAGTCAGACTGAAACCCGGACACATGATTCAAAACCTGAGCTGTTCAGCTGAATCCTGGACAGGTGGTAATCCTAGGTGTCATAATACAGAGGTCACCCCCCCTACTTTGTAATACAGGGGTCAGTGTCACCCCCTTCATAATATAGGGGTCAGTATTTTGCCCTCCATAATACAGGGGGCCCCCATAAAGGACCCCCATTAGATCAGAATCCCCTTATATCAGTGCTCCCCTTAGAGACCCAAAAAAGTTTAAGTGGGGGGGGTGCTGATATAATGGGGGGGGTCGCCAAGGGGGTGCTGACTGCTGTTCTAATTGGTCACCAGCTGTCAGCAGCCCCACTCCCCACAAACCCCCCTTCCCTTATATCTGCCCCCCTCCATTAGATCAGGGAACGCATCCATCAGTGTCCACCGCCCTGAAAGGCCCCCATTAGACTTACTTACCGAGAGCCGCTTCGAGCCAGGAAGTGTGGGAGCTGGAGTTTGGGGATGGAGCTCCTATACTGTAGTGCTATTTTGCTTCCATTGTGTGGGAAGAAGTGTGTCCGCAAGACACATCCAAACTGGTGCACTCCCTCACAGGGCTACTATTAACAATTATTGGGGCCCCGTACAGCCTACCTCAAGGGGCCCCCACCCAGAGGAGGGAAAGAGGTGAGAAAGGGGGAGGTGAAAGGAGGAGGTGAGAGAGAGGTGGGGGGGGGAGTGAGAGAGAGGCAGTGGGAGGGTGAGAGAGAGGCGGTGGGGGGGGGGGTGAGAGAGGCAGTGGGGGGGTGAGAGAGGCAGTGGAGGGGTGAGAGAGGCAGTGGAGGGGTGAGAGAGGCAGTGGAGGGGTGAGAGAGGCGGTGGGAGCGGGGGTGAGAGAGAGGCGGTGGGGGCGGGGGTGAGAGAGAGGCGGTGGGGGCGGGGGTGAGAGAGAGGCGGTGGGGGTGAGAGAGGTGGTGGTGGGTGGGTGAGAGAGGAGGAGGTGAGGGGGAGTGAGAGATCTGATCTAAGTAGGCTAGATCCAGTTTTAGTTTGGAATACCAGACACCAACTGAAAAGATCTATTACTGGAAGAGACCCAGTAGTACTTTTATATACACTGTCTCCAGGACGTTTATCTCACTGCCTATTTTCTTTAACCACTTCAGCCCCAGACTATTTGGCTGCCAATTGACCGGGCCACTTTTTGCGATTCGGCACTGCGTCGCTTTAACTGACATTTGCGCGGTCGTGCGACGTGGCTCCCAAACAAAATTGACGTCCTTTTTTTCCCACAAATAGAGCTTTCTCTTGGTGGTATTTGATCACCTCTGCTGTTATTTTTTTCGCTATTGACAAAAATAGAGCAACAATTTGGAAAAAAAGCAATATTTAGTACTTTTTGCTATAAAAAAAATCCACAATTTTTTTTAAAAAAGCTAATTTTTCCTTAGTTTAGGCCGATACGCCACGCCCTCAGACGAAGTCCGGAAGTGACAAAACGCGCCAGGGTCGTGGTCTCGCCGTACCGGAAGTGACGCTTGCGCTCCACCGCATCCAGGTACCAGGAAGTGGTAACAAGTTTACACGCTGTTCATGATAGCGTGGACCCCCATCTACTGGCGCCTTAGGTGTACTGAACAGCCAGGCTACCGCACTTTATCTGCCTATTATTTCAATTTTTGTACGTATCCATTTGTAAGGGGGGTTATCTATGGGAATAAATGAGTTAAGCAATATTACGCTATGTGGCCATTTTTTTCCCATATGTATTAACCTAAACACCTGAGCAAAAAAGAGCTGGATATCGGTGGAGGAGTGAAAGAAAAGGAAGAGGCAATCCTATGTTTGGTGATAAGGCTTATCTATGTCTACATTTTGGTGAGTGCATCCCCAAAGGGGGACTTCTCTACTTTTATGCGACATATGACGGATGAACCTTTGAACTGTATCATTGCACTGGGATAAAGAATATCACTTTCACTCTACTCATCAGTTCCTTTGTGTGCAGATCAACACATAAAGAAGCTTGTCATTTTTTGACAAGAGCGCTGCTACACTATTTATGGACAGTCACATGGTTTACATTTTTAGTGTGTCAGTATTTATTGTTCACCATTTTATTGTGTACAGTTTTATTGTTTTACATTATTTATAGTTAGCCTTTGATGCTCCTCTAAATATTGTTTTTACATTATCTACGCACCTTCAGCAGCTGCTCACTGTGATTAGGATCACTTTCCTAATCACATAAACATCCAGTCTATAATATTCGGGTTACACCATCAATCGCTCTAATCCTAAGCGCTGAGCGGTGCTCATGCAGGAAGGGCCATTTTAAGCATCTATAACTCACTCATATATTGGTTTGCGCAAAAGTTATAGCGTCTACAAAATAGGGGGTAGTTTTATGGCATTTTTATTATTTATTTTTTTACTTGCTATGGCCGCGATCTGCAATTTATATCGTGACTGCGACATTATGGCGGACACATCGGACACTTTTGAAGCTATTTTGGGACATTCACATTTATACAGAGATCAGTGCTATAAAAAGGCACTGATTACTGTATAAATGTGGCTGGCAGGGAAGGGGTTAACCAGTAGGGGGCGGGAAGGGGTTAAGTGTGTCCTAGGGAGTAATTCTAACTGTTAGGGGGCGTGGCTTACTGTGGCACGTCACTGATCGCTGCTCCCAATGAGGGAGCAGACGAGCAGTGTTGTGTCACTAGACAGAACAGGGAGATTCCGTTACACCGCGGGTCCCGCGGGCACGGAGACCATGGCGTGCGCCCGCATGCTAGGGGGCAGGCTCGAAGCAACGTATATATGTAAATGTATGTGTGAGGCAGTCGGCAAGCGGTTAGGTAAGATTGCATAATTGAGGGAACCAATAGCCACATGACCATTATACCTGTGTAGCCCTCTTTTAGGGTGGGGGTTATGAGAAATGGCCTTCCCCAAACAGGATACTGATCTAAACCTGTAGGTAAATAAGAGTAAAAAAACCTTTGCAGAGTGGGATTGATAAAAAAGTGCATCCACCCAGGACATGGCCTCACTGAAGAGGAAAGTTTTTTCCTAGAAAATTAAACAATCTAAAAGTACCGTATTTATTGGCGTATAACAAGCACCCCAATTTTAAGAGGGAAGTTTAAGGAAAAAATGTTTTCACAGCCCCTCCCTGCACAGTACTCGCCCCCCCATCCAGTATATAGCCCCCTTCCCCCTGCACAGTATACAGCACCCTCCCCCTGCAAAGTACACAGCCCCCCTGCACTCCCAGGAGACCCACAGTCTCCTGGGACAGCACTGCCAGCATTCTCTACAGTTAAGAAAAAATCACAGGCAGCCCCTTCCACACTGCTCCTCCTGCGTCACTCCTTTTGTAAAATGAAGCTTCTATATACCTCAATAGCTCTGTTTTTTTCACTGACCTGGCCACATAACTGCTCTCCTCTGATGTTACACAGATGGTCATGTGACCGCTCTCCTCCTCCAATCTAAAGCTACACTCGGAGGAGCAAGAGGAGAGCAGCCAGAAAAAAACAGAGCTATTGAGATATTTCCAAGCTTCGTTTTTACAATGACACTGACACAGGAGGAGAAGGGGCTGGCAGGTGATTTTTTTTTTTATCAACTTTAGATTATGCAACTTTAGACTAGCGCTGTCCCAGGGCCAGGAGAGGTGGGACGGCCGGTCTGACACCCCTCAATGGGTGGCTCCTAGTGCGGACCGCCCGATTCCCGCCCCCTGTTGGTAAAACATAGTATCGGCGTACAACACACAGGCACTGTTTGTCCTCTGTTTTCAGGGGAAAAAAGTGCATGTTATATGCCGATAAATACGTTAATTGGGAGTAGTAAACCTACTGAAACAAGCATATAAAGTATTTAGATGCACACCAATATAGAAATAATACAAGCTTTAAAAGATATTAGCAACAGTACGTACATCCAATGTACAAACATATTTTCAACAAAAGAACCTGATAAGAGACTTGGTGGAATTGTGCACATACAGTATACCTGGGTATATATAGTTATTAATAGAGATACCTCCAGATAAATTTTGCAGCAAAGTCCAGGAGCAGGGACCCCAAGGATGACGTGGAGTGTCTCTGTATCGGAGACCTGAAGACAAAAACAGCAGTCACAGGAGTATCCTCCAACTGTTGTCCAACCAGCCTGGAATGGTGCTTCTCACCAGCAGAAACTGTGATAGGGCATTGGAACTCGGAGCCAGCCTATCTACTCTGTGCTTTAGTGTTTCCCTAGTAGTTTCTAATCTGAATTGTTTTTTTATTGGTTGAACTAAATGGACTTGTGTCTTTTTTATACCTGACTAACTTTGTAACTATATGACATGCAACTGGACCTCCAACTACCAGAAGTGGCAATTGGATAACCAACCTGGCTCTATGATGGTTATTGAGCCTTAAAAGGATAACAAAGTTTTTTTGTTTTTTCAAACAAACATGTCATACTTGCCTCCTCTGTGCAGTTGGTTTTGCACAGAGTGGCCCCCTGATCCTCCTCTTCTGGTGTCCCTCAGTGGCGCTCCTCCTCTTAGAGTGCCCCATTGCAGAGCCGCTTTTCCTGGTGGGGAACCCGTGTGGGCATGTTCCCGCATCCTGCCGCATCTATTGACACAGACAGCAGGACTCGGCGCAGAGTTATTGGATTTGATTGATAGCAGTGCAGAAATTGGCTCCAGCTGCTGTCAATCTATCCAATAAGGACCCGAGACACTGGCTGGAGCGGATGTGTTTGACCCCGTCACTTGAAAAAACGGGTTCACAAGGGGGGCTCTGGGGGGCAGCTGCATCACAGGAGGTTTGTCACCTTAAAGGGGTTGTAAAGGTTTGTTTTTTATTTTCTAAATAGGTTCCTTTAAGCTAGTGTATTGTTGATTCACTTACCTTTTCCTTAGATTTCCCTTCTAATTTTTTTTTTCTTTGTTTTCTTT
The DNA here is from genome assembly GCA_029206835.1 of Rana muscosa. NCBI lineage: Eukaryota > Metazoa > Chordata > Amphibia > Anura > Ranidae > Rana > Rana muscosa. Next base: position 351,858,064 of record CM055127.1, on the reverse strand, counting down.
GTCTGAATTTCTCACTTCCTGTTTCTCCTCAGTAATCTGTTCAGTAAGCTGTTCTGGCTGACTCCACACCACTCGGATGATGGTGTGAAGTTTAGTGAGGAGAAACAGGAAGTGAGAAATTCAGACAAAGAAAACAAACCTTTAGAAGGCAAATCTAAGGAAAAGGTAAGTGAACCAACAATGCACTAGCTTAAAGGAACCTATTTAGAAAATAAAAAATGAACCTTTACAACCCCTTTAATGTATAGAATACATTAAGGTGAAAAACCTTAAGGGTTTACAACCCCTTTAAGCTAAAACTATAGAAACCTACACCAGAAGGGACAGGGCTAACTAGAACATCATGAGCTGCATATAAACTCTATTGCATTTATTATTGAGATAACAAAAAAGAAAAACACAACAGAAACTTGTCTGTCACTAGGATTTAGAAATGCACTCAAGAAGCTATGGGCAGCTGCAGTTAGACTATTGGAACATAGTAATTCTTGCATAATAGTCTCTACTTCTGATCTGGGTGAAAATACAGCAGTAGCAGCCCCTGTGTGTATAAAGCCATATGGCTCAGTTTTCTGTCTTTCCCTCCATTTCTTCCTTCTGGGGTTGTCAAAGCCCCTCCCTGAGACAGGAAGTGGTAATATATAAGTATACATAACACTGTGATATTAGCAGCCAAGAGTAGAGGCCAGCAGATGACTTTTAATCACAAACACATTTGAAAATTAAAAAGTGGGAAAGTGTTGTAAAGGTGAAATTTAAAGGCTTAAAAGAAGAACTCCACATCTACTAGCCAAGCAAAAATGTAATACTTTATTTTTACGAGAACGAAAAAAAAAAAACAACAACAACAACACGCATACATACTGTATTAACTAGACAATGAAATCCAGCATTGTCTTGCTTGCAGGGAATGTTCTCCCTACATTTCAATACAGGATGGCTGCCCAGGAGAAGAGCAATGAAATCCAATACACCCAGAGACAGGGGCATTGGCCAGGTCAAATGCAGAAGACTCCATGGCATTCCTGCGCATGCAAGAGACCCTGCAAACTGCCTCCTGGAATGCCAAGAGGCAGTTTGCTGGATCTTGCACATACAAAGTAATGCCACAGGAGCTCCAGTAGAGACCCAGGGCATGCCTGCAAATGCATGGTGTTCGGGTATGTCATCCTTGCCTAGGCAAGGATAAGGAACATGGATTTAAGATTTATTTTTGCAATCGTTTATGGAAAGGAAGGCAGGAATGAAGAGTGGAGGTCTACTATAAATTGATAAGCTTGGTATGTGCTTTGATGGCTTGCATATTTACAGATAATCTATCAGTATATCCGACGGAGAGAACCTAATACTCCAAAAGCTTGCATTAAAACATTTTAGCGACCATTACAAGCCATTACTTTGACAATGAGTTTGCTTTATTCCTGTGTAAAGCAACCCTTTATCTTGCAGTACACAGCAGCCACCATGTGGTAACATCTTAGTATTACTCTTACTCAGTCTATTAATGGACACTGCCTGAACTCTTCATAGAAACCAAACACATGCCAACAGTTTTCTTTGCAGAGTAACCTTAGAAACGAAAAACTGAAATGAATATGCATCGAAAGATGTAAAGTGATATTCTAGTGATATTAGATCAGGTATATACTCCCATACAAAGCTGCTTACACAAGTGGTGGTAACAAGAAGCATAGGGTGCCTCTAGAAACAGAGGACAACTGTGGATTTTTTTGACATAGTTACATAGTAGGCAAGGTTGTAAAAAGGACACAGTTCCAGCCTGTGTGTGATTTTGTCAGTATAACATTGTATGTTGTGGTCCTTCAGGTGCTTATTCATTTTTTTTTTAATTATCAATGCTCCCTGCTGAAAACACTGCCTGTGGAAGAGAGTTCCACATTCTAACCACTCTTACAGTAAAGAGCCCTCTACGCAGTTTAACGTTAAACCGCTTTTCTTCTAATTTTAGTCAGAAAAGTTTTATCCCCATTGTGGGGTCACCAGTATGGTATTTGTACATTGAAATCATATGCCCTCTCAAGTAGGGATGAGCCGAACACCCCCCCCCCCGGTTCGCCCAGAACCTGCGAACGGACCGAAAGTTTGCGCAAACTTTAGAACCCTATTAAAGTCTATGGGACTCGAATGTTCAAAATCAAAAGTGCTAATTATGAAGGCTAAAATGTAAGTTATTGTCCCAAAAAGGGTTTGGGGACCTGGGTCCTGCCCCAGGGGACATATATCAATGCAAAAAAAAGTTTTAAAAAAATGCAGTTTTTTCTGGAGCAGTGATTTTAATGATGCATAAAGTGAAAAAAAAAAAAGAAGTGAAATATTCCTTTAAATATCGTACCTGGGGGGTGTCTATAGTATGACTGTGAAGTGGCACGCGTTTCCCGTTTTTAGAACTGTCCCTGCACAAAATGACATTTCTAAGGAAAAAAAAAAAAAAGTAATTTGAAACTGCTTGCGGCTTTAATATAGTGTCTGGTCCCGGCAATATGGATGAAAATCATTGAGAAAAATGGCATGGTTATCCCCCCCCCCCACCCAGCCAATTACCAGCCCCTTTGGGTCTTGTATGGATATTAAGGGGAATCCCGCACCCAAATTAAAAAAAGTGTAGCGACCTCACCCCTCTCATTCACGGCTTGTCTGTCTCGTCTAGGGGGTAACACTGGGGGGAGGGATGAGATACACCACGGCCCATGTCCTCCAATGTGTAGAGGTGAAGGCCAGAACTATCGGGTTTTGTGTATGTGTCCTAGAGTCAAATCCTCTCCTCGGATTGACTCCCCTTTGCTCCTAGTAACCAGAGTTCCACACACTGGAAGGGTCCAACTCATATTTATTCTTCTCAATAAACAGTCATACAGCACAGACAGGTTGAGACCCATACAACACTTCAGTCTTTGTGGGGAGTAGGCCAAGGCACAATTCTTTTAGATAGAGCTAACCACTGTGGAGTCACCAGTGGCGAATAGTCACTGCCACTGACTATATAGAACAGAACATGGATTACCTTCGCTAACGTAGCCCCTATCAGGGGAAGGACATCCGTCTAAGACAGTTACCGGAGCCCTCTCCCTCACTAGCAATGCTGCGCTGGACTCTCCGGAGAAGTTCCGCTCACCGGCCTTCTCGTTTCAGACATGGGCACCCAAGGAGTTAGGGCCCCCTCGAATTCCTCCACCCTCGCGGAACTCAGTCGAAGGTACTGAGCTCCAGGCTTCCGCCATAGTACCTCACCCCAGGCTAAAGGTGCCTGAGATGGACTCCATCTCCCGCTCCGGCCAGGTCAAGGGCACCTGGGCCCGGAACTCCGGAACGCCAGCACCCAGGCTGAAGGTGCCTGGGCGCGGCTGCGTCCTCCGTCTCTGAACCCCGAGGTCAGGGCGTTCGCCCCTTTTATCTCCTCTCCCTTTGCGTCACAGCGGGTTCCCCGCCCCGCTGTACCAGCGCCAGGAAAGGACAAAAAGGGAAGCAGTCTTGCGGTGAGTGTTCAGCTCCAGCCCAGGGCGACAGCGCCACCTGCAGGCCGCAGGGAACCTCACACCACCAGAGTCCTAAAAGAACCATAAAAGGGTCTCAGATTCCCTAACAATCAATGCATCTGGGTTACACTACCACCCAGATGCCTCCCCCAAATTCAAACACCCGCTACATAAGCTTTTTGGAAAACATAGGGAAGGGTCATCACCCCTGTAACATTTGTTTTGCTCTCTGTGCACCTGTTCAGAACATTTCACCTCACTTTCCATCCCAATGACAAATGTTTTTAGAAAATTTGGGGTTTTTATTGAAACAAGGATTGGTGATAAAAGCATCAGTGGAGAGAAGACACCTTTTTCCCCATATTAACTCTTACAGGAGAGAATTTCCCTTCCTAGGGGTAGATTTCCTCTCACTTCCTGTTGTCTCATTCCGTTTGCAAGTAGGAGTCGTTTGTAAGTTGGATGTTTGAAAGTAGGGGCCTGCCGTATATACTCTGCAGAAATTTGGCCCTTAGGTGTTGGTGTTGCCACAACACTGTAAGCCCTCAGTTACGCTTGGTGGGCGCTGGAACGCCCTGCTGTGAACTATTATATCAAGAATTGTAATTACATGCCATTGTTGAACAGTGGTAGGAAAAATTAGGCCCTTGGTGGTGGTGCTGGTGCCACAACACTAAGTCCTCACAGTTACTCTTGGTGGGCGCAGGAATGGGCCCAGCAGCTCCCTGCCTGTGGTATTTGTATGAGAACACCAGCAATTGTATTGAGGTAAGCTTTAGGTGCACACTGTGCAAAGGACACAGTACACCAAGTGAAACACTGCAGCTAGCACAATCACCTGCCTGCCTGTCTGTATAAAGAATAACAGGAACGGATTTAGCTAAAGTGAATACAGTGTGTAAAAATATATATATTACATACACACACACATACATTATATATATATATATATATATATATATATATATATATATACATATATATATATACACACACACACACACCACCTAGGATGCATATATATATCCTCTACACACTGTAACTAACTGACTTGCCTGCCTGCTCTATCCAACTCAAATCAAATGACACGGTCTCTCTCTCTGTCTCTTTCCTATAACCAACGCCAACACACTACACAAGGCCGCCAAGCCGGCGGCCTTATATAGTGTGGGGCGTGTACCTACTCCTCTGAGCCATGATTGGCCAAAGCCACCCTGGCTTTGGCCATTTACAGCTCTCTGTACCTACGGTGCTGTGATTGGCCAAGCATGCGGGTCATAGCGTATGCTTGGCCAATCATCAGCGAGCAATGCACTGCGATGCCGCAGTGAATTATGGGCCATGACGCGCCACTCAAATTTGGCGCGAACGCCCTATAATGTTCGAAATTCGACGAACGGTCGAACAGCCGATGTTCGAGTCGAACATGGGTTCGACTCGAACTCGAAGCTCATTCCTACTCTCAAGCGTCTCCTCTCCAGATATTCTTGCAAGGTTTCCACATCCTGTGGAAAAAGTTATTGCCCTTAGTATCGTCCGCAAATATAGAATGAGCTGTTTATCCCATCCTCCAGGTCGTTCATGAATAAATTAAAAAGGATTGGTCCCTGGACAGAACCCTGGGGGACCCCACTTTCCACCCAAGACCATTACCGAGTACTCTCCATTTATCACTACCCTCTGAACTCGCCCCGTAGCCAGTTTTCAATACATGTACTCACCCTATGGTCCATGCCAACAGACCTTACTTTGTACAGTAAACGTTTATGGGGAACTGTATCAAATGGTTTTGCAAAATCCAGATACACTACATCTAAAGGCCTTCCTTTATCTAGATGGCGGCTCACCTTCTCATAGAAGGTTGATAGGTTGGTTTGGCAAGAACGATTCTTCATGAATCCATGTCGATTACTGCCAATGATACTGTTGTCATTACTAAAATCTTGTATATAGTCCCTTATCATCCCCTCCAAGAGCTTGCATACAATTAATGTTAGGCTAACTGAACTTTAATTCCCAGGGATGTATCTTGGCCTTTTTTTAAATATTGGTGCTACTTTGGCTTTTCTCCAATCAGCTGGTTACATTCCAGTCAGTAGACTGTTAGTAAAAATTAGGAACAATGGTCTGGTAATTACTTGACCGAGTTCCTTAAGGACCCTCGGGTGCAAGCCATCTGGCCCCGGTGACTTTTTAATGTCGAGTTTTTCAAGTCTGTTTCTAATTTCTCCTCTGTTAGCCATGAGGGGGCTTCCTGTTATATGTCATGAGTATAAACATTGCAGCTCTAATATAATCAAAAGAAAAGGCTTTTTAGATACAATTTCCTTTAAATATTGTTTTTATTAGGGATTTGGCACCTTGGCACTGTTAAGCCGATAAAGAGAAAGAAAAACAAACATGAACATAGGAATTGCTGGAACATCATTATGATAGCTGCCCGACTCATCGACAAGCTGTAAACTGTGAGCAATGATATAGAGCGTTTTATGTCGGATAAAATTCATCTCTGGGATCTTTATAATATTGCAGCAGAACAAATAACATACATTATATACATTGTTTGCAGTCTCTCACTTAAGCAATACAGTATATCAGATATTTCTAACATAAGAGGAAGAAAAGACCTGTACATTGCTTGTAGTGGCTGTTCTTTCTTACCGCCAGACTTTTACCCTTGAACAGAACATAATGACTTAGACAGTACATGGGGTATCTACCTTTCAAGACTTGGCCATGTCTGAGTTATGGACTGCACACAAAATAAAGTTTGTTGTTTGGGATTAGAGTAATGTGCATCGTCGCTGCCCTTTGTACAGTCTCACTGAATAAGCCCATGGAGTAATTTTTAATTGCACCTTTGCCTTTTGGAAGCCAAGCATAAAAAGAACTAATAAATATACACTGAGAATTGATTTATACGTGCTGTATAAAATAAATAATAAAAACAACTGGACCGATTTAGCCATTCTACTATCAAAGTTCCATCACCTAAGTTTACTGAGAGAGGCACAGGGAAGTCTTTTATGGAGTAGATGTCCATTTAGGCCTAACTGGAATGTGTGATTCAATTAAAACATAGCTAAACCTTCAACTTGTTCATTGTTTAATTATTCTTTAAAGAACACCTGTTCACAGCACATTGGTGGTAACCAAAGTACGCTTGAACAATATTCAGCTCACTAAGACACCTTTACTAAGGGTGCACACCTCTTCATGAAGCAAGACCTATGTTAGTGAGGCTTGAGGAGGACATCTGGTAAACCTTCAAATGTTCTCAATATCACATTATAACAAGCTACCAATCACAGCTAACAAAAATAAGTCCCTTATCACAGAGCTAATTCCAATAAGCTGAAATTTGGTTGGCTGGTAGGTTACTGCACTTTGATCAATACTGCTTGTCACATTCCCTTAATAAGCAAGTCAAATAATTTTTCTAAAGTGGCGTACCATACCATTAGTTTTGCAATTTTACCATTATCCTATGACACATTTTCCTGTTCAACATTGGTCTCACCTCAGCACAACAAATTATATTTTTCTTTTTTTCTCCATAATAATTTTTCTGATTTCAGAACTGTAACCAATGCATAGAAATGCAACATTTTGGCACATCTTTGAATGTTTGGCACCAATTATTGACTTTTACAGCTAAGACACTAGGCTTCAGCTTTAAAATACAAAGGTCAAGGAATTTGCCCTTTCAGGAGGCTATGCAGCATACAGGTTTATTTTTATTTTTTTTATTTTTTTGTTTGCTTTTTTTTTAAATATTAGATTAAAATAAAATGGAAAAAAATGTATACCAACACTTCAAGATCCTACATCTACATACTTCCTGAAAATGCACGATTCTAAAGATTGAAATATCCGTGGAAGCTTTGATAAGTTGTAGGAAAGTCTGTCAAACAGTTCATGAGCAGGAAGAAACTGAACATTTTCAGTGAAGGAATTGAAAACTCATCTTGGAGACAAATACGAGATTCAGTGCTGTGGTTCTCTTGACTTTTGGCCATTCACTTCACATCATTTGGTACGGAGAGACATTCATTCTGAGAACCAGACCAGGAAGGAAACGATGAGATGTATCATTATTCACAGCTTAGACAAATAAAACAAGGCCTGGTGATACAGAGGTCTCTCTTGTTCTAAACTCGGCTGGGAGGCAACGTACAATGAAGTTCACTTGTTTATTATTGAACCTGTTTCCATATGCGTTTTGGGATACTTCTTGTAAGCGATGGTTAAGAAGTCTTCCACTGCATCAAGACATATCAGGCGATCCTAAGACAAAAATCACAAATATGCATTGTTACGCAACAGGAAAAAATATAGTCCAACTCTACCATTCTGACCGATTTCAAATAAATAGGACTTTTTGCCATTCTTGCATGTTCCATTTGCACAAAATATCCAGTGTGCTTTTGCTTAGAATAGAACGCTTTCAAATAGAATCACAGTCACAGATGTCACTACAGAATATTGTGGGTATGAATCGATCAACTTGGGTACAACCAGCCTCCTGGATTCACTTGCGATTATCACTAGCAGCTGCTATAGCCACTAGCAATAATCGTTGTCCCCTCCTGACGGTGATGGCTTCCCCCACGCGGAGCAAGAAATGGCTCGGCAGGAGGGATTCCCCTGTCAGCACTGTCTAGGTTCATAGGGAAATCTTGTGAATATCTTTTCTACAACCAGTGGTTGCAGGAAAGAAATTCACCCCATCTATGGCTGTCCTAAATCACTCCTAAGCATAGTCTTGTGGTGAGCCAAAGTGCCACCTCTGTGGTTATAATTATTACACAGAAAGACAAAAGCGCCAGACTTTTAAGACACCAAAGCAATAAAGTATATATTTAAAAAAATAATAAAAAAATATATTATAGATAGATAGATATAGATATATATATATATATATATATATCTATATCTATCTATCTTATATATATATATATATATATATATATATATATATATATATATATATAATTTAATATAAACATTTATTAAATAAATATTCCTACATAATATCCAATGCCAACATCTACATTGTGCATTCTCAATACTACATATAAAAGTCTTTTTGATAGACACTATAAGCTATAAAATGTGACCCATTAGATTTTTTTGGTATTTTATATGTACAGTACAAGGTTTAAATGAAAATGTATTAAAAATAAATAAAAACAAATACATTTTCATTTAAACCATCTATTGGTTTGATGCCTTGCAACTGCAACACTTTGTCTTTTGAATTAAAAAACACTGCCCCCTCTCCTCATCTCCATAGCATTTCAAGAAGTGGTTGTTTATTCAGAGAGGTAAACTGTGAAGGGCTGATAACAGTCGTAGATGCTGCTGTGGAATCCACAAAAAAGTTAGGGGCTCAATGGATTTCTGGAAGGCATATGCACTAATTGAAAAGATAAATCACAAAATATTTTCTGTGGTATATCTTACAAACCAAAAAGAAAAAGGAATCAAATGCGATAAATAAATTTTTAGGGTTTAGATATACTTTAAAGCTACTGTATAGGGATGAGCTTGGTGTTCGAGTCGAACATACGTTCGACTCGAACATCGGCTGTTCGATCGTTCGACGAAGATCGAACGATTTGGGCCGTTCGCGCCTAATTCGAGTGACGCGAACGGCCCACAATGCACTACGCCATCGCAGTGTCATCCAGGCGCTGTGATTGGCCAAGCATGCACTGTGACCCCGCATGCTTGGCCAATCACAGCGCCGGCAGCGAGGAGAGCAATGATTGGCCACAGGCAGGATGCCTGTGGCCAATTATTGCTGAGGGTGTTTAGTACACGCCCCACACTATAAAAGGCCGCCAGCACGGCGGCCTAGTGTAGTGTGTTCCGGAGCAGGGAAAGAGAAGCATAGGCAGGGACAGTGACATTTTTTTTTTCTTGCTTAACCTGGATTCCTTTAGTTTAGGGAAAGAGAAGGATAGGTAGGGAGAGTGTCAGTGTGTTTTACTGTGATAATCCTTGTTTCTAGGGACAGGGAAGGACAGTGAGGGAAATTCTACTTGTGCTATAGTGTGCTAAAGCATTGATCATCAATCAGCTTTAAAAAAACATTTTTTCTAGGGACAGAAAACTATAGGTAGGAAGAGTGTCAGTTTCTTTCACTGTGATAATCCTTGTTTCTAGGGACAGGGAAGGACAGTGAGGGAAATTCTCCTTGTGCTATAGTGTGCTAAAGCATTGATCATCAACCATCTTTGAAATCCTTGTTTTTTGGACAGTCAGGGAAATTGTCGTTGTGCTATTCTGTGCGAAAGCAATCATCCTCAACCATATTTAGAAATCCTTAAGTAAAGGGACAGAGAAGGACACCTGAAGGTAGCCCTTATTGCTTTTTTCCCATCTCCCTGCTGGCCATCTATTAGAATGTCTGGAAGGCAAACAAGGAGAGGCAGACAGTCAGGAGGCAATAAAAGAGGGCAAGCAGGCTCTGTGTCTGGGGGCAACAGTGCTGGTCGTGGACGCGGTGCATTGTCATCAGCACATGGCCATGGGACACGCTTGTCCTTCTTTTCGGCAGCTGGACATGTTGAGCCACATCATGCCGAAGACTTGGTAGAGTGGATGACCAAGCCCTCCTCCTCCTCCTCATCCTCTCTCACCCAGGCTCAGGGTACTGGCAAAGCAGCTGCCCAAGCGTCCTCTTCCCTGGTATCAATGTCAGACTCATTATCAGTCACTCCTTCCCTAGACCCACCATGTCCTCCTCCTGAGGAGTCCCCCGAACTGTTTGAGCACAGTGTTGGGTACATGCTCCAGGAGGATGCCCAGCATTTCGAAGGGTCTGATGATGAAACCCAGCTACAGGAAGGCAGTAGCATGAGAGCAGACAGAGGGGATGCTCAAGAAGGACACCAATCTGGCAGTCATGTTCCAGCAGCTGCAGCATACTGCCAGATTGGCTCCAGTGATGAGGAGGGAGGGGATGATGAGGTCACTGACTCCACGTGGGTGCCTAATAGGAGAGAGGAGGAGGAGGAGGATGAGGAGGAGGCACATCTCCAACGAGGCAGGATGCCCTTTGGTGGCCAGCGTAAGGGCAGTACACCGACGGAATCACACCGCAGAGCTCCGCCTGTGCAGGGCGCTGCCTCTGCTCGTCATTCCAAAAGTTCTTTGGTGTGGGCCTTTTTTGAGGCTAGTGCATCAGATCGCACAGCTGCTGTTTGCAACATATGTCTCAAGCGTATATCGCGTGGCCAAAACATCAGCCGCTTGGGTACCACATGCCTGACCAGACATATGTTGACCTGCCATGCAGCTCGTTGGCAAGCCTACCTCAAAGACCCACACCAAAGAACAAAGCGGACCTCTCCTTGCACCGCATCAGCTGGGATCTCCAACCCCACTATAACTTCAGTCCTCTCTGAAACATGCACTGAGAGGAATGAAGGTGTAGAATTAGGTGTGTCACAGCCAAGTAGTTGCGGCCACTCTGCTAGCAGTACACCGAAGTCCGATTCTAGCAGGCAAATTTCCCTGCCCCAGCTGCTGGACCGTCGAAAGAAGTTCACTCCCAGCCATCCACATGCCCAGCGGTTGAATGCTAGCTTGGCTAAATTGCTAGCGCTTCAACTGCTGCCTTTTCAGTTGGTAGACTCGGCCCCCTTCCGTGAGTTTGTGCAATGTGCGGTTCCTCAGTGGCAGGTTCCCAAACGCCACTTTTTCTCACGGAAGGCTATTCCGGCTCTCTACCGGCATGTGGAAGGCAATGTCTTGGCCTCGCTGGACAGGGCGGTCAGCGGTAAGGTGCATATTACCGCTGACTCATGGTCCAGCAGGCATGGACAGGGACGTTACCTTTCTTTCACGGCCCATTGGGTCACTCTTTTGGCAGCTGGGAAGGATGCAGGACAAGGTGCAGTAGTGTTGGAGGTTGTTCCACCGCCACGCCTCCAAAATGCTACTACTGGTTGTGACACACCTCTCTCCTCCACCCCCTCCTCTTCTTCTTCCTCCTCCATGGCCTCTTCCTGTGCTTTGTCCTCTGAACCAGCGGTGCTCCGTAGCCGTTCAAGGGGCTACGCAAGTACGCAGGCAAAAAGATGCCATGCCGTGCTTGCGCTGGTGTGTTTGGGGGACAGAAGCCACACTGGGGCAGAGGTCCTGTCTGCTCTGCAGGGCCAGGCCGAGAGGTGGTTGACGCCACGCCAGCTTAAGCCAGGAATGGTGGTTTGCGACAATGGCACCAACCTCCTCTCCGCCCTCCGACAGGGACAACTGACCCATGTGCCCTGTGTGGCTCACGTCCTTAACCTGGTGGTGCAGCGGTTCTTGGGCAGGTACCCGGGCTTACAGGATGTCCTGAGGCAGGCCAGGAAAGTCTGTGTGCATTTCCGCAGATCTTATAATGCCAGTGCTCGCCTGGCTGAGCTGCAAAAGGAGTTGAACCTGCCCAAGAACCGCCTTATATGTGACATGCCCACCAGGTGGAACTCAACGTTGGCCATGCTGCAGCGGCTGCACACGCAGCAGAGGGCCATCAATGAGTACCTGTGCGACTACGGCACCAGGACAGGGTCAGGGGAGCTTGGTTTTTTTTCTCCACGCCAGTGGGGCATGATCAGGGATGCATGCACTGTCCTGGCACCATTTGAGGAGGCCACGAGGATGGTGAGCAGTGACAGTGCATGCATCAGTGACACTGTACCTCTTGTCCACCTGTTGGAGCACACGCTGCGTGGAATAATGGACAGGGCACTTGAGGCAGAACAGAGGCAGGAAGAGGAGGACTTCCTTGCCTCTCAAGGCCCCCTTTACCCAGACAGTGTTCCTTCTGTCCCACCCATCGCACAGGAAGAGGAGGAGGAGGAGGAGGAGGAGGAGGATTGTGTCAGCATGGAGGTGGAGGCTGGCACTCAGCATCATCAGCAGCAGTCTTTTAGGGATGATTTACAGTCCCAAGAAACCAGTGGACTTGTACGTGGCTGGGAGGAGGTGGCTGCGGATCATGTCGTCCTTCGTGACCCAGAGGACTCCGGACCGAATGCCTCAGCAAACCTATGCTGCATGGCCTCCCTGATCCTGCAAAGTCTGCGGAAGGATCCTCGTATTCTTCGGATCAAGGAGAGGGACCATTACTGGCTGGCCACTCTCCTTGATCCACGGTACAAGGGTAAGGTTGCGGACCTTATGTTACCGTCGCAGAGGGAGCAGAGGATGAGACAACTCCGGGAGGCCTTGCAGAAAGGTCTGTGCAACGCGTTCCCAGAGACTGGGAGGTTACAAACTCCTGGTCCTGGACAACGAGTTGCTGAGGCTTCGGCCAGTCAAAGAAGGAGCGGTGGGGAAGGTGGCCGTCTGACCGATGCGTTCAGACAATTCTTTAGTCCGCAGCCCCAAAGTATGATCGGTTCCAGCAACCATCGCCAGCGTCTGATAAACATGGTGCAGGAATATCTAGGGGCAAGGTCAGACTTGGACACCTTCCCCACCGAAAATCCTCTGGCTTACTGGGTCTTGAGGATGGATCACTGGCCAGAGCTTGCACAGTATGCAATTGAGCTACTGGCCTGTCCTGCATCCAGCGTTCTTTCGGAACGCACATTCAGTGCTGCTGGAGGATTTGTCACGGATCACAGGGTGCGCCTGTCCACCGACTCGGTTGATCGACTGACTTTCATCAAGATGAACCAGTCTTGGATCACCACCAGCTACCACACACCTGATGCTGATATAACAGACTAATTGATTTTAACATGTCACATCCCTTCAAGACTGATGCTGATGCTGAGTGCCTGTGCTGTTATGTTGACTGGCTATCCTCCTCCTCCGAGTCCTCAATGATACGATTGATGATGATAGCTTGGAAGATCATTTTTGTTTATGGGTGCCGCCACCAGTGGCTAAGGCCCAATTTTTCAGCCCCTGTTTAACAGGGGCGTGTAATTACAATTTTTTTAGCAATAATTTGCCATAGGGCTCATTGCTGTGCTCCAAGTACAGTATCTGTGAGGGGTTGTAGTGTTGTGCCACCATTGCCTAAGGCCCAATTTTTCAGCCCCTGTTCAACAGGGGCATGTAATTACAATTCTTGATCTAATAATTCACAGCAGGGCCCATTGCTGCACCCACCAAGAGTAACTCTGAGGGCTTACAGTGTTGTGGCAACGCCACCACCACCACCACCACGAAAGGCCCAATTTTTCAGCCCCTGTTCAAAAGGGGCATGTAATTACAATTCTTGATCTAATAATTCACAGCAGGGCCCATTCCTGCACCCACCAAGAGTAACTCTGAGGGCTTACAGTGTTGTGGCACCAGCACCACCATCAAAGGCCCAATTTTTACTACCACTGTTCAACAATTATATGTAATTAAAATTCCTGATATAATAGTTGACAGCAGGGCGTTCCAGCACCAACCAAGAGTAACTGTGAGTGCTTACAGTGTTGTGCCAACACCAACAACTAAGGGGCCTATTTCTGCAGAGTATATACGGCAGGTCCCTACTTTCAAACATCCAACTTACAAACGACTCCTACTTGCAAACGCAAGAAGACAACAGGAAGTGAGAGGAAATCTACCCCTTGGAAGGAAAATTCTCTCCTGTAAGAATTAATATGGGAGAAAGGTGTCTCCTCAGTACTGATGCTTTATCACCAATCCTTGTTTCAAGAAAAACACCACATTTCAAAAACAGTTGTCATTGGGACGGAAAGTGAGGTGAAATGTTCTGAACAGGGGCACAGACAGCAAAACAAATGTTACAGGGGTGATAACCCTTACCTATGTTTTCCAAAAAGTTTAAAAATAGATTTTTGGGCTGGAGCTACACTTAAACAATGTAGCTGTTCAAAATTACAAACAGATTCTACATAAGAACAAACCTACAGTCCCTGTCTTGTATGCACCGCCTGTATACGGCTGTTCAGAGTATATAGGGCCTTTTTTATTTTATGTGCGGGGTTCCCCTTAATATCCATACAAGACCCAAAGGGGCTGGTAATGGGCTGGGGTAGGGGGGGGGGGGTCATGGGGTAGCTATGCCATTTTTCTTAAAGATTTTCATCCATATTACCGGGACCAGACATTACATTAAAGCCGCAAGCAGTTTTAAATGGCTTTTTTTTCCTTTAGAAGTGTCATTTTGTGCAGGGACAGTTCTAAACACGGGAAACACGTGGCACTTCACAGGCATACTTTAGACACCCCCCAGGTACGATATTTAAAGGAATATTTGACTTTTTTTTTTCACTTTATGCATCATTAAAATGACTGCTCCCGAAAAACGACCGTTTTTAAAACTTCTTTTTGCATTGATACATGTCCCCTGGTGCAGAACCCGGGTTCCCAAACCCTTTTTAGGACAATAACATGCATAATAGTCGTTATAATTAGCACTTTAGAATTCGAACGTTCGCATCCATTGTATTTAATAGGGTTCTAATGTTCGTACGAACTTTCGGTCCGTTCGCGGGTTCTGGTGCGAACCGAACCCGGGGGTGTTCGGCTCATCACTACTACTGTACAAGCATAATGGTACAAGTTAATGTCTTCCAGCCGAACTGTTGATATATTGTAGACCAGGGCAATATAATGTAAGATTACCGTAAATAGAAAAGGTAAAGTTATCCTATAAAATAAGCCCTAAAGTCAAAGCTAGGCAAGCCTTTTTTCTACATATACAAGATATAAAACACTGGTGGCTGGTTACATGGATGGAAATACAGTCATATGAAGTGTGCCTTCAGCAGGGATCGTGTGACGAATGCCTCAAGAGGGGAGGAGGAGGGGGGGGGGGTGGTTACACTTGAAAATCAGGAATCAGAAAAATACACTTACCATAATGTAGAGGTATCTCTCTGGTAAGTCCCATCCAGCTGGGAAGATGGTTGTCTCATCTGCAAGTCGTAAAAGCATTTCCATCGCCTTTTTCATGTTCTTTGGGCTACTGATGGTGCTTTGCTTTGTAACAGACAAAAGGGTTTCTGCTTCTTTTTGAAATCCTGGAACACACAAATCACATTAAAAAAATCTGGAAGAGTGAAGTTAAATTTGAACTTCAGTCAAACAATTTTTGGACATTTGAAATGTAAAAATAAAATTATCACTAATGAAGTGTGTGCCATGTGTGGCTGTCACTGCGTTGGTAAAATGCTTACATTAGTTCAGCCCATATAGTACAGCAAGCACTGAACATTGGGCAACAAGACCTAATAGGTGTTCTGAAATTGGAGGAGACTTCATCTGTCACTCCTCCAGTCACAGAACACCCTGTATGCTGTAAAAATATAATTTTCTGAATGGAAGATGTGCAGAGCGAACAACCAGATATCATGAAGTTTGGTGCTTTTTGTACTGTACAGGCTAAATCATAATGAGAGTTTCTAAATGCAGCTACCTCACATGGAGCACAGATTATTTTTTTACCGGACAAATGTCCAAAAATTGGACATCAAAACAAAAAAGCTACATAATAAAGTGTAACGTACAGTAGCTTGTTCTTTACATATACAGTGGAACCTTGGATTACAACCATAATCCGTTCAAGGAGAATGCTTGTAATCCAAATCACTCGCATATCAAAGCCATAGAAGTCAATGGAAACTAAGATAATTTGTTCCACATTGACTTTTATTGCATGCAATACCACATGTGGCCAGAGGTGGGGGGACACCGGAGAGACTCGGAAACCCTCGGGATCGGAGTATTTCCGAGCGGATTCGAATGTCACCGGCGCCCCTGCACCACTGGCCAATTAAAAACAGATTGTGGTTAACGAGCATCTAACAATACTGGCTGATGTATTACTGTACTCTGCCAGGAGTTAGACCAACAGAAATGTTTTGAGATCTGACCCAAAAAAGGTTCTTCACTGATGGATGAGCTACAAAGGTTTCTTTAAGGGAGATTGTCCACAGACTTAACTACCCAACCATTGTTACCAATATATTTAATACATACATACATACATACATACATACATACATACATACATACATACATACATATATATATTGTGAGGGTGCGACTTTGTGCGACCCTCAAGAGGGTTGGTTATTGCCACATTTGGTAAAGAAAGACACGCTGATGGAGCAGCTGTGTCTTGGGCTATTTAGTTCAGAGGTGATTACGGATCAGGGCCCCACCCAACAGAGAGGAAGTCTGTGTGCATAAGAGCCAGGTGGGCTCTCTTCCTCTGAAGTGGAGTCAAAGGCGGTGCATGTCTGCAGGAGGCAGACATCGTTAGTGATATAGCAACAAAGGTGCTGACCAGGAGAAGCTAGGAGAAAGCTGAAACTCTTGGACACTGTGTGGGTCTGAGGAAAAGACCGTCAGGCCTAGGCTAAAGGCCTGGATTGCTAGAAGGTAAAGCTACGAGGCTACTGTTAGTATGAAAGATACAGGAATGGTGGAACCCCCCTGTGAATACTACATATGTGTTTGTGGACTTTCGTGTTTTTTTAATAAAAATGGGCTACCATGCCCTTAAACAGAGTTGCTGACTGGCTTGCATCACTGAAAAACGCATCTACTACGAGAGCTACCAAACCCCAATCTTACTATATGTGTATATATATATATATATATATATATATATATATATATATATATATATACATATACACATACACACACACACACACACACACACACACACCACAGTGCCTTGAAAAAAGTATTCATACCCCTTTAAATTTTCCACATTATGCCATGTCACAACCAAAAACCTAAATGTATTTTATTGGAATTTTATGCGATATGTGCCACTTTGTGTTGGCCTAATTGTGAAGTGGAAGTAAAGTGATTTTCCAATTTTTTTACAAATAAATATCTGAAAAGTGTGGCGTGCATTTGTATTCAGCCCCCTTTACTCTGATACCCCCCACAAAAATCTAGTGGAACCAATTGCCTTCAGAAGTCACCCAATTGGTAAATAAAGTCCATCTGTGTGTCATTTAATCTCAGTATAAATACAGCTGTTCTGTGAAGCCCTCGGAGGTTTGTTAGAGAACCTTAGTGAACAAACAGCATCATGAAGGCCAAGGAACACACCAGGCAGGTCAGGGATAAAGTTGAAGTTTAAAGCAGTTTAGGTTATAAAAAAAAAAAAAATATTCTCAGGTTTTGAACATCCCACGGAGCACTGTTCAATCCATCATCTGATAATGGAAAGCGTATGGCAGAACTGCAAACCTACCAAAACATGGCCATCCACCTAAACTGACAGGCCGGGCAAGGAGAGCATTAATCAGAGAAGCAGCCAAGAGGTAATAACTCTGGGAGGAGCTGCAGAGATCCACAGCTCAGGTGGTAGAATCTGTCCACAGGACAACGATTAGTGGTGCAGTCCACAAATCAGTTTTTTATTGAAGGAGTGGCAAGAAGAAAGCCATTGTTGAAGGAAAGCCATAAGAAGTTCCGTTTGCAGTTTGCGAAAAGCCATGTGGGGGACACAGCAAACATGTGGAAGAAAGTGCTCAGGTCCAATGAGACCAAAATTTTACTTTTTGGCCTAAAAACAAAATGCTATGTGTGGCGGTAAAATGAAAACTGCACATCAACCTGAACACACCATCCCCACCATGAAACATGGTGGTGGCAGCATTATGTTGTGGGAATGCCTTTCTTCAGCAGGAAAGTTGGTCAGAGTTGATGGGAACATGGATGGAGCCAAATACAGGGCAATCTTAGAAGAAAACCTGTTAAGAGTCTGCAAAAGACTTGGGACTGTGGCGGAGGTTCACATTCCAGCAGGACAACTACCCTAAACATACAGCCAGAACTACAATGGAATGGTTTAGATCAAAAGCATATCCATGTGTTAGAATGTTCCAGTCAAAGTCCAGACCTAAATCCAATTGAGTTTGAGAATCTGTGGCAAAATTTGAAAATTGCTGTTCACGAACGTTCTCCATCCAATCTGACAGAGCTTGAACTATTTTGCAAAGAATGGGCAAAAATGTCACTCTAGATGTGCAAAGCTGGAAGAGACATCCCCAAAAAGACTTGCAGCTCTAATTGCAGTGAAAGGAGGTTCTACAAAGTATTGACATAGGGGGGCCGAATACAAATGCTCGCCACACTTGCATATTTATTTGTAAAGAATTTTAAAAACCATTTATGATTTTCCCTACCAATTCACAATTATGTGCCACTTTGTGTTGGTCTAGCACATAAATTCCCAAAAAATACATTTACGTTTTTGGTGGTAACATAACAAAATCTGGAAAACTTTAAGGGGTATGTATACTTTTTCAAGGCACTAAAATATATATATATACTGTATTTATTGACGTATAACACGCACCTTCAATTTAAGAGGTAAGTTACAGGGAATTTTTTTTTTTTTTTAAATAAAAGCACTTTGAAGCAAAATATTGGTCAGTGCCCATCAATGCAACCTGATTAGTGCCCATCAATGCAACCTGATTAGTGCCCATCTGCAGCCTGATCTGCGCCCATCTGCAGCCTCACTAGCTCTCATGCAGTGCAGGAAATCACAGAGCCGTCATCTCCCGTTCACTCGGCTCTCACATACACAGTCTTGCCTGTGTGATTGACAGAACACTGGTCCAATGCCGGTGGTGGAGGCGGGACTGTGTGTTTGTGTGGGGGACGTCAGAGCCGAGTAAACAGGAGATGATAGCTCGGTAAAATTCCGACGGCGCTCATCCCCTTCCTTGGTACAACATTGGCGTATAACACACACCCGTGATTTGCCCTCTATTTTCAGGGGGAAAAAAATGTATGTATGTATGTATGTATGTATGTATGTATGTATGTATGTATGTAGAGAGATATCTATCCATCCATATGCACACACACACACACACACACACACACACACACACACACGCTTGCAAAAAAAAGGATGTGAACCCTTTTGGAATAATATGGATTTCTGCACATATTGGTCATAAAATGTGATCTGATCTTCATCCAAGTCACAACAATAGACAATCACAGTCTGCTTAAACTAATAACACAGAATTAAATGTTACCATGTTTTTATTGAACACACCATGTAAACATTCACAGTGCAGGTGGAAAAAGTATGTGAATCCCTAGACTAATGAGCTCTCCAAGAGCCAATTGGAGTGAGGTGTCAGCCAACTGGAGTCCAATCAATGAAATGAGATTGGAGGTGTTGGTTACAGCTGCCCTGCCCTATAAAAAAAACACACACCAGTTCATTGTTTGCTTTTCACAAGCAGCATTGCCTGATGTGAATAATGCCTCGCACAAAAGGGCTCTCAGAAGAAGACCTACGATTAAGAATTGTTGACTTGCATAAAGCTGGAAAGGGTTATAAAAGTATCTCCAAAAGCCTTGCTGTTCATCAGTCCACGGTAAGACAAATTGTCTATTAATGGAGAAAGTTCAGCACTGCTGCTACTCTCCCTAGGAGTGGGCGTCCTGTAAAGATGACTGCAAGAGCACAGCGCAGACTGCTCAATGAGGTGAAGAAAAATCCTAGAGTGTCAGCTAAAGACTTACAAAAGTCTCTGGCATATGCTAACATCCCTGTTAGTGAATCTACGATTTGTAAAACACTAAACAAGAATGGATTTCATGGGAGGAAGCCACTGCTGTCCAAAAAAAAAAAACATTGCTGCACGTTTAAAGTTTGCACAAGAGCACCTGGATGTTCCACAGCAGTACTGGCAAAATATTTTGTGGACAGATGAAACCAAAGTTGAGTTTTTTGGAAGAAACACAACACTATGTGTGGAGAAAAAGAGGCACAGCACACCAACATCAAAACCTCATCCCAACTGTGAAGTATGGTGGTGGGGGGGATCATGGTTTGGGGCTGCTTTGCTGCGTCATGGCCTGGACGGATTGCTATCATCGAAGGAAAAATGAATTCCCAAGTTTATCAAGACATTTTGCAGGAGAACTTAAGGCCATCTGTCCACCAGCTGAAGCTCAACAGAAGATGGGTGTTGCAACAGGACAACGACCCAAAGCATATAAGTAAATCAACAACAGAATGGCTTAAACAGAAGAAAATACGCCTTCTGGAGTGGTCCAGTCAGAGTCCTGACCTCAACCCGATTGAGATGCTGTGGCATGACCTCAAGAAAGCGATTCACACCAGTCATCCCAAGAATATTGCTGAACTGAAACAGTTCTGTAAAGAGGAATGGTCAAGAATTACTCCTGACCGTTGTGCACGTCTGATCTGCAACTACAGGAAACGGTTGGTTGAAGTTATTGCTGCCAAAAGGAGGTTCAACCAGTTATTAAATCCAAGGGTTTACATACTTTTTCCACCTGCACTGTGAATGTTTACATGGTGTGTTCAATAAAAACATGGTAACATTTAATTCTGTGTTATTAGTTTAAGCAGACGGTGATTGTCTATTGTTGTGACTTAGATGAAGATCAGATCACATTTTATGACCAATTTGTACATACATACACACACACACACACACACACACACACACCTAAAAAAAAAAAAAAAAAAAAAAAAAAAGGTACAAATACAAAAATCCATAAAGGAATCTTAAGCTAGTTTAGAAACATTAAACGACCTTAAAAAGGTATTGGTAAGGGAAATCCTCTCCTCTTGATGCCGGCCATGTCACTGACACAAACAAACAAACCAACATCAATTATATACTGTAACGGCACCCCAAGTATGAAAGGGGTTAACGCCGTTAGAATATTCCCTTTCCGAACACACGACAGCCACCAGACACTCCAACCAGCCGAAGAAGACCCCATACAAATACTTCTCCCTCCACAGACGAGACAACCACTCTGTTTAGGTTTCCAACCGGTCTCTTTATTGAGAAAAGAACAGGCTCATATATATATACACTAAACGAATACTGTAGTCCAAATGAACAACTCCACCCACAACATCACACAATGGTTACATAATGAGCCCCCAATACACATTATTCTGACATCTCTTAGCAGACAACAGGTGAGTTCATTAGCTAATCCCTTTACAGCTTAAAAGATTATGCATGACCTTTACGTTCCCCAGACTGTCTGTCTGCTAATTTACAACACACACAATTACAGAGTTAATTATCACAATTCACAATGAAAGGATCTTTCGCAGCTAGCCTGGACCCATTAGCATCTCTCAATTAACCTGTTGAGTTCAGAATAAAACAACCAGTAAATATTGTGGATTAATACTACTATCCCATTTTAGGTGTCCAAGATATATTCTCAATGTCCATTATTTTCTGGCTCATACTTTCTAAGAACGTCTGGGTTCCACGGGCCCTCCCGTTACATATACCCCCCTCCTCCTTCCCATTGGGCGAACATTGGTGCCAAACGAGAGTCCGGAGTGGACGCATCAGTACCCACGTCTGATCCCGCCGGCGTCATACCGGAACCGACGATTCAAGATAACCGGAAATGGCAAAAGACGTGCCAGCCCGCGCACCGGAAGTGACAGGGGTCTATCCGGATAGGCCAGACATGACGCAAGTGAAGCCAAAACTGAAGAGGGCGGAAGTGGCAGGCAGACACTGAAGGAATGCGAGCCACCACCATTTTACATCCATAAACAAAACCAAAACTAAAATGGGCCAGAATGAAAAAAGAACAGGAAGCCACAAAAGGTGGCAATCACTGAAACAGTCGACAGAGAAACCAAAAAGGTGGGCGGCGCCAGTCATATTGACGGAAGAACTTCGGTCATGTGAATGGACGCCCTGAGCACCCGTATGGTCACCTGACCCAACTGAAATGTTCCCCCAAGAGTTGAGAGCATACAGTGAAAAAACAAAAAAAAAAAAATTGTATATGATTGAATAAATAAATGAAATAAAAAATATGGGAATGAGAATAAATAAAAATAAAAAAACGTCAAACAAGGCATTGACTAAAAAGCCGTTTGGGATAGAAATAGACAATACCAGTCATTTTATAATACACAAGGAAAAAAATTACTAATCGTAAACAAATTAACAATTTGTTTAAAACAAAATCACTGCAGAAAACATGGCTTACAGGTCCCCCTAGAGCAGTGGTCATCAACCCTGTCCTCAGGGCCCACTAACAGGCCAGGTTTTATGTATTACCTTGGGGAGATGCAGACTAGAATAATACAATCACTGAGCAGTAAATTAAATCACCTGTGATGCATTTCAGTTATCTTGCAAACCTGGCCTGTTAGTGGGCCCTGAGGACAGGGTTGATGACCACTGCCCTAGAGAAACGGTTTAAAAATAATGGACTCATTAAGCCCTGGGTACAGGGTTGCTGCCAAGGAGTGGATCCATTTAGTTTCTCTTTGTAGGAGGCTCTTATCCACATTCCCACCTCTCTCATTTAAAAGGTAAATGTTCTAATGCAAAGAATTTCATCTTTGATAAGTCGAAGGAGTGGAAAAGACCACTATGTCTACTTATGGGAGTCTCCATTTTTTTCCTTTTGAATCACATTTCATAAGATAAACAAATGCAATTTCATAAGATTGGTGTTTATCTTATGAAATGTGATTGCATTTATCTTATGAAATTGCATTTGTTTATCTTATGAAATGTGATTCAAAAGGAAAAAAATGGAGACTCCCATAAGTAGACATAGTGGTCTTTTCCACTCCTTCGACTTATCAAAGATGAAATTCTTTGTATTAGAACATTTACCTTTTAAATGAGAGAGGTGGGGATGTGGATAAGAGCCTCCTACAAAGAGACTAAATGGATCCACTCCTTGGCAGCAACCCTGTACCCAGGGCTTAATGAGTCCATTATTTTTAAACCGTTTCTCTAGGGCAGTGGTCATCAACCCTGTCCTCAGGGCCCACTAACAGGCCAGGTTTGCAAGATAACTGAAATGCATCACAGGTGATATAATTTACTGCTCAGTGATTGTAGTATTCTAGTCTTCATCTCCCCAAGGTAATACATAAAACCTGGCCTATTAGTGGGCCCTGAGGACAGGGTTGATGACCACTGCTCTAGGGGGCCTGTAAGCCATGTTTTCTGCAGTGATTTTGTTTTAAACAAATTGTTAATTTGTTTACGTTTAGTAAATTTTGTTTTTTCTTGTGTATTATAAAATGACTTGTATTGTCTATTTCTATCCCAAACAGCTCTTTAGTCAATGCCTTGTTTGACGTTTATTTTTGTTTTTATTTATTATTATTCATTCATTCTCATATTTTTTATTTCGTTTATTTATTCAATTATATACAATCTTTTTGTTTTTTCACTGTATGCTCTCAACTCTTGGGGGAACATTTCAATTGGGCCAGGTGACCATACAGGCGCTCAGGGCATCCATTCACATGTCCGAAGTTCTTCGGTCAATATGACTGGCGCCACCCACCTTTGGTTTCTCTGTCGACTGTTTCAGTGATTGCCACCTTCGTGGCTTCCTGTTTTTTTTTCATTCTGGCCCATTTTAGTTTCGGTTTAGTTTAGTTTATGGATGTAAAATGGCGGTGGCTCGCATTCCTTCAGTGTCTGCCTGCCACTTCCGCCCTCTCCAGTTTTGGCTTCACTTGCATCATGTCTGGCCTATCTGGATAGACCCCTGTCACTCCGGTGCGCGGGCTGGCGCGTCTTTTGCCATTTCAGGTTATCTTGAATCACTCACTTCCGGTATGACGCCGGCGGGATCCGACGTGGGTACTGATGCGTCCGCTCCGCCCATTTGTTTGGCGCTGATGTGCGCTCAATGGGAAGGAGGGGGGGGTATATAATTGATGTTTGCTTGTGTCAGTAGCATGGCCGGCGTCAAGAAGAGAGGATTTCCTTTATTAAACAACCTTAAAAAGGTATTGGTGTTTCTAAACTAGCTTAAAATTCCTCTATGGATTGTTGTATTTGTACCTTATGGTGTGTGTATATAATGTACTCCCCTAGATTGCCGATAGATGAATGCCGTGTTCACGGCTTTGGATGTCCTTTCCTTCTGGAACCAATATACTTTAGCAGCATTTATCAGGTACTGACCTCTTTTCCTTGTGGATATTGTGTGGCCAACTTAATTTGTGCTCAAGTCCCTCTTTTTTTTGATTATATATTCCACTGTGTCTGTTTTAGAGTGGACACATGTTTGTGGACATCATGAAACCTTTTTGTCTCTGAATTGCTTATCCGTTTGAAATAAGTAGGGTGCAGGTAAATCTGTAAAAGTCCCATTCTTAAATTTCTCTTAAGTTCCTGCTCATCACCTTATGTGACAAAGCACCCTCTGCTTCATTCCGTATACTTTAACTTAAAAAACAAATCTAAATAGGAGGACAAGCGGAGATATAACATAAAAAAAAAGGGGGAGGGTGAAGGGAAGTTTTGGAGAGGGAGGGAAGGGGAAAGAAAAATAAAATTAGGGGAAGTATTCTGAAAATGGTGCTTGGTATCGCATCTGATGTCTCTTTGATCGCACATCCATCATATCTCTTAACTCAGACTCATAGCCGCGTTTCACAGCCCTAAGAAGGAGCTACCCTCTTCTGAATTAATAAAAAAATTACAAGAGGTCCATGTCTTTTTATATATCTCCTGTCTATCAGTTGCTGTCAATATCAGGTCCTCCATCTTTCTAATGTCTTCCACCTTTCTCAGCCATAATGCTGTGGTCGGTGGATTCTGCCGTTTCCACATCAAAGGTATACAGTATTTAGCTGCAATTAGTAAATGACATAGGACAGATTTTTTATATGTTTTCGTTGGGATAGTGGTAATATGATATAAAAAAAAACGCCGGGTCATTCAGAATTTTAAAAATTTGTACATTTCTGGGCAATCGTTTGAACCATTGCCCAGAAATAAGTCAACTTAGGGCACATCCAAAATATATGCAGAATCGTCCCTCTATCTGTACCACATCGCCAGCAATACTATGACGCATCTGGAAAGATAGCATGAAGTCGACTAGGTGTCATATACCATCTTGTAAATATCTTATAATTAGTTTCCTGTATTTTGGTACAGATTGAAGATTTATAGGAAAGCTCAATCGTATTTTGAATTTGTAAATCAGTAAATGTGCGATGCAAATCTGTACTCCATTTTAACACACCGGCCAATTCTGGTTGCTCCCTAGGGGAGTTAAGTAACTTATACATCTCCAAGAGGACGTGAGACAATGGTTCTGTTCCCGAGCAATGCTCCTCAAATTTAGTCAATTGTCTGGTATATGCCCGACGAAGGAGCACGTATGTTCCGAACTCGTGCACGTTACTAGCATCATCTGACCGCGACCAGGGACTCTTGGACTGACGATTTCCCCCTGCGCCTTGTTTGCTCTAACCTGGGACACTGGAAGCCACCGGCGCCGCCAGATAAGAACTTGCAGCGCTAGAAGATCGCCTCTTGGAGCCCTGCTGTCCATTGGACATCATGATGTGCCTGCTTTTATTCTATTTAGAGCGAGTGCATTTCTACTAAAATTAAAAACGTGTGATAACACTACTGCACTTAGGTTGGCACTGCTTGTTTTCTTTTTTTTTGTATTGCAAAATATATATTTCCTGTGACAACACTGAAGAAATTACACTTTGCTACAATGTAAGTAGT
The DNA here is from genome assembly GCA_029206835.1 of Rana muscosa. NCBI lineage: Eukaryota > Metazoa > Chordata > Amphibia > Anura > Ranidae > Rana > Rana muscosa. The sequence continues at coordinate 351,832,077 of CM055127.1, read as the reverse complement.
GAGTGCACAGCTTGTATAACAGTGCAAATTTGCTGTCCCCTCAAAATAACTCACACAGCCATTAATGTCTAAACTACTAGCAACAAAAGTGAGTACACGCCTAAGTGAAAATGTCCAAATTGGGCCAAATTAGCCATCTTCCCTTCCCAGTGTCATGTGACTTGTTAGTGTTACAATGTCTTAGGTGTGAATGGGGAGCAGGTGAGTTACATTTGGTGTTATCGCTCTCATACTGGTCACTGGAAGTTCAACATGGCACTTCATGGCAAAGAACTCTGAGGATCTTAAAAAAAAAAAAAAAGCATAGTTGCTCTACATAAAGAAGATTTCCAAGACCCTGAAACTACAGCATGGTAGCCAAGACCATACATCAGTCTGTCACTGCTCAGACCATATGCCGCACACTGCATCAAATTGGTCTGCATGGCTGTCATCCCAGAAGGAAACCTCTTCTAAAGATGATGCACAAGAAAGCCTGAAAACTGTTTGCTGAAGACAAGCAGACTAAGGACATGAATTACTGGAACAATGTCCTGTGGTCTGATGAGACCAATATGAACTTATTTAATTCAGATGGTGTCAAGCATGTGTGGTGGCAACCAGATGAGGAGTACAAAGACAAGTGTGTCTTGCCTACAGTCAAGTATGGTGGTGGGAGTGTCATGGTCTGGGGCTGCATGAGTGCTGCCGGCACTGGGGAGCTACAGTTCATTGAGAAAACTTTGTATGCCAACATGTTTTGCGACATACTGAAGCAGAGCATCATCCCCTCCCTTCGGAGACTGGGCTGCAGGGCAGTATTCCAACATAACGACCCCAAACACACCTCCAAGACTACCACTGCCTTGCTAAAGAAGCCGAGGGTAAAGGTGATGGACTGGCCAAGTATGTCTCCAGACCTAAACCCTATTGAGCATCTGTGCGGCATCCTCAAATGGAAGGTGGAGGAGCGCAAGGTCTCCAACATCTACCAGCTCCATGATGTCGTCATGGAGGAGTGGAAGAGGACTCCAGTAGCAAGCTGTGAAGCTCTGGGGAACTCCATGCCCAACAGGGTAAAGGCAGTGCTGCACATAAATTGGTGGCCACACAAAATATTGACACTTTGGGCTCAATTTGGACATTCACTTTGGGGTGTACTCACTTTTTGTTGCCAGTGATTTAGACATTAAATGGCTGTGTTTTAAGTTATTTTGAGGGGGATAGCAAATTTACACTATTATACAAGCTGTACACTTACTACTTTACATTGTAGCAAAGTATAATTTCTTTAGTGTTGTCACATGAAAAGATATAATAAAATATTAACAATAATGTGAGGGGTGTCCTCACTTTTGTGAGATAGTGTGCGCGCGTGCGTGTGCACACACACACACACATTGTATTAATGTCAACTTTTTACACAGCATACCCAAGTCCTCCAGTATCTTCCTCCATCTCGTTCTTACTTCTCGTCTGGCTTGCCTCAGGGTGTAAATTTCATAATTGAGTTTCTGCCATTCCTAGATGTTGACAAAAAAGAATTACGACAAGTGAAGACAGAAATCCAACACACCATTTATACTTTGAATGCAAAGATTTAGGGTTCAATTTTCTTTAGAACAGAGACCTTTGATTATTTTTAGAGCAGCAAATTGGTTGGTGTTGGTTTGCTTAGGAGCTTGTATTATATGTTAGAGGAATATACCAATAGATACAAAATGAAATACATTAAGAATTGTATTTTATTATACAGGTATGCAACTCCTTTAAATGTAAAATAAACCCACTGTATAAATTCTGATTGTATTGAACTGCAGCATGTAAAAAGTCAACGACTATAATAGAAACAAGGGGCAATAGCAGTTCAGTAAATCAATAGTTTCACTCATTACACAAACACACACTTATCTTACCCTCAGCTATTTAAAATGCCTTTAAGCCACAAGGTCATTCACTCTCAATTGCAAATCTGGAATATTGAAGAAGCTATACACAGTACTTCAAGGCATTTAATGCTCCCCCATAAAGAGAAGGTTGATAAGGTGGTTTTTGTATGGCATGCGCTTTAAATTTTTAAAACAGAAAAAAGGGGCCCAAAAACACAATGGCCAACTAGAAAGTGATTTTGTTGCCACATTATCTACCTACTGTAGGATTTAGTAGTACAAGTAATGCCCCGTACACACGGACGGAATTTCCAACGGGAAAATTGAGAACCTGCTCAATCTATTTCTGTCGGAATTCGACAGAAAAGTCAGATGGAGCATACACAAGGTCGGAATTCCCGACCAAAAGCTCCCATCAGACTTTTTCTGTTGGGAATTCCGACCGTGAGTAGGGGGCTTTAGCCATGGTATCTTATTTCACATGACACGCATTTGTTCAGCTTTTTTAAAACGATCTAAAAGTCTTAAAGGTACAGCTTAAAACACTAAACTACTAAATGAAACTGCAGAAATTGTTAATATAACCTTAAAGGCAGAAATAACTTACAAAATTCAGTAGACTCAAGCTGCTTGTAAGCCTTGCTGATAATGGAAAACCCAATTTTCTTCCATCTAAATCACTTCCCAAATCTTTTATTCATAATCTGAGCATTCAGCCCTGACTGTACTGGCCAATGGCCTTATCAGAGCATAACTAACTGGTGGGTTTTACCTTCCGCTACTCTTTTCTGCATCTAAAGCTGGCCATATGCAAGTTTTTTTTTTTCCTGATCAGTCAGTGGCTAAACAAAAAAATAAAATGAACAGATTCTTCCATCCTACACAATCAAGGTAGACAGAGAAATACCCAACATCAGGACATTGTATTTTGACAACAGGAACTGATGCTATAATGAATACTGATCAGCAGCTGCTAAATCGACAAAAGTATTCCAACTTGTTATTTCGTCAGAAGTCAATCTAACAATCGACTTTTGTTAAATAGGGAAGGCCACACACTGAAATTTTGGTTGCTCCTCGTTGAGCTTTGATTGTCTATGGCCAGCATTACACTGTTAAACATGTCCTACTGCTTCAAACTTCCATGCTAGGGTTTTCTTCATACTTTTCAGAGTGGTCTTACAAGGTTCTCTTTAGTGGCATCTCTGTCAGAACACCCTTAGATCAGTCTACGGCCCGGTACTCTGTCTATGCTACCTGGCTTGGCAAGCTGGTCTTTTCTGTGCCCTCCAAGGCTGGCTTCACACCTATGCATTTTTAGTGCTTTTTGCATTTTGCAGATTTGCACTACAGTCCATTTAACATTGTTTCCTATGGAACACGTTCTGTAGTGCAAATCTGCAAAATGCACTAAAAATGCATAGGTGTGAATCCAGCCTTGTATCTGGTGTTCAAAGGACACCCAGATCTTAGTTTGTTTAACAGAGCTTTTTCCCCTGTTTTGACCCTTTAAAATGCCAGTAGGACCATTTCTTTATGGAAATCTGAGAAATCTCATTAACAGCTCAATATTTTCTCTAGAATAATTCCTTTCCTCACCCTAAAGCAGGCCACACACGATCGAATTTCGAACAAATTTTATTTTCAAAATCAGAAAGTTTTTTTTTTTTTTTGTGATTCGATGATGCCACCATTAATTTTCAAAATTCAACCGACCAAGCCTTCACGTTGCCGGGAATATTCTTTTCTCTCCGAGAATATTCTTTTCTCTCCGGGAATATTCTTTTCTTGCACATGCACATTTTTTTTCCTATTACATTTCTCGCACGATTCTCCCATCATTGATCAGAAAATTGTTTGTTTTTCAAAAAATTTCCAACGTGTCCGATTCCTCAAATTTGATTGCCGCACGAAAATCGGCTGTTGCTGCAGCCCACTAACGGTGCGAAATTCGTACGAAAATTCTTTGATACGATTTTCGAAAGAAAATTATTATTTCGAAATTCGAACCGTGTATGGCCGCCTTAAGACTTGCTCACACCTTTAACATGTTTAAGCAGCCCTACAAATGGACTATCCAAAACTTCTTTCCTAGTCGACCATTATCTAATAATCAACTCTCATAACCGCATGCATTCCTCATCTCTTACCTATTGTATGTATCCCTCCCCTCCTACAAGGTAAGCTCATCTGTGCAAGACCCTGTTCTTCTCATATGTCAGATTATGTAAATTGTCTGGAGTGTGTAGTTTGCATTCTTAAATTGTTTTAATGATGACTACACATTTGCTGCTTAGCAACATGATATTAAAAGATGGCCTCCAGTCAAAACCATCTGCTTAGGGTTTCAGTTTTTCATGCAGGCATAGCTAGAGTGAACCAAACCACCTTTTTTTGATGTTAATCTGGGAACATTTTTTATTTATTTCTTTGTAATGAGGAAGATATATTCCCAATCACACCCACTGTAGCCTGTGTAGTGTCAGACAGTTCATAAAAGTCTGAACTGTCAAAGTGCCAGTATTAAAAGGTTTCTCACAGCCACATTCAAACCGGTTTTAGAAGTAAAATCTCACCGATTATACACCAACTGGAAAGATAAAGAAAGCTGACAGCACAAACATCAGGAAGCTGAACCAGCCCATACAGAACTCTGGAACCTGGTCATTGTACAGTTACACATAGGGAAACCCTGGTTGAGAAGGCTAATGGTTGTTAGGGGTTCCATAAACTGTGTGCCTTGCAAATAAGTTAATTGTTGACAATTTTTTTTTCTCTTTTTAGCTAGCTGTAAAGGGAGATTTTTCCCAAAGGCCACAAATGTAAAGGATCATTCTTCCCAGTGACCCCACACTAATATACCATGACATGTAGATTATTAGCAAGGGTTCCACAGGACCAGAAGGTTATTATTACAAGAATCTGTCCAAGTTAAGGGTTGAGAAAGGCTGACATAAAATATAAACATTAAATTGAGTGGATGTTAATCTCTATTGTGGATAGCTCTAGCAGTGAGCTGACAATTTTTCTTTTCCCCTTCAACCTCTTGTTCACAACTGCCTTCTTTGCAATACACTGAAATGAAGAAAGTGTACCAGGAGACTAAGGGGTTGATTTATTAAAGGCAACTAGACCGTGCACTCTGCAAGTGCAGTTGCTCCAGAGTTTACTAAATGGGGTAAAGCTTCACATTGCAAAGAGTATCCATCCAGTCACAGTGGCTGGTGATGCTCCATCAGGCGGGGGGGGCAGCAGACGGACCTGACCACGGACCTGACCACCCCCCCGGTTGCTCCAGCCCATAAGGAGCTCGCTCTGCTCCTTTGTCTATGGATTAACAAAGCAGACTAGGCTGCCATCTCTGGATGACACTGCCTTTACTTGCAGGCTCTGGGCTCTCCTCCTTATCCCAGTCAGCTCCTCATCCCTGGAGCTGGGTGCTGTGCTGGGCTTGCTGCAGATGACGCCACACTCTACCCCTGGACTGACATGTTGGAGGGTGCCCACTATTCCTTCGCTGTGAGGTCTGCCACGGTGCGCTCCCCCCCTCCTCCTACCACCCAGTTCTATGCTGTCCTGACAGAGCGGTGCTCAGCACATGTGAATGCCTGCTGCTGGCAGAGAAGGAATGGAGCCAGGCAGAGCAGGGAGGAGGAGAGCGACTCTCCCCCGTGTTTGAATCCATCAGTGGCCCCTTCCCCCCCTCCGTCTCCTCCATGTCCTGCTTCGGTCTTCTCCTCCCAATGGGGTCTCAGGAGCCGCTTTCTAATTGGCCGGGAGGAGAAACAGGAAGACATTAGTGAATATCAATTTGCTACTGTCACACAACTGGGTGGGCGCAGTGCTCTGTGCCCCAAGCCCACCCTTTTTTTAATGTGTCCAGCGCCCCGCACGTAAATTAAGGGGCCTGACGTATGGACGGGCTGCCACTGCCCAGTCACATGCAAGGCAGAAAAAAAAAACAAAAAAAAAAAAACAGCATTTTGCTTAGCTTACACAGGATGGTCAGCAGAGTTTCTGCTCATTTACTAAGCTCTTGGGCAACTTTGCAAAGTGGACAGTCTATTTGGCTTTATTAAATCAACCCCTAAATCTCCATTTGCAAAGTAATGAGAAATAAGCCTTCTAATCATACTTTAGGCTCTGCAAGCATTCTCAAAAAAAAAAAAAATAGGGAAGAAGATGAATTTTTCCTACGTTATCTGAGCATGCCAATATGCAATAAACAAGGTGTAGACTATGTAAATTAAAAGCCACATCCAAGGTTCTGTATAGCTAAGATAGACTTTACATTCATATTTCTAAATCAGACGAATAGCTGCTCATCTAAAACTAATAGTATTTATCTGTAAAGATCTTCTGTACAAAGACGTATCTATGCAAACCACAGTCACTGAAATGCCAAAACCAACTTAAAACCAACTGGCATTTCAGTGTCTATGACTTGCAAATATGCATCTTCGCAAACCACAGACACACTGAAATAGAAATAGCAGTTGTTTTTTTGATGTTCTACAAGACATTATTTATCCCACATCTGGCTCTAGCTAGCTATATTTGGGAAGCATCTGTTGTATAGGCTAGCAGTAATTGGAGGATGCAAAGTTATATATGGAGAGAGATTGTCAGAAAAGTGTAAGCCTGATATACAAAAAAGGAACACGTTGAGATTCAGGTGATGAGCACAGAGCTGGGATTCGGGATAACAAATTCCTTGCAGATCTTCTAGCCAGTTCACATCTCATTAAACAGAACAGCAATTAACCCTCATGCTGCAGTAAAAACTTGGGATAGGCGAGGGATTATTTACCCACAGGAAAATAAGGCATAGCTAGATTAGAGTTAAAGTGCCGAAATTGTTATACAAGAATCTGTGAGAACAAAGAAGTCACAGAAATATGTGGCTTAATGGAATACTTCCATAATAGCGAGAATTAAACCACATCCTCTAACAATGTGGTTCTCAGTTCAAAACAATGTTCGGAGCAGAATATCTAGGAAACAGCTAAGTGTGCTGTTTTACCTGCAAAATACTTTTTAATGCTGAACAACCAGTCCTACAAAATTCACACTTCTGCCACAATGAAAATCCAGGTCATTAGATCAATTCCTGGTTCAACTTTTCTGCTAACTGTAGTCACCTCCCTGCTAATTGCACAGAAGTGATCATACCATTACACTATCCAGTTAAGCTGGAGGTGAAGAGGCGACAATATGAGCTGCACTAATAAAATTGAGAAAACAAAAACAAATGTATCCCCTAAATATACGCAAAACAGTACCCTTATGATCATTTCAGCACCAGTATAAGCCATTCTGTTGTGGAAATATCTTGGCAAAGACAGTGCCCTGTGCCATTGAATCGTAATCTTGTAAGTGTTCTCTATATTTTTACTAAATAATTAGGCTTTATGCACAAAGAATATTATTCTTTCATTCTGTTCATTTGTGAATGTGGTCTAGGTCAATTTCTGATTTGTGAAGGTATGTCATGTTTGCTTGGTAGTATTTACTCACAAATAAATTAAGAAGATAGGGAGAGGGTTCACCTAACTGTATCACAACCCTGATATACTTTCTCAAATGTTGCTGGGGGTCTGTGGAACTGGTGTAGTTTAGGTATTGAATCCAGGAAATGCAATAATTTGCTGTTGTCACATTACCAGCATGGGGATATGGTCTGTAAAGTTCGTCCCATCAATGGGTGTTTTTGGAGAGTTTCATTGTGTTCTTTTCTGCCCAGGGAGTTTTGGTTAATGAAAAGAGGGAATAATCTTGCTGCAAGGAGAACTAGAGGTTATATGTTCCATGTCTGCACAAGTCCATTACCCTTGCAATGTGTATGGCAGTATAGTAAAGGGCCGGGTTCTGGGAACCCCACTCTACCTTAACCTTCGACCTAATCAGGGTATTTCTACTACTGTAAACTGCTTGCCTTGCCAGTTGATTTTTATAAAATGAGCCCTAACTGAATGGGTGAAAAAAAAAAAAAAATGAACAGGAGATGCAAAAGCATAAGGTCTGTAGTGGGTACAGGTTTCATTTTTGAAAGCCTTTATGTTTTTATTGGCATAAAATGGCAGACGATTTTTTTAGATCAATAGAAAATATACTTTTTTGGTGTGAATGTGAGAAGAGATCTCTGCAAAGTAATTAAACATTATTACAATGAAATAACACAAAATTATTTCACATGGAGTAGGCAGGATAGGTAGGAGCAGGGCTTTTTTACAGGGGGAACTTGGTGGAACTTTGTTCCACCACCTCTGGCTCAGACCCTTTGGTGCCTGCTCACCACAATCACTTGTAAACACAGAAGTCTGGTTTCTGTGTTTACAAGTGACAGCTCTGCACTCTGTATAATGCAATCCTGGTATTTATGCCCCTTTAAGACCCTGCCACTGTTCATGAGATCTGACTGACCACACCCACTATTTGATGTGATTTGGAGGGTGTGTGTATGGGGAGGGGTTTTATGGGGTCGTGGTTAAGTTCCATCACCTATTGTTTGAGAAAAAAAGCCCTGGGTAGGAGGAGGGGGTAGGCAAGGTAGCCAGCCATACATGGTTTGAATTTAATCAGATACCTGCTGAATCAGCGGTTGTTGCTTGTTGGCAGCCGTTAGCTTTTGTTGAAGGAGCAGTTTGGATGATTTTTGGCTGCACAGTACCTGCATCCAATTAGGTATTAGGTGAAAACACTTTCCATGTAATCAGCAGCAGCTGAATACAACAGGCGACAGTAGGAACTCCTGTTTTCATGTAGCTACGCATGAATAGAGAAAAAAAAAAATCGGTTGAATTCCATTGTTCAGTCTGAGTGTGGGGGAAGAGGGTTGAACAAGAGGAATCTACATGCGTAGAATACACAGAATACATGGGGTTCTGTGAATGGGCAAAGGGAGAGCAGGGGAGAACACTGCAGCATAAAATGTCTGAGAGCTGCAGCAGGCCAGAAGTATAGCACGATCGATACTATCTGGCTAAATTAAAAGTGTAAATTTATAATAACTGGCATCAATTCTGGCAATAGGATAACCCTTATTAGAGGTAACACTTTTTTAATACAACAGTAATGACTAAAAGTGGTTTGACTGGAGTTGGAGTACCACTTTAAAAACATGATAATGTCCTGGAATGGTCAAGTTAGAGTCAAGATCTCAAGCCAATAGAGATTTTGTGGTTGGACTTCAACCCAACATCTACTTCCTCAGCCAATCTGGAGCAGTGTTGCAGAGAGGAAGTACAGTGTCCAGATGAGTAAAGCTGATAAAGACCAGACAGACCCAAAGCTGTAGTTGCTGTCAAAATTGTAGCTACTAAACACTAAATGTTAACGTGGAAACATACATATTAACTATTTTGTGTAAATTAATTTGCAGATATGATATCATTATTCTTTAAAAGATGATATTTCTGATGATAAAAAAAATAATAAAAACTAAAATAAAGCTGAACTTTAAATCACCATATATTTTGCCTTGCTAGGTTTGACCCCCCCCCCCCCCCCTTTAGCATCATGCCAACGAAATTGAAAAAAAAAAAAAAAAAAAAAAAAAAGTTTAGTTTTTCATTATGAAAGTTACGTACATAAAAGGGAATGACAACCATCCTGCCAACTGGAAGTGGGTAGTAAGAGTGTGAACCTCTCATCAAAAAGATAGATCATGTAGGAAAGCCAAGCCACCCCCCCCCCCCCAAGAAGTACAGGAAGCATAATAAGGGATACAAAGCTTCAAAAAAGGTACAACACCCTATGAAAGGGGGTTGAAAAGAATCCCATAACAGATAGGGAGCCCTGTGAAACACAGCATAGGCAAAAAAAAAAAAAAAAAGAAAAAAAAAAAAGTTATGAGAAGAAAAAGAAAGAAAGAGGAGCAGATGGAAAAGGAGGCAAAGGGCAGGTTAGAGCTAGGCAAGGGATGATCACACCCCAGGAGCGAACTCCAATGATAGCTAGATGCCATTTAGAGTGCAATTGAAAACAGTTTTTTTTCCAAATAAAATATATATAAAACAAAACCTTTTTATAAAATAATAGCTGGGGATCATGAAGGTATTTATTAAAAGCCCTCTGTCCCAGTCTCCCAACTGTGCTACTTTGTTTAAAACCTTCATTTGTTGTCCCCATCTAAAGCCTGCATGAGAGGTTGAAAACACACATTTTATCATCAGGAAACCTACCCTAGGAAATGCCATGCAATCTTTGCAAGTGGTTGAAAGTGGTCAGTAGGGATGAGCCGAACACCCCCCGGTTTGGTTCGCATCCAGAACATGCGAACGGACCGAAAGTTCGCACAAATTTTCAAACACGGTTAAAGTCTGTGGGACTTGAACGTGAGAAATCAAAAGTACGAATTTTAAAGGCTAATATGCAAGTTAGTGTCCTAAAAAGGGTTTGAGGACCCGGGGTCCTGCCCCAGGGTACATGTATCAATGCAAAAAAAAGTTTTTAAAAACGGCCGTTTTTTCAGGAGCAGTGATTTTAATGATGCTTAACCACTTAAGCCCCGGACCATTACGCAGCTTAAAGACCAGAGGTGTTTTTACAATTTGGCACTGCGCTGCTTTAACTGGAAATTGTGCGGACATGCAATGTTGTACCCAAACAAAATTTGCGTCCTTTTCTTCCCACAATTAGAGATTTCTTTTAAATGGTATTTGATTGCCTCTGCGATTTTTTTGCAATATAAAAAACGGAAAAAGACCGAAATGTAAAAATAAATAAATTATATTTTCTACCTTTTGTTATAAGAAAAAAATCGAATAAACTAAATTTTAGTCATACATTTAGGCCAAAATGTATTCAGCCACATGTCTTTAGTAAAAAAAAAGTCAATAAGCGTATATTTATTGGTTTGCGCAAAAGTTATAGCGTCTACAAACTAGGGTACATTTTCTGGAATTTACACAGCTTTTAATTTATGACTGTCTATCTCATTTCTTGAGGTGCTAAAATGGCAGGGCAGTACAAACCCCCCCCCCCAAATGACCCCATTTTGGAAAGTAGACACTCCAAGGAAATTGCTGAGAGGCATGTTGAGCCCATTGAATATTTTTTTTTTTTTGTCCCTAGTGATTGAATAAAGGACTAAAAAAATAAAATAAAAAAAATTACAAAAAGTTGTCACTAAATGATATATTGCTCACACATGCCATGGTTATTAGTGGAATTGCACCCCAAAATAAATTTTGCTGCTTCTCCTGAGTACGGGGATACCACATGTGTGGGACTTTTTAGGAGCCTAGCCACGTACGGGACCCCGAAAACCAAGCACCGCCTTCAGGATTTCTAAGGGCGCAAATTTTTGATTTCACTCCTCACTACCTATCACAGTTTCAAAGGCCATAAAATGCCAAAATAGCACAAAACCCCTCCAAATGACCCCATTTTGGAAAGTAGACACCCCAAGCTATTTGCTGAGAGGCATGGTGAGTATTTTACAGCTCTCATTTGTTTTTGAAATGAAGAAAAAAAAAACACATTTTTTTTTTCTTTTTTCAATTTTCAAAACTTTGTGACAAAAAGCGAGATCTGCAAAATACTCAACATACCTCTCAGCAAATAGCTTGGGGTGTCTACTTTCCAAAATGGGGTCATTTGGGGGGGTTTTGTGCCATCTGGGCATTCCATGGCCTCCGAAACTGTGATAGGCAGTGAGGAGTGAAATCAAAAATTTACACCCTTAGAAAGCCTGAAGGCGGTGCTTGGTTTTTGGGGTCCTGTACGCGGCTAGGCTCCCAAAAAGTCTCACACATGTGGTATCCCCGTACTCAGGAGAAGCAACAGAATGTATTTTAGGGTGCAATTCCACATATGCCCATGGCATGTTTGAGCAATATATCATTTAGTGACAATTTTGTGCCAAAAAAAAAAGATAAAAAATAAAATTTTTCCGCAACTTGTGTCAACATATAAAATATTCCATGGACTCGACATGCCTCTCAGCAAATAGCTTGGGGTGTCTACTTTCCAAAATGGGGTCATTTGGGGGGGTTTTGAACTGTCCTGGCATTTTATACACAACATTAGGAAGCTTATGTCACACATCATCCACTCTTCTAACCACTTGAAGACAAAGCCCTTTTTAACACATTTTGTTTACATGAAAACATTTATTTTTTTTTGCAAGAAAATTACGTTGAACCCCCAAACATTATATATTTTTTAAAGCAAAGGCCCTACAGATTAAAATGGTGAGTGTTGCATTTTTTTTTCCACACAGTATTTGCGCAATGATTTTTCAAACGCATTTTTTGGGGAAAAAAATACACTTTTTTCATTTTAATGCACTAAAACACACAATATTGCCCAAATGTTTGATGAAATAAAAAAGATGATCTTAGGCCGAGTACATGGATACCAAACGCGACATGCTTTAAAATTTTGCACAAACGCGCAGTGGCGACAAACTACATACATTTTTAAAAGCCTTTAAAAGCCTTTACAGGTTACCACATTAGATTTACAGAGGAGGTCTACTGCTAAAATTACTGCCCTCGATCTGACCTTTGCGGTGATACCTCACATGCATGATGCAATTGCTGTTTACATATGACACCAGACCGATGCTTGCATTCGCCTTTGCGCAAGAGCAGGGCGGGACAGGGGTGCTTTTTTTTTTTTTTTGCTTTATTTTATTTTTAAACTGTTCCTTCCATATTTTATTTTTTTAGCATTTTTATTGTTATCTCAGGGAATGTAAATATCCCCTATGATAGCAATAGGTAGTGACAGGTACTCTTTTTGAAAAAACTGGGGTCTATTAGACCCTAGATCTTTCCTCTGCCCTCAAAGCATCTGACCACACCAAGATCGGTGTGATAAAATGCTTTCCCAATGGCGCTTTTTATATCCGGGGGGGGGGCATTCCCTCCCACCGCTTGTAAAAGCAGTCCAGAGGCTAATTAGCCGCTAGGATTGCTTTTACATGAAAGCCAGCCACTGGCTGAAAAGAATGATACCAAGATGATACCTAAACCCGCAGGCATCATTCTGGTATAACCATTCAAAGTCCAGCAACATACCAGTACGTTGCTGGTCCTTGTTGGACATGTAATGTAATCTTTTCTTTCATGCAGCCTGTTGGCTGAACAAAAAAAAGAGATTGATCAGTGGGTATGCCCACCATCAGAATACCTCCCTTCATTCACCCACTTCTAAATGATGGGCATACATGCACCATTTATATATGCCGAAGCATGGGGGCATCCTCCCGCAAAAGTTATGCCGCGTACACACGGTCAGACTTTTCCACGGGCAAGCCTCCATCGGAATTTCGACCATATGTATGAGGCATTAGGGGCAAAAACACTCCTCCGCCCCTGCTGCCCCCATGCTTCGGCATATATGCTCTTTTTTTTTAACTGTGGTGGTGAAATCACCTCCTACAGCACTGGAGTCGCAGGGATCAGGCCTGTCTCTGCGAACGCTGCAGTTATGTGTGTTGTGTTTTGTAAGTGACAGTGATCGATCGATACTGCACTTGGGTGGCCTGGGCCGGACGGAAGGGCAAAACGCAGGTGCTAGCAGGTATCTGGGCTGATCCCGCTAACACTGCATTTTTGGGAACCCTAAACTGCTGGGGACGCTAGTATAGATCTGATCAGATCAGATATTGATCTGTTCAGATACTATACCACTAAGGGAGGTGTATGCTTCACGCATGGGTGTTAGCGCTACTGGCACTAACCTGACACTGCCTGGGGTGTGACGCAGACCCTCTCTGACGCTAAAACCTCATTTATATCACCCGCTGGGCGATCAGGGGGTTAAACCTTTATTAGGTTATATACGGCGGGTGCCCTGACACTATAAAAAGCAAACTAACCAACCAGCGTCACCCGTAACACTTATACAGTGATCACTGGTGAAAGGGTTAACACCTTTATTAGGTAATATATGGGGGTACCTGACGCCATATAAAAACCTGACGGTGAACCTAAATAACAAAATAACTAACTGGCTAACCAGCGTCACCAGTGGCACTTATACGGTGATCACTGGTGAAAGGGTTAACTCTAGGGGCAATCAGGGGGTTAAAACCTTTATTAGATAATATATGGGGGTACTTGACGCTATAAAAACCTGGCGGCGAACCTAAAAAAATAACAAACTACCTAGCGGCACCAGCATACCTAATACAGCGATCAGAAAAACGATCGCTTAGTGACATTGGCAAAAGGGTTACCTGGGGGGTGATCAAGGGGTTAAACCTTTATTAGGTAATATATGGGTGTACCTGACGCTATAAAAACCTGGCGGCGAACCTAAAAAAAGAACAAACTACCTAGCGGCACCAGCATACCTAATACAGCGATCAGAAAAACGATCGCTTAGTGACATTGGCAAAAGGGTTACCTGGGGGGTGATCAAGGGGTTAAACCTTTATTAGGTAATATATGGGTGTACCTGACGCTATAAAAACCTGGCGGCGAACCTAAAAAAACCTGACTACCTAGCGGCATCACCGACACTAATACAGCGTTCAGAAAAACGATTGCTTAGTGACAGTGGTGCTAGGGGGTGAAAGGGTTACCTGGGGGGCGAGAGAGAGAGAGAGAGAGAGAGAGAGAGAGAGAGAGAGAGAGAGAGAGAGAGAGAGAGAGAGAGAGAGAGAGAGAGAGAGAGAGAGAGAGAGAGAGAGAGAGAGAGAGAGAGAGAGAGAGAAAGAGAGAGAGAGAAAGAGAAAGTAAAAGAAGAGGGATGGAGGGACAGCAGGCCCAGATCCTACACCACAATAGAAATATGAGTATTCCAGAAAGTTTAACAATCAGCAGATCAAGGTTCTCCAAACACCTGTTGGCGCTTCAATCATCCCGGCACCATGGTTGTTATGGTGTCAGGGTGATTAAAGCGTATTATTTCTATTATTACATTGTAATATAAAATAAAATCGTTCAACTCACCATAATGCAGAATCAGTGAGAGCCCTGATGTCACTGTCCCCACCCAGCGGAGTGCCTCCTTACATTTCAGGTGTCCCCAGCCAGCGGAGTGCCTCCTTACATTTCAGGTGTCCCCAGCCAGTGGAGTGCCTCCTTACATCTCAGGTGTCCCCAGCGGAGTGCCTCCTTACATCTCAGCAGTCCCCAGCGGAGTGCCTCCTTACATCTCAGCAGTCCCCAGCGGAGTGCCTCCTTACATCTCAGCAGTCCCCAGCGGAGTGCCTCCTTACATCTCAGCAGTCCCCAGCCAGAGGAGTGCTTCCTTACATCTCAGGTGTCCCCAGCCAGCGGAGTGCCTCCTTACATCTCAGGTGTCCCCAGCCAGCGGAGTGCTTCCTTACATCTCAGCAGTCCCCAGCCAGCAGAGTGCTTCCTTACATTTCAGGTGTCCCCCCCCCCCAGTGCCGGCCTAAGACATTGTGCTGCCTGGTACCAAGAATTAAATGCTGCCCCCCCAAAAAAAAAATTACGCCCACCAAAAGGATATAATTTTATATCATGATAACTTAAGAGGACTTGTCATGGCTCTATTCATGTATGTAGGAAAATAAAGAGGACCTGTCATGGCTTTATTCATGTATAGGAGTATAAAGAGGACCTGTCATGGCTCTATACATGTATGTAGGAAAATAAAGGAGGACCTGTCATGGCTTTATTCATGTATAGGAGTATAACGGTCATGGCACTATACGTGTATATATAATATATATATATATATATATATATATATATATATATATATATATATATATATAAATAAAGAGGACTTGTCCTGGCTCTATACATGTATGTAGAAGTATAAAGAGGACCTGTCATGGCTCCATACATGTATATAGGAGTATAAAAGGACCTGTGTGTGGCCGCGATGTCAGCCGGCCACCCACGATCGCTCCACAGAGAGCCAGAACGGGGATCTGTCAATGTAAACAGACAGATCCCCATTCTGACAGGGGAGGAGAGACAGATCTGCTGTTCCTAGTGATTAGGAACAGAGATCTCTCTCCTCCTTCAGTCAGTCCCATCCCCCCAGTTAGAAACACCTCCCAGGGAACCCATTTAACCCCTTTCCTGTCAGTGACATTTACACAGTAATCAGTGCATTTTTATAGCACAAATCGCTGTATAAATGTCACTGGTCCCAAAAATGTGTCAAAAGTGTTCGATCTGTTCACCGCAATGTCACAGTCTCACTAAAAATCACAGATCACCGCCATTACTAGTAAAAAAAAAAATATTAATAGAAATGCCACAAGTCTATCCCTATTTTGTAGACGCTATAACCTTTGTGCAAACTAATCAATATACACTTATTGCGTTTTTTTTACCAAACATATGTAGAAGAATACATATTGGCCTAAACTGATATAGAAATACCACCAACAGAAAGCTCTATTTGTGGGGGAAAAAGGACGTCAATTTTGTTTGAGTACACCGTCGCACGACCGCACAATTGTCAGCGTGAGCGTGTCTCTTGCCAACGTCACCTGCCACCAGATGAGGATTGTCACCTGCCACATGTAGCGGATTGTCACTTGCCACAACGCCACCTGCCACACATTGCGGGCTGTCACTTGCCACACGTTGCGAATTGTCACTTGCCACAATGTCACACATTGCGTTTTGTCACTTGCCACAACGTCACTTGCCACACATTGCGGATTGTCACTTGCCACAACGCTACCTGCCACACATTGCAGATTGTCACTTGCCACTTCACCTGCCACATGTAGCGGATTGTCACTTGCCACGACGCCACCTGCCACACATTGTGGGTTGTCACTTGCCACACGTTGCGGATTGTCACTTGCCACACATTGAGGATTGTCACTTGCCACACATTGAGGATTGTCACTTGCCACACATTGAGGATTGTCACTTGCCACACATTGAGGATTGTCACTTGCCACACATTGAGGATTGTCACTTGCCACTTCACCTGCCACATGTAGCAGATTGCCATTTGCTGTGCCCCAGGGTGAAGGCAGGGGAGGGGGGGCAGCTGACATTGAGGGGGGGCAACTGACATTGAGGAGGGGGGGGCAACTGATATTGAGGAGGGGGGGGGCGGCTGACATTGAGGAGGGGGGGGCGGCTGACATTGAGGAGGGGGGGGGCGGCTGACATTGAGGAGGAGGGGGGGGGCGGCTGACATTGAGGAGGAGGGGGGGGCGGCTGACATTGAGGAGGGGGGGGCGGCTGACATTGAGGAGGGGGGGGCGGCTGACATTGAGGAGGGGGGGGGCGGCTGACATTGAGGAGGGGGGGCGGCTGACATTGAGGAGGAGGGGGGGGCGGCTGACATTGAGGAGGAGGGGGGCCGGCTGACAGAGGATGAGAGAGACGGACCTCAGGAGATGGGGGGACACTCAGCAAGTTAGGAGCACGGCTGACATTGAGGAGGGGGGGGCAGCAACTGACATTGAGGAGTGGGGCAGCAACTGACATTGAGGAGGAGGGGGGCGGCTGACATTGAGGAGGAGGGGGGGCGGCTGACATTGAGGAGGAGGGGGGGCGGCTGACATTGAGGAGGAGGGGGGGGCGGCTGACATTGAGGAGGAGGGGGGGGCGGCTGACATTGAGGAGGAGGGGGGGGCGGCTGACATTGAGGAGGAGGGGGGGGCGGCTGACATTGAGGAGGAGGGGGGGGCGGCTGACATTGAGGAGGAGGGGGGGGCGGCTGACATTGAGGAGGAGGGGGGGGCGGCTGACATTGAGGAGGAGGGGGGGGCGGCTGACATTGAGGAGGAGGGGGGGGCGGCTGACATTGAGGAGGAGGGGGGACGGCTGACATTGAGAAGGGGGGGGCGGCTGATATTGAGAAGGGGGGGCGGCTGACATTGAGAAGGGGGGGCGGCTGACATTGAGAAGGGGGGGCGGCTGACATTGAGAAGGGGGGGGCGGCTGACATTGAGAGGGGGGGGGGCGGCTGACATTGAGAGGGGGGGCGGCTGACATTGAGAGGGGGGGGCGGCTGACATTGAGGAGGGGGGGGCGGCTGACATTGAGGAGGGGGGGGCGGCTGACATTGAGGAGGAGGGGGGGGCGGCTGACATTGAGGAGGAGGGGGGGGGCGGCTGACATTGAGGATGAGGGGGGGCGGCTGACATTGAGGATGAGGGGGGGGCGGCTGACATTGAGGATGAGGGGGGGGCGGCTGACATTGAGGATGAGGGGGGGCGGCTGACATTGAGGATGAGGGGGGGCGGCTGACATTGAGGATGAGGGGGGGCGGCTGACATTGAGGATGAGGGGGGGCGGCTGACATTGAGGGGGGGGCGGCTGACATTGAGGGGGGGGCGGCTGACATTGAGGGGGGGCGGCTGACATTGAGGAGGAGGGGGGGCGGCTGACATTGAGGAGGAGGGGGGGGCGGCTGACATTGAGGAGGAGGGGGGGCGGCTGACATTGAGGAGGAGGGGGGGCGGCTGACATTGAGGAGGAGGGGGGGGCGGCTGACAGAGGATGAGAGAGACGGACCTCAGGAGATGGGGTGACACTCGGCGAGTTAGGAGCACGGCTGACATTGAGGAGGGGGGCAGCAACTGACATTGAGGAGGGGGGGGGGCGGCAACTGACATTGAGGAGGGGGGGCGGCAACTGACATTGAGGAGGAGGGGGCGGCGGCTGACATTGAGGAGGAGGGGGCGGCGGCTGACATTGAGGAGGAGGGGGCGGCGGCTGACATTGAGGAGGAGGGGGCGGCGGCTGACATTGAGGAGAAGGGGGGTGGCGGCTGACATTGAGGAGGAGGGGGGCGGCTGACATTGAGGAGGAGGGGGGGCGGCTGACATTGAGGAGGAGGGGGGGCGGCTGACATTGAGGAGGAGGGGGGGCGGCTGACATTGAGGAGGAGGGGGAGCGGCTGACATTGAGGAGGGGGGGCGGCTGACATTGAGAAGGGGGGGCGGCTGACATTGAGAAGGGGGGGGCGGCTGACATTGAGAAGGGGGGGGCGGCTGACATTGAGGAGGAGGGGGGGCGGCTGACATTGAGGAGGAGGGGGGGCGGCTGACATTGAGGAGGAGGGGGGGCGGCTGACATTGAGGGGGGGCGGCTGACATTGAGGGGGGGCGGCTGACATTGAGGGGGGGCGGCTGACATTGAGGGGGGGCGGCTGACATTGAGGGGGGGCGGCTGACATTGAGGAGGAGGGGGGGCGGCTGACATTGAGGATGAGGGGGGGGCGGCTGACATTGAGGAGGAGGGGGGGGCGGCTGACATTGAGGAGGAGGGGGGGGCGGCTGACATTGAGGAGGAGGGGGGGGCGGCTGACATTGAGGAGGAGGGGGGGCGGCTGACATTGAGGAGGAGGGGGGGCGGCTGACATTGAGGAGGGGGAGGGGGTGGCTGACATTGAGGAGGGGGAGGGGGCGGCTGACATTGAGGAGGGGAAGGGGGCGGCTGACATTGAGGGGGAGGGGGCGGCTGACATTGAGGAGGGGGAGGGGGCGGCTGACAGAGGATGAGAGAGACGGACCTCAGGAGATGGGGTGACACTCGGCGAGTTAGGAGCACGCCCCCCCTCCCTTTGAGCCCTTCTATAGCTCAGCAGCGGTGAGGGGGAACAAATCAGAGGCGGAGCCGGCCAGCTGCAGTGAGCTGCGGCACCGCCCACCCCTTTCCCCCACAGGTCACAGTCTCAGGTGACAGACAGACCGGGGGCGGGGGTGGGCGGCGCCGCAGCGCTATTTCGGCAGGATCCCTCCCTTTCCCTGGTCTTCGGGAAAATGGCGGCCGGCGGAGACATTATCTCCGCCGGCCGCAGACCTCTAGCGGCAGCGGCCCCGAGTATTACTCGGGGCCCTACGCAGCTTGCGTAGTCCGCGTATAGGGAGGATCGGCCCTGGGGTTAAGCCTTTATTAGGGGGGGGGTTAGGGGGCTACCCTGGACCTAAAGGGACCTACACTAACTGCCCTGACACTTTTACAGTTACAAATGTCACTGTTTGCAGTGATCAGTAAATAAATGATCACTGCAATCAGTGACACTGTGACTGGGGGCTGGGGGGGTGATCTGGGGGTGGCGATCGTGTGCCTATGTGTCCTGGTGTCAGTGTAGTGTTTGTGCAATAACCTGACATCTTCTCTCCACGACGCTCCGGTATGTGTGAGCGCCGCAGGGAGAGATCACATCACTTCCTCTGCCTGTGTTTACATTACACAGGCAGAGGAAGCATCCCATTCGCCAGAAGCGATCGCGAGGGGGTGGCCAGAAACCAATGGCCACCCCCTCATCACGGATTTCTCCCGGAGCGATACCGACCGCTCACTGTACCGGAGGGGGGTCCGATCGGACCCCCCACCCATTCGAGGCAGTCACGTACAGGTACGTGCCCGTACGTGCCATTTTGCCGACGTATATATACAGTATACAGTTAACCACTTAAGCCCCGGACTATTTTGTAGCTAACTCTTTGCGATTCGGCACTGCGTCGCTTTAACTGACAATTGCGCGGCAGTGCGACATGGCTCCCAAACAAAAAAAGGCGTACTTTTTTTCCCCACAAATTTAGCTTTCTTTTGATGGTATTTTATTTTTTGCACTATAAACAAAAATAGAGCGACAATTTTGTAAAAAAAATGCAATGTTTTTTACTTTTTGCTAGAATAAATATCCCCCAAAAAAATATATAAAAAATAAATTTTCCCTCGGTTTAGGCCAATACGTATTCTTCTACATATTTTTGGTAAAAAAAACAATGAGCGTTTATTGATTGGTTTGCACAGAAGTTATAGCGTCTACAAAATAGGGGATAGTTTTATGGCATTTTTATTAATAATTTTTGTTTTAACTAGTAATGGTGGCGATCAGCAATTTTTATTGCGACTGCGACATTATTGGACACTTTTGACACTATTTTGGGACCATTGTAATTTTTACAGCGATCAGTGCTGTAAAAATGCACTGATTACTGTGAAAATGACACTGGCAGTGAAGGGGTTAACCTGTAGGGGGCGCTGAAGGAGTTAAGTGTGACCTAATGTGTAATTCTTACTGTGTGGGGGAGTGGCTTGGCATGTGACGTCACTGATCGTCGTTCCCTATGACAGGGAACAGACGATCAGTGACAGTCTCACTAGGAAGCACAGGGGGAGAGGTTTGTTTACACTTACCTCTCCCCGTTCTTCAGCTCTGTGACTCGATCGCGGGACACCGCCGGTCCTGAGCTTCATGACCGCGTCGCGAGCGCGCCGCCGACGGCTGAGCTTCTTAACCACTTCTCCACCAAGGACGTCATATGACGTCCTTGAATTTGAGGGGGGATATCTGAATGATGCCTGCAGCTACAGGCATCATTCAGATATTCTGTCATACCGGCGATTCTGCGCACCATGCAAATGATCATAGCGGCAGTTCCACTGCTTGATCGTTCTTATAGGCGGCGGGAGGGGACATCCCCCCCCTCCCGCCGCCATCCGATGCTTCTCCGGGCTCTCCTGTGCCATTGGGGGCCCGGAGAACGAATCGACCAGCGCCGGCTCACGACGATAGAGATTTTTCTCTATGACCGTCGGAGTCCCGGGCGCGTTGTTGGGACGTCACGCCCGGTACCCGCAATTGCGGCTGTCAGCATGAGATTGGTGAATTTTTTTTCACCGATCTCATGCTTTCCAGCTTGGAGGAGAGATGTGGGGTCTTATTGACCCCGCATCTCTCTAAAGAGGACCGGTCACAATGATTCCTATTACAAGGGATGTTTACATTCCTTGTAATAGGAAAAAAGGGATCAAAAGGAAAAAAAAAAAAAAGAGAAGAGTCAACATAAAAAAAAAAAATAAAAAAAAATAAAAAAAAATCAGTAAAATAATAAAAAAAAAAAAAAAAAAAAAAAAATGGAAAAACGCCCCTGACCCCGGTAGCTCGTGCTCAGAAGCGAACACGCATGCAAGTCCCGCCCACATATGTAAACGCCGGTCAAACCCCACATGTGAGGCATACCCGCGTGCGGTAGAGTGCGAGCAACAATTCTAGCACTAGACCTCCTCTAACTCGAAAATAGTAACCTGTAAACATTTTTAAAGCATCGCCTACAGAGATTTTTAAGTACCGAAGTTTGGCGCCATTCTATGAGTGTGCGAAATTTTAAAGCGTGACATGTTAGGTATCTATTTACTCGGTGTAACAGCATCTTTCATATTATACAAAAAATTGGGCTAACTTTACTGTTTTGTTATTTTTTAAATTCGTGAAACCGTTTTTTTTTTTCCAAAAAAAAGGCGTTTGAAAAATGATTGCGCAAACACCGTGCAAGATAAAAAAGTTGCAATGACCGCCATTTTATTCCCTAGGGTGTCTGCTAAAAAAATATATAAAATGTTTGGGGGTTCTGATTTTCTAGCAAAAAAATTATGTTTTTTATATAAAAAGGAGAGAAGTGCGAGAATAGGCCCGGTGGAGAAGTGGTTAAAGAGGACGTACCTGTACGTGCTTGTGCCCAGCTGTGCCATT
This sequence comes from Rana muscosa, assembly GCA_029206835.1. NCBI lineage: Eukaryota > Metazoa > Chordata > Amphibia > Anura > Ranidae > Rana > Rana muscosa. The sequence continues at coordinate 351,809,812 of CM055127.1, read as the reverse complement.
CTGCCGACGTATAGCGGCGTGAGGCGGTCCTTAAGTGGTTAAAGTGAAAAAATAAAAGTGAAATATTCCTTTAAATAATCGTGCCTGGGGGTGTCTATAGTATGCCTGTAAAGTGGCGCGTGTGTCCCGTGTTTAGAATTGTCCCTTCGCAAAATGAAATTTCTAAAGGAATAAAAAAAAAAAACTCTTTTAAAACTGCTTGCAGCTTTAATGTAATGTCTGGTCCCGGCAATATGGATGAAAATCATTGAGAAAAATGGCATGGGTACCGCTCACCCACCCCCCCAGCCCAGTACCAGCCCCCAAATTAAAAAAAAGGAAAGGCGTGGGGCCCCCAGGCCCTATATACTCTGAACAGCAGAATACAGGCGGTGCAAACAAGACAGGGACTGTAGGTTTGTTCTTAAAGCAGAGCTCCGCCGAAAAAAAAAAAAAAAAAAAAAAAAAAATATTAAAAGCCAGCAGCTACAGCTACAGCAGCTGCTGACTTTTAATATTAGGACACTTATCTGTCCTGGAGTCCAGCGACGTCCCGCAGCAGAGGACGAGCAATCGCTCGTCACTCTGCTGCCCCCACCGCCATCCTCGGTGAGGGAACCAGGAAGTGAAGCCTTGCGGCTTCACTGCCTGTTCCCTACGGCGCATGCGCGAGTCACGCTGCGCCGTTCTCACTGGTCCCCCTGTGTTCTGGGAGCTGAGTATCTCCCAGAACACAACGGGTATTCTGCGGGAAGTGACGTGCTTCCCGCAGATTTCCCGCAGAGAGGACTCCCAGAAGTGGGTGAAAATACCCGTCTTAGACAGGTATCTTCACCCCCCTGAAAGGTGTCAATTGTGACACCGGAGGGGGGGGGGGGAAGGTTCCGATGAGCGGAAGTTCCACTTTAGGGTGGAGCTCCGCTTTAAGTAGAATCGGTTTGTAATTATGAACTGGTACATTTTTAAAGTGTAGCTCCAGCCAAAAAATATATTTTTAAGCTTTTTGGAAAACATAGGGAAGGGTTATCACCCTGTAACATTTGTTTTGCTGTCTGTGCACCTCTTCAGAAGATTTCACCTCACTTTCTGTCCCAATGATAATTGGATTTTGAAAATTTGGGGTTTTTAGGGAAACAAGGATTGGTGATAAAGCATCAGTGGAGAGGAGACACGTTTTTCCTATATTAACTCTTACAGGAGAGAATTTCCCTACCTAGGGGTAGATTTCCTCTCACTTCCTGTTGTCTCCCTCCGTTTGTAAGTAGGAGTCGTTTGAAAGTCAGATGTTTGAAAGTCGGGGCCTGCCCTATATACTCTGCAGAAATTTGGGCCTTACGTGTTGGTGTTGCCACCAACACCTCGCAGTTACTGTTGGTGGGCGCAGGAACGGGCCCGCTGTGAAATATTAGACTAAGAATTGTAATTACATGCCCCTGTTGAACAGGGGCAGAAAAATTGGGCCTTAGCCACAACACTGCAACCCCTCACAGATACTATAGTTTTAGCGCAGGAATGAACCCTGCTGCAAAGTATTGCAGCAAAAATTGTAATTACACGCCCCTGTTAAACAGGGGCAGAAAAATTGGGCCTCAGCCACTGGTGGCGGTGCCCAGAACCAAAAATGTTCTTACAAGCCATCAACATGAACATTGAGGAGGAAGAGGATAGTCACTCAGCATAACAGGATAGTCACTCAGCATCAGCATAGGCAGTCTTGAAGGGATGTCACATTCAAAAAAAAAAAAAAATATTCAGTTACATCAGCATCAGGTGCTTGGTAGCTGGTGTTCCAAGACTGATTCATTTTTATGTGATCGGTTACAAAGCCTCCAACAGCACTGAATGTGCGTTCTGAAAGAACGCTGGATGCAGGACAGGCCAGAAGCTCAATTGCATACTGTGCAAGCTCTGGCCAGTGATCCATCCTCAAGACCCAGTAACCCAGAGGATTTTCGGTGGGAAAGGTGTCCAAGTCTGATCTTGTCCCTAGGTATTCCTGCACCATGTGAATCAGACGCTGGCGATGGTTGCTGGAACCGATCATACCTTGAGGCTGTGGACTAAAAAATTCTCTGAACGCATCGGTCAGACGGCCACCTTCTCCACTGCTCCTTCTGTGACTGACCAAAGCCTCAGCAACACGTCGTCCAGGACCAGGAATTTGTAACCTCCCAGGCTCTGGAAACGCGTTGCACAAACCTTTCTGCAAGGCCTCCCGAAGAAGTTTCATCCTCTGCTCCCTCTGTGACGGCTGGATAAGGTCCGCAACCTTACCCTTGTAACGTGGATCAAGGAGGGTTGCCAGCCAGTAATGATCCCTCTCCTTGATAAAACGAATACGAGGATCCTTTTGCAGGCTTTGCAGTATCAGGCAGGCCATGCAGCGTAGGTTTGCTGAGGCATTCGGTCCGTAGTCCTCTGGGTCACTATGGATGACATGATCCGCAGCCACCTCCTCCCAGCCACGTACAAGTCCATGGGTTTCTGGGGACTGTAAATGATCCCTTGAAGACTGCTGCTGATGCTGAGTGCTAGGCTGACACAATCCTCCTCCTCCTCTTCCTGTGTGATCGGCGGGTCCGCAGGAACACTGTCTGGATAAAGGGGGCCTTGAGAGGTAAGGAACTCCTCTTCTTCCTCCCTCTGTTCTGCCTCAAGTGCCCTGTCCATTATTCCACACAGCATGTGCTCCAACAGGTGGACAAGAGGGACAGTGTCACTGATGCATGCACTGTCACTGCTCACCATCCTCGTGGCCTCCTCAAATGGTGACAGGACAGTGTGTGCATCCCTGATCATGACCCACTGGCGTGGCAAAAAAAAAAAAAAACAAGCTCCCCTGACCCTGTCCTGGTGCCATAGTCGCACAGGTACTCATTGATGGCCCTCTGCTGTGTGTACAGCCGCTGCAGCATGGCCAACGTGGAGTTCCACCTGGTGGGCATGTCACAGATTAGGCGGTTCTTGGGCAAGTTGGAGGTCAGCCAGCCGAGCATGGCATTATATGACTGGCGGAAAATACCACACAGACTTTCCTAGCCTGCCTCAGGACATCCTGTAAGCCTGGGTACCTGCCCAAGAACTGCTGCACCACCAAGTTAAGGATGTGAGCCAAACAGGGCACATGGGTCAGCTGTCCCTGTCGGAGGGCTGAGAGGAGGTTGGTGCCATTGTCGCAAACCACCATTCCTGGCTTAAGCTGGCATGGTGTCAACCACCTCTGAGCCTGCCCCTGCAGAGCTGACAGAATCTCTGCCCAAGTGTGGCTCCTGTCCCCCAAGCACACCAGCTCAAGCACGCATGGCATCTTTTTGCCTGCGTACTTGCGTAGCCCCTTGAACGCCTACGGAGCACCGCTGGTTCCAAGGACAAATCAGCACAGGAAGAAGCCATGGAGGAAGAAGAAGAGGAGGGGGTGGAGGAGAGAGGTGTGTCCGAATCACTACTAGTAGCATTTTGGAGGCGTGGTAACCTCCAACACTCCTGCACGCTGTCCTGCATCCTTCCCAGCTGCCAGCAGAGTCACCCAGTGCGACGTGAAATATAGGCATTGTCCATGTCCATGCCTGCTGGACCATGAGTCAGCGGTAATATGCACCATACCGCTGACCACCCTGTCCAGTGTGGCCAAAACATTGCCTTCCACATGCCGGTAGAGAGCCGGAATCGCCTTCCATGAGAAAAAGTGGTGTTTGGGAACCTGCCACTGAGGTACCGCACATTCCACAAACTCACGGAAGGGGGCAGGGTCTTCCAACTGATAAGGCAGCAGTTGAAGTGCTAGCAATTTAGTCAAGCTAGCATTCAAGCGCTGGGCATGTGGATGGCTGGGAGCGAATTTCTTTCGCTGGTGTAGCAACTGGGGCAGGGAAATTTTCCTGGTACAAATCGGACGTTGGTGTACCGATAGCAGATTGCCCGCAAGTACTTGGCAGTGACACACCTAATTCTACACCTTCATTCCTCTCAATGCAGGTTTCTGAGAGAACTGAAAGGTATAGTGGGGTTGGAGATCCCAGCTGATGGAGGAGTAAGGAGAGGTCCGCTTTGTTCTTTGGTGTGGGCCTTTTTATGTGCGCTTGCCAACGGACTGCATGGCAGGTCAACATATGTCTGGCCAAGCATGTGGTGCCCAAGCGGCTGCTGTTTTGGCCACGCTTGATACGCTTCAGACATATGTTGCAAATAGCAATGGTGCGATCTGCTGCACAGGTCTGAAAAAAAAAGCCCACACCAAAGAACTTTTGGAAAAACGTGCAGAGTCAGCAGCGCCCTGCACATGCAGAGCTCTGCGGTGTGATGCAGTCGGTTGGCTGCCCTTAAGCTGGCCCCTGGAGGGCATCCTGCCTTGTTGGAGATGTGCCTCCTCCTCCTCCTATCAGGCGCCCACGTAGAGTCAGTGACCTCATCATCCCCTCCGTCCTCGTCACTGGAGCAAACCTGGCAGTATGCTGCAGCTGGGGGAACATGACTGCCAGTTTGCTGTCCTTCTTGGGCACCCCCTCTCTATGGGCTCACGTTACTGCCTTCCTCAAGCTGGGTGTCAGGGTCACCTGTGGCCAGGTGACAGATGCACACCGTAGGGGGACAGGAGTGCACCGCGAGGTAGTGAACCCTATGGCTGGCTTCTGCGGATAGGAAACTGGGTGGTTGTGGAAGGCGGGACCAGAGGAGCACAACCGGGATCCAAACGGAAGCTAGAGCCAAGATTCCCCAGGGCGCGGAGTCTAAGACCCAGCTGGTCTTCTCCAGGGCCTCTAGTGGTGAGGATGTTAGCTGCAGGCTGGGACCAGGTCGCGGCCCCTGGAGTTTCCTAGCTCACGCCCCGTAGGATAAGGGGAAAAGAGGGGAAGCAGCAGCACAAGATAAGAGAGAACCGAATACAAGCTGAAGGTCAGGGGCCACAAGCAGACAAGGATAACGAAAGAACGAGCCGAAGGTCAAGGGTCACGAGCAGACAGGGATAGTCGGGGACAAGCCAATAACGTAACAGAGAGACAGACGTAGCACACGGCAGGCAGGAACCCAAACACACAATGCCTAACAAACACGTTGATCAGCAAAGCAGGCTTGCAGTGCACAGGTTAATATAGTGTTCTGTGATAGGGCCTGGGGTGGAGTCTGGCTGGGAGGAGATTATAAAAGGAAGCCAGGTGAAAGGGCTCAGGCCTCTAAGATGAACACATGGGAAGGAAGGTAAGCTGACAGACAAACACTACTGCATATCCATGACAGTACCCTCCCTCTTATGGGCCCTCCCCCGCCTGGACCCAGGCTTAAAGGGAAATCTCTGATGAAACCTTCTCAACAGATGAGGTGCAGCGACATCAGATGCAGCGATCCAAGACGCCTCCTCAGGACCAAAACCTCTCCAATGCACAAGGTACTGAAGAATGCCTCTGCAGAGCCGAGAATCCAGAACTTGTCTAACCTCGTACTTAAGATTATCCTCAGAGACCGAAAACGAGGTAGGGAGATGACAAGAAGATCTATTGAGGACCAAAGGCTCTCTAGGAATAAGCAAGGGCATGAGAGGATCAACAGGAATCTGAGAAGGGTCCCCTAGACCCTTAAAGGGGAACTGGTCATCTTGCACAGGACCATCAGACTGGGCAGATGTCAGTGGAACCCTGAAGTCAGGTTGGTTAGAAGGTGACATGTCGCCGGAGTCAAGCTGAATAGCTGAAGGACAAGCAGAATGTCCCAAACAAGAAAAAGTAGGAGGCTCACTGGGCATGGGCTGGACTGGCATAACTAGTACAGAGGCAGCGTGAATAGCTGAGTCAGGTGTAGCGACTACCTGAATCGCATCGCAAGACGTAGCGACTACAGGACTTGTAGACAAGCTAGCCTGGCTGTGCGTCCAAGGGTGGTTAGGGACAGAGAAATGTAAATGGTTATGCAACCTGGAATGAATGACCGGCTCAGATTCACAGGGGGCAACCTTGGGTAGGCAGGACGAGGAACAGGAGGGACCCCAAGCCAGGATCTGTCCAGTAGTCCAGTCCACATGAGGAGAATGGAGCTGTAACCATGGGAGACCCAAAATTATAGGCGTTGAGGCCTTGGGTAAGATAAGGAAGGATATCCACTCCTGGTGGAGTGTCCCTACCGACATCTTAACAGGGAGGGTCTGGAAGCGGATAGGTCCCCCTGGGAGAACAGTACCATCAATCGCCAAGACCACCAATGGCGTGGTGAGGGGCAAAAGAGTAAGTCTCATGGACGATGCAATTTCCCAGTCCATGAAATTACCAGCGGCTCCGGAATCCAGATATGCTGAGACCGAATGAGAAGAAGCACCAACATGAAGGAACACAGAAAGCAGAAGACGAGAAGGGGAAGGTGATATTTCTGGGTCCAATACTCCACTTTCCAGATGAAGTGGACCCGAACGTTTTTCTGGACAAAGAGAGCAAGTGTCACGAAAATGACCTTTGCCCCCACAGTAAAGACACAGACCAAGAGTTCTGCGCCTAGCACGTTCCTCGGGGGATAGCCTGGTCCGACCCAGCTGCATGGGTTCCTCAGCTGGTAGGAGATGCTCTACGGGTCGAAGAGAGGGGAGCTCAGGCTGACTAAGAACCAAGGAGTGCTGGCGTTGCTTTTCTAAGGTCCTCTCCTGAAAGCGAATATCGATCTGGTTACACAAGGAGATAACGCCGGCCAGATCAGTGGGGATGGTTCTTCCTGCTAATTCATCCTTCACTCTATCAGACAGGCCATGTAAAAAGGTTGCGACTAAGGCCTCATTGTTCCAGCTCAACTCAGCCGACAGTATGCGTAAATGAAGGGCATACTGTCCCACAGAAGCAGACTCTTGGCGGAGACGTAAAAGGGCGCTGGCCGCTGAAGAGACACGAACCGGTTCTTCGAAGATATTCCGAAAAAGTTTCAAGAAGCCAGACAGGCTAGAAACCACTGGACCATTCAGTTCCCACAGAGGGGCTGCCCAGGCTAAAGCTTCACCAGAGAGGAGGGAAATGATATAGGCTACCTTAGCCCGATCAGACAGGAAGTTTTGGGGCTGGAGCTCAAAATGAATCGTGCATTGGCTAAGGAACCCCCTGCAAGCCTTGGAGTCCCCAGAGAAACGGGACGGAGCTGGCAGTTGTAGTGAGTGTGTGGCTGCGACTGGTGCAATAGGTGCAGCCGCTGATTGTATTTGAGGTTGCGGATTCAGGGTTCCCAAGGAGGCCTGAAGCTGCTCGAAGCGAGAAGCCAGATCCTGGAGGAATCGCATCACCTGAGTCTGATTCGATTCCTGGGTTTCAAGTCTGCAAACTATGCCCTGCAATGGATCATCCGCGGGTAGCGGGATGTCAGCCGGGTTCATGGCTGATCAAACTGTCAGGGTCACCTGTGGCCAGGTGACAGATGCACACCGTAGGGGGACAGGAGTGCACCGCGAGGTAGTGAACCCTATGGCTGGCTTCTGCGGATAGGAAACTGGGTGGTTGTGGAAAGCGGGACCAGAGGAGCACAACCGGGATCCAAACGGAAGCTAGAGCCAAGATTCCCCAGGGCGCGGAGTCTAAGACCCAGCTGGTCTTCTCCAGGGCCTCTAGTGGTGAGGATGTTAGCTGTGGTCAAACAGTTCGGGGGACTCCTCAGGACATGGTGGAGCTAGGGAAGGAGGAGTGACTGATGCCATTGAGCCGAGGGAAGAGGCCGCTTTGGCAGCTGCTTTGGCAGACAAAGTACCCTGAGCCTAGGTGAGAGAGGATGAGGAGGATGAGGACGGCTTGGTCATCCACTCTACCAACTCTTCTGCATGTTGCGGCTCAACACGGCCAGCTGACGAAAAAAAGGACAAGCGTGCCCCACGGCCATGTGCTGATGAGGATGCACCGTGTCCACGACCAGCACTGTTGCCTCTAGACACAGAGCCTGCTTGCCCTCTTATTGGCCTGTGAGTGTCTGCCTCTCCTTGTTGGCCTTCCAGACATACTGTATTTGATGTATTGGAATAGGTACACAAGGAATTGTCTGCAGTCAGCTTTACCTGCACACTGTGCCCAGTATACAGTACACTGACTTAATACAGGCAGTTGATTGAGCTAACCTGCAGTATATTAAGTCAGTGTACTGTATACTGGGCACAATGTGCAGGTAAAGCCGACTTCAGCCAATTCTTGTTTTATTCCTAATAATATACTGCAGGTTAGCTCAAACAAGAATTGTCTGAAGTCAGCTTTACCTGCACACTGTGCCCAGTATACAGTACACTGACTTAATATACTGCAGGTTAGCTCAATCAACTGCCTGTATTATTAGGAAGAGAACAGGAATTGGCTGCAGTCAGCTTTACCTGCACACTGTGCCCAGTACACGGACTTAATATACTGCAGCTTAGCACAATCAACTGCCTGCCTATATTATTAGTAGAAATAGAATAACAGGAAAGCTTTGCAATGAGATCTAGCTAAACTGGATCACGCGTACGTCATTGGCTATTCACCGGCAAGCAGGAAAAGCTGGGGCTTACCCCTATGTGACACATTGTATTTAATTATTTGCCTGAACAAAAGCAGACATGATATGAATGCTACAGTTCTTAATTTTTCAGAACTAGACGCAACAATCAATTGCAGAATAATTGGAGAATCTTGTCAATAGCACCTTGGGAACAGATGTCAATGAGCAACTTGTATTTGTTGTAAGTAACAAAAAAACTAACACCTGTCTCCAACTCAAACCTAAAAATAATCTCATAGGGCATCAGACACCACCCAGTGCCTTTACACTATTGGCAACAGAACTCCACTATGAGCATCCCATGTATATTTTGGGTTTTTAGAAAATGTAATTAGACAACCTTTACTACATCCCACAATACAATGATTTTTCCCCACATTGCTTTCTGGGATGTGTCTGGATGTGCCGCCTGTGCTTTTTCCTCTGAAAAGTTTGCATTCCACATTTTGGGAATTGCAGAACACATTTCAGCCCCAATTAAGACTTTTGGCACCACGTGGTGCATATCATCATCTAAAGTTTGTTTTATCTGGAAGGTTTACTTTAGAAATGCGGCCCTTTGCTTGACTTTACCCAGCCCTTGAGGCACTATTCCCACTATTGCTATGAAAGCTGTTCCTGACACGAATGACAGGGCACTATCCTTTTCATTGATACCAATATTGGGCCATTTTTCCTTCGATACCAATGACAGGGCACTAGGTCTCCAATGAATATGATAATGGGGTACTATTCCTCCAACTAAAACCAACGATAGGGCTCTAGTCCAACTAATACCATTGATAGGGCTCCAATCCTCCAATGCCAATGATGGGGCCCCATTCCACCAACTAATACCAATGATGGGGCACTATTCCTCCAACTAATACCAATTATAAGGATCTATGCCTCCAACTAATACAAATGATGAAGTACTATTCCTCCAAATGATACCAATGATGGGGCTTTATTCCGCCAACTAATTCCAACGATGGGGTACTATTCCTCCTCCTATTCACCTCAGGCACTATAATTGTTTTACTCCTACTGACCACCAAGCCTGAGGCACGGTTTACTTCCACTGAACATTTTCTACCCTCACTGGCCATGATCTGGCCCCCTAAAGTCTGAAGGACAGTAAACTGGCATTTTGTTTACAAAATTTGGAGACTCTTGCTGTAGAAAGTAAAGAAAACCATAAAGTTTGCTCTCATTTTCAAACCTTTGCAAATCCCCAAACCTAAATTTATTCCATACAACCATTTATAATAAGCAGAAAGCTAATATGAATGTAATCAAACAACCAAAAACTGTCTGCATCTCTGCATAATAGTGACATTACACTTCACTTACTTCAGAGTCTTTCTCCAGTTGGCGTCTAGTCTGAATCCAAGTGTGCAGCATCCGATCGTCCACAGCCTCTGTGTGAGACAGGTCATGGGGGGAGCTCCACAGGTTTCTCTCATCATCATGGATTATACTCGTGGAGTAAGTCTGGATATTGTTGTTGTTGCTATTAAGGAACAAAAAGAACCATCAACAAGTTAAAAGTATTTGATGGGAAAATAAATTAGGTAGATATAGGTTTATGCAATTATTGTTCTATAACATGATAATCTAGTTCACAAGAACAGCCTTATCGAAAATGTGCATCTACATGCTAAATGTATGAAATGTGCAGGTATAGCTCTGTAAAATGTGGGGACAAAGGCGAATGTGGAGCCTTAACTTGTTGGAAACTTTAAAACATGATTTTTATTTATTTTTTTTACACATCAAAAGTACAGGATACAGATGAAAGTTGCTCTATAATTCTGTGCCATAGTCACCTATTTTAGTGACTTTGTATTTATTGGTTGCAGAATCTTTTTTTAAATAAAGATGTAAAATTGTAATGTAAAATTAGATATGAAGGGTATGGGTTATAAATTGAATTAAAACTTATTGATTTTTAATTCTGCATCAGTAAGCAAAATAAATTGCATTTATTGGCTCAGACATCATTTGCTCTAAGCGCACTCAAGGGAGACATAATGGACAAAAATGCCTTTTAAGTAATGTGGAGCTAAGGCTGCCTTATTGTAAAATCATAAACTGGGTAGGCTTAGATCCCTCCACTGAGTCTGCCAGGTTAGAAATTCTCTTTTAATCTGAGCTAAACACTCCTATCCTTTTCAGTCAAGAAAACTGCCATCTTAGCCTCTGTTTGATCTGCAACTGCCATGGAAATGTGACGCACATGATCAGTTATGACACCGGTCATTGGATGGTTTGGGTGAGACCACAAGTAAATTAGACAGCATTCACGGCATGCCTTGAATGTAACTAATTTTTTAAACAATTAAATCAATGGGTTTAGTTGCCCTTTAAACTTGCAGCTTCTTCCAATTCTAGATACCATTAAAGTGTTACTAAACCTAGGACCCTGCAATCACTATATTTGGTCTCCTACAGTACACAGAACATGCAAGCAGCATCTTTTTTTGGGGGGGGGGGGGTTGGGAGCGCTGCATTTAGCGCTCCAAAACGGGCCTGCCCATTAAGAATGGGCAGTGCTTTCAAAGCGCATAAGAGATTTGAAAGTGCAACAATAAGGGAGTTTTTAAAACCTTTTTTGGGGTTAAAAGCGCCCCGCTAGCGAGCCGAAAAGAGGCTTAAAGTTGCTGCTTAAAGCGGAGGTGCAGGAAAAAAAAAAGTAACAGTGTAGCTGCTGACTTTTAATAAGGACACTTACCTGTCTTACTCGCCCACGATGTCGGTCCCACCACGGCGATCGATCGCTGCTGGCAGGTCCCGGCTCCTCCATCCTGAGTATCCTACTGCGCATGCGCCACTCGCACAGCGCTTTGTGAATGGGCGGCTTGCCTCCTGGGATACACACAGTTCCCAGAAGGCAGCGCAGCCCATTCACAAGAAGAGGAAGGAGACCCACCGCGGACGAGAAGAGGAACATTAGAGGCAGATTAGGGGACTTCTGCATAGCAACAGGCATTTAGGGAGAGTATATAAATAAAAAAAAAAATCTATTAATTTTTTATTTTTTTTTGGGGATTTTTAATGTAAAGTTTTTTTCAGGGTGGATGTACGCTTTAAACAGTGCTAAAGGGCCGCTAAAACGAGCTGTGATTTAGTGCCAACGGCCGGTGCTTTCAGTGTGAAAGCAGTCTTACATATAAACTAGTGAAGTGACTGGCCTCAGGTGATACAGAGATGAAACAAATCCTCCTATATAAAAGTTATGTGATGGAACCGTCCCACACTCCGCTTGAGTGCTTCCGTCAGTATACCGCTTCCTCCAATTTGAACATAGATATCAGATATTATAGCCGCATATTGCAACCAAGAACTAGGCAGGACAAGTTTAGCTGCAAAACTGGAACTCTTCATTGAACAAGAATACAGGTTTTTTTTTTTTTTTTTAATACACACTTCACACTCAGGTGAGGCTGGTCAATTATCATATGCAAATGCAACTGTATACAAAAATAGAACACTATATACATTAAGTTAATTAAACTAGCCACCTGGACAATCAGCGATCTCATTTCAGGTCTGACTTGCTGGCATCGAGCTCACAAAGTACAATACACAATACTACAAGTATAAACACATCACCAAACAATGATCTCCTCCCTCCTCAGACTAGTAGACCACAGACTATAGCAGGAGACCTACTTACAATAAAAACACATTATGGCAGGGGACCCCAGTGGTTTGAGCGGATTACAATAACATCTACAGTCATTGCTGATTTGAGGCATCGAGGCCCCAAATATGGATATGGAACCTCTAGTTCCCAGAGTCTGTGTGGTTTTTTTTTTTGGGGGGGGGGGGGGGCCCATGAACTTGAAAATCAGAAACAAGACTACTCCATGCATCCCCCAGGCATACACCTTCCAAAAGAGAAGTATGCAGGACTTTGAGAGACTATGCCAGATACATGAAGTACTGCCTCAAGATTGGGTCGCCTTACTGGCAAGTAATTTAACGGGCAGAGTGGCGGATGCGTATCGGGCCCTGGAGGATGAGGACGCTAAAGACTATGACCAGGTAAAAGAAGCTCTGCTAGCCCGATTTGCCATTACACCCGAAGCCAGCCGGATTAAGTTTCGAGAATCCCGGAAACAAACCCACATAACATACGTGGAGTGGGCACATCGTCTGCAGCAAAACCTTAAGGGCTGGTTCCAGGGAAGCCACGCTCATACCATAGAGGACATCACCCAGCTAGTACTCTTAGAACAGTTCTTTAACCACACCCCTCCGGTACTACGGGATTGGGTGCGAGATAAGCGACCACGGACTGTACAGCAAGCGGCTACATTGGCCGATGAATATCTGGACTCTCGAAGGTCAGGCGGAAGCGAGCGCTATCCACTATCTCGGCCCAGTTTATCAGCCTCTAACCCAAATTCAGCACCAACTCCAGCGGCCACTTATCCTCAGCAGCCCAGGTTCAACTCCCAGGACTACGCACAACCCATCAGGTGTTTCGGATGTAAACAGCTAGGGCACAAAAAGCCAGACTGTCCATTGAATTCAGCCAGGCAGTCCCAGTCGTGGAGACAGCCAGCAGGGGGGAACCCCCACACATCCATGCCTGCGGCCCACTGCGTTGAGGAGGAAGAACATTGGGGCGTCTTGCACGAGGCTGATCCCATACAAGAAGCTAACCGGGACAACCTACAGCAACACAGGCAGACTGTCTGGGTCAATGGAAAGGTAGCCAATGGCCTACGTGATTCTGGTGCCACCATGACCCTACTACAGAAGAACCTCATCCCAGAGAGCCAAACACACCGGAGACACTGTAGCCGTAAGAGTAGCGGGAGGTACCATCTTCCGGCTACCCGTTGCCCGGGTTCAACTGGATTGGGGGGTTGGTTCGGAACATGTGAATGTAGGGGTGATGAAGGATTTACCAGCGGATGTACTACTGGGGAATGATTTGGCCCCCCTCGTTTCTGCTTACGCCCCGATGGGCCCCGCTGAAGCCAACCCAGTGACTACCTGTGCCCAGACCCATGCTGCTGGAACTGGCCTGATTGCGGCTGAGAACGGGGTAAGATTATCTTCCGACATGCACCTTAGATCAGGCACAATATCACAGTCTAAAATTGGAATGTGACAAGTTGGCCAGTGAGAAATCAGAGATGCAACGACACTACGTCATGTATTATGAGATGTCCCATGGCTTGAACATTGAAATGCACAAACAGGCTGAAATTGTCAAAAGGTTACATGGGATTTGCACCCAGGTTTTGCCTTACCTTTCCCAAGAGCACCAGCAACAAGTTTTGGGAGCCATTGAGAGAGCAAAGCAAGGGACTGTTCCAGAACTGAATTCCATCATTTGCCCTGCAACCTTACAACGTCACCATCAGCTACGGACCCAGTAAGCAAAACGGCCATGCTGATGGGTTGTCCAGGCATTAGAGGAATGGAACTATGGACTTACTCCGGAGTCAACCCGTCTGGGGTCTCCTCCTGTGTTAGTCTCCTGCCGAAAGAGGAGATGTGTGACAGGGGTCACTTTGGGCACAGGGTGAGCAAGAAAATAGGGGACATTAAGAATATGTCTTGGATTGCTTTAAAACGGGACAGTGATATTTTTCCACAATATTCCCCAGGATATCTGTAAAGAACTATTTACTGTTTGATTATGAACTCAACAGGTTAACTGAAAAGTGACTCCTTCATGATGTTAGGACACATACTGTTAGATGCTAATGTCACCACATCCAGCCCCCACCTGTGTTTGCTAAGATGTCAGATGTGTATTGGGAGACAGTGAGGCTAGCCTAAAGGTCATGTGTCTGAGTCATCACTGTAGTTAATTAGCTCATGTAAATTAGGTCTGGTCAAAGGTGTGTTGTCTGAGGAGAATGTAAGAACCTCCTCTCTGTGTGTATAAAACTGGGAGTTTTTCAATAAAGATTGGCAGTCCAGTTGGAAACTTCATACAGAGTGTTTGTCTCGTATGTTTGGAAGGATTAATCCTATGGGAAGCGGTCGCCTGACTGTGGAGGATCGGCAGTAGATGTGTGTCCAGAGAGGGAATATCCTAAACGGCGTTAACCCCTTTCATACTTGGGGTGCTGTTACAATACCCTTAAATGCCAGGGCCCATAGTCAGTGGGTAAGAGACTTGCTCCCAGTCCTCTCCAAAAGCCCCTGTCCCAGCTAGGTCTGTCACAAGTTATACCTGTCTATATGCAGTCTTCTCTTCATCCATTTAAAGTGCTGAATACATAAAGCTTGCCTTAAGAAGTTTAAAGTAAAGGGAGCAGAGAGCTGAAATTACACTCTGCAGAGCTCAGAGAGCCAATTGGAAGGAAGAGACACACCCCCTTCACACTGCCCAGAGGAACAGAGCTGAGGCTGTCAATAAGCTGGAGGTCCCTACCCGTCACCTTTTTTCTCTTGGTGCCTTAAAGGGGTTATAAAGGTTCATTTTTATTTTCTAAATAGGTTCCTTTAAGCTAGTGCATTGTTGGTTCACTTACCTTATCCTTCGATTTCCCTTCTATATGTTATTTTTCTTTGTCTGAATTTCTCACTTCCTGTTTCTCCTCAGTAAACTTCACACCATCATCCGAGCGGTGTTTAGTCAGCCAGAACAGCTTACTGAACAGATTACTGAGGAGGAACAGGAAGTGAGAAATTCACACAATGAAAACAAAGAAAAAAAACATTTAGAAGGGAAATCGAAGGAAAAAAGGTAAGTGAACCAACAATGCACTAGCTTAAAGGAACCCATTTAGAAAATAAAAAACAAACCTTTACAACCTCTTTAAGGCATGCTGGGTGACTGTATTTATACCAGGAGAACACATGCGCACAGGGTTTTTGGCTGGAGATTGGGGTCCCGGAGGAAGGGGGGCTGCTGCCCCTCCTCTGTATAGGCTGCCATGTGGTGGATCTGAGGGCCAGGGCCGCAGAAGCTGCAACCCAGATGTTCTGCAAAGCTGACAGAGAGGGAGACAATACCTAGCAGGATCTGTTCCTGGCTACTGTGAGTACAGACCTAAATCTAGAGGCCCGTTCTGTGAGGGTCATCCCTGCAAGCAAGCAAAGTCAGTTGACTAGTGGCAGCTAAATGGGATACTGGTTAGTGTCAAGAAGAATTAGAGTTCAATGAGTCTGCTGCCAGAGCAAGCAAAATACTTATTCTTCCATACTAATGCTTTATGGTTCAGCGGAGGATCTGCTATTCAGTTCAATCAAGTGAGAGTTGTCCTCTTCTGTGCATAGTTAAAAGTTAGAGAATCCCACTAATCCCTTCTCCTATCCATGTTTTACCAATAAACAAAAAAACTAAAATAAAAAAAATCCCCTAGACTGGTCATTAGGGTGGGTGCTTAACTATTTTGCGCCCTAGACAAGACTAACACTGCCATTGCCCTCCTGTTAGTCTTGCCTAGGGCCAAGCAGGTGACAGGATCAGACTGCAACCATGTCTCCGACTTCCCAGTTGTGCCCGTCGCCTCCTCCGTCGACCTCATGCCTGGTGCCTCCACCTCATGTTTTCTTGGCCAGGCTAACAGGGAATTCAGGGGGCCGTGGCTGCGCCCCCTAGACAGCTGCCTAGTTCTCCTAGTGGAAGCGCTGGCCCTGCTGGTCAATGGATAAGGAGTGGATGAGTGTGCACCTGGTTGTGTGGAAATACCCAAGCATCTGGCTGCAGGATAATCAGCGGGAGGCCCAGGAAAGTCTATACTTAGCGACCCCTATGGGGGTAGTGCAACACATAAATAAACAATATTCGCGCTGCTAACACATATAAGCAGCTACAATACCTGTGAAAAAAGTAAAAACAAACAATATACAAAAATGTAGCGCTATGCGTAATAACAATATATAACACCCAGGTGCTCGAAGTGACTGGATCACAATGGAACTGGTGATAAGTCCAAATATATATAGAACTCCAAATGAATAGGATGAAAGAAAATTAAAAAGTCTTTGATAACCAAAAAGTGAATATAGTTGAAACTTCCAGTTAAAATGGTGAATTTTCCAAAATTGATAAGTGACTTGTGACGTGACCACCACCACATGAAAGGGAGGCTTACCAGATGGAGTGGACCCAATACACGTACGTATAGAGGGTCAAACAGGCTTAGTATGTATGTATCCGTACATATGAAATCCCAGCTGGCACTGCACACATATGTATCCAAGATCCAGACTCAAGGATGACACCAGATATCCAAGCCCAATCGAATGATAAAATAGCTCACATAGAAATCCTTAAATCTCCCCTCCAACTAGACGCTAGAGGGAGCCACCACATGAATCGGCTGCGACGAGGGTGGGTAGGGTGGGGAGCTTCTCCTAATTTTCTTCTGGTGACTCACCGCAGCCATTTTATCATTCGATTGGGCTTGGATATCTGGTGTCATCCTTGAGTCTGGATCTTGGATACATAAGTGTTCAGTGCCAGCTGGGATTTCATATGTACGGATACATACATACTAAGCCTGTTTGACCCTCTATACGTACGTGTATTGGGTCCACTCCATCTGGTAAGCCTCCCTTTCATGTGGTGGTGGTCACGTCACAAGTCACTTATCAATTTTGGAAAATTCACCATTTTAACTGGAAGTTTCAACTATATTCACTTTTTGGTTATCAAAGACTTTTTAATTTTCTTTCATCCCATTCATTTGGAGTTCTATATATATTTGGACTTATCACCAGTTCCATTGTGATCCAGTCACTTCGAGCACCTGGGTGTTATATATTGTTATTACGCATAGCGCTACATTTTTGTATATTGGTAGTGCAACACATGGCTAAAGAATCATTGTTATTGCAAATTAAAGCTCCATAGCTTAAGGAGTTGAGCCTAATTTGTCTCATCTTAAAGCGGCATTAAACACAAAACCAAAAATGTAATGTAGCAAGGTCCCAGGGCTCCTTTAGTCTAATGAAAACCTCCAGAGCCAAGAGCTGCTGACATCCTTCCATATAGAGTGGGTCATAAGGCATAGTGTAAGGTAGATTCATGGGCGCCAGACACTTCTTGAATGCAAAGAGATTTTATTTCTCTTGAACAGAACTGTGGGAGAGAGGGTTTAGAGCCAGGACACCCTTTAGTAGCTGCAATGTTAATTGGCAGACTTCGAGACTTCTACAGGTAGACAGCCATGCAGGGAAAGGCATCCAGCAAGACACCACATCTGCATGTGTAGGAATGCTGTCTCCTATGGCAACAGTCTTAGAACATAACTTGTAATGAACTCCTTCACTTTCTCTACAATCACTCTGTAGATTCGCAACCCACTGAGCTCCCAGTCTCTCTCACTAGACTTGCCAATTCACTGCCACCGAATTCCTTGAGCTCTTCCGATCTTCACTTTACTATCTTCCTCAAGCGCCACCCCGCTTCTCTGCTGGGTCCCTAGCTTGGCACAACAGGTACTTCTCAAGCTTCACCCCACTGGCCTGCTCGGTCTCTGGCTGGACACACAAGGCTGCTCTGCAAGCGTCACCTCTGCAGGCTTGGTCTCTGGCTGGACACTGGCTAAAGTCTCCCAATTCTTCCCCGTCCCCGGTTGGTGAGAATACCGCTCTAGTACATGCTTCAGCTACTCACTGTGGTCCCTGGAAACCCTGGTAATAAGGTGGTTGGTCCCTTAGTGGCGACAGCTTCCCCTCTACCTCCGACCACGACAGGTTCTCCGGCCAGCAGAACCGTCACTTCTGGTTGGACTGCAAGCCGCAGTCCTAACCCTACGCTACTCTTACTTTTGGACAGGCCCTCAGACAGCCTAGCAGCCAGATGTGCCTGGGATAGGCCTAAACTCTGGCCTAGCAGCCCAGGCAATACAACACACGTCCACCCAGACAGCCGTGCAGGTGGCACAGATCCCTGATCACCGGACTCCACCCAAATATATAGTTTTTCTCCATCAGGCTAAGGGATTTAAGAAAACCCCTGTCCATTGGCTGAGATACCCCATACACTCCTAATCTGTCCTTGCTTTGCCCTTGTCTTAACCAATGCCACCAGATACCCAGTTACCTAGCGGCAGAAGAGAGAAGTGCAGCAATTGGCGCATGTGGCACCATGCGAT